>JAJKLI010000029.1:0-638793 GCA_023159215.1 Xylariaceae sp. AK1471 | reverse complement strand
TTTAATTTTTGTTTTTTCATAGTTTTTTAAAATATAAAAAGTTTTAATAAGCAGATTTTTTATATTTTAGATTTTTCGCTGCTTATTTTAAGCTTTTTATATTAAAATCTTTTATTAATATTTATTCGTGATTTTTTAGTTTAAAGTTTATTTAAATATATTTTATTATTATATTAAGCTTTTTTAATATATTAATAAATTAATTATTTAATAATTAATTATATATATTATAAATATAAATAATATTAATATTATTATTACGAAATAGTTAATATAACTAGTAACTAAAACATAAAAATAATTTAATTATTTATTAATATAAAAAGTTATATTTAATAGTTTTTTTATTTATTTAAAAAACTATAAAGTAAATAAAACAAAAATAAAATTATAACTATTATATTTAAATAAGTTAATTTAAAGTTTTTATATAACAGTTATATTATAATTTAATATAGTTAAGTTTATTAAAAAAAAAGTTATTATTAAGTTTTTTAATTTATAAACATTATATTATATAATATATAATGTTTAGTTATTATATATTAATATAAATATTATTATTAAGATTTTTTTATAAGTTTTATATTTATATTCGGTTAATTTTTTTTCATTATTATATATTTTAATAGTATTTTTACTGTTAAATATAAATTTGTTTTAAGATTATTTATTAGTAAAAGTTTTTTTTTAATTAACGTTAGTTTTATTGTTTTAAAAATAAATAAAAATTTCTTAAACATTAATTTGTTTTAGTTAGCTTAAGTTAATATAATTCATTTTTATTTTTTAAAGCTATTATTAATTAAGCTTATATTAAAAGTTATATTTACTAATTTATTATTGAGTTTTTTATTATTAAGTAGTTTTTTAGTTTTATATATAATTAGTTTTAGTTTTAATTGTTTTATTTTAAATGTTTTAAATTTAAAGCTAAAAATAGCGTTATTATATTTAAAAATTAAACTTTTAATTTTAAGTTTTTTTTTTAGCTAGTTTAAGAATATTTAATATTAGTTTAAACGTTAATATTAATGTTTATGTTAAAATTATAAGCATTAAAGTTATTATAATTTAAAGTACTAGTATATTTATTAAAAATATTATATTTATTATGCTTGTAAAAAGCGCTGTTTTTTTTTAATGTACTATACTTATTAAAAACACTAATATTACAGCTATAACTAATATAATTAACGTAAAAATAGTTAAAATATTAATTTTTATTTAATAAATAGTTTTATTTTTAAAAGTTTAAGTTATTTTTTAGCGTTTTTATTTATAATTTTTATAATTAAAACTTTAAATTAAGTGTTATAGTTCATAATTAATATATTTAAATAAAACGTTATAAATAATATAGTTAAAGTATTTTTTTATATTATAAAATTTATAATAATAACTGTAAATATTATAATTAATAATATATTAAATAATAATATAGCTATATTTTTAATACCGAAAATATTGTTTAATTTTATAGCTTTTTTTATATTTTTTTAATTTATAAGTTTTATTTAATTATAAATAGCTTATATAAATTAATTAATTAACTAGTTTAAATATAATAAATTTAATTATAATTTTTTATAAGCTAGTTTATATAAACAATTTTATTGTTTTAAATAAGCTTTAAATTAAATGTTTTTAATTAAATAGTTATAATTATAATATATATTAAATTAAAACAAACTGTAAATATTATATAAATAACTATTTTATAAGTAAGTATTATTATTTTAGCTTTATTATTTATATAGTTAATTTATTTATTTATATAAGCTAAAAGAATTATAGTTTATAAAGTAAATATTATATAAAATTAATATTGTTTTAATTTAAAGAATATTATGTTAAATACTTATATATTTTTATATAGTTTAAAAGTAATAGTTTTGTTTATAGTTATAATAATAATAATAGTTATATTTACTATCTTAATATTTTTATTTTATTTTTAATAGCATGTTAAATAATGTTATTAATATAGTTTATAAAAGCTTTAAAGTTGTTAGTTATTTATTTTTATATTTAAGCTTTAACTGCTTTTTTTTTTTTTTTTAAAGTTATGTAGTTTTATTATAACTTTTTTTTAAAACTTTATAATATATTTTTAATAAGTATTATTACTTATTAAAATTTAAGTATATATAGTTGTAATAATAAGCAGAAGTTTAGTTTTAGTTGTTATTTTAACTTAACTATATGTTTTAATAAAAAGTTAATTTATATTATTATATATTATATTAAATAATATAATATTAAGTTATATATTGTTAGTAATTATAGTAATAATAGTAGTTTTAAAAGTTTTACCGAGGTTTTTTATTCGTTTAAATTATTATTCTTAAATATAGTTGATTTTGTTTAAGTAGGGTTTTTAAGCTTAAACTTTTATTTAGTTAAGAAATCTTTTTATATACTTTTTAATAAAATAATAAAATAGTAGTAATTTATTATTTAATATACTAGTATTTTTAAAACAAGCTTAAAAAGCTTTATATAAAGCTTTAGTTTTTTTATAAAGTAATAAGCATATATTATAATGCTTTTAATACTTTAGCTTAAAAATAGCTAGTTAAAACGTAGCAGTAAAATAATTACCGCGTTAAAAACTGCTTAAAATGCCTTTTTTATTATTAATACTCGCATTAATAATACGCTGTTTTAAAACTAGAACTATTTAATAGTAATAGCTAATAATTTTTAAGTAATATAGATTATAAGCTATAAAAAGCTTGTTTAATAAAGTTATTTTAAAAATTAAGTTTAAACTTTTATTGTTTTTTTTAAAATAAATAAAAGAATATATATATATATATTATACTATATAAATTAATATTTATATATAAAGTATAATTTAACTAATACTTTATAAAAAAATTAGTCCTTTTTTATATTAACTTAAAATATAAAAAAACTATTAATAATATAGTTTAAACATAATATTAAAGCTTTAATTAATAAATTTTATATTTATTATTTTGTTTTAATAATTAAAATAATTTACTTTTAATATAATAATATAGTTTTTTATTTTTATGTTTTAAGTGCGGTAAGCTTTTAGTTTAAGTTATAATAAAACTAAACTAATTTTTAACTATTAAAAACTTAACTATAAACTAGGCAAGATTTAAACTTACAACGTTTTTTAAAACTATTGTTATAAAAATATAGCTAAGTTTAAACTACTAAACTACTAGGCTTTTTATTTTTAATACTTAAACTTTAAACGATGTACTTTAAACTATAATTTTTTTAAAACTTATATTAGTTTTTATATTATATATATTAGTTTTAATAAAAAAATTAAAATATAAGTTAAATATTAAAATAATTATAATTTTTTTATTAAGATTATTAAATTAAGTATAAATTATAACATTAATAATATATTCACTTAAAAATAATAAATATTAAAATAATAAAACATGTGTTATATTTATTTAAAAAAAAAAGTAAAAAAAAAACTAACATTAAAAATTAATTATAAACTAATTTTATAACTTTTATTTAATCTAGTTTATTTTATTTACTATTAATTTTTAATGTTTATATTATTTAAAAAAAGTTAATTTTTTATTTAATTATTTATAATATTTAACTTATTAATTTAAAATAATAAACAATAAATTTATATTATTTTATAAAATTATTATTTATTACCTTAAATAAACTTAAAATAAAAACCTTATAGTTATATAATATTTAAATTAATATTGTATTTAATATATTGTATATAATAAATTGTTAGTTTAAAAAAAAATTTAAAATTTTGTTTATTAAAAAACATTAATTTTATATTTTAAATATAAAACTTTATTAACTTTTAATTATAAACCTTTTAAATTAAACTATAAAAATGTAAAACAATGTTTTTTTTTAAAATATTTATTTATATAATCTATAAACATTCTTAAATAACTGCCTTAGCTGCTGATTAAATAAAGAGGGACGATGATGGCTTGCAACTTAACTGAGGAGGATTGAGTAGGGTAGGTGGTGGTGGGTGGGGGCTATTCCGATTATTCTTGCCAGCGCAGGCCTGTATTCGAAAGAGCCTATTAATAGAAATATCTGACCTTTTTGGCCCCCAAGTGTACTATTAAGTCTGACAGGATAACCAGGTTGATTGAGTGATTGGTGGGTTTGACGTTTTCAGCGTATGCAGCGTTGCGCACGCCATAGTCATCAAAGCATGAAACATGCGGCTCTAGATCTCTGTCAGGCTTCAGTTTTTACTTTCCAAATTTTAGCGGCGTAATAATTGAAGACTTATGGCAGAGCTGCCGTGCTTATATGCGCGCGTCTGTGTTTCTGGGATATCGGTTCGGTACTCTTTAGCGGTTGAGCGTTCGTGGGCTTGGGGTTTTGTTCTACTGTACGCCGTACCGCTCTTCTTCCCTTTCCACTGGCCGCGGGTGTTGCTGCGGTCGGTCATCTATTCCAATAACCTAATTACTGGTTTGGCAGGAGGACAGTTGCGAAGGAGGCGCATCAACTAAATAGGTAATGTATCAACCCAAATCACAAAAAATTACCTGTGGCAACAAGACATCACTAAGAGATAACGATTATGTAATAGTATACGAACGCTTAGAACCAAAGATCAATGGTTAAAAATAACGATTGACTGTTCTTGGAATAGTGGCTACTAATCTTGTCTTTACAAACTCTGGTGGCTTGGGGGCGCATCCAATTAGGCACAGTGCTTTTGTTAAAAGCTAGCTGCCGAGCGAGGTGTCTTAGATAGCCATGAGCGGTACTGCCATGAGGGTTCATGGTAGGTAGGTAACCTTTTGATAGAATGAAGGGGAAACTATTCTCACATGCGACTAACCATATCTCTAGAATAACTACCTTATTAACTAAACTACTAAGCGACATGTGGCTGCAACGCCCATGAAACACATTCCCAGACGAGAACAAGATATCATGAATTTCGTAGACAACCCAGCCAAGAAGGTCGGTCCCGAATCGCGGGCCCCGTCGAGCATGTCGCTGACTGTTGACGGAGTGCACGATGGCTGGCAATTGACCACTAGCCGACCATAATCCGCTGCAATGACCACTAGGAGGCCATACTATACCTTGAAGTTATCGACGATAGTGGCTTGTGCTATGAGCGCGCTACACCCATACAAGGAATATAAGACGTTGCTATTTTTATCCCTTGCACTCAGCTGTAGGATCACGACGTTCGACCAGCGAGCCCTCCTAGCCAAAACCGCCAAGCTTCGATATCGAGATATAAATAATAAAGAGCCATATGCCCGTGCCACACAGTTCGAGCTAAACCACAGTCATATAGGTCTTCACTTCGCGAGCAAGGCCCGCAATATGCCTTCCTATGAGTCGCTGCGTTCTACCGACGCCCATCAGGCAATTGAGGGCGGGCACGACGTCTCACAGTCCGAGAATGAGCAGACCCAGTATCATGGGGCCAGCTTTGAGTTGGCCAGGGCCAACACAAGTAAGACACGTCGCCCTCCTAACGTCCCTACAAGCTGATAGTATGCAGTAACACAATCAAAAGGCTACACCCACCTGTCACAGGCCGGTCATGCACAAACGCTCACAGCAAAACGAACCATAATGGTCAAGTCCACAATAGCGATCGTATGGTCTATCCTCATCACTCTCCTCTACGCCCTCATAGCCTTTGGTTACCTGTTCAGAGACGAAGTCAACGACATTATCGATCCCCCACATATTATTGATGCCAAGATTGTGTTTTACGCATGGATTATATTGAGCATTTTTGTCCTGGAATGGCTTAAAACAGCGCTCGCTTGGTTCGAAGCAGCCGTCATCTGGAACTATCCCTCGTGGGCACCATCGAACGAGGCGCAGATCAAGCTGCATATCGATTGCGGTTGGGCTAGCCCTTCCGGTTGGTGGCACGTCATCTGTTTGGCCTATAGATACCCTATGACAAGAGGGGCCGTACCATGGCAAGGTCCCGGAATCCTATGGTGGTACTTGGCAGGGACTTACATCCTCTTCACTATTACGGTTCCCCTGTCGGGACTTTCTATGGATCAAAAGGATGCTCTGAAGCTCGGTCAACGACAAGTCACCATCCTTGGCGTCAACGAAACTACATTCGACGTGCGCACAAATGCCGCCGTTTCTGGCCTTGCGAGCAACAACTGGCGCAGCGGTCGAGTCACAACGCCCGATTCGCCCGCTGTCTTCTATGCTCCCGACGGTACGAAAAACGTTAGCGATACCTTATTCGAGGACTTCGCTCTAGACATTTACCACCAGGACCTTGCAGGCATCAAAGCGCAAAATCGAACCGTCGAAATCTTTTCGGGTCCGCCTGTTGCTGAGCGCAGTCACGGACGAGCTTGGGGCTTTTTGAGCAGTATTTCTTGCTCCGCCTCGAATCTCCAGAATGGTATGAAACTGATAAACGCCACGGGACCAAAAAATTGGACAACTTATTGGGGCGTCTCCTCTACGTCTTTCGATCCCATGTTTGCCGGCCTTAGTCCTGTTTATGAATTTACGGACTCAAGTTTTGGTATCGACGCTACGTATGTGGTTGTTAGTGATCGCGATATAGAAGGAGTTGGTAATGGTGACTATGTCCAGAACCGCACTTCCAATGAAACGATGCCAGCCATTCAAGGTGCTTTAGAGATAGCCATGTGGCAGTCCATACCCGTTGGTTTCAAACCGGACAATGGCTTCAAGAACATGACCTCCAACCCCCTCGTCACACCTCTTAACGACAGTTCCGTCTTGGGCTACGGGGTTCGCTGCACCGTGGAATCGGACGTGGGTTATGCCAGCCTCAACGCCGCAACCAGAACGTACTCTGACTTCGTTAAACGGGCTGCTGGCTATGGAACGCAAGACTTAACTACCATCGGCTATAACGTACCTATCTTCCAGTACCCTGGCATCTTCGCCATCCAGTCAATCGTCTTCCAGGCCCTCTCCACCCTCTCTCCTGGTTACATGGGCCCACCAGCCTGCGGTCCAGGCAGCGATACAACCTGTAGCGCGTTCTACGGTGCGAATCTAGCCACCGGAGGGGTACCGCGTATCAGTCAGGTGGCAGACTCCAAATTCGCGAAAGCCTTGCAGATTCCAAGCATTACGCCAGAGAGGATGACGCTGGCCATGTACAAGCTGTTTGGAAACACTGCATCTGCTATGATGACCATAGGACCGGGGAATTGGACAAGTAACGATCTGAAGGGGTTGGATTCCGCCAATGATTTGAAACCTGGCGTAGTTCCGTGGCAGCTTGTCTTAGTCTTGCTAGGCATATGGACTATCCTTAGCATTCTGCCACAGATCTTGACGTTCAGTCAGTCGAGGTGGTCGCAGACCATCGAGGCCTATGCAGTTCAAAGGTTTGGCGTTCATTGGAGGGATGCGATATGAGTTGTTCGACGAAGCTCCCGACGCCGACGCCCTAGAGCTACTAGCCCCTTAATCGACCATTACACGTCATGTGCACGATATTGTAAGGGAATCGTTCGCAGTAGCGTAGTAAGGTAATGTGCTAGATTCTAATAAGTAGTTATTCTAGTAAACTTCTATCTGTTATACTAATTATGCGTAGGGCTGGTCTTAATATCATAGCTTCGCTGTTTTTTTACAAGTGATTATAATTTAAGGTGTAGCTTAAATGCTTAGATTGTTTTTTATATTATCTTTTTTTTTAAACTTATTAGTTTTTAGTAAAATATTTTTTAGTTTATTTATATTTATTTTATAAATAAAATTAATATTGTTATAAGTTTATTATATAGGGGTTTTTAATAATATTTATTTAAAATAACATTTTTTTTATTAAACTATTTATTTATAACTTGATTTACTGTTAAGCTGTTTGATTTTATAACCACGTTATTTTTATTTTTAAAAATATTACTTATAACATATTAAAATTAATTAAAACTAATTAAAATCTTTTTTATTAAATGTTTTTTTAACTACTGTATATATTTATATATTATAACTAGTGTTGCTATATATATTATACTAGTGTGTATAAGCTGTAGTTTTTATAAAATTAAACTAATTTGTTTAAAAGTAAGTATTTTCTTAAGTTATAACCGCTTGTTCTTTATTTACTAGCGTTTATTTAATATATAATTAGTTTTATAAAGCTTAAAGTTTTTATTATATAATAAAGCAACTTTATATATTATAGTATAAATAGCTTTAATAATAAGTTAATAATATTAATAATTAATATTAAAAAGCTTTTTTAATAGTTAAATTTTTAAACTTTTTAAAAAACGGACTAAAAAACAGCTTTGTTAATATTATTAAGTATTATAGATATTTAAAAAGGAGTAAGTAGTTTAAAAACCAGTAACGGAATTTAAAAAACTAGTATAATATTAAGCTGTAAAATAATAACTTATAAGTTAAAAAAAATAAAACTAACGGTTTTAAAGTTAACTTAAACGTTTTTAAGCGTTATTAATTTTATATATTTTTTAAAATACGCGAGCAAGAAGTTTTTTTTATAAATATATATAATATAATATTATATTAAATATTTGATTATATAACCGTAAATTAATTTTAACGCGTTAAAATAAACAATATTAAAAAGTTAAACTTTATAAAAAAATTAAGCAAGTATATAAAGTATAATAATATTGTTTTGCTTGCAATAATTTTTAAAAGTTTTAAATTAGTAGTTTTATAATTATTAAAAATACACGTTATATATAATAAAAGTTTTATATAAAACTTTATTTTAATTTATTTAACGGTTTAAATACATTTAAAGCTTTAATATAAATGTTATAAAACGCAATATTTAGTTTTTCCTAATAGTTTTAACTTCGTGTTTATAATAATTAATTAGTTATTTTTTAATATAACTAAGCTGGGAAAAAAATAATCGCGTATTAAAATTAATTATAAAGTTTATAATTTTTTTTTTAAATAATAAGTTTAATTTAATTAAGTAATTTATTAGTTTATACTAGGATTTTTTTAATTTTAATAATAAAAATATCTTTAAAATCAACATAAAGTTTAAAAAGTTTACTATAAAAAATAAAAAACATGTTATAATAATAGAAATATATATATATAAAGTTAAAAAATTAACGCGGTTAAAAAATTAAACAGTATAATAGTTTAAATAGTTTAATAATAAATTGCGTTATTTAGTTTTTTATTTATTTATTTTTTATTTATTAAGTTATTTTTATATTTTTATATAACTTTAAAAAATTATAATTAATAAAATTAAGTTATAAACTAGTTATAAGCTTAAAATTTATTATAAAATAGTTTATTAATTTTTTTTTAAATATTTTTTTTTGTTTTTTTATTTGTTATTTATTAAAATATGTTTAAAATTTTAATTTTAACTTTATTATATAATTTTATTATACATTTATTAATTTTAAACATTAAATATTGTTATAAATTAATATAAAATATAATTTTTAGTTATAACTACGTTTATATTATTATTAAAGTTATAATTAACTTAGTTATTACTATATATACCTTTATTTAACAGTAGTTTTTTACAGTTTTTTTTATACTTTTTATTTAGTTTATAAACTTTATTTAATACTTATTATAGTTTTATACTATATTGTTTATATTAAAAGTGAGTTCGTAGTTATAATATAAAGTTAAATTAAATAGTAGGTAAATTAATTAATTAAAACGAAAAACTATAAAAAAATCTACCTGGAAATATAAAGTGAAATTTACTTTAAAGTGTAAAGTATATAAAAAATTATATAAAAAAGTATATTAAAAAACTTAATTTAAGGAAAAGCTTAAAATAAATACTAAGAAAACAACTTTTTTATATATATAAATAGCTGGTTTATTAAGCGTATTTATATAAAACCTCGTACAGGATTAAATAATAAATACAAGTGTTAAACTAAATTAATATAACATTAAAACACGCTATAACTTTAATTTTAAATTAATATATAGTAGTAAAATACTAAATATAACCGGACATTATTTACACCTGCGTTATAAGCGCTAAATGCCCGCCAGGCTTTTTTAACGTACGCTTAAACCTAAACTATTTATTTAGCTAGTTTTATAATAAACTAGCTAACGTTTTAAAAAAGTATAAAGCATAGTTTATACTTTACTAGGTTTATAAACTTATTGTAGATAATATAAAGCTTATAGTTAAAGTAGTAAGTTCACCACACGTATTATAGCTTTTAAGTTAGTTTTACAGCTACTGTAGCTGCCACTTAAAATAGCTGCTATAATGTTTATAATGCTTGAAAATACCAGCTAATTTTAATAGTTTATTATATATAAACTAAGTTTTTTACGTATTAAAGTACGGTTTAGCTTTATATAAAGTATACACTTTTTATAAGCTGTTTAAATAATTATTTACAAGTTAATACTTTGTTTTTTTTTGCGTTTTTTTTATATAAATTTTAATAAGGATTAGTTTTTACAGCAGGTTTTTTAGCCGTTCGTAAGCTATATAAGCGTGAAAACCTCAACTTTTAATACTTAAAAATTAAAAGTAAACCTTTAATTAATAACAAGATTATTAATAATATTTATACGTAGATTTATTATATATAATAATTATTTAACTGTTAAATAGTTATTACTTAAAAACTAATAAACTATATATAAAAAACTTTAAAAAGTTAAATAAAGTATAAAAAACAAGTTAACATTTAATTAAACTATATTAATATAATAATTAAATAGTTTTAAAATATTTATTATTATTTAAAACTGTTTTATTTTAAACTAAAAAAACATATAACTAGATTAAGCAAAGTTTTTACTGCTTATTATTAGTTTTAATATAGCTATAAAAATTAGCTAAATTAAAAAAACTAATTAAAAACGTATAAAATGTTTATAAAGCTTTTTTTATTATTTAAACCTTTTTTATAGCTTTTTTACATAAAAAAACAAGCTAATTATAAATATATATAAAAGCTTATAATAATTAACTTATTAGTTATTATAATATAATATTAACGTTAATATTAAAAAGCTAATGTTTTTTATATAATAAAGAAAACTATTTTATTAAACATTAATTTTATAAAAAAGTTATAATATAAGTTTTTAATATTAAAACTAGCTAATTAACGCTTAAAATACTTATTAGTTATATAAGTGTATATAAAAAATGCTTAACTAGTAAAAAAGTTTAAAATTTAAAATTTAAAAAAAATAAGCTGATAAAATCTTAAATAATATGTTGTTTATACTTAATAAATAAACTATTTCTAGTTTAAACTATACTTTAACTTATAAAGCTTTTAATTAATTAAACAATAATAATTTTATAATTATAAATAGTTCGTAAAAAACTTAAAAAGTTCACTTAAAGTTAAATTAAAAAAGAAAGATAATATTATAAGTTAATATAAACCTTAACTTTTAGTTATAACTAACTTTATATAATTATTAAAACTATAATTAACTTAGTTATTAATATATATAACTTTATTTAAACTAATTTTTTTTATAGTTTTTATTTTCATTTTTTACTTAATTTATAAACTATATTTAATTATTTACTATAGTTTTATACTACGTTGTTTATTATAAATAAATTTAATTAAATAATTAAAAAAGATTTATATAAAAAACCATGTAAAAAGTTTAACCCTTAACTTTAAATATATAATAAATCTGTATTTTATATAGTTATTATTTATTATTTTATATAAATTCTAATATTAACTTTAATTTTATTAAAAAAATTAAACTTAAACTTTTTTAAAACTTATATATATATTTATTATTTTTAAATTAAAATATTTAATAAACTATAAAACATAATTTATAGTTTATATATTAAAGTTAAAATTTTTTTTAATTATTTTATTAAATAAATAAATAATATAACTTTTTTTTACTAGTTTTAAAAATATAATATATAATATATCTAATTTTTAGCTATATTAAATTTTTTTTTTAATTTAATTAGTATTTTTTATTAAAATAGAAAGCTTATATAAGATTAATTATTAAAAAAGCGTTTTGTAATATCTTTATACCTAGAAGCCCAATATATAATTTGCAGTATACACTACAGAGACATACATACCAACACTTGCACGAGAGAATAATACACACCTAAATAGATGCTCAATACTAGCTCGCTTGATTCTGACAAGAGGCCTCTCGCAATTCTCTTCTGCGAGTTTGACCTGCACCTTCTTGCAATTCTAGAATCGTCATGATTTTTAGTGCGCTTCATAGTTGGCTATTTCAGATGTTCCGCCTATCTCATCGCCCGCCATGCCGACACTGGCACGCCCTGCCGCCGGAAATCAGAGAGCTAATCCTTGAGGTCACGTTACTACATAGAAGCGACCGCGGTTATACGAGTTTTGAGAAGAGAAACTTCCATAGGCTAATTCTGCATCAATCGTCCATCCCCGAGTTCGTCCGACTGATTCGGCATCAGCGGAGGAGACTGGTTCAACACATATGGTTACGCATCCAACTACCTCGGTATTCCTGCACCACTTGTCGGTCACCCGAAAACGCATACTAGGTCGCCAAGAACGATCAAATTGTTAGAGGCGATATGGCAAATACTGAAGGTCCTCAGTACTTAGCCAAGGAAAGGAAGGTTTGTGCTGGCTGATAAAGGACCAGTTCTGGAGCTTAGTGCTCATTCACCGAGCGATTCGAAACATGCTTTTCCCGGCTGTTCTCTCCACAGCGACATTTATCCTCACCTAGACGACGAAAATTGCACGTACGAGGAGATGCACGCTCATATGTCTCACAAATGCCGACGAACCAAGTGGCACAATGACGGCCGTGGCTCCAGCAACAGAGGCACGGCACGTGTATTCAGATATCACCTAAACGTCGACTTCAAGAAACTTCGTGATACGGAAAAACAGGAAACCCCGCGCTTCTGTGGTCAAAGGACTAGTTGTCCGTCGGCAGCATTTTCGTGTATTCCTCCCCGAGGCGCTATCCGAGATAGCTAGGAGATTGCCTTGACTTGAGAGAATAAGTTTGGAACCGTGGCGGCGCCAGATTCGTCCGTTGGCCGATACAAGTCCGTCTGAATGCCAATTCTTTTTATTGTCATTTGTTTTCGGTGCTAAAACGGACGATATCGCAGGGTTCTAGCTCACTGTCGATAACGGTCTAGGCGAGTGCTTACGAGAATCAACTTCCTTCAATCAACTTCCTTCAAAAGCCCGTCTTTCTTCGAGGACCATAGCCTATTTTTCCATATTGACACCAAAAAGGACCTAATCCCTTCCCTGGGGGCTATACCAGCGGATGATAGTTGCTCGCTGGAGCACCTGTCGGTGGCGTTTTTTGCCGATGCTAAGGATTTCTTCCAGGACTTCTGGCCAGGCTACTTACCCGTTGTCTGAGGCGTGTCACGCAGCGGTGTGCGAGGAGCCCTCGTCTCACATTTACCGTCAGCTCAGCGCCAATATTGTGAAGAGACGGTGACCCATGGAAAGTCTTCTCATTTGACCGGAAGGGTTTTCGAAGGATTTATAAATAAGATCGGAACTATACCTGGTCCACTCTACAGGAGCGTTGCCTGCATCTTCCAGTACGGCCGCTTTGGGAGTAACAGCCGTCCCAAGATCACTTTGAGCAGCACTCAGAAGCACAGCCTAGAGCCCCGGGTAGTCAGCAACTGGGATGTCGTGGCTAACAAGCATACCAGACGTGGAGTCTTGTTGGAAGAGCGAGTTCTGGCTGAGGAAGGGTTCGAGTCTCATGACTCAGTCATCGAGCTCTTAGAGCTTCGCCGACTAGTCTTGCAACCGGTTTCGGCGTGCCAGCTTAAGTCGGAGGCTGAGAGTAGTAGTTATCCACAAAGATGAGTTACTATCTAGTGTGTCTGGCGGGGGGACCGGGACGGCTGAAAGTTGAAGTACACGAGCATCACCTTGAGGATGATACGAACCCCTGAGAAACAAGGTGTGGCGCAAAGACAACAGCTTTTAAAGCATTCTTGCTACTGCTGCTGTCGGTGCTTCAACAGAGAGTGAGTTTTCGCTTTCTTCTTGTATTTACTCCCGCTACTCCCTCCTACCAACGGCCCGTATCACTTAGTTACCAGATCTTTCATACCGTTGCAATTGGCATATCTGCGTCACAATGCTTCGACTACGGAACAGAATAGCAGGGCTCCATCTAGTCAAATTAACAGCCATTAGCTTCAATACGCCGTACCTTCCAAAATGCGAGCATAGTATAGCGGAGCTCCGTTGATAGCGTGCGTTCGCGTAAATCGGCCACTACTGTTGGTCGTAGGAACCTCCTCCTTCGGGTACTTAGATTATAAATAACCAGCTAGTTAAATACTTAGAAACCAGACGTAACATAAACCATACACTTATTGACAAGTTTTCACTTAGGCCCGCAGCTGTTATGGTGCGGGCTCGGGGGTAACTTCTCAGCTTAAGCTTGTTCTGTCAGCTCGAGGAGATGTTGAACAGGTAAAGATTCCAAGGATACTAAGAGAGTAATAGCAGTAGTAATAACAAGGACGTTTTAAAAGCTTAACAAAGTTATATTTCAACACTTTTTAATGTATTTTTTTATTAATGTTTAATATTCTTTCCTTATGTATTATAATTATTTGAATTATATGAAACATAAAATAAAAATAATGCATTTCCCTTAATAGCACGAATCGCATGCTCTATCTAGCAGGGGCATTAACTATCCAACGCCATCACTAGCTCTTCCTTGTGGACATTTAGGTTTAACATCCTGATCAAGCAAGTTTCTCAGGTGCATCCTAGCACCACCACTGTTCCCAAGCCATCCATCCACTTATCAAGTTTTGTCGAGCGAGGAAGCAAGAGACGAGCTAGGAAGTAGACTTAGTGAACCATATACGAACAATTCTCAGTCAAGGATTCAGGGGTTGAGAAAATGCATTGACATTATCATTAGTCATACGACATTGGGTATCTACATCGACAGCAACAACACTTCCAACGGGCATTTCATACATCAGTACAGGCTTTGGTGATCTCCATGACCCCTTCTAAGCTGCGGCCTCAATTGCAGGAGCTTCCTCGGGCTGCTTCTCCAGCTCAATCGTTTCTGGCTCCTTTGGCTTCTCCTGCTGCTTCAACTTCTCCTCTAAAACCTTCTTCTCGCTTTCAAGGCGGTCAATGCTTGACTGTAGCTCTGATTTCGTATCCTCGGCCTTCTTGACGTCCGACTCTAGCTCAGCTAATTTTGTCTCGACAGCTGCTTTGTCCTGTATCACATTGTTAGCTCGTCGGCTTTCATCCAAGGGGTACTACATACGCTTTGCGCGGTCTTGAGACCCTCCTCGGCTGAGGTCGCTTTCTGCTGGGCTGTTTCGGTTTGCTCACGCAGGCTAGACACCTCAGTAGACTGCTCCTTGTACTGAGCCTGAAGCTTGCTGCTCTCTTCCTCTGCCGAGTTCAGCTTCTCCTGTAGCTCGGTTACTTGCTTGGCAGCATTTTGAACCTCAACCGACTGCTCCTTGTACTGTGCCTGGAGCTTGCTGCTCTCTTCTTCAGCGGACTTGAGCTTCTCTTGGAGGTCCGTTGCCTGCTTGGCAGCATTCTGAGCTTCGGTCGACTGCGCCTCATACTGGGATTGGAACTTGCTGGTCTCTTCTTCGGCTGACTTTAGCTTCTCCTGCAGATCGGCTACTTGTTGAGATGCATTGTCGGCTGCAGCCTTCAGACTGCTGTTGCTATCCTGCAGCTCAGCCAGATCCGTCTCGGCCTTCACCTTGTCACCACGGATCTTCTCCAACTCTACTTCGTGGCTCCCTCTCAAAGCCTCCTGCTTCTCCTCCTGTTCCTTGGCTAGAGTGTCATACTTATCCTGCAGATCCTGTTGCTGCTTCTTTGCAGCTTCCAAGTCCTGTTTGAGAGCCTCGGATACCTTGGACGACTCGTCTTGTGCACCTCGCAGAGTCTCGAGCTTTTCTTCCCATTCCGATGACTCTCTCTTCGCCGCATCCAACTCTTTGGTGGTAGCATCGTGCTTCTCTTTCCACGCAGACACATCCTGCAGGGCGACGTCCAGCTTCTTCTCGCTGTCGTTGTATTTGACTTCTGAGGCCTCGTGCTTGTCTTGCCACTCCGACGACTCTTTCTTCAGCGAATCCAATTCCTTGGTTAGAGCATCGTACTTGTCTTGCCACTCGGAAGTTTCCTTCTTTGCAGCTTGAGACTCGGTGATGAGGGTATCGTGGGTAGTCTGTAATGTCTGGTGCTTCTCCTGCCACGCGGAAGCATCTTTCTGGGCGGCGTCCAGGTCCTTTGCGATGCTGTTAGATTTCTCCTCTGCTGCTTGATGCTTGCCTTGCCACTCTGAAACTTCCTTCTTGACAGCTTCAGATTCGCCGACAAGGCTTTCATAAGTGGCCTGTAGTGCCTGGTGCTTATCCTGCCATGCCGAAAGCTCTGTCTTAGTTGCTTCATACTCGGCGCTGAGGTTGTCGTAAGTTGACTGTAATGCCTTGTTTTTCTCCTCCCATTCGGCAGCCTGCTTCTTTACCACATCCAGTTCGGCCTCGAGACCCTTATATGTCGATTCCAAAGCTTCGTGCTTCTTTTGCCATTCGGCAGTCTCCTTCTTGATGACATCAGATTCACTAACCAGGGACTTGTAAGTCGACTCCAAGGTCTGGTGCTTCTCTTGCCATTCAGCGGCTTCCTTCTCAGTAGCCTTGCATTGACTATCTAGGCTGTCGTGTGTGGATTGCAGGGCTTGGTGCTTCTCCTGCCATTCGGTAGCTTCCTTCTTGGTAGCCTCGGATTCACTGAGTAGACTGCTGTGCGTGGATTGCAAAGCTTGGTGCTTCTCTTGCCATTCGAGAGCTTCTTTCTTGGCAGCATCGGATTCACTAACCAGACTGTCGTATGTGGACTGCAAAGCTTGATGCTTCTCTTGCCATCCGACAGCTTCTTTCTTGGTAGCCTCGGATTCACTTACTAGGCTGTCGTGCGTGGATTGCAACGTCTTTTGCTTATCTTGCCACTCAGCTGCCTCGGCCTTGGCCGCATTCAGTTCGGCAATCAGCTTTTCATGCGCCTGCTCCAGCTCGGCTCGCTTTCGTTGCTCCTCAGCGAGACTGCTCTGGGCGGCGGTAAGTTGCTCCTCAGATTCCTTGCCGAGCTTTGCGTGGGACTGTTGCAGCTGCTGGTGGTCGCTCTGCGATTTGGCCAAGACGTCATTTTGCTCATCAAGAGCCTTTTTGACCGAGACCAGCTCGTCAGCAAGCTTGGCTTGCTCTGCTTGTAAGGCGTCGCGCGCAGCGGCAGTATCAGCGAGCTCCTGTTTGACAGCGGTCAAATCATGGTCGAGGGCGCGGCGTTTCTCTGCGGATCCATCCAAATCCTGTTGCGCGGTGGCCAGCTCCTGTGAAAGCGATTCCTTGGTCTGGTTAAGGGCCTGCAGCTTCTCCTCCAGGGCCTCGACCTGCTGCTTGGCAGCGCCGTCTAGCTCGAGAGCACGGGCGGCCGCGTTCTTCTGTCGCTCCTCAGCTTCGGTCTGATGCCTTTCGGCCTGCTCACGAGTCTCGCGTTCCAGGGAGGCGATCTTTTTCCGTAGGGCATCAGCTTCTTCCTGGAGCGTGGACAAACGCTGGTCCTGCTCGGCAAGCTTCTTTTCTTGCTGATCCCTTGCCAACGGGTCAACACCTGCGAGGGTGGAGAGAATGTTGCCCATGGTCGCTCGAGCTGTGAATTAATTAATCCGTCAAGGTAGGGTAAGGTAGGTCTATTTTGTGTGCAGCGCTCCAAGCTCCCTGTGATATTCAGCCAATGGGCTAATCTGCCGGAAGTGCCGAACAAGATGGGCACAGCAGCGAGCAAAGGCGGACTGTACAAGGCTCGCAAATGGTATGCTCGACGTAGTTGGAGCACTCTCTTCGTGATATAAGGTGTAGGGGATACAATGAGGAAAATGGGAGGGGGAAATGTGTAGTCGAAGAGGACGACAGAGAGTTTGCAAGATAAAAGAAAAATCTTTAATGTCCACTTGGCGGTCAAGGTAGGTCAGATTGGGTCAGGTAATGGTCAGGCTCGGCTGCGTTGGTTGGCCTGGTGAATTCAGTTGACAGCGGTTCGGTGATACAGTATACAGTGCAGTGCAGTAGCATCACTAGACAGACCGTGCAGACCGATTGCAATTGACACTATGTAGTAATGCAGGTACGTACCGGTAGCGATAGGAGACTATTGGGTTGGTTTGAAGGTTGAGTAAATTTGATCTCTCTGTTCCTAATTTCATGATTCGTTAGTTAATGGAGCCTTTAGTCCGTCACCGTGATTATTAGTGGTCTTGTCGGTCAGGGACGGCATGGCCGGAGTTGATCTTCCAAGTTATAAAAAATAAAAATAAAGAGGCCATGAAATCCCGCAACCAAAGAGAGGTGTTTATTATTACTCTCTAGGTTACTAGGTAAACTGCTAATAAATGCCCAAAAGGAGTCGATGCTGTTGCTGTTTTTTGTTTGGTCTTTGCAGCAAATCATAGCACATCTACAGACACCACCATTTCTTTCGGCATGAATCCGCCTAGCTACCTGCGCTACAGTAGACTCACGAGCCGACTACCTACCTACATACCTACCTCAGGTAAAGTCGTACATAATATCACTAGAGGTACTAACCAATCTCGAGTAAGTTCATGCACATGCTGCATCATACTAATCGGAGATGTACCTACATATCAACTTACTTGGTCTAGTACATACATTAAATACCGTACGTGTCAGACCCAGTTTCGTTCATGTCCGTCACCCCATGTCCACGTCACAAGTGAAAGACAAGCACATGGAACCTAACCTACATACGTTCATTGCCAACTGAACACACCCACCTGTATTCTTTAACGGGCCAATGGCATGCGATTCAGATGCGCTGGCATTTTTTACCAGGGGGGTTACTATTGCCAATTGGTTATATTCACAACTATAATAAGAAGCATGGCTAAACCGATTCATCAACCAGGTTCTCCGTTTGAGATTGGGGGAAGTTCAACACTATAATATTATGGAGAGGAAAGGTATCTATCTACCTATAACTGAATCTACCTTGGGCGAGTCTTGGTCCGTTTGTACGGTTGTACCTGAATAGATACACATGTAGATTCTGTTGTCGCGGCTGTCTTGTGAGAATCATCTATCTTACCGAGGCAGCGCTTAACAGCACGACATACCCCTAGTCTAGTACAATTGGTAATTTGACTGAACCAGGCGGCCAGCCAGGGTGACGGCACCCCGCCGACTGCACTGTACGTACTGCTTATGCCTCTGATTCATGATCCCTACTTTTCTCCTTGCTTCGTCCCATCTCTTGTTCTTGGGTTGATGTCGCCTCTTGTGGCACCATGGTCCATGATTGACCTCCAATGTGGCAATGTTCGTCCGTCAGAGGAGCATGTTGTATATGCCGACTCGAGAGTGATTCTTCATCGGGACTAACGAGCTTCATACTGGCCTAAGTGGGACAACAAAAATTCAACTGGGCAGGCCCTGTAATAGTAGACCCCTGGATTTAGCACCTTTTTGGGCCTTGGCGAGTTAATGCTAAATACCTAGCTACCTACAATGTGACTGTGGCAATACGCGCCCATGGGTCCTGCCCAAACGCCCGAAAGGAGCAGATGGAGAAGCAGATGGAATAGGAAGAGCCCGGATCAGCCTGGTTAGCCTGGTCTAAGACTTTGTCTGTTACCGTGCCCATGATATGTCTTGGAAAACATGTTGTGTTCGCTGCATTGTCTGCGCTTGGAGATGGAACTGGGCTAGCACGGTCTATGAAAATAGTATTACAATAACGGTAGATTACCTAAGCATAAGGCTCTAGTGTTGTCGATATTCTGCCCGTCAACCACCGTGTTGTGCGGCTGAAACTCCCTTTTTGATTTACACTACAAAAATAACGTCTATGGATAGGCTCACCACAGTCAGAGCAGTGCAATGCCGCGCTTCTGATCGTTGTAGATACGTTATAACACCAACGGCTCATCGTGAGCATATGTGAACTGATCAAACTACCCTGGCACTTGCGGACTTGTTATTAATCCTGTTGACGCCTTACTCATCATAACTAAGTGTATCTCGTGTAGCCCTGGGTCACTGGTCGAGGCATTGTAGCTACTATCGCACGTCCATACCTGTGTAATAGTGAGCTGTTAACTAGACCGGTAGCTGCACTGAAGAGTGATGATTGACACCGAGACTTTCAATCTCGAAAATTGATATCTATGTGGCTCGGGTCTTGTCGGCTTGACCGTATACCCCCCCGTCGAGAATGACACCCTCGTTGTCTTCCAAATCATCTTGAACTCGCCGCCACTTTTTAGTGCTGGCCTTCCGACCCTCCTGAGCAGTTCCTTTGCCCTTGGCATCAAATACTGGCTTGATCAAGCCACCGAGCAAAGGATTCTTGCTGAAGGCACCGCCATTTCCACTTGGACGGTTTCCGCTCATCTCCTTCAAGGTAGTTTCGCGAGTCTCGTGGGCTTCCTCTTCCTCCGGGCTCTCTGGTCTTTCGATCGCAGCCATTTTTCGTACCACCTTTCCTCCCACTAGATCGATGCTGACGACCTGTCGACGCTTCTCGTAATCTGGACGGGCATTCCATTCCATTTCCCTTAGAATCTTCTGTTGTCGTTTGAGCTCTCGTGCACGTTCTTCGGGGCTTGCCCACTGCAACAGCTAACGTTAGTCATTACTTCTATGGCAAAATCCCTAGGGGTTTCGGCATGTGCAGACATCTCGAGGAAGAGAAAAGGAAGAAAAGAGGCGCAATCTCGATGAGTTGCTGCTTCTAGCAACCGCCAAGATGAGAAGATCATGGCTCTAGCTGTTACTTACGATGTTTCCGCCCGTCCCAGCCACGGCTCCGCTGACATCGAAGTCGGCAGCCTCGTCCTTTACCGTGGTTCTGCGTGCATTCTGCGCCTGGAAGCCGAGCAGGCGATCCCGATGCTCCAAAGCCTTCGTCTCTGCTTCACTCACAGCGGCGTGGACTTCTCTTGGTTTCGAGAAAGGTGCAGGCGTTTTGGACACCTCGGCCCTTTTGTGAGCTTGGCGATCAACTTCAATATCAAGAGTTAGTAATTTTCACTTAGGATAAATATATGTAACGGTTGCGGGAGTATGTAGAGCTCCCAGGATATAGATCCAGCTAGGGTGGAGGTTTCTACCATGGCATTGGCCAACTAGAAAGGAAATAAATCTCGGTATTACTCACTTGCCATCTTTTCTCTGCCCCGCTCATCCCGCAGTTCACGGATCATGGACTGCACTTCTGCAGAGCTCAGAAGTGGAGTGCCGCAGAATGTGCAGGGCCCGAGGCCTTCCTTCACACATATGACTTTGCCGCAGCTGAGGCAGTTAGGGGCAGCGACGAGGAGAGGGTGTCGGGAAGCTACACAGTTGCATCGTCTTAGGCTGGCATCAGTTGCTTGGGAGGGATTTGTGGTCATTTCCAGCGTCCGAATGGCGTCATCCAGGTCTGATAATGCGGTGGAGGCACCATGCATAGCAGTACCGCCCGAGATGTTGACTTTGGTCTTCGGCGCTGGAGTAGAAGAGCGCGATGAAGGAGTTGACCTCGCCTTGGGAGTTGGTAGGTCAGATATCAGGCGCCCTGCCGCAGATGGGGTAGGCCGTGGTGCGGGCGGCGGTGTTGCGGACTGTCGTATCACAGTCCTCCCCGTCGTCGACGACGGAACAGCTGAGGACGCAACAGGGCTGGGCCGTCGGCCGATATAATCATCATCAAGGTCCTTCTTGTTGTATGCAGTACCTGGAGGGGGCCCGGATTCTAACACCCTTCGCGGTGCGGGCGTGTGCAAAGGTGCCTTTTTCTTTTTGGATTGCCCTTTGTTGGATTTGGGCACTGGATCGATAGCGGACTCACGACCGGAAGCGCTAGCAGGAGCAACAGAAAAGTCGGGCTTCGGTTCCTGTCTCCTGGAGTTGAACGAGGCAATGAAATCGACGGCCTCCGGTGAGTCGCCCAGCAAGTTGCGGAAATGGTCGGCAGCCTCTAACTTGGACAAGGTTGCTGCATAATCAAGAACCTGTTTCAGCTCATCATCAGGCAGAGGTAGAAGCCTGAAGAGTTGTATCGTCGACATGGCGGCTTAGTAGCAGTGCCGGTGTGAGACCCGAAGGTACGTAGGTAATGAATGTATTATATTGCCTGCGTGTTGTGTGGATAATCGTATTCAGGTGTCGTAGACGTCGTTGGTTAGTAGATGCAACTGGAAAGACGTAAAATATTTGTCACTTAAGGTTGGCACTATCGCCCTTCAGTGAAAATATAAGGCATGATCTATTGGTTTATTTTTCTCAATCTTTTGGCAGACGAACTGACACCTTCAAAGGTCATCGGCGAGGACTCATAAAGAACTCGCTCCACAAATCTCGTAAGGAGGTACACACAAGTACCTAACCTACCTATATACATGCATATATGCAGGTAGAGTAGCCTTCGCATTTAAGACATATATAATGAATAATCGGGGTTACAGCATCTCCAGTGGGGGTTCTCCAGAGTCTCACAAACATGAATGAAGCACATAAATGACACTTTTGGGGAAATCAATTGAATCATACTCGCAAGTTCGTAATCTTGACCTTACAAGAGCCTTAGCATTCAACTACCTATCTAGTATAACACAACCCTTCCCTATTGTCATTTGACTACCTAGAGGCTATCAGTCTCTATTTGTCAGGGATCAAGTCCACTTTACTTCAAAAGATATCTTCAGAAAACCGAGCTGGAGTCACCATCCTAAATGCCACCATCACCATTCTCCATTCTAGACTTGTCCTGTGGTCGACCAAGGTCCCAAGGCCTCCATCACTGGTCACGGGCAGTTTTCCGAGTCTGCACATACCTGTAATGCTAAGTGAACCCTCACAGTGGGCCACTTGGTACAATCCACTCTTCGTGCCGCTATGTCATGTCTGAAGGGAGACGCCTACAAGACACCAGTGGCCACCTAGGTCATGACTATAAAATCGAATCGGTCTAGCAGTCTGAATTAACAGGTGAGGTTTGCGCAGCTAGGGTGACCGAGACCTAACTGCTCATAGTATCGGGCCATGTGAGCATGGGCACCAGCAGTGCTTGGCGCTTGCTTTTCGAGGTGACCTTTTCCCTCGGGGCTGGACCGCATTACCATGGCTCAGACTGCCTCCAAGGTGAGGCAGATGGTAGCATGACAGCATCTACAAGCAAACCAAGGTATAGACAGGTGAAAGAAGGAGAATGGTTTTGAGATATGCCCGCATCCGTAGCGTCGTATCCGGCGGCGACCCCAGTGGACTTACGCGCGTGAGCATCTCACCCGACTCTAAATTCCCCACGGGGACGAAATTCGGAGCCGCTCACCTTATCCCTCTCATCATCACCAGGGCCGCTTGTTTCTCTCCTTCGGATCAATGCAAAACAAAAAGCGTCTATATAAGAGAGGATACGCAATGGAGTCGTCATCAATTTGTGATGGTATAGGACCTCGGTTTCGACATCTCGGTCAGTTTTGAAGCTCGGGACAATTTTGGCGGGATAGAACTGCTAGCACATTCTTCTTTACCTTAGCCTCCGAGTGTTCGTGGCTGACTCAACCCAGCCAGCTCTCGGCAGCTATACTCCTTAATCAAACTGGATATTTCATCCCGGAATAGGAATCTTGCTATCAAGTTCCAATCTCGGAAGAGGTCCAGGTTATAAAGAGCCTACCTCTTACAGCTGTACGCCCGGTCCCCACAGCGAACCCCCCCTGGCCTAGCTAGCACTGCGACAGTGTATGCAGGTGCGGAGAATCCTAGCCCAGCCTCCCCTCCAGCTCCAGTTTGTTTCAGGGCAAACCAGGTGAGTGACGTCGCATCCCGCTGCCCGCCAATTCCTTGCCTTGGGCTAATTGAGCTTTAGATATTCAAAAGGTCCAACGGTTAGGCGAAGAGGTACATTTAAACGCATGTGAGTGAACGTCGCATCCATGTCACATGTAGCATGAACATGCAATCTCATGTAACTCCATATCTTGTCAATTGCTCGATTTATACCGGGTATACAGGTTCGATCGGGCAAGTCAACAATGGCAGAACCATCGTCATATAAGACCCATGAAACATCCCTTTCCGCCAACCCTGGGAATGTAAAATCCAAGATTCGGGCCGCAATATTGCCTCAACATGCTATTGTCGCAGGCGAGTTTAAAGGAGATCATGGCTGGCGCTCTCGCCACCATGGCCTCCTCCCATGGGTCGGTTGGTGTCTGCTCGGGATGGCCGCTTTGTTATCTGCCATTGCTGCCATTTTGGTGCTGACCACAACCTCCGCGGCACACCACCAGTTGCTGATACCTCCTCAGCTGAAAGCCGAGGTCAAGGGCACCTCGTTTCTCGATCATGAGAGCCCTATAGCCGGCTTTCTTGGGCAAACTTTCCTTAGGGACAACATTCCCTACATCGACATCCCTGACTCGCTCATCCAGGATGTATACTATTACAGGTGGACTTCGCTGCAGCGGAACCTTCGCTACGTGACTGCAGGCACAGGTTATATGTGCACCGAGTTTGTCCATCCCGTCGGATATGCCAAGGCTTTCGGCACCATTGATGCTGCTGCGGGCCATCAAATCGATGAGTCGAGGTGGCTGAGGAACACAGCCTACGGCGATGACTACATCCAGCTCTACACCAGAGGGCCTGCCGACCCTCTTCAGTACACTCAGTGGATCTTGGACGCCGCGAGTCGTCGTGCCATGGTGACGGGCGATAGCGAGTTCCTATCTACTCAGTTAGACGACATGGTTCGTGTGTGGCATCTGTGGGATCCCTATTTCGACTCCGCTGCTGGACTATACTATTATCAACCAGTTTGGGATGCTCAAGAACTGTCTTTGCCGGGGTTTATAGCCGACCCGAATGGCACGGACTGGACCCTGAGGAAAGACGGGCCAGATACCTTCCGGCCGAGCCACAAGTGAGTTTCATCTTTCATTGTCCGCAACTCCAGGGCTGCTCTTTCCCGCGTATTGCATCTCTAAAAGTGACTCGCTCACGTATCTCACCATGGATATTTATTAATGGTGTGTGTGTGTTGCAGTGCCTACATGGTCGCGAACGCTAGGGCTATCGCGAGAGCTGCCGAATTGGCCCGTGACGGCTTCACCAAATTTCAGTTCTCCAAGTTCGCGGACCAACTCGAAACTGCTATGCTTAAGCGCCTGTGGGCTCCCGAGCAGGAATTCTTCGTACGTGGATGTTAGGGGTCAAACTCCTATTAGTTCTTATCGTTAGAAATAGTCGGGCATCTCTGATGATCTTGGACTAACATTGTTCTCTATCGTAGATGGATATCATCCGTCCCGGTAACCCCAAGTTGACTCGTCTTACGGGTCGTGAGCAAGTCGGATTATTCCCCTATCGATTCGGAATCGGCTTGAACCACACCTACGCTCAGCCAGCCCTGGATTCCATGTTTGATCCTTTGGGCTTCTTCGCACCCTACGGTCCTACTACATTGGAAATCCGTGATCCTTGGTTCGCAGCTACAAAGCCTGATCCGAGCTACTGTAAGTTGCTATGGTGATGACTGCCATGTCGTCAGTGCATGGTCCAAAGTAAGAAAGCCACTGACCATTCTTAGGCTGTTGGTGGAATGGAATGTCCTGGCCGTACTCGACTGGCCACACACTTAAGTCGCTGGCAGCGATTTATCGATCTAAAGCCACCAATGCTACTGCAGAACAGTATCACCAGTATCTCCAAATGTACGCCAGGACGCAGCAAAAGGACGGAAAACCTTACGTTGCAGAGTCTCATTATCCATTCATTGATGCCTGGAGCGCGGATAGTCGCAACCACTCGGAGGATTATGATCATTCTACCAACAACGAGTAAGTGGCCCTGGAAATCCTTTCACGTCCCAACACACGCTCTCTAATCTCGGCGGGTTCCGAAAAATGCCCATTCTACTTCTATATGCTCCGTCTCGCAATCTAAATATCTTGATGCTTTACCATGAGTCGCAATAACTAATTCGTGACAATTGCAGCGACGTCATCACCGGGCTTTTGGGAATTCTGCCACAACCGGATGACACTCTCCGCATCTCACCTATTATCCCGAGTAACTGGACGTACTTTGCGCTGGAGAACCTTGCTTACCATGGGCATCTAGTCACCGTCCTATACGATAAGGATGGGTCAAGGTACAATGCTGGGCGAGGATTGAGCGTCTTTGTCAATGGTATCAAGGTACACAACGGAGCGAATCAAGGCGCTGTGGTTCCGATCCCACCGGTTATACTACCGGACGAGGCACCGATTAATATCGCAGCGAATCCCGATGGCCCAGGCCATTATCCCATGGCCGACGCGACGTTCACTTATCCGGCCGACTACAGCTTCAAAGCCATAGACGGCGTCCTCTACTACGACCAAGTCCCTGATAATAGATGGACAAACTATAAATCTCCCAACATGAATGATACGCTTACGGTCTACTTTGCGCGGCCGCGCAAAGTCTCATCCATCACCCTCGCTCTGTATTCCGATGTTGCTCGAGGTGGTGGGATCGACTTGCCCGCTAGTATCGAGATCTATGGCTCATCTGGACTCATCACGGCGCTAGATAACAGCGAGAAGCTCCTGCCGAATGACGAGAATGAGATTAGCTTCAAAACAGTAGAGACAACGTTTCTAGCCGTCAACATGTACCGACGGTCGGCCACAACGTATGTGGGCGTCTGTGAGCTCGAGGTATGGACACCGCCATCGCCTGGGCCGACATACTTCGCAGTAGATGCCTATCTCACGGGGACGAACACGAGTGTCCTCTTTGATAAGCGGTCAACGGCGACAAGCAATGGGGCTGTGGTGGGAGGTATAAAGTCGGACAGCAACGTGGCCTTCTCCGGCATAAAGTCGAAAGGATCACCGGCTCGTCTGACGTTGAGTTATGCGAATCTAGGTAATACCACAGTACACGTGGGTGTCGAGGTGAACCAAGTGTCTCAGACGACCTTGAAGCTGTTGCCGTCGAAAGGCAAATATATCACTGCTACGACGCATGTGACACTGGCTGCGGGTAAGAATTTTGTCGACTTGAGTGGGGGTTTGGACACGGTAGATGTCCGATTGGAAACGTTGACGATAGTATAAGTGGCGATGCTCTATTGCGTATTTGGGTAGATTTCGGTGTTTTGGATGATCGGGTTTTGTATATATTGATCGGTAGGATCAGCTCTAGGGAGTATATATTACGATGACGCTAGTCATTTAGCTATATACCTATAGGTATCTACGACTTATTACTCTTAGACTACCGGTATGGCTGATTTGGTCACCTTCATTTCTACGGTTGTAAGTGAAGTCTCCAAAGGTAGGTAAGCATCTCTAGCTATTTAGGTAGGTAATTTACCATAAATCTACGGGTGTGCACACCAGCTTGAGACAGAGGGTACATGATATGCTTAAACCCATATATGTATCTAGAGAAAGTAAGAAGTAACCCGGCCATGCATATCCGCCACCAGAATGGCAGTTGCCGAGGATGGTTCCCAGCCGGCAACGGCTGCTGTGTGTGTGCCACTGAATCTTTTCAGATTACCTAATAGGACAGATACCTAGGTACCCGAGGCTCACACTGCAAGTCTTCTACTTTCTATCAAACTCTTGTCTCCAGTGGCTCACATCTAATTTGGAATAATTAGCAAGTAAAAGGAAAAAAAGCAAAAGAAGGCTCAGCCGCAAGTGTTTAACATTGAACGCGCCCCCGATTGGAACACATATACTCGATTGACAATACGCCACATTGAACCTTGATTAAACGACCCTTTCATCACCATACTTGTCGTCGTCGTCTCTTTCTCACTCTTGTCATTCCCAATGCCAGGGGCCTCTCGCACCTCATGAGTGACGTCTCGACGTAACGACCTTTTATCCACCGTCGCACTGTTGCACCATGGCACCTCCTCCTTCGCCTCTGGTCGACAACGCCCAGATCAAGAGCTCCGAGCTCTTGTCCCCGCTCCCCTTCTACCTCCATGCCTATTTCTGGCCCTTCGCTATAATATGGCCCATCTTCGCCCGCTACTACTATACCCCGGAACTCTACGAGAAGCACATTTCCTCTTCTGAGTGGACATTTGTCTGGTGTGGCTCTATCATTACTCTGCAAAGCCTCGTCTGGCTGAGTACCAACTGGAGCGTCGATCTCAAGGGCTCCTTCACTGCTACCAAGGCCAAGAAACTCCAAGATGCCCAGCTCATCAAAGTCATCCCCATCGCTAACGCCGGTTCTGCTGAGATTTGCACCATTTCTCGCGACAAGGTACCGTCTGTCCCCGTCCGCTTTCCAACACGTTGCACATAGAGAGAGTATAGCAAGCTAACCTTGACTTCTTCTATTTCATTAGGTTGGCGACAAGACAAACCTATCTTTCCTATTCCAAAAGCGCCGCTTCCTCTACGACCCCATTAAACAGTCCTTCAGCACTCTGACCTACGAGATCGATACCGAACCCAAGCCCCTCCTTGGAAAATTCCAGAAGTCTCGAGGCATCACTACACAGGCTGATCTGAGTAGGCTCGAGCAATACTATGGCACGAACACCTTCGATATCCCCGTACCTACTTTTACCGAGCTCTTCAAAGAACATGCCGTCGCGCCCTTCTTCGTCTTCCAGATCTTCTGTGTCGGTCTATGGATGCTTGATGAGTATTGGTACTATTCCCTCTTCACCCTCTTCATGCTCGTCGCCTTTGAGAGTACCGTCGTCTGGCAACGCCAGAGGACCCTCACCGAGTTCCGGGGCATGAGCATCAAGCCTTACGACATGTGGGTGTACCGACTGGGCAAATGGTCTGAGATACAGAGTGACAAGCTGTTGCCTGGTGATCTCGTTTCCGTTGGCCGTACAAAAGAGGATAGTGGTGTGGCATGCGATATGCTTCTGGTCGAAGGCACCGCTATCGTGAATGAGGCCATGCTGTCAGGCGAAAGTACCCCGCTTCTCAAAGACTCGATCCAACTGCGACCTGGCGACGCATCCATTGACACCGAAGGATTGGACAAGAACGCTTTTTTGTGGGGTGGTACCAAGGTGCTTCAAGTGACACACGGCAATCCAGACGAGGAGAAGCCCAAGCTTGCGTCTGGTGTCCCTGTGCCTCCCGACAATGGTGTAATGGCTGTCGTTATTAAGACCGGGTTTGAGACGTCACAGGGTAGCCTTGTCCGCACTATGATCTACTCGACTGAGCGGGTATCAGCCAACAATGTCGAGGCCTTACTTTTCATCCTGTTTCTTCTGATCTTTGCCGTGGCTGCCTCTTGGTACGTGTGGGATGAAGGCGTCAAGAAGGATCGCAAGCGATCAAAACTACTCCTTGACTGTGTCTTGATCGTGACCAGTGTAGTTCCTCCTGAATTGCCCATGGAGCTCAGTCTTGCTGTCAACACGAGTCTTGCTGCCTTGGCCAAGTACGCCATCTTTTGCACTGAGCCGTTCCGCATTCCATTCGCTGGCCGTATCGACGTAGCCTGTTTCGACAAGACTGGTACTTTAACCGGTGAGGACCTCGTCGTGGAAGGCATAGCTGGTTTAGGGCTTGGACACACTGGTACGGACACGCCCCGGGAAGCTGACGGCGCTCATAGCCACATGACCCCGGTTAAGGAAGCTGGCATGGAGACAACGCTCGTGCTTGCGACGGCTCATGCTCTTGTTAAGCTCGAAGAAGGCGACGTCGTGGGTGATCCCATGGAAAAGGCGACCTTGAACGCTCTTGGATGGGCTCTGGGCAAGAACGATATCCTTGTTGCCAAGCCAGCTACTGCGGCGAAGGGTACATCCGGGACTGTTCAAATCAAACGTCGCTTCCAGTTCTCTTCTGCTTTGAAGCGCCAGAGCTCAGTAGCCACAGTTAATGCTGTAAATCCAAAGACGGGTCACAAAATAAGGGGCACTTTTGTTGGCGTAAAGGGAGCCCCGGAGACTATTATGAAGATGCTGACGACCGTACCGAACGATTACGAAGAGACATACAAATACTTCACTCGACGAGGTTCTCGTGTACTTGCTCTTGCCTATAAGCAGTTGACCGTCGACAATGAGCTAGGCTCTGGTAAGATCAACGACTTGAAACGCGAGAAAGTTGAGGCCGATCTTACCTTCGCCGGTTTCCTAGTGCTTCAATGCCCCTTGAAGGAAGATGCAAAGCAAGCTGTTCAAATGCTGAACGAAAGTAGCCACCGAGTCGTCATGATTACTGGAGACAATCCACTTACGGCTGTCCATGTCGCGCGCGAGGTCGAGATAGTCGACCGAGATGTGCTTATATTGGACGCCCCTGAAAAGAACAATGAGGGTCGCAAGCTTGTCTGGCGTAGCGTCGACGATCATATCAGCATTGAGGTAGACACGTCCAAGCCCATCGACCCTGAGATTCTCAAGTCCAAGGATATATGCGTCACCGGATACGCGCTGGCTAAATTCAAGGATAACGTTGGCGCATGGCGGTCATTGATACGCCATACGTGGGTATACGCACGTGTTTCTCCTAAACAGAAGGAGGAAATTCTTGTCGGCCTTAAAGACATGGGCTATTTTACCCTTATGGCCGGAGACGGTACTAACGACGTCGGTGCCCTGAAACAGGCCCATATCGGTGTCGCCTTGCTCAACGGAACCCAAGACGACTTGAACAAGATTGCTGAACACTCGCGCAACACCAAAATGAAGGAGCTTTACCAGAAACAGGTCGACCTGATGAAAAGATTCAACCAACCTGCGCCCCCCGTGCCTGTCATGATCGCCCACCTCTATCCACCTGGACCTTCTAACCCACATTACCAGAAAGCAATCGACCGAGAAGCGCAGAGAAAGGGCATGACGGTCGGGGATTACGCTAAGTTGAATGGACTCAGCCTTGAGGCCCCCTCTTCTTCTGGTACTCAACAACCCTTGCCGGCCGATACTCGTATGACCAAACAACAGGAGTCGATGAATAAAGCTGCAGGATTTGCCGATAAGATGACCAGCGCCATGATGGAGCAAGAGCTGGGCGACGATGAACCACCGTCCCTAAAGCTGGGTGATGCCTCTGTTGCTGCGCCCTTCACGAGCAAGTTGCGAAACGTCATCGCGATCCCCAATATCATTCGTCAAGGCCGTTGTACACTTGTTGCCACTATACAGATGTATAAGATTCTGGCTCTCAACTGTCTGATTAGCGCCTACAGTTTGAGCGTCCTTTATCTGGAAGGCATCAAATTTGGGGATGGCCAAATTACGATCAGCGGGATGCTCATGAGTGTCTGCTTCCTGTCCATCTCTCGAGCCAAGTCTGTTGAAGGCCTCTCGAAAGAGCGGCCCCAGCCGAACATCTTCAACTTCTACATTATTGGCTCGATTCTCGGTCAATTTGCGGTACACATTGTGACCTTGATATACATTGCTCGATTTTGTGACAGGCTTGAGCCGTAAGTCCATATGTCCATTGGCGAGACGCACACAAATTTTAGCATGCAAACTAACGGTTTTTGTAGACGTTCCGAGATGGTTGATCTAGAGGCCGAATTTAAGCCTTCGCTTCTGAACAGTGCTGTATACCTGTTGCAGCTCATCCAGCAGATCTCCACCTTTGCTGTCAACTATCAGGGTCGACCTTTCCGGGAGTCGCTCTCGGAGAACAAGGGCATGTTTTACGGTATCATCGGTGTGACGGCCATTGCCTTCTCCTGCTCAACCGAGTTTATTCCCGAGATCAACGAGCAGATGAAGTTGGTCAAGTTCAGTGATGAGTTTAAGATGACAATGACAGCAGTCATGATCATCGATTACGTGGGCTGCTGGGTGATTGAAGTGGTGCTCAAGCGGCTATTTAGCGATTACCGTCCGCGCGATATCGCCAACAGACGACCAGATCAGCTCGAACGTGAAGAAGAGCGAAAGGCAGCGGAGCGGGCATTGAAGGATGCCGAAGAAGAGGAGAAGCGGCTGGCTAAGGTAGCCGAGTTTGAGAGGAAGGTAGAAGAGCGAAGACAAAAAATCCAGGCATGGGCCGGGGGCAATAGTAGATAGGCCTGAATAGCGGCCATATAATGACCTGTAGCACGGCTTGTGCGCTTCGACTAAGAGAGTCTGTCTACTCACACCAAGGTAATAGGTATTGAGATATAGATGTGTACATTCTAGAGTTAGACAGCTTACAATTAGAGAGCTGCCTCCTCAGGGCGACAGTTGACCAAGAACATATCGCATCTTATCTTCCACTTCATGCTGTGCTTTTTTTTCTTTTTTTCTCTCTTTTATCATCAAATCACGGTTAGGGGCAGTCAACCATACATCAAAATCCAGGGGCAACATGGTAAGGTAACACGCAACATTTTACTATACACACAAGGCCTGGCCTAAGCTAGTCTAACCGAATCCGGATACTTATCATGGCGGGTCAAACCTACCAGTCAAGTATGGATGTAACCGAACAGATGGCCTTATAACTTATAAGACAGACAGACAGACTGCCTTTTCACATGTAACGTGAAGATAATAATTGATGCTATTGGACAGACTTGAGTATGGCATTTCTACTTCACTAACTTTACAAGGGTCTTATTGTTTTCTCAGATTCCAAACCACCCAGTCACAGAAAGAAATGGACACTCACCGGCCTAGAGGCATTGTGGTCTTCGGAGGTGGAACGGCGACGAACAGCTTAGTAGACGTATTCGAAAGTCTGAGGGAGAGTCGGAAATGCTCTTTAAAATACATCATACCGATAAGCGATAATGGAGGGAGTTCCTCCGAGTTGATTCGTGTTTTTGGCGGCCCAGGTATGGAACAACGAACATGAACATGAGATCTGGCGATACAGTTCTTAGAAATACCCCTTCCACTTCGAGAAGACTACGCTTACTTATATGACTATTTGCTGACATGAGGGGGGAAAAAACAGGTATTGGTGATGTGCGCAGTACGTGTTCACGTTTCGAAAACACAAATCGCTCCCCTTTCTCTTCCTAGGAGTGACGGGGATACTTGCTCATCACGAAGTTCTTACACAGGTCGACTGGTTCGTCTGATCCCCAACTCAAAGACAGATGCCGAACGGGCGTCCATCAAGGAGCTCTTCAACCACCGTCTGTCCTCAGACCCCCTACAGGCGCGGACGGAATGGCTGGACATCGTCGAGGGTCGACACAAGCTATGGACCGACATATCGAGCGAGAAGCGCGAGCTCATACGCTCCATCTTCAATCACATGAACATGGAGATTGTTAAGCGGGCTCGGCCCAGCTCTGTCTTCAACTTCGCTAAGGCCAGTATCGGGAATCTGTTCTTGACGGGGTACGTCTTCCGTGTCTATTTGGTCCACTAGCAGAACTACGGGCATGCGATGACTATCCTAGCTGTTTTGCCCCTTTCGTCCACCTCCCTTATTATTTCCACAGTCTTAAGAAACACTTAGTAGTGATCCACAGATTTTATCTGACACCGGGGAGCAGCGCACGACTCTTCACGGGGTCTCTCGAGTCAGCCATCTACCTGCTGTCGAACATCTGTGCGATCCCGTCAACGGTAGCGACGCTGCCCGCCATCAACAGTAATTTCACGCACCACATCAGCGCGGGATTAGCAGACGGGTCCCGGATCACAGGGCAGAACGCCATCTCCCACCCCTCAGCGCCGACGAGCCTGCCCGACGCGGGGGACGCGGCGCCGTTGGCGGCAGCCCCTACAACGACAGCACGGGCGCCTCACGACGACGCAGAGACGGAGGCCCACGACCGCATCGAGGATGCCACGCTGCCGGGCTCGCTCCCCTCGCTCCGGAAGCAATACATCGAATTCAGCAAGGTGGCAGCCGGGTCTGACGACCTTCCTGCGCGCATCGAGCGCATCTGGTACATCAATCCCTACGGGCACGAGATCTGGCCCCTGGCCAACCCCAAGGTCGTCTCGGCCCTCGAGCAAGCAAGGGCCGTCATCTACAGCATCGGCAGTCTCTACACGTCCCTCGTGCCCAGCCTCGTATTACGGGGTGTCGGGCGGGCCATCGCGGACTCGGGCGTGCGCCACAAGATATTGGTTCTCAACTCGACTCTGGACCGCGAGACGGGGCCGAGCGCACATCCCCTAACGGCGACGGACTTTGTGCACGCTATTGCACGCGCTGGCGCTGAGAGCCAAGGGCATTTTGATACGGCGCGTGGAACCGAGGGCGTAGGCGGGGTGAGGAGGTATGTGACGCATCTACTCTATCTTGAAGGAGATGGCGTGCCCAAGGTGAACAAGATAGAGCTAGCAGCCCTTGGTGTCGACTCTATACGCGTCTATGGGCGTAAAGTGGAAGGCATGTTGCAGTATGACGAGGCGGGACTCGCAGGGGCGCTCGAGGCTATCGTGGGCAAGGCCGAGATGGTCAGGGGTCGTCGGAACACAAACGGGCAATAGGGGAGGCGAACCTCACCAGATTAGCGAAGACTTAAAAGCTCTGACTTATATGTACAGTATGGTTGTCTAAGTAGGGGTTCGGGGAGTTCGGGGAAGACAATGAAGCATAATACGGAAGAGAACGGGCTGAGAAATTAATGATTATATGGTATATTTGTATTCCTCTCTATCATACAGTTCGCAAGCTCAAAGCTGTAAGGTAAGGCTATCATTATTTCCGCTCGGAACAAGCATTAGCGGCATGACGGGCCCCGAATCCTATGACAAAAGTCGGGTCATTCCATCCAAGGCAGCCACCGGCCGCTGCCCTTCCCTGCTCACGAGTCTATCTCAGGAGACGCCCCACTACACTACTTTTGCTTCTCTAAACTACAAGATATTATTTATTTAGGGGGGTTGGCGGCGGCAAAGGCAACACCTTTCTCGATGTTCTTCTTCAAGTCACCCAGGCAAGCCTCGAGGAGCTTCTGCTCGTGGGCATCGACCTCACCGACGGGGTGGATCTTCTCGACACCGCTGGGGCCGAGCTCAACCTTGGAGGCGAAGAATTCAATGCCCTGGTCCTTGTAGAGAGGGCTGTCGACGAAAGAAGGCTCCACAACGCCCTTCTCGCCCTGGGAGGCACGAAGGAGGGAGTCGGCCATGCGGGCACCGGCCATAGCCATGGAGAGGGTGGCAGAGCCAGCACCATCCTTGGCCTTGACGACCTCGTCACCACCGAACTGGACACGATTGATGAGCTCAGCGTTGGAGGTCAGGTCGGGGTGACCGCTCTGGCTGAAGAGAGGGACAATGGTGACACCGGAGTGGCCACCAACAACGGTAATGTTTTCATCCTTGGGGTCGGTACCCTTGATCTCGCTGACGAAGCGGCTAGCGCGGACGACATCGAGGGTGGTGACACCGAAGAGGCGCTTGGGATTGTAGACACCACGGGCCTTGAAGACCTCGGCAACAATCGGGACGGTGGAGTTGACGGGGTTGGAGATGATGAGTAGGTTGGCCTCGGGGCAAGACTCGGCGCAGGCCTTGGCAAGGTCACGAACGATGGAGGCGTTGGTGTTGAACAGGTCGTCACGGGTCATGCCGGGCTTGCGGGGGACACCAGCAGGGATGAGGACGACATCGCTACCCTTGAGGCAGTTGGCGAGACCTGTGGCAGTAGGTTCATAACCCTTGACGGTGCTCTTGGTGTTGACGTGGGAGACATCGGCAGCAACACCTATGGAAGAATACCACCGTATTAACAACCAAGGTCGAGGGATTTGCGCACAATGAAACTGGAATTCATTGGCAAGAGAAGGAGAATGATAACATACCGGGAGCACCACGGATATCGTAGAGAGAGAGCTCAGTGACTCTGGGGTTGAGCTTCAACAAGAGGGAGAGAGGCTGGCCAATGCCACCAGCAGCACCGAGAACGGTAACCTTGGAAAGCTGTGAAAGCCAAGTGGCATTGAGTGAGCAATTGGACTATCAGATATGCGAGAATGTATACACTTACGTCTCGGGCTGAAGCAGAGAAAGCCCGGCGCTGACCGGCGGCGAAGACAGCTCGTGCGGCAAACATGATGGCGGTTTGTAGGGAAGAAAGGTACTTCTATTAATAAGAAAAAAGAAGAGAAGGATGATTAGATGATTCGAAGGAGAAGGCTTCGTCGCAGGTCAGCGAGTTGCGTGGATGGGATGGAATGGCAAAGTGGTGAGAGGAATACTTGAGGTTTTGAGAGAAATAATCAGATAAAAAAGAGAGCAAATCCAACTCCGGACCAAGTAGATTGGAAAGCTTGGAAAGGGACCAAGAGAGTCGGCCCACCTGGCAAAGGCTGACACCCGGTCAAGCTGAAGAGTGGGAAACACAAGTGGGGACCTTTGGAACGGACCACGGCGGAACGGATAAGCGGTGTTGCGACTATACTCATTCCAGCTTAGCGGTTCAAGTTTTAAGGTATTCGAAGTGCAAGCTAATTGCATACAAAACAACTCAAGTACTGCAGCACACATGCATGCAGTACTGTACACTACCTACCTGTAGGTGCTGTAACCTGCTACCCACATACCTACCTGTAGGTACCTACGTACTTACGCTAGAAGCCGTCTGGTGTAAGAGAGGTACCTACAACTTAAACAGGGACATACATGTATGTTTGCTCATGTCAACAGTCACGCTGCAACAACTTTTTGGTTCAAGCTCTTGTGATTGCATAGATTGCCCCCCTTGAGAACCAGAACTACAACATCGGAGACCTTTCTTGCACCAAGCTTCTAACCTAGATACTGTGCATGCATATATCCTTTCCAATCACATTCTTGGCACATATAGTACATGTAGTTAGTACTCCTCATCTCTCAGAGGCCTCGACCTTCAAAGTGACAAGAACTGGTCTTGAACAACACTTAGCTTAATACTCTAGCACATGTTCAACAAGGGAATTCAGTAAAAGCAATATTGCCCAACCTTATCACATTAATCACATTAAATTTCAACAGCCATACTAGTTGTGACTGAGAGGCTGCCTGCTAAGAGGTACCTAGGTGTAAACCCCATCAGTTTACAAAGAACAGTACAGTTCAGATGAATAACATCGTGACGGGTTCTTTTCTTCATTTTTCGCATCTTTTAATCATGAAAAAACTAGCAGTGAGATGGCCACAGCTGCATGTGTATAGATTGTATTACATGGATTAACGGCTAGTGTGCCATACCGGCTGCTATCTATTATACATACAGGTTAAGACATCCTATACTAATGACCTGTTGTTATCTCTAGTTTAAATTATTATGTTGTTGTAAGTATATAGTTCATTAATTTATAAGAAATTCAAACAGAAAATCAAGCTAGTTATTAGTTAATAAAAATAAAATAAAATGAAGGAGAAATAGTAAAAAAGGGTATAAATAGTGAAATTTAAGGTGCAGTTTAGTTTCAGTAGGAGCTGTAGGTTAATTTTGAGCGGTGCGGTGAGGTGGGTGGCAGCAACAGCAGGTGCGCGGGGCGTTAGCGGGTCACGTGGTATAGGGCGGTGTGCTGCGGCAGTAAAACTTCCTACTTCGGAAATTCTGCCAAGCTTTCTTAATCCTACTCCTCCGTGCCCACCACAACACCCACGCCCCCCCACAGCTGCATAAGGGAGTCCGCCCACAATGTCCTCCGTACGTGAGAAATCTCCTATCCATGCCGCCCCCGCATGGGCATCTTCACTAGCAGAGGATCCGACATATGGTCTAACCTTGGCCAAGGACGGATTGTCCCCTCACCCAACATGGGCAGTTCAGCCGACAGTTGAGTCTATCATTGCCACACTGAAGACGGCCATCAGCCCCGCCAGAGGGTACGAAGCTCGATTCTTGCATGAAGGAGCGTATAGCAAGCTGTACGAGGTTTCTTTTGAAAACCAAGTCTTCGTTATGCGTGTATCTCTACCAGTTTGTCCCAGAAGCAAAACGGAGAGCGAGGTAGCAACGCTTGAATGGGTCTATCAATATACAGACCTACCTGTTCCCCGTGTGAGAGCCTACGATTCTTCTCGAAACAACCCCCTTGGGTTTGAATGGATTCTCATGACCAAGATCGAAGGGAAACCACTCTCAGAGTGTTGGCAGTCTATAAAGATGGGATCGAAAGAGCGCCTCGTGAAGCAGATCGCTGCGTTTACTGCTGCTGCATTCCATCAACCCTTCCACGAGGGTGTTGGGAGCATATACAAGACAACTTCCAACTCGGATAGCCGTACCCACGTTGTTGGCGAGCTAGTCTCCATGGCATTCTTCTAGAGAGAGCGCGCTATTTCAGACCAGAGCCGTGGGCCGTTCTCCAAGGCATCCGACTGGATCAGTACCCGCTTGCGGCTCGCGTCATCGGATCTCACAGGGCGATTAAACGATATGACGTACGAGGGCGACAGGGAAACCATAAAGAACATGTCGGAACTGGTCAACCGTGTTGAAAGACTGATGCCTAGATTCTTTCCCGCTTCCGGTGCCATCTCCACCGTAATTTTGACTGATCCCGATACGGATACCGTTGCCCACAACTCAGAGAAGCAGCCGATGCAGACGGTCCTTTGTCACGATAGCCTGTCTCTCGACAACATGCTCGTCGATGATGACGGCACACTGAGGGGCATTATCGACTGGCAATGCATTCCTTGTTTGCCCCTTCATGAATCTTGTCAGTTCCCCGCTTTCCTTCAACAAGAATATGACCGACTCAAGGAGCCGGTTGGCGTTCGCTACCTAATTGACAAAGACGGGCCTCCACATCCGGCCTATTTCCGGGATCGTGGTCAATACGAGCTGACAAAACTACGGTGGCTCTACGTCAGGGAGATGCTGGAACATACACCTGAGTTTGTTAACGTCTGGCGGAGTGAGACCAACGCCGACTTAAGGGACTACGAAGCAGCTGTCCAGAACTGCGATAACGAGTTTGCGTTTGAGCTTGTGGAGGAATGGGTCATGGCATTAGAGAATGGGAGGGACCCGAGTGAGATGCCGAAAAGGCTCCATGAACAACTCATGCGATAAACAATGGCAAGACTTAGAATTACCCGGAGATAAACTGGAAAAGGGCATGTTTATAGAGAAAAAAAGAGCTTTATTTTGCCATTTTGGGTTAGTTCTGCACTCGTGAGACAGCGTATCAGGAGCTAGAACAGTGTTTTAAAAGTAATCTTGGGAGCCCTTGTATTACAGTGCAGATGTTTTATATTGCGGTGCTGTTTTTTAGGTTAGAGTTATATATTAACTTTATAGCCTCGAATATATATTAAATCCTACTTTTCACTTAAACCAAAAACAGTAGTCCTTATAACCGACAATTATACTTTATAGACAGCTGATATCTTGCTCGATAGTTTGTTTCAGCGCAGTAAAGTTAAAAGCATTATTTATGAACTGCTGGCTTCGTTACATGCTGTGGTCTAGGTGGTCAGGAAGTGTTATCGGCGCCAAAGTCGGTTCGAAGACATTGCATCACGTTACTTATAAGTGTTGGGCTTCTAAAGCTATACGCCAGATATATATTAGTACGAGCAAGCCATCCCCGTGGACATTAATAGATTGTATTTAAATGGTGACCTGGTTCAGAAGTTTGAGAAAAAGGTGATCGAGTTATCCACACCTAACAGGACCTACCGCCATCACCCGCTATGCTCGACGTTTATCCTACCCGCAAAAGTTAAGGATAGGGTTGCTTATTGCTCTGAATATGAGGACCAGACGTGCGTAACATGCAAAAGAGCGGCACACAACGGCGACTGTCCATTCAATGAGGGCCTCCAGCAAGTTCTGCAGATCGCTAACGAAAAAGGATGGCAGCGTTGTTCTAAATGCTCCGCCATGATTGCGCTCCCTATCTATTGAATGTTTTCATATAACGTGAGTGTTTCTTTTCATATAAAGTGAGTATTTCTTTTCGCATAGCATGAGTGTTTTTACATATATAACAGGTTACGACTATAACTACCTATACCAAATTGTCAATTCAGGGTACCAGCCTGCGGTCTCAACTCCGACGACTACCTAGCCGACCAAGAAACGATGAAATCCCCCAATACCCTGTATTCCTGTGGTTAGGTTCGTCTACACCATCGCCTAAAGCCCAAAACGTCAACAAGTCGTCATATGAGCCCTCAAGCGACTCGGGCTCCTCAGTATTGACGGTTGTTATGAGGGTTGAGGCAGGAAGTTCAGAATCGTAGAACTCGTCCGAACTCTCGCTATTGTTACTTTCGGGCTCTAGAGATTGAAGTACCTCACAGGGTGTCGTTTCCTTGACTATGACACAGTCCTCTTGCTGACTCTCCTTCTGGTGTGGCTGATTCCGCCCGTGTTGCGCTTGCTCTGCTATGTCTATAGTATCTTCAACAGCGACAAACTTTTCGTCTGTTTCGGTCTCGTTACGGGTTTCATGAGCCAACTCGAGGATCTCTCCAATTGGCCGTGGACTGGGTAATGCTGCCACGCGGGCCTTCAAACCCGGTACAAAAGGAGCAGCCGTTGCCGAGATGGCCTTCTTGTGCCTCCTTCTACTTTTATCCCGTTGATACTGGGAGACTACGTCGTCTATTGTAGACGCGACGTCTACCTTTGCAGGAAGGGTGGTGTTGATATCGGACTGAGGGCAGTTGTCTAGCACGACTAGGTCGAGTCTTTCGGCCGTGTCTGCCTCTCTCACAAATTCTCTCGCACCCGGATCCTCGGTAGCGCAAGCCTCGGAGTTACCGATCTGTGAATTACAGGAGTGAGGTAACATCGCTAAGACTACGGCGGGGTTCTTGTGCTGGCACGGGTTGGTGTCAAGCGGATCCAATGTGCTAGAATACGTGTATGGCTGGCAGCAGAAGATTGGCTCCGGCGTGCGACATCCGCAGGAATGGAAGAAGAACATTGCCTGGCAGAACGCGGGCCCCTGCGTCACCGCTTGAGTAGGTTCGGTCTCGAAGCCGACAAGCAGGTCGTGAATGGGAGCCATCTCGGTCTGAGATGTGGTGATAGGCATTTGATCGAATGTGATCGACATATTGGTGGTAGTCGTTGATGGGAAAGACTGACTTGTGGTATAAAAATTTTAAGATCTAGAAGAGACACTTTTTGCGCGTAGAACCAGCGCGCAGTTAGTCTCAGTAGGAAATGTTATCTATTGGGTATGTGGTATTGGAAGAATGTCGGACTGGGCGGGCTGATGAAAACACAGGTAATCTCAAGAACTACGGGAGTGTTTATTTTATGCTGCTAAAGATCTATGCTCAAGGTCATTGTCTAGAGGTCTAAGAAAGATTAGATAGTGCTTCTAATTCACATCAATGAGTCTTAAGTCCTTGACATCTTTTGTGTGTTCTTTCTCTAAGCCCATAATGCCTTTCTACTCCTTCTCAGATCTCATTATATATCTCTTTATTGCGCTTTGTGTTTCGAAATGTCTCCACCCTAGTTGAGGACAGGGGGATTTCCAAGGTTTTCATGAGAACCTGGAGCAGCTCATCTTCATTTGAAGGGGATCGTGAGTTTCTCTAATCCATCAATAGCGGTGCTCTCATAAACCAACCCGGACGTGTTTGAAGATGACGGGTTACCACATTAATCTAACTGAATAGTCACACGCATGTTGTTTCATCTGAGAAACTTCAGCATCATTGTCCTTCCTGTCTTGTTGACGTATCATACTATTGAACGATTGGAGGTTGGCTCTCTGTGGTCGTCAAGTTCTGGAAACTCGGATAATGCGCCGTAAATAGCATAGCAAGCTCAAGATATGGACACAATCATATTACAGAACCAGATATCTAATGATCGGGGGGCCCATTAGATGAACTAGATGAAAAATAGCATGAGGTCTGGTGGTTATTCATCTCCCTGCTATGGTCGTTGGTCAAGGTGTCATAACAAAGAGGAAGAGTAATGCTCAGACAATCATTAGACACAAAGATGGACGGCAGATACAACGAACAGAAGTAACCAGGTATTGACACGATATATTTCCTATAATTTTCGTGAGAGTCGTTAATAGTAGCATGGCAGCATGCTGGACAGAAGTTCAAGACCATCGACGGATGAGCACATGTAAATCCAGATAGGTATTCTGCCGCAATTAGGAATCTATGAAATGTACTTATTCAATCATACCATTAAAAACCCTCGAATGTTCTACGGCCCTTTTCGGACCTCAAGGTAGCCGCAATGGGGTTTAAACTTCTACCGGTTCCCTTGTCAACTCGGTTCCCGTTCCAACGTTCGATTCCCCGCATCTGGTGAAAGATGACATCGAGCCATCATGATGCAAGCATGCATAGACGAATTAATCATCTGGCTCCAACTGGAATTATTCCCATTACTCACTGACCACCAACTCACTGAGTCACAGAATACTACTGACCTTGATCCCTTCAAGTTATTCGCATAGGAACTTATTACCTTATATGCTAACGGTATGATCTCAATACCTGCCATGCGCTTTCCTATGATTAATGACTCTCGTAGATCTACGGCACCAATCTCCTAAGCTCCGAGTCATACAAGAAAGCCATGTGGCTCACCCAATTCGCCCAAATGCTGCTGATGGCCGGCTATTGTAGCCTAGCCATCGCCCGATCTAGCCTCCCAGCTACGCTCGATGCCGTATTCGACACGATAGGAGATCATAATGTTCGCATAGACACTGGGCGTTATGGACCACCATTAGAAGAGTACCACTACTTCTATGATCAGTGGCCCATTGGGCTTGCCGTATCCAAGAATGGAAGAGTCTTCACCTGCTACACTCGGGGCACGTATGCCGTACGTATTCGGGTGTGAATTTCTCGAGGGTTTGATCAATGTCAAGAGCAGTGATCACCTCTCCAGGGCTTGATTCGGGCCTCGATGCGCTGTATTCTCTTGAAAACGCTATAATCCCCCCACATGGAAGTCACTGACTCTTGATGTTGAAGTACACCCTGGGCGAAGTGGTCAACCAGACGGCTGAGGCGCCCTATCCGAACTTGGAACTCAATACACCGCCTGAGGGTCTCTACAACACCAGCAACGGCATCATCTTTGGTAGCAATGACGGTGATCACTTCATCAGCGTACAAGCTCTCTATGTCACCCCTGATGATACGCTTTGGGTACTTGATACAGGACGGCCTACCATTAACCAGACAGGCACGACCAGCATGCCGTATGCCGCCCCGGGAGGTCCAAAGTTAGTAGCGGTGGATCTTACAACGAATACTATTCGAAGGAAATACACACTCCCGCCTACGGTTCATTACCTCGATTCGTACATGAATGACCTGCGATTCGACTTGCGCCCCAACGTTACCCAGTCCGGAGGCGGCATAGCTTACATCGTGGATAGTTCCAATGAAGGACGACCGGGGTTCATTATGATTGACCTTGCCACGGGCGAAAGCTGGAGACAGCTAAGTCAACATGCCAGCACTTTGGCCGTGAACGAAGCCGTGGGCAGCTACCAGGGATTGCCTTTTTACCCCCGGCAGCAGGGCCACCCGCTTGGCTTCCAGGCTGAAGGACTCGACGGTGCTGAATTGGACCAATACGGCGAGGTAAGCACTTAAGTTGACAACGTATTCGGGCGCGTAGCGTTAAGTTAGGTGCGAACTCAGGTCATGTACTACTCACCTTTGACCTCGAACTACCTCTACTCGATTGAGACCCGATACCTCCGCACCAATCCTGCGAACGATCCCCTTGCGAACAAACGAGCAGCCGATAATGTCAAGAACCTGGGTCAACATGGGGGTAATGCCAACGGGTTTACAGGTGACAATCTGGGTAACATTTACATGCTAATGCCAGAATCAAATGCAATATATATCTATAAGTAAGTGGTCCTGTCGTCCTGTACTCCTTAGGAGGTGAGAGGAAATTAACGCCTGTCCTTACTGATAGCTATACTTCGAGCCTAACCGTCCCATTCCTGAGAGACCCTCGGATCCTCTGGCCCGACAGCGCTAATGTAGGATGGGATGGATATATTTATTTTACAATAAATCAGCTACCATATCAGCCGAATTGGAACAACGGCGTTGACATGCGAGTGCATCCCGGTCTAATATTGAGAGCTAAAATGCCTGATGGCGCCAGCAAGAACCAGCTTCTCATGTGAGCTGGTATGTCGTTAACTGTCTAAAGATAATTTGATAAATGTCTTTTAATTGATCTTCATTATGTATGTAGAGGTATTAAGTGACACTTTGTCTCAGGTCTTCCACCCTCCTTGACCACGCGCTGGACCTCGGGATAGACCTTGGCTCTGGCCGCCGCTCGCGGGCATACCCGGTATTGCCATTCCATGTTCGGGCTCGGGTAACGGCGCCGCCCTGTCTGCTCGTGCTACGTGGTCACTCTTTAGGAGTACTTGGTCAGAACACACCCTATCCGGCGTCGACGCCTACTACACATGACTCACCTGTGGTTCGTCTCCAGCGCCGTGAATCTTCAAGAGAGCAAAGTGTTAGTAGTTGTTTTTCGAAATCTGAGATCCTTCGGAGACTATGCCAGGCCACCCTCGACATCCTGATATAGGGGTATGAATACACAGGTGCAGACAATCACGTACAATGGGGTGGAACGCCTCTGGGCTGAGGTCGTAAGCGTTATGGGAACGACCGCTTCCGTCTCGAGGCATGTTCAACTTGGATCAGATCGTGTGCAGTGGGCTTGTTTTTATTGATGGTTGATGGTGACGTTGTTGGGTATCGATTGCTATGGTTTGAAAAGTTTAGTGAAAGTGACAATAATTGAGATGGATTACAGGATAGATATTTATACACCTAGCATTGGCACTACTAGTAGGGTTAATGTTATTGAAACACACCTTCATGTGTATTCTCAGGAGATTCTTGACGTCACCATGAAGTAACAATCACACTTTGATGAGGGGAGTTCGTGAGGATTTCTTAACGTCATCGTGTCGTGTTGATGCGACCGACGGACCTCCTGCGCGGACTTCTTCCGGCTCAACTACGGCCACAGCTTCTTTCCTCGCTGAAGATCTATTACGCATTAAATCTCGATTTATCTTATACATCCAGCTTTTCTGTGATTCTTCCGCTTTTACATATCCATGACTTCCATGCCGATAGATCTCTGCCGTTGGCTTAGTGACTGAACTAGTCCATGCTACGTTGAACAAACTGTTGTTCAGCAATTTGCTCTTTCTAAACATTTAGCAATTCTTAAACTAGGGATTAACAGTTGATTCTTTATTAACGCTAATATAAACGTTTAGTACATTGCTAAGAACGGTTAGACATTTGTTGAACCTGGAGAAAAAAAAACTTGCTCAGTGATAGTTTACTAGATACAGTAAATTCTGGTTAGGAATAAGTAGCTGCTCTTGGGCTCACCACAATGCTCAATGTTGTATGTTGGTTGTTGGTGTAAGCAGAACGTCCCAGGATAACATAAGTGGCTGGGAGAAGAACCAGGATAGAAAGAGAAAACAATAGCAATAAGAATAAGATGTTGCAAGTCATGATGACGCTGCTGGAGGACGGGCCGCGCCACGCACTACAAGTTGTTAATGGTAGGGCTGCATTTTAGCAGATTATAATTGTTGTGAAAGCGGCGAAGGTACAGGCCTCTTTGGGGACTGGCACACGATTCGATAATGACTGTTTACTTGACCACCACGGTTCTCAGAGAGCCTTGGGTGAGCCAAGTCTCAACACCGTCGGCTGTCGCAGTTGACAGCAGCGTCGCATTGAGAGACCAAGGGCGCCAGTCAGATTACGAACTGCTGGCCTGGCGCGATTCCGCTAGCAGACGCATGAGGCTTAATTACGGATGATTAGTTGAATACAACACAAAAAGGTTTGGGGCAAATGTTTGCGCCGGCGACTAGTCGCAGAAAGATGTTTGGGAGGGAACCGCTATCTTATCAATAAGAGCTATGTTAACATGAACAAGCTTGAGCTTGGGTACTGGGGACGCGACATTGTAGATTAAAAAAAGTAAAAAAAAAAAAAAAGTAAAACGAAAAGAACAAGGGCAACAGGGAAAGAATGTGTGACAGAAAAAACGACGCCGTTAATCCATCTCAGGACTAACGGTATATATAAGGCACGTCACAGAATGAGAATGATAAGTTCATTACTTAGAGTACCTAGGTAGTATATATCAACTCTATGCCGACGTAGAATGGCGCAGTGTCGGACATAGGTATGCTACACATTCAAACTCCTCGGAACACTGGTGTAATTAATGTCCGATAAGTCCGCCAGAGGGTGCGTGTACCTTTTACGGCACTGCTTGCGTGATGGTCAAAATGGTTCAGACATTACAAAGAAAATCCCCGGTTCGGCGTAACTCATAACACACTTGCCCGACATGTTTAGTGTTCCCGTTCATTGGTAGAATAAGGCGTGGGAAGGAAGCAACAGGCATAAAGACGCATTGTTACGATGAAGTCACGGTCCAATAAGATTCTCCCGCCCCCTCAGCACTCACCCCGCAAGCCACGATTTGTTAAGATCTGGGCGGAAGCATGTATGTATTGTAAAGTGGGAGGGTAGTGAGGATTATAAATCATTCAGAGCACATCATCACACACCCCGCCCCGTCAGCGTTACCACCTCGACATCGACCATACGCATAAATACCCATACATGCTACCTATATAACTACCAAGCTACATCTGGAGGAGAAAGTGGCCCTGAGTCAAAAAGCCATCGAGACACTTTAGGAAGAAGACTCTTCCATTTGAAAAGAAGAAATTACGTACCTGTCATTTACTTTTACCTTATCTGTAGCTGTTGTGAGTGATAGCCTTTGACCATCATGGCTGCCTCAACCCCTAAGCTGAGGCTGTACACCAACCACGGCTGCCCATGTAAGTACACATCAAGCAACCCTCATCTCCCACATCCCTGACCTGTTGATTATAGGGGCCCATCGTGCCCACATTGCTCTCTCTGAGCTCAAAATCCCATTTGAGGAAGAGATTATTGATCTCACGGTACCACGGACCGCCGAGTATCTTAAAGTGAACCCTCGCGGGTTGGTGCCCTCTCTGGCCGTCGACAACGAGATTATTACCGAGTCCGCCGTTGTTTCTGCTTTCCTGACCGACGCCTTTCCCTCTCATCTGGTACCCGCGTCCAACGATCCAAATGGTGCTTTGACCCGTGCCCGCATCGCCTTCTTCGTGGACGCCTTCATGTCCAAGGTGAACAGCTCCGTTTACCCCTTGCTTATGGCCAAGACGGACGAGGAACGCTCCACCCAGGCTCAAAAGATCGTCGACGCCCTCGTGAAGGAAGTCGAGCCTCTATTGGCCAACGCTGGCCCGTTCTTCAACGGCAGCGACAAGCTCACGCTCGCCGAGGTACTGAGAACCCCTTACCAACCCACTAGACGAGTGTATACAAGGCTGTGAACTAACTGCGATGGGCTCAAATAGGTTCTGACGGGTTCGTTCGTGATACGCCTAACTACTTGGCCCAAGTATGGACTCTTCCCAGAGAACTTGTTCAAGGAGATATCTGCCAAAGCACCCAACTTTATCCGCTGGGCTGAGGCTGTGTCGAAGCATCCAAGCGTCAATGGGATATTTGACGAGGAGAGCACTGCGCTAAGGACCAAACAGAGGCTTGGTATTAAGTGAGTCAGGTATACATATACTCCAATAGATACTAAGTGAGTCGCCCGTGTTGGTGGAGCGACGTGGCTCTAACTGGATATCACGAGTTAGCTATTTCCGAATCCGGCTGTGATACTGCCCTACTCTCGTAATATGTGCAGTTTTTGCTGTGCCCTATTTCACTTGATTGATCCTCAAATCGCTGGTGTTGGTGCTGGTGCTAGAAACCTCAAATTGCCGAGACGCCTGCAGATCAACTTCGGGGGCTAGATGTTGAGAAGTTGGTACATGGTCTGATCAACATCTTTATACCTCTAGACTAGGTGGTCATCTTTCTGCTTTTTCACAACAAGTTGGAACCGAAGGTGCATTCAGCTGACGCGTTCTCCCCATAAACCAGAGACACTCTGTAACGATGGGCTTGTGGTTCGCGCCCTCAAATAGCCTTGACTGAGTAGGGGGTTCGTGTCGAACGTGCCTGCGGAGCCATGTTCTTTACGCGATTTATAGGTAACTTCTTATTTTCGGCCGATACTTTCGGCCGGCCGTGAATTTGGGAGTGCGGCAATGCTAGCTAAGGCGCGCCAGGGGCCTGCCAGGGGATTGACTCAATTGAAGTGTTCCACTACACAATAGTGTATCTTTTATGATAGGTATTGGCGTCGGTGATCCTTTTATCTTGTAATTGGTTATGGACTCGCGGCAGGCCCAAACTTATCCTTGTCGGCGCCTGTGGTACTAGTAAGGAATGTGCTTATGGATGAGTTGTTCAAGTATGCTATACAGTGCAGTAGTCTCCTTTTCAAAAGCGTAAAACCATCGATTGAATCATCCTGTATTCATTCCGAATGAGGAAAAAGAGACTTGAAGAAGCCTAATAGTACTACTCCGTACCAACCGTCTACCTACCATTTGAGTTAAGTATGCGCAGTACTCCAGCTTCCATTCCCCAATAGCAATGAAGAGCACCAGACAATCGGGACCAGAAGCTGCACGAGTCACATTAATAATTGGTTCTTATTCGAAAGCCACAGCTGAAAGGCGGCCGCCAACCCCGGTCAGCACAAGGGCAGACAAGGGCATCTCTAGCCCCCCCAATAAAATGCCCAGGCCTCTTCCGAGTTTCCCTGCGAATCAATCCCACAAGCGAGACGTCAGATTTTGACCTGATGCATTCCATCACCTCTGTCTGGTACGCCGAGCTCTCAGTTCCCATCGATCGGCTGCCTATCCGTAACTATTATAGTAGTTAAAGTGACTAGTTTTGAGGACACTTTCGGGTTGAGATGTTGGTTCCCTTCGGGGTGTCTGGGGATACTGGAACCTAGGACTTCATCCCTGGCCATTCTCTCCTAGCATCAAAGGCTCTTGACTTTTGTCAGCCTGACGACTCATACTAGATGGGGGGACCTGTATATGCTGCACCGATAAACGGGAGCTGTCTATCTCCCGACTCCGATAACAAGGTAACGAGCATGACCGAAGCATCGTCGGTAACTGGGAAAGAATCCGAGTCTTGTTCGGCATTTCCGTCAGCATCTGAGCCGGTGCCCACCAATGCGCAGCAGCGAGGCAACCGCCGCCGAACGTCTCCCAACCTAGAAGCGTGGGAAATTGTCAAACCGGAGATCCGCCGGTTATACTTGGACGAGAACCGGCGCCTGAAGGTTAGATCTCGCTGAACTGCTCCCTTTTTGCCATGCTTCGGGGAGCAAGAGTAACCTGGCTAAGAGTCTCCTGCTCCCGTTTACTACCCCTGCATACATCCCCGAGACCCTTGGTCGCAAATGACAACTACTGACTCTCGCCTCTTTGAATAGGATGTTATGGCCATCTTGGGAGAACAGTGGGGATTTTGGGCCTCGTGAGTGGCCATACCTGGGATGCCCTCGATAGATAGCATGCTAACCTCAGCGCCAAGGCTCAAGATGTATAAGACGAAGCTTACGCAGTGGAAGTTCTTCAAGAACAACCGTCAGGAAGATGTGGCCAAACTGCTGTCCTTGGAACGTCACCGGCAGACGATGGGCAAAGAGAGTACTTTCCGCCGCAACGGGAAGCCCGTCGACTTGGCGGCCTATATGCGCAGAAAAGGCCTCAGACCCATCGATCTCCTCGTGATGGCCCAGTCGGGTGACCTGCCGCCTACACTGCGGTGCCGGACACCGCCGCCGTCGCCGCCGATGCTTCCCAAAAAGATCGAGGCGCCCGATGATTTTCTCTTACAAGAGGCCTACTTGCACTGGACTTTGGACAATCCCTCCATGCCCCCGCAGATGGATGCCCGCTACTTCCAGAACTTGGACGATTACCATAACAGTGCTGCTATGCGCTCCGTGGCGAACCTAACCCACGGATGTTGGCTTCTCTCGATAGGAAGGGTGCAGGAAGGGGGCCATTTCTGTCGGAAGGCCTTCGCTACGGTCGATGGCGTCTTGGACACGTCGGCGCAATTCGCCGTGTACGAGCTTTTGGGGGCCGTCACCCGGTATCCGGACCCGGGCATCCACCGAGAACTCTGGAACTACCTAGCTAAATACGCAGCCAAGATTGGAAGGGCCAACGACAGGCTGAAGCGGATGTTGACTGCCCTTGCCAAACATGCGCGGAATTTCAACCTCGAACACAACGTGGCGATGCTGCAATGGGGCCGGCGCTTCTCGTCGAAGCAGAGTAACGGCATGTTCGACGGCAAGCCATTCGACTACACGCTCCTCCAACCGTGGGACATGCTGCCCATGGACAAGTCTTATTACCATCGGTACTACATCAGCCAAGCGCTGTGGGAGGTCGATAAGATACCGTCGGCTACCATAGCCAGCCTGGAGGCGTTTGAAGAGCCGGATAACATGCGGGCCGACCTCCTGCTCATGTTTGGAAATGGGACGGCGTGGGCGGATGACAGGATCTCGTCGATGGCGCTGAAGATGCTCGCAGATATGCCGCGAGCGAATCCGCCACGGTACTTGCAATTCATGTGTCTCTACGCAGTCGCTCGGAACAATCGGGCGCGCTGCCAGGGAGAGGAATACGCGTCCAGCACCGATCACATGCTAGCCAGACACTCCCTTACACAAGCCGCCGAGGGTGAGTAGACCCTTGACCTGCACCTCATCTCATAGAAATGGCTAGCACTGCTAACTTGATACGTGGTAGTCCAGAGCAAGGCATGGGAGAGGGGCAAGAACTACTATGAGACCTTGACGCTCCTCGAGAGCTGGCATCGAGAAGCCGGCAATGACGAAGAAGCTCGGATAACACGCATGAAACGCGAGGTGGAGTGCCAACAGGCATTTAGGGCTCTGTGCGTGTAAGCCTTGAGGAAGCAGGTTATTTGATATTTGCATCACTCTTCTTTAGCGATGGTGGCGTTTGCACACTTGCTGGTGTTCAGATTCACGGTGGTGAGGGATTGTTGGAACAAACCTCACAACAGTGGACTTGTGCTATGGTTATTATTCTATATAACTGTGGCAAGGCGACAACTTGAAGCTAGATACCCTTTGACGAACGGATGATTTAGTTATAACTATGGTCGGGATATCGATGGATGCTTTTGAAGGATTGTGATGTGCCGGGCAGTGTAGGGCGAGATCTAGGTATGCACTGTGTCTGTATATATCCCATTGCACGATTGAAATGTGTTGCATAAGCTGTCATCATGGGTGAGGAAGAGGACCAGTCTCAATGTCAATGTCAAGGAAGAGTGATATGTACCTAGCAACCCTTGAAACTACACACAGTAGAAGATGAAGGAATGAATGGGAAACTACGATATAAGAGGTCGATGGCATTCTGTATATATATGTATATACCACAAGGTGCTGTATATTGATTTGAATGCCTGCGCTCCAGTCTGTTGTCAACTACATCAAAGAGGTAGGAGTACCTCAATTCCCCATCAAATTGGGTGCAAATTTCAAGTCACTCCGCCTCTTCCATTGCGTTCCGTCCAACACAGTCAACAGATTACAGATATATTCCAACACAACCTGCTTTAATCAGCTATCAAGAATATTCCGCTTTGTAGTTTAAGCACTATCCCTCTTTTTAAAAGCTACGGGGGTATGAAAACTAGTCAGCTAAAATTGCTTTTTTCTATACGATTTATTATTTAACATGCTCCAAATCCGATATATGCAGTAAGGGAGTATATGTCTCGGATGTGGCTGGGCAGGGTACATGTTTACAGCACTTCCACACCTGCCCCTCCATGCTGTGGCTGTGCTAATTGTCAATGCCCCTCCATCCTCCCTCCATCAAGTCGGGACTGACAGATAACTTTATCTCATGCATGATATGATTGAGCCTGTGAAACCATTCCCCGTTGAGTCACAGCTTGCAACACTCTCCCCCCTTCGACCTCCACCAAACCCCACGCAAGTCGCATTCGCATACCTCGAGTACAATGGCTGACGCTGTAGCTGAGGCCACGGCCAAGCTGGTGCTTGACGATGTCACCGGCGAGATGGTGTCCAAGAATGAGCTCAAGAAGCGTACTCAGAAACGTGCAAAGAAGGCTGCTACCGAGAAGGCCAGAGCTGCCGCTCCCAAAGATTCGAACAAGGATAACGCTCCGAAGCCCAAGCCGAAACAAGAAGAGACGGTGGCCGACCCCGATGTCATATTCAAGACCGGTTTCCTCGACGAGGTGAGGCACCTACGCACGCATACATCCCACCCCTCCAGAACTTCTTCGCTAACCGGCAGCTTGTCCGCAACAGGTTTTCAAAGAGCGGCCTGTGAAGCCCGTCATCACGCGATTCCCTCCCGAGCCCGTGAGAATACCCACCGCCGTCTCTCTTGAAGCTCCGCGGTTGACAGGATTTCTTTAGAATGGATACCTCCATATCGGCCACGCCAAGGCTATTTGCGTCAACTTTGGCTTTGCCAAGTACCACGGAGGCAAGACCTTCCTGAGAATGGACGACACGAATCCCGAGGCCGAAGAGGAGAAATATTTTGTTGCTATTGAGGGTGTGTTCACCTCTCCCAACAAGACTACGAATATCAGCTGACCTATATGCCTAAGAAATGGTACGCTGGTTGGGGTTTACTCCCAATCAAGTCACATACTCGAGTGACCGCTTTCAGGAGTTATACGACTTGGCAGAGAAACTCATTGGTCTAGAGAAGGCTTACGTATGCCATTGCAATGGTGCGTCTCTTCTCATCTGAAGTATGGTCGGGTACTGATTTTCCCGACCCGACAGACGAAGAGCTCAAGGCTCAGCGTGGTGGTGAAAACCATGGGCCCCGGTTCCGGTGTTCTCACGCCGATCAAAGTATCGAAACAAACCTAGCCGAGTTTAGAGGCATGCGGGACGGGGAATATAAACCGAGGGAAGCGTTCCTGCGAATGAAACAGGATATTGACGATGGGAATCCGTGAGTAGCATCATTTCTTCATGTTTAGGCTAATTTCGGGAGCCGTCGCCTTTGATTTTTGTTTCAAAACTTTACATGCTCCTAAAACACTTGGAAAGAAAATTACTAACTCTTGTTGTTGAGTCAAATGTGGGATCTCGCCGCTTGTACGGGTCCTGATCATCATGCGATGCGCTACGATTCCTTGACCTTCATTTACTAACTCAGTCCACAGACAGAGTCCTCGACAAAGCGCACCACCGCACAGGTTCAAAATGGCGGATATACCCAACCTGTTAGTTCCCCTTTTTATCTACTTAGATTAGCACCTCGACCGGCGCCATCGTCTCGAGCATTTCCACCTCACTTGTTGAGTCTGTATAGCTAACCTCTCTTGGATGTGGCAGATGATTTCACCCATTGTTTGTGCGATAGTTTTGAATCTATCACACACTCGCTTTGCACAACTGAGGTCAGCACTTGGGAGTCTTTTGTTCCCCTTTAGTCATATTTCGGCAGCAAGGACCACTTATGAGGATTACCTGTTCCTGGTGCTTCTGCCAACTCTGGAGACATTAGAGAGCTTTTACCATAACGGCAATTACTAACCCTTGCTTACGAATAGTTCATCCAGAGCAGAGTCAGTTATGAGTGGCTTAATAAAACCCGTGAGTAGAGTCCGAGCTTAGAAGCTCTAAATACTCCTGAAGCCTCATATATTGCGCCTAGAAGAGATTTCCAATCACTGACATTTGAACGTTAAAGTCGGAGTCTACGAACCGATGCAACGCGAGTATGGCCGACTGGTAAGTGGAACTTCAAAACTCACTCCTGATTATCTATCGAGGCAAAAACCTTCTTCAGGCCGGCGCTTCATCCTCTTTATTTGAAAAGAATAAAATCTGGTTTGAACAGCTCTTGTTAACTGTCGTTGACTACAGAGTATCACAGGGACCGTGCTGTCCAAGAGAAAAATCATGAAGTTGGTGAACGAAAAGATTGTAAGAGGATGGGATGATCCGAGGTTATATACCTTGATCGCGTAAGTAACATCGAAAGTCATTTTCTTCCAGTTTTGGCCAATGATGGGAGCAGAATTCTCCTGCCATAGTAGAGTATTTGTCTCGAAAGCTACGCATATGTCGAAATCAGCAAGGATTTGTCTAAAATAGAAATTACTAACTATTAATATGAAGTATCAAGCGGCGAGGTGTGCCACCAGGAGCCATCGTGGAGTTTGTTTCCGAGCTTGGTGTCACTACTGCACCCAGTGTTATTCAAATCTCAAGGTTCGAGCAGACTGTTCGAAGATATCTCGAGCGTACAGTGCCGAGGTTGATGCTTGTCCTTGACCCGGTCCCGGTCATCATAGAGGACGCAGAGGAGTTGGAGGTTGACGTACCTTTCTCTCCCAAGGACCCGAAAATGGGATGTCATAAGTTAAAGTTTACGCCGACTGTTTACATTGATCGCTCTGACTTCCGAGAGGTAATTGGTCTTCTGTTCCCCTTTTGGCGTGTTTCGGCAGCAACAGTTGCCTACGACAAATGCCCCCCCCTCCCTATTACCCTTGCAGGCTCCTAAAGCCATTGAGAATTCTTACCGTAGATGGCAATCGCTGACTCTTGATTAGGTCGATAGTAAGGACTATTTCCGGCTTGCACCTAACAAGACAGTCGGCTTGCTCCAAGCGCCTTATCCAATCAAGGCTGTCTCTTTTAGTAAAGACGATGCTACAGGTCAAATCACCGAAATTCGTGCCGTATTCGACAAGGAGACGAAGAAACCTAAAACGTTCATCCAGTGGGTGCCGTCTAGTTCACGCGAGGTCGAAGTGCGGATTCACAACTCGTTATTCAAGTCGGAGAAGCCCGAAGATGCTGAGGGTGGATACTTGAATGATCTGAGCCCGGAGAGCGAAGTGATTTACCCCAAAGCCATGATTGAGTCGGGCTTTGACGAGGTTAAGGCGCGGGCGCCGTGGCCTGAGGCCGCGGGTGAAAGCGAGCTTGGCAAAGGAGGTCTGGAGAGCGTGCGTTTCCAAGCAATGAGGGTTGCTTATTTTGTCAGTGTCCATCTTAATTACCTTTTTCATCCTGATTCCTTTGAGGTTTGTGCTAATCAATCGATGATAGGCTATGGATTCAGTTGATAGTACTGATTCAAAGATCGTACTAAATCGAATCGTATCCCTGAAAGAGGACGCTGGAAAGAACTGAGACTTACATTACTGGTATATCGTGCGAAATGAACTTCGATGAGCCACAGTTCTACCATAACTTACCTATCTCTTGACTAATGTCAATGGTGGTGCATTGTGGCCATTGAGAAGAGGATAACGCAGCGCCCGGGTGGTAGTAGAAAAGATGATTGTTGATTCTAGGCAACTGTGTCTGCATCTATTGATTTGCCGCAGGTCTGCACGCTTTACTTCACATAGGTTAGGGAAAGAAGATACAGCGATAGAGCCCTCATCGTCCTATTATAGGCAGCATGGATGATATACCAGGGCTTGTATTACTGTTATGTGAAAGATACTAGTCGAAGCGCCTTACTTGTCACTTTCGATTGCGATATGAGCGAACTGTTTTGTCTTCGTTACCTAACAAACAGCTACCGTTATAGAAGAAAAAGATAGCGCATAGTTCCAGCGACCATGGTGGAGCAAATTAAGTATGCGTGCAATTCATATGCTTAAATGATCATGAATCGTTATCGTGTCAAGTCAGCCCCTTTCTTCTTCATCTAGCGTAACGTATACTAATGATACTGGCACAGCAAGGTTCTATCCAAGTGATTTAACAGAAATATTCTATTTAATACCTATATATGTATATATAAGGTGTCTTACCGGTACATATCAAGGCCTTATAGTATAGTACTTGATTGATCAAATAGATTGCAGTGTAAATACCTTATGTCGTCATACATCTTGCCCAATTATATAGTTCGACCGGGGATGCGGAAGCCTACCTAACTTATCTAATCTTGCTAGGACTATTAATAAAAGAGGTGTTCTATAAACACCTTTGGCTGCAGGAGAGGATTGTTGTTGTAGTATTAACACCGATAGCCTACCAGTAGCTGGGTATGCCAGAGAGCCTGCCACAAGGCATAAGGGTGTGTTCAGCTTGGAACTACAAAATAGATATCAAACCATATAACAATTTAAGCCTAAGGCTAAGCTGTAAGCCGTGTACATTTTTAGGCTCCCTCACCCAACTAAGAGCAGTGTCCAGATTAGTTGTTCGTAGTGTTTCAGCCCTGCTTTTCGTCTTACGAGGCCGCCGGCTGTGAGTGTAGCTGTTTCAAGGCCGTTGCCGCATCGTACGATAAAACATTCGGGTCCCTGTGCAAGCACAATGACATTAAACGTAAATATGACCAACCTTGATCAACACATATTAATACGCTATACACATCGTAAGTCGGTGGAGAAAACGCAGAAACATAGTTGAGTGTAGTGGACAAGTTTTGGAAGAGAAGAGGTTAATAGTTAGGAGATAAGTAACAAGAGCGCATATCGTCATTCTTTGAAGATAGTATTCTCGGTGTTTTGGTGACGGGATATCAGGGAACATGAAGAGCAGATGTAAGACCTCGCTGCCATAAAAATCATAGACTTTCTTTGAGACTCGCCACGTACTTAACCTAGATATGTATAATAACGATGATACCTACTAATCGTCCGGGGCACCCTCAATATATTACACACCGAATGAGTTGGATCCAGTAGTCGGACGAAACATCTGTAGACCTCTAGCTCTTCCAGGTCTGCTATGCATGGTTTTAAGCTCCGGGATAGGTTCTCACAACAAATAAGCTACTCGTAGTCTACATGCCAAAGTACGAGGAACACGGAAAGTAAGGCGAGTATACTAAGTTTGAAATTTTATACACACTGCTCTGGCTAGCTTGGGTTGACATGGTTATAGAAACGAAAACTCTTGAAGAAGTTATACCCATTTTACAAACCACCTGTTTCCTCTGCAGCGATCCTTTCAATGATAGGGTGCACAATGTTCGAACAGAGTGTCGAATTTGATACCAAGCTCCAAGTGGCAAATGTTGCAATCTGCACGACGGAAGAAGTATGAATAGTTAGTGCTATGGAGTGTTCGGATACATGGCAGGTTTTTTCTCACTACCTGGTGCGTTGATAGTTAACTGGAGTGGTAGCCTTCTTGTTGGTTGTAAGCGCCCGGCTAATTGTGTCCATCGTTGATGCCTTTCCCCCGGTACTGGCTTGTCACCGTTTCCTTGGGTCACGGGCTGGTATGAAGCAATTAATCTCTGTTGTAGGCATAGCCTATCAGACAATTGCCGGGCTGCCGCCCAGAGGCAGCCACCACACCTTCATATCACAGAAACAAATGGTTCGGCAGTATCCCAGTGTCAGGCGTGTTGTCACTTTTTACGCTGCTCGTCTTGTATAAACATGTGAAGCTGCTGGCCGTCGACTGCAAATGGCATTGCTCTCCCCAGATACCCTCCAGACATTGTACGACATCGAGCTTCGTCAAAATGTTTTGGACTACTATCCTCGGCTTCACGACGCTCGTCGGAGCAGTACCGCAGTTTGGGGGCGGCGGTGGACTCACCATGTTGCGGTTCGGATGCTCCCAGGTTGTCATTGACCGACTCGACCCTCTCGTGAACCCTGGCTCGGTTCCATCACCTCATGTCCATCAGATCGTGGGCGGAAACTCGTTCAACGCCACGATGACCACTGGCGATGTCTCACAGAAAGCGTCGTGCACGACCTGTGCTTTCTCTGAGGATTTCTCAAACTACTGGACGGCGAACCTATACTTCAAAGCCCGAAATGGCACCTACAAGCGTGTACCTCAGGGCGGTGCTGCGTACGTGTGATACACTCCTACGATGTCCTCGTTTTCCCCTCTGGACTCTGGTGCCTTGAGACTAAAGACCACGGCTGATCTGACGTACGTCTAGGTATCAATTCAACGATAATTTCAGCACACAAACCGCAGGAGGTATTCTTGTGTACTACGTGTCTGCCCAGCCAGGCAAGATCACTGCTTTCAAGCCGGTTCGTCCGTCCCATTTAGAGACCCGTCATCGGTCAGGGAAACGGTATAGACTAACAGCATACCCAGGGTTTCCGCATGCTCGTTGGAGACGCCATGGCGCGCTCGCGCTCAGGCACAACGCTCAAGCGTCAAAACTGCTACCGTTGCTATACGGGGCCCAACTTTGGAGGCGACGTGTCTGCCCCTTGCATGGATGCTAAGTGAGTCTCAAACCATACTGGGGCTACGAAGAGGTGGTCGCTGACGATAGATGCAGGATCGACACTGAGGCTTTACCCCCGAAGCCATGCGCCGGTGGTATTCGATCCAACCTCCTATTCCCGACGTAAGCTGCTCCTACTACCCCTTTCTCTATTTGTCGCAATATTGACTCTGATGATGCAGCTGCTGGGATGGCAAGAACCTGGATACACCCAACCACCAAGACCATATCGCATATCCCACCACTGGGCCAGCTGATTTCCTCAGCTTAGGAGGCGCCTGCCCATCAACCCATCCCATCAGAATCCCGCAGCTGATGTACGAGGTCGTCTGGGACACCACTAAGTTCAACAACCCCAACGACTGGCCAACCGACGGCTCTCAGCCGTTCTATCTGAGTACAGGAGACAATAGTAAGTAAAAAGCGCCTGCCAAAATTATAGCGCTATAATTATGGTACACACGCCGATTACATCTTTGACTGGGCTGACTGATTGATTACGTAAGCCGGTTACGGGCAACATGGTGACTATGTCTTCGGCTGGAAGGATCAGTCTCTCCAGAAGGCTATGGATACGTCGGGCTGCATGGGTGCCAAGTGCTCGACTCTGCAGAACCAGGCCATCACCAACGCCAAGGCTTGCTCTGTGCAACCCATTGTCCAAGAAGATCACGAGGGCTGTAAGTTCAAATCCTCTGCCGTGTTCTGTTACTGCTGCACCGAGATATGCTGACAAGGAATTAAGGGCTCACCGCACTTCCCGGAACCTCCATGCCGATGAAGATGGATTAGGAAGAACTGGTCTGGTCGACAGAAATTGTATGAGGGGTGTGCATGATTTCAATGGGCTCTCCCGTTCATCTTGATTCCCTAGACTGTGATTGGCCCGTGATAAACTTATCGATATTGCTTGCCTTTAGCCTCAATATACTATACTTTACACTCGTTGGCTAGGCCCCTTCGCATGTGCTAGACAGGTTGATATAGTACCAATCAGTTTTGAACCGGGCCTTCCGTAATCAGTATTTTGTTCATCCATGTTGGACTCAGCCAGCCTGATCCGGCTGCCCGAATGCTACTCTTGTATAGTAAACTCAGGAGCGTTCCCAGACTACCAAGAGTATTCTTGAATCTTTAATGAGATTGTTGGATGTGACTTTGACAACGGCGGGCTAACCAAGTAAGGAGATAACGACCACAATCGAGTCGCGGACGGTTAGGCATGAGAGGAAGGCTTGTCTTGTCTTTGGAGCCTCGCCGTGTGCAGCTATCTTAAGTTCTGAATGCCCTCCGCTAAGACTTTTCATCCACTTACAATTCATGTCAGATGCTGCTCACTGGTCTTTTTCAATCCCACACTAGTCTAGAATGAACTTTGCAATTGGCACCGACGATTCTACTTCATCATTTATCGCTATTGGCTTTTGTCCATTCTGTGTCTGAGTTGCACTGCCGTACGAGATACGCAGGGTCGTCGCTGTCGAGAGAGAGAGAGAGTAGAGTAAAGGGCCAGTGAGATAATTTGCCGATGGTGTTGCCAGCGCGTGGTAGGAATGTGATCATGCGTAGTAACGCATGGGGACATGTGACGGTTCAGCTCCTTATTCTAGGTGAATGCCAAGAAAAGCAGTGAGATACTTTATATTCACATCAGTCAAGGTATAATGCTTGTGCTCTCTACAGCTGCAGGATATATGTAATTATATACCATGCCGGAAATAAGGACTTAAAGTGATGTGCAAGTTTGGGTTGAGTTGTGAAGGCAAACATCATGAGAGGAAATAACTACTAGGTTAGCTTTAGAAACAAATCATTTCTTCCAAGGCGGGGTGGCGGCGAAGATCTGATAAAACAAAGGCATATTACAATCATGAATCGGAGAACAGCGAAAATAGAATTCATGCTGACGTCTTCAGTCACGGATGTGTTGCCTTGACGCTTCCTCGCTCGGATAAAAGGAAGTACTACAGGTCTTTGGCTGCAGAGCTAATGATAGCTCTACGGGATAGTGTAATCACATAGATGGAAAGAGATCTGTGACTAATTGTAGACTATGACAAGGAAATTTTATGTAGCATAGAAGAACTATGCTTGCGTGAGCTGCTTAATGCTAGTAAGTTACTTTGAGGGAGTCTTAAGGACTTGTCTGGGGCTACAGGCACCTATTTATACTCTCATGGTCACCCATTTAAACCCTGACTACCCAGAGATTACTAGTAATTAGGGCCGTAGGGTTGTTGATGTGTCAAATATGGTAGCCGCAGGCCGTGTCGTAACTCTATATACGGTGACCTCACGACTTCACCAGAGTCTCCTACACTGCGCCTGCCCCAACTCTTAGTGATAAGTATTGAGAAATACTTCGGGACTGACACATGTATAATGTACTAGATATGAGCATCGTATGGAACTTGCTTGTGTACGGGGCGCCTTACTATGATAGGAATGCACTGGGGGGGTTATAAAGCCGAGGATATGGCAGCCTAGACGCTTGCTTCAAACAGGGTCGAATAGGCCCGTGAGAGAGAGAGAAGTGTAAAAAGAAAGAATCCCCTTGGCCGAACGCTGAGTGATAGGGTAAGGATTGGTGGAGTTCTTATGTGCTTATTCATATCAGCCTTTATGCTACCGGGGGCACTATTGCCTGACAGAGGTTCGTTACGTGACTCGTCGTATCCTATAGACCTGGCTAAACGATGCAATATAATAAATGATTGGAGAATCGAAACAATTTACTATACGTTAGCTCATCTGGTAATAGCTTTCTACTGATGATAATGGCCTCAAAGTAGCTCTTTTCTCCCAACTATAATTCATGGGAGCATGTAGTCGCTTCGTAAAACCTCACTAGATACTTATTGTCACATGCCTTAGAGCATGGTCTTTCTTTAGATGTAAACCTATATGAATGTAAGATACAATCTGAGCCTCATCGACTGTAGCTAGATGATCTAATTAGTATGTTCGAGGTCTCGATAATACCTGGCAATGTCAGCCACATGAAATGGTCTACTTCAACGGAATGTAGATGCGATATCCGAGTACGAATTCAATTCATTCAGAAAGTTCGATCAATGAAACTAAAAGGGGAGAGAATTCTGGCATAGAGATGTGCCTAGCTGATCGACATGATTCGATTCACAGCCACCCACCAAGCTCAGATATGAGTAATTAGAAACGAAGGAGAGGCTTAAGCTTGTGAAAGTACGATATCAAAAGTATGGTCCCCCTAGGTAGTTGTAGGATTGGATGATATTCTTCCTAGCTCAAGAGCGCTCCTCCGGCCCAAAAATTAGCTTTGTGGCTTATGATGGACGTCGCCACAGCTAAAGGCCTCTGATGCTAACTTTACAATATCGCTTTACGGCTTTTCTGTGTGAAGTGATGATGCATTAATAGTCCTTCGACGGTTTGGCTTTATCTCAAGGCTTGTCTCGGAAGTATCCGCTAAAATATCGTCCTTATTCTTCCTTAATGTACCTAAGTTCTCTCTAGGAGTGCGACACAATTATCGGCTTGGCCGATTTGAAACTCCATCGCTTCTCGACAGTAACAAGAAAGATGTCTACCAGCCGCGGGTGCAACTCTCAAACGTGGGAAACGTCTAGCTCATCTCACGAGATTGACCCACGTGGCGAACCACATACCAAACCATTTTCACGGCGCGTTCGCACAGCTTTGAGGAAATTGCAACAGTGGCTACGCCCACAGAAGTTCTCTAGGAATAGATACAAAAAGAAAAGAAGAGCTACGACTAGTACCATACACGAGGTAGAAATCCAGCTCGAAAAACAAGGCAGCCCGACAATAGAAGACCTTCCGGTTTCAGAGAAGGCGGCATCGCAGTACAAGAAAGGAAAGACTAATTAGCATCATAGGAAACAGAGAAAATCGTGTCATCGCTTACCTTCTGGTTCTTGCTTTAAGACCACTGCAGTCTCTGATCTCCCAAAAGACAGGCATATACACCAACGCACACTGTATTGTATTTCTCTGTTAACTCCCTGCTGCATAGGCAACATGAGCTTCCCTCTTATTACAACGTCCTTGAATCGAGGATTCTTGTCTCGGAATTCCAGAGGAACCGAGGCAACCTAGGATTTGCCAGCTTTTCAAAGATGGTTACCGCTCCACAGCCCTCGCCCGGCGGGCTCGAGCGAGGATGGGTTCGGAGTAATACGAAGACATGGAAGCATCATAATGTCAATGGGAAGAGTGAAATTGGGGGTAGCTGTCAATTTTCGTGGGACGAGGTCGTTACCAAACTCGCAATTACTGCTCAGTTCGGTAGCGAGGACAAACAGCTTAGGTGGCAGAGCAAAACCTCAAAGAGAGAATCCCGTGCCAGCCGAGCGCCCGCAAAGAAGTGGAGTATAGCTCACAAAAGACAGCATATTTTTGCCTTTGTCATCCATGTTATTGCCGACAACGTTAAGCCGGAGAGTGAGTAGTACCCGATCCTCGAGCTTGACAGTACGGAGATAATTGGCGATATAGTGGTACGATCTATCTGGAGTCACTCGTGGCTATCAAGAAATCCATGCTATAGGCCACGTAATGATGAGATGCAGCAGCCTGGCTCTTGTCTTGCCTTTTCGTTTGCAGCACCCAACAAGTGCTCAGATCAGAGCCGATTAACTGTTTGCTCAGTGAAGGGACCATGAGGACTTGACATATTCCGCTGTTGGAATGGTAGACTTGCCAGGAGTACCTTGACAGTTGGATGTATGTAATGAGCAGAAAATTGTCATGGCGAATGTGTGTCAATGCCGGTCAGGAGACTGAAGCGAAAATATGCATCTAGTATGAGCACAACTTTATCCGATTGCTTTTCGCAGTCTAACAGTCTCATAAATATGACGTCTTTTACGAGGGTAATCCTTTTCTCGGCCTAGTTCGAGGAAACTGCTTGACATATGACAACAACTAAGCAAACAATACTGGGAAAAAGGACCATTGATTGGGTTGATTTAGTCAGCCGAGTCGGTGCAAGGGGCAGCTCGATGTTGGCACCCACAACAACCATGCTGCAGCTTGGGCGGACGTGATGATTGGCCGAATCACTCGTCTGTCGTACGACAATACCATGCCCATCGCCTTGATGCATTGTCTGCCTCGTAAGACTAGCTGCTCCGCTTCTCTCGATTGGATGGTTGATGGCTGGCTGAAGCGAGGGGAGACATGTGAATCACTTGGAGTCAGTCTATGTCGCACACGTCTCTCTGTTTAATGTGCTCCTTAGTCTGAGACCCCGTGAGACGTTGCAGTCTACGACAATCATATTGTTTTGCTCCGAGTTCTTCTTGTTCTTTCTTGCTCTCCACTGACCGCTCCATTGCTCCCAGACGGAGTTATTAGTCAAGTAATAATTTGGCCAGATTGATCAAGCGTTCCAAGTCCCCGGTACTGGCCTATTACATGGCGAAAAAAACTATCCCCCGCGAGCGGCTGCCGGCGCTGCAGAAGAGTTACGACCAGCTGTGCGTGTGGCTGAACTACGACACCAACACTAAGCACTTTGCGCGCCACCTCCTGGACAGCGGCAATGTGAGACCCTTCTTTCGAGAATACCGCCGAGACTTCCTTGAGGTTGCCCGTGGCCGTCAAGCCGTGCAATGCGCCGAGCTTTATAGCTGGTGCATATCGACAAATGCCTTCGTCCAGCCCAAGTATGCCAGTTCGGAGATTCAGCTCAACAAAAAGGATTGGACAGCGCTAGAGTGAGTAAACCAAATGTATAACCTCAGTATTGCTTACCGGTATACACTTGTTGATCAGCTTATGATGACACAACTCCATCTTAAGCTTCGTGCATTATTTCCTCCATAATTCTAACTATAGAGCACGTTTACTGACCTTCGTTTCGCTTAGCCATGCCGCACGCTTTTTAGTGCGTGTCCTCCGATTCAGCTGGGAGAATGGTGGCGAGTGGACCAGCGGCAAGTTTGATCTCAACAATGACGAGGACGGCGAGGGCGAACTAGAATTTTATCAAGTCTGGGCTATCTTGCAGTATCTACAAGCAGAATGGGAGGCTGCCAACGTCGATGATTGGGAGATGGAGCATCTGACTAAAAGTAAGTAATATTCAGGAACCTTTTCTTTATGTTTCCACCTTCTTCAGAGCGAAGCCCTCATCCTTGGTATCATCCTCGACAATGCAAATTATGCATGGTCGAAAACCCACTTCTGAGAGTTGTGTAGGAGGAGAGACTGACTGTAATGTTCTAGTGTTTACTGAGTCGTTGGCGAGCCGGCTCTAAAAAGCCCAGAGCACCGGGGTTGGAACAGCTATTGCTCTCTCTGGGCTATGTCTACGGTAGCCAGTCGCTGCTTTTTGTCTTTTGAATACGCAAGACCTGGCATCATAAGTCTCCTTCAGACAGAAGTGTTGTGTATGGTGCAAATACCAGTGACGTTACTTCTGAGTCGGATTTTTTTTTAGGATAGGAAGGCTGCTCAAGATATTTCCGAGTCGTTTAACTTAGTCCCTAAATCGTGTCTGTGGTGACGTGAAAGAACCCCTTTCACTCGCATCGTCACCGTAGACATGGAGTTGAATGTGATACCCCATGCCCAGATAAGATGAAATAGATAAACTTTATTGACGGAGTCAGTATTATTTCAAAAGTCAACGGTGCTATCAAAATTCGAAAAGAATCAGACTCGTCAAAGAGCACCAAAAACCTCAGTACTCGGTAGATGAAATACATCTGCAGGGCCTACATAGGGTATGTATCTAAAAAGTAGGGCACTAAATAGCAAAGGGATGCAACCGTTGAGAATGGATAGTTCTGTCCATTGCCTGCAGCCTGAGATGACAGGCAAACGAGTATTACAAACTATAGCCGCGACAAGCGAATTGTATGGTGTTCTTTTTAACGCTGGGTATAACGTAAGCGTAGCTTCCGGTTAGCACAAGCAAATGGATTTTATTATCTGCTATTCCTCCTGTACCTCGCTTACTAGGGAGCCTTACAACTGCCTCCGCCCAGTATCTCATGCAGGCATGCCGCGGCGCAGAGGCTTCTCGGCGACATAAGATGCGGAAGGTTTAGGAGAGTGGCGAATGGCGAACGGCCTAGTACAGGATCTGGGCACCAGCCGAGGCGCGCCATCGAGTATTATTGTCGTACAGACGTTTGGCGCTGATCTCTAAGCCTGTGCTGATTTTTTTTGGGCCTCAAAGTCCAAGGAGTTCAATCGTATGCTACGCAAATTTGAGGTTATGAAAGCCGTTGCGCCATGGCACCATATCTCAATACATACAGCGAACCCACAAGTTCAAGACAAATCAGGATTTGGCAAAAGGCATGATAACTCCAAACTCCCTTACTAGCAAACATGCTGCCCATTTCCGCCACCATACCAGGTGTGATACGCGAAGTGACCATTGACGCAGTCATCGGTGCGCCGAGTACCATGAACACAGGTCTCATGAACATTTTGGGCCTAGATTCACAGCGCCGAGCCTACTTTTCGACAAGACGATGAGGGATGAAAGCGCACAGGCGCATTAGTACGAGGCGCAAGGTTCCTGAGATAGAGCAATATCGCGCGACTTCATTCATGCCGCCGCGGTGTTTTAAGACGGCCGCGAAAGGGCACGGGGTTCCTTGATCCTCAAGCTGACCCCTTTTCTGACATTCAGCGCGGGCATTCGGGGCTAATTTTTCTCGGACGCAGGCGGCAGGGGTATTCGGTCGAAAATTGTCATAACGCCGATCACATGACATATTGAACTGGATGAGCTGTCTGGTAATTTGCACACTTTGGGTGCCCTTGGTCTTTTGGTCACAGAGCCCTTGGAATATTACTTTAGGTTATCGCTGCGTATTATGTGAATTTCATGTCCTATCAGAACGGTGTGTAGCAAGAGTGAGAGTGTCAACATCAGGTCAAAACGGTGCATGTGGTTTTGAGATGATATTCTTTATTAAGCATAATGTATACAGTCTATAATGTCTATAATATGATGATTCTATATGGGGTATCTGATGAAATGTTATTACAAGATAGTAAAAATGACCAAAGATCGCTTCTGTGTCCCCCCCCCCCCCCCCCTTTTCATCATTCGTGGCTGTCGGACGAGAATAACTAGACCTGATGAGCGCTGCTATCACTCAGAGCACCCTTTTCAATGGTGGTCTGCTCGCTACTGCCACGAGAATAGTCGCCCGCCTGCTTACTTCCGTTGGGGATGTGGAAGCGCTTGTCGATACGCGAGATGGTGAGGAGACTCAGAATAAGAATCTCGAGAACGAAGCTGAAGACATAGAAAGCTGGTTTACTGTGATACCAAGCAGGGTTTGACACGGGGCGAGGGGTTTCCCAAGCCGTGCCAGTCTTGAAACCAGCGATCAAGATGGCGATGCACGTCGAAAGTACATTGATGATGACTTTTGTCCTCATGCTGCCGTGGCCAAACATTTCCTCATCGGCAGATTTGGGGAGCAGAAAGTGGGCGGCTAGCAGCAGCCATAACGGCAGGGTGGTGAAGACGAGTAGGTAGGTGGTGGCAGCGAGCTGGATGTCCCTGACAGCGTGCAGCGTGTTAGGGTTCAGCGTATAGGAACCTTGCACAATCGAGTAGATGATAAGGATGAGGGCGGCTCCGATGCCGCCGTAGAAGACCTTGAGCACTATGCTGATACTGGGATGCCAGCCGACGGAGGGCTGCTTGGCGCGAAGGATGCGCTGGGCGAATATTAAATTGATGACATAAACAACCAGGACACCGGCGTTTGCGAAGACGTTGGAGGCGATAGCGAGTCGCACATTGTGCTGGCGCGTGGCCCATATGATGCGAAGAGTGAAGGCTATGATTCTCGACATGGAGAAACCAAACAGCGCACCCGATACGATGAATTTGTGCTGCCTCCGCAAATTGACTTGTAATATGGTCATGTTGGTAATGGCAAAGCCGAGGTAGATGACGATGAAGACGGCGCTGATGGGAACGTCAGGTAGGATGGAGGGTAAGCCACCAACGCCGGCTGTACGTGAGGCGTATGGCGGCCCAGCTTGCTGCTGTGGTTGCATCTGAGACATGATGCTTCTACTAGTGGTTCGGTAACAGTGGTGATTATTGTTCGGTTGGTTGGAACGAGGGAATCGAGTTTGACTAAAACTAACCCCCACGATGATTGCAGCGGTGTTTTGGCTTGTCTGCCGGCGATCTTATTAAGCCGTCTAGATATCTTCAGCGGCTACGGTAGATAAAGATGCTAAAGGAACAGAGTTGAGTTGAGTTGAGGTTCGCAACGTGTTTGGTGCACAGGCGTGGGATGGATCGTGAGAGGCGTGAATGACAATTGAATGACATGACGCACGGCAGCATGACTTGATATATACATCATTATACAACTTGTACATAACTACCTGCCTTATAAATCAGTAGGCGCATTCGTATACTAGACCGAATGGCATAATGATTACCTAGGTAGATAGACCCCGAGTTGCATTCACTAGGTGGACCAGACCTCCAGATTATCTCCGTCCCCTGTGAAAGAGAGACGGAGGCCGGGGTTTGAATAAACGCGAGCTGATAAACATGTCGTCAATCTATATTAATTTACAGGCTGTTTGCGTCGAACAAAGACCCCTGAACCAACCCATTAACCCAGCGCGGTTAGTCGTTTGTGCTGGCCAAGCATGCCAAGATGATAATGAAAGCAGGAAAATTCCCTTCAGCTCCAGCATTACTCTTCAGCGGCAAAGCTTGATGTCCGCCCACCGAACCCCACCGACGAAACCCCGACATGCATGACAAAGATCGGTTCCCCAAGACAAGCAGAAAACGCGGAGATAAGTAAATCATATGTGAGACATATTTCCCGCATAGGCATTCGGCCGAACTTTTGGGCGGTTTTTTCTTCCATCCCGCTACCACAATAGAAACAACATGCTATGATTCGCCGAATCGTCCCTGCCTACTTACCCAGCAAGCTATTAATACTCTTCCAGCATGCCAGTAACAGTCAATACGATGTAAAAGCGTTGATTTACATCGGTACCAGTATAGCCAAGCACCGAAAGTGTGGGTTTGAACAGGGGTAAATGCACCAGTATCTAGATAGACTAAAAGCAGTAAAACAACAGCAATTACTATGTCCGATTATCGGTGTTATGCGAAGTGTGGTGCCGATATGTCAATGAAGATGATGATGTAAATGTTGTCCAGCCACCAGGGTGATAGTGAAGCAAGTTTACTGTATTCTCTTGTTCTTGCATCTGAAGACCACCGTCAAAACACCACGTTTGTGCCGTGAATGATTGAAGTCTGCCGACTCCTGGCTCCTCAGTAATGATACATTGACTCAGTTTAGCACATTCCGGCTGGTTAAGTTTGCCTTGCCATTATAGACGAGAACGTACAGGTCGTTTGATCGAATGATGTGGTCATCCACTCACTACCAACGAGATGCACAATCAAATCATCGCTTAGTGCTATCAAGCGAGCAGATTGGGCGAGTCCCTCCGCCTTGGAAGAAGGAAAGGCTAACGCATCACCAGCTCAGGCTAGAAACTTGGTGACAAGATCGATGAAGGACTCGAGCCCGCTCACCAAACAGACGCGACCACCGTCCTTAATCACCATCAGTTCCACCGTTGCTCCCTCGCCCTTTTTGCCCCCAATCTGCTTTCTATACCTAGACAAAGTTCCTTCATTGACTGGACAGGGGTATGTCCTTCTCGCCTACGAGGAGCATGGCCGCATCGATACCACTTCCAGCCTGTGCCGTCAATGGGCAAAGATCAAAGCCCCGACTCCGAAGCCGTCAATGCTGGTACCGTGCATCAACTTCCTCATGCGCTCCGTTTCCGCAGCATTAGAATCCATCCAAGGGCGATCGAACCAGCGTTCCAATGTACCTTCGACAATGGCATGCATGTTGCCGGCTTCACGGGCCGAGGAAACACGTGGGTTAAAAACATTGGGGTACCTGCGTTGACGGAAAAAGAGGAGATGGTATCGCATGGTATCAGTCTCTCGATAACACCAGCATACTTAACGGCGAAGACGATGCCTACAGTGGCACCCTGCTCACACAAATCCAAGCATATAATTTCTCGATGTCAAGATTATCGAGCATTGTGCGGAAGCCCTGAGCCATGGAGTCAAATGTGGTTGAGGCAAGGTCTGATGGTACTCTCGACGACCTATGACCGGGTTGGCCATATCGAAGAACACAGAAGCCCAGCTCGGTCAGTTCAGGGACAACAGGATCCCACACAATGAAAGGTGCACACAAGGAGTAGGTAAGAAGCACAAAAGGGGTAATTGTCACCTGACGATGGAGATGTGACGACGTCTGAGAGTATACGAGAAGATGCAAGAAACAGAGAGGCTGGTCTCAGAGTTGCCATTTTTGAGTACACTTGGGATGCTCGCAGCAGAGGTAAGACTTTCTTCACCGGAAGCAAGGTGGGAAATCGAAGCCGTGAGACATTGCGTATCCATTGTGACTTTATGAAAACACGGGAAAATGAAAATGTGAGCAAATAAAGTTTATCACCTATCTGGTGAGCCCCTACATAGATACGAATCCATCGGGGCAGTACAATAGTAACGACAGCATAGAAACCTATTTCCCCGCCCATCTACCTCTACGCGTTACCTGAGGTAGGCAAAACGCTGTGGCTGTCTGCTCACTGAGTCGTGTACTAGACACACTCGTACCCTGCCTATTCTATGTATAAGAGATTGGAAGATCCGATGAAGACACGATAGAAGATTTGTCTTACCCTATTCCTGAGGTATTGACCGAATTTAGCTCTATTCGTTTACAGAGACCTTGACTTAGTAACATCAGAAAATAAACTCCCAAGCCTACCCAATGCTAATATGTATCATGAAACGCTCCGAGTACCCAGCCGACCTTAATTACCTACATAGGTATGTGCTGTATCTGTCTATCATTGCGAACTTGTCTTCACAGAACAGGGATAAACCTCTAAACCGACCACCAGCCGCTTTTACAAGATTTATCAGCCTTTCGTCGAAGGTAGCGTCTCCGGTGATCGTCCGGCCAGAGCTCCACTGCTTGTTCAAATACGGTGGCGGCGTCAGCATCGACGCCCTTCGATACCTGCTCGAGGTGTGTCGGACAAGCCCATTTCACGGGGCCGTTCCCTGGTTGTCGCAAGGAGTCGCAGTTCTTAAGACAAAGTGTCTCACAATCCTCAAAGCTGAGACTGTCACAGCAAGCGGGCAGTCGAATATCTGTTGTATATTTCTTCTTGCCTTTGAGGGCTTTTCGGCTTGCTGGACAGAACGTCTTCCATACAAATCTCGTTAGTGTATACTGGCAGTCTTTAGTGCCGCGCTTGGGACAAAAATCGTATCCGCTTGAGCGATACGTGAAGCACCCGCAAGGGAAAGTCGTTGCCCAGTAGTGACACATCTCGATTGATTATTGCTGGACTATATTTGGAGTGACTGGATGAGTCGTTAGTGATGGGGGAAACAAGTGAGCTTCTCCGAATGGCGCTGGTGTCCAATGCCTTTCATACTCTTTTTTCGCCTTTGTCTCGCCCTTTTTGTTCCTCAAGCAGAGACGAAAGAGAGATGAAATCTCGTCAAGTGTTTTGAGACAATGAGAAGTACTTGAAGACAGGCTGTCGTTAATGAACAATCGCACTGTTGTGCCATTAAATACTAGTCCCTCGTTCCATTATAGCTCGCTCCTGCATGGTGGCCATTGTTTTGTTATGAAGAAGGTGATGGGCACCTAGCTTTCCTACGAGTTCTGAAGTGTCTCTAGAGTTCAGCTAGTTGGTGTTTAGAATGCACGTGTAGAAACCGCTGCTCTAATACAAACAGAGCTATACTTACACATGTTATTGAATCAGCAAAAGGACAATGGAGCCGTTTCAAGATGATTACTTCGTAAAACCCTAGATGCACGTAAGCCAATTGTGTGTCCTTTAATTAGGTATCGAATGGAACTTGGGTGAAAATACTAGCTGTAGTCCAATTTTGTTGTCCATGGACATCGTCCGGCTTACTGAATTCTTCGAACTCAGAACAGACGATATATCTTACTTATATCCTCTACTATCGATGTTCTCGCCAAGCGTTGGGTTTATCCATCAGTTGGAATTCGCCTACGATTGGCTCATGCAAAGTCAGCAAAGTGCATGGTCTCATAGTAGAAAGTCAGGGGTGATCAACTCCACTTGTCATTGGCCCTTGAATTGTCAGCACAAAGGCTGTCAAAAGCTTCATCTTATGTCACATGTCTTTGAGTTGGCAACAGGCTCTGAAATCACGGAACTGAGCGGCGAGTTTTTAGCTTTGGTTTCCTCCCTGCCGTATTTGGAGGTACTCGTCGTCCAGTTGCTGTCCGCTTCAGTCTTGGCGCTCCGGTCTCTATTGATCAATCATGGAGACTGTATCTGGAGGTGAAGCTACCACGTTGGACCACTTGAAGGGTACCTGGCTAGAGACAACAGATTCTAAACTCCGGCGCAAGTTGCAGAACCGCATTAACCAGCGACTTAGCAGTAAGATAATGGGTGCACTATTATGTACCCTGCCTGGGCCAGCACCTTAAGTTGTTTGGTTAACTAACAGCTTCCAGGATATAGGAGGGCCAGCAAAACCTCCACAGGAGCGACTAGGACACGCTCACTGGCGGACCGAACCAAGTCCAAGCCACGAGTGCTCCTACCTAAAGAGAGCGATAGGAACTCTGGGGATGACATATCATCCCACAAAACCGAGACTTGTCCACGCACGCCTACGCCTCTCATTAGCCACACCAGTACCCCTAGCCAACCGCATGGTCATGAAGTACCAGGCCAAGTAGCGGCCAGACCAACCCCCTCTACACCATGGCGTAGCTCCGTACCTATGTCTCTAGATCTCTTAGAGGCTATCCAGCCAGCGTTATCCGATATGCATACCAAGGGAATATTTCATTACAGTAAGACTACGAATTACAAATTGAAACGAATTCTCCGAACTGATCCGTTGTTATAGCTCTACAAGCCTTATTGCCGACGTTAGGCGCGAAAACACTCTCGGGGGAAGTCCTGCCTGCGGCGCTGTTCAGGAAAGCTATCGAAGACCCCTTGGTATTCCAAGCTATCATCGTTGGCGGCGCAGGCCGAAGAATAACATATACGAATTCTCGGGAAGACCACCATTGCTTCCTTCGGGCCCAAATGGCGACGGCAAGGGCCATTCGAGAAGCACTCCGTGCAAGAAAAATGACCGATGGTCTCCTCTTCGCCATCATGGCCTTATCGCTTCGGCCTAATGCCTATGTCGCGTCCCTGTTTCCCCATGAGCGTTATCAAGGAAGTTTCGACTCTCCTATGAAAGAAATCGGAGGTCTGACATGGCTGGGTCTGATTGAGCTTGCGCCAGAGCATGCCGACATATTGCTGCACCTACTCATAGCTCATCAGAATGATGCCATGAGCATATCACCGGGACTGGCAGAATATCTACAGCTTGCGGATCTCCTCCAGGCGAGTCTCACCTTGAGCCAGCCCCAGATGGAACTGACGGGTTCCTATGAATCAATTCTGGCTCACGAAACTCGGTCCATTCGTCTGCCCAAGTCGGACGCGGCCGTGTTCCAGGTGGATGAGCATTTCAAGGATATCATTCTAGATATGAAGCTATGCTGTCGCTTGATCGATACCTTTAACGGAACTCTAGACTTCGACTCGAATACGAGCCGATTTGTACAATACCGAGATCTGATTCAGTATCGGTTATTGAAGCTCCCTTATAGTCCTGACGAGATATGTCGGTTGGCGGTCATGATATTCAGCTATGGGGTTCTGTATCCTGTGCCTGATCCTCGGCCGATGCAGAGACTTATTCGCGAGCTCTGTAGCATTATGATGAGGCCAGAGGTGACAGCAGAGGAAGATAAAGAGTTCCTCCTCTGGGCTGCTTTCATGGGTGGCATTGGTGCCGCGAAGGCTGAGCTTCGCAATGTCTTCGTCGGTATGGTGGCTCAACATGCTATACGGCTTGGCATAGAGGACTGGGATGTTGTCGTCTTGGTACTCCGAAAGTTTTTGTGGCTCGAATGTGCGTGCAATATGGGAGGTAAGGATCTATGGCAACAATATGTAGACAAACATGACTCTTATACTCTACCAGAGTCTTTGGAGGGGTTAATTATCAACAATGAACCGTAGTAGAAGCACACAAGAGGTACAGACCTTCAAGATATGGTCTTTGTTACCCTAGGGGTCGTAGAGCTTTAATGAAGGGTACTACCGTAGAGTAAGGCTAGCAATTCTAGAGCACCTTTGGCTTTCTCAGTGGTCATACCTAGGACTTGTTGTTATCTTAAATTAGACATCGATGAGAAATGTACAAAAACTATAGTCTAATTTGATTTATTGTGATTGGGATGTAATGGGAGATTCACCCTTCAAATTAAAATGGCGGTTTGGTACGTATCTAGAGCATTGCCCTACTTGGGTAGTCATATCACCCATCCTAATAAATAAAAGAGCTACGCACATACCGGTGAACTTGAGAAGTAAAGCGATAGCGGAAGACAATAGAGTAGCGATGAAAGGAATAGTCTTTTTTTGGCTACAGGCCAAAACTGTGCTGTATTCTTTACATGTATTAGGCTTGTGGAGCCTAAGAAGCGGGCGGGCATCGTTGATGTAGTTGCTATTACTAGAAGATGGGGGGAAGCGGGAGTGAGAGAGCGCGAATTATGAACCCGACTAAGAATCTTGCGTCAACCTTTTATCTTCTCGGGTATACGCCTGAGATCTTTAATGTGGAGCGACCAAAACTAAAGATAACGGAGTTCCCTATGTTTTAGTTTGTTGCCCAAGTTAGGCGTTTCCGCAGCATGCAGAGAGGATGAGTACTCTTATACGGAGTCAACAAGGTAGCGGCTGTCTAGACAGCTTCTGTACTTTAACTGCATCAAATATGCTCACTATTTTGTGGAAAGAATGGCGGTCATACTCAGCAGAGAGGTGGCGAAAAATGGACTTCCTGGTATCAAACTTAAAGAGTCTGGCTAAACCAGCGAGCCATAGAGATCTTCACCATTAAATACGGGAAATAGATTGATTATACTAATGGAAAGCAATTTGCAACGTGAATATGAATGCCTTAGTGGACGTTCAACAATACATGTGGGAAACCTTGCTCGATCCAAACCAGTTAAACAAGACTCCTTTCTGCCCGTAATTTGCCCAGTAATAGCCCTATGAATGGTCCAACTCGATCGCAACAACATGTACCTTCTTGTAAGTTGCAACCTCTTTCATCTGATACTTCACCAATCTAGTGCCTCCAAGGTAAAGCGATCCTCCACCCGTGGACCTGACCACCCGGTTTTCGTGTGAGAAGTTAGTAGCGGAAGTTTAATACCTTCTGGATTATGCTGTCATACTGCACCGAACTCTTGCATGATTTTCGCAATATCGTGCCGACCCTGTGCCTGAAATAGTCCGCGGCCGTGAATCCCAGGCCTCGCGGGCGTTGACGTTGTAACTGACACCGGTTCCGTGCTTCAGGAGGACCTGAATGATTTCTGGGTCTCCACGTCTCGCCTATGCAGCCACACATAAAAGGGTCTTGGAACTGATGACTTCGCCACATTGAAAGGTACGATGGGCGTTCACATGGTTTCTAACAAGGCACCTGTTCATCACATGTGTACTAGGTTGCTGAAGGAGTGCCCAGAAGAGGGCATCTGAGTTGAAAGTCTTCTCAAAGAGGCCTTCATTGTTCAGGAGGAAGGTTGTGACCGGCAACAATTGATCAGTAGCCGGCTTATCATCAGTAAATTCTTGGCGAATGTGGAACTGGCCACGAGAAGATTCAGGCCACGTCTGAGGAGGTAAAGCGTATTGACGGCTCGTTGGTGGTATATGGCCCAGATTATTTGGTTTCTACCCTCGGAATCTTGATCGTAAATAGTAGCTCCATGCTCTAACAGAGCGCCTATAGTTGCAGTATTGTTGTCATCTTTCTTCCAAGAAAATTTTAAATACCTGCGATCGAAGTAGAGCTCTGCGCGGAGCTTGGGATCCCCAATATCTGACAGACGAGATTTGTCTAGGTTGGGAACCATGCTCTCTATTGCCTTGAAGTATAGGACGTCAGCAACGTAGATCTCGCGCTCTATAGTCCTAAAGAAACCCTTGCTACAACGCGCCAAGCCAAAGATGTCGACCGGATCGTGTAAGTACTCTCTGGCAACCCACTAGAAGATGTCATCGGCGAGAAACTGTGGATTGCGTCCAGTTCCATGAAGAGTATTTGCAGCTGATTCGGCAGACTGAGAGGTCAACTAGGGCTGCTTGGTGATCCTTCTGTTGCCTGCCATGTCTCAGAGAGGAAAGTGAAGGATGCTCCTGCTGACTGTCTTAGAGCCTCACGGAACACGCCCAGGGACGAGGCAGTGGAACACCGGTAGGTATGGTCCAGAGATGGTAGGGTGATATCCGGGCTGGCAGGCTTTACTAAGGTAGGATCGGGTGTCGGAGGAGTTGTTAGCCTGTAGAGAGATGATAAACAGAACGAGGAGGTTAAAGAATCCTAGGCGGCGTTGGCTAATTACTACCTCTAGCAATCAATATGACAGGAGTGCTGTCCTTTATAATCGATATTATAACTAGAGGAAGAATGTACCTTAGATAGGATGTAAGAGACTGGGTACATGTAGGTACATACATGAGGTAATCCTAATAGTACATAGTGCCTACTGCTATACCTAGGAATGGCCACTCTCTACCCTCGCTGTGTATTTCATCAACTTGCGGCCTCAAGAATGGGTTTGAGCTACGCTATAGCAGAAACAGGTTGGCCGAGTCAACGAATATTTGTGGGGAAAAAAACCAGGTCACAAATACCGAATCCGGAATTTCAACATCGTTCATCACAAGTCCTGCGTCGAAAGCATACACAAGGCCATAAGGGTGAATAACATATTTTGCATGTCTATCAATCAAGTCTATTGAGCGACCGATTTTGTCTGTCTACTGCCTATGGTATCCTCACGACCGAAACTTCCGAGAGTCATCTCTCCTGGGCCTCCAATTCCAGGTAGATGGTTCTGGTACATCCTGGTCGACTATACTGGGAAGCGCTGCCGTTGGTCATATCTATCAACCAAACCGCGCTAGAATCGTGCGTGGGAAAAGAAACAACATGCCCCCAACCATGCAAGTCCGAACTTTTTGGGATTCGTTGCACATACGACAAAGGAAATTAGCTATATCATGCCCGCCATGCGCGGTATTAGGTCGTTAAAGAGGTATTCGTAAGAATGCAGGTGCAGATGCGTTGGATCAACTATCGTCTTGAGGTGAATGAATCTAGTCATCCTCGTCCGAGAAGACCTCTTCACCGCGCTTCCGGCGAGCCATGCGCTCTGCGACGTTAAAGTTAGCAATTGTTTCAACCAAATAGTGGGGTCAAGATATGTAAACTTACCCTTCTTCTTCTTTCGGGCTTCGGAACTTGTCAGCTTCGCCTTCTTTTTCGTAGAGACGATCTTATTGCCCATGGCGTCGAACTTCTCCTCCTCGTCACCTTCACCAGCCTTTAGTCTAGGCCCAGCGCCCTGACCCTGCACCCAGTTGTGGCCCGAAGGCGTCATCTTACCGTCCATGACGGCCCAGACCTCCTCAGTCAAATCCTTGGTAAACTCGGCACTGTGGGTAATGATGATGACACCACCCTCGAACTTCTTGAGGGCCTTGGACAAAGCGCCAAGAGAATCACGGTCCAGGTAGTTGGTAGGCTCGTCAAGGACAATCAAGTGAGGCCGTTGCCACGAGCAGGCCGAAAGCACAACCTTGACACGCTGGCCACCAGACAGACCCTTCATACGAGAGTGAGACACTAGCTCGGCATCAAGGCCGAAGTTGGCGCAGTGGGACTCAATCTCTTTACGGACTAGAGGGCGGAATTGGCCAGAGGCCAAGGCCTCCTTCATATCGACGTCGGCAACCATCTTCTGATGGGATGCGAGCAGCTCGCTACGGGGGAGCCACGCGTTGTCGGCCGTCATCATGGGTACCCACCGCTCATTCTTCATGCCGACATTCTCACCCAGAGCAAAGGAGCACTCGTACTCGTAGCTGTTCTTGAACTTTCTTCGGCTGTTGATGCCGATGACACGTCGCTGAGAGCCCTCGACCTTGAAGATCTTGTCCATGGCCTTCTCATCCTCATCGGTGATGATCTTATTGGCACGGTCCATGGTCTCACGATCCTCGCCGGTCTGGAAACGCCACTGAATGTACTCGGAAGGAGTCTTGTCAAGGTGGTTATCGATATGGGCGAAAGCATGCTGCTTGATGTAGGCGATACGGATGTTCTCGTGCTGGTAGATTTCACCGGCGGTCGGAATAAGCTCGCCAGTGAGGACGTTGATCAGGGTCGACTTGCCGGCACCGTTGGGGCCAATGACGGCGATACGAGAGCCCAGGGAGCACTGGAAAGAGATGTCCTGGATCTGGGGCTTCGGTGTACCGGGGTACTGGAAGCTCATCTTAGTAGCTCGCAAGATAGCCTTAGCCTTAGTCTTGACACCCTCGAGGAAACCAGGTTCAGGGAAGCTGAACTCCATCTCAGATTCTCCTAGTTCGTAGTATGACTTGGCAGAGGGGTTCTTGCGCACGAACTCCTTCAGATTACCCTTGTATCTCTTAAGCTTGAAGCGCTCGTAGTGAATGATATACTGGGTAACATTGTCCAAGAAGCCACTGTCGTGAGAGACGATGATGGAGGTGCAGGGGGAGTTGATGAGGTAGTCCTCGAGCCACTTGACGTTCTTCACATCCAGATGGTTGGTGGGCTCGTCTAGAAGTAGGATATCGGGGGCTTCGAAGACGGCACGGCAAAGCGCCAGCTTCATCTTCCAACCACCAGAAAGGGCAGAGATATCACCAGAAACCATACCAGGTGTGAAACCGAATTCATTAAGACGGGTCTCGACCTCCTCGCGCGGGGAGGTGACGCCAGCCTCCGCTAGCTTCTTCATCGTCCAATCAATTGTTGTCATTTCAGTATCGGCTGAGTCAAGATCGTGTTCGACGAAGACAGTCTTGACCTCGCTCTGCTTGGGGAAGCCTTCAACCTGCTCGTTGTTGATAGCGCGCATGAGAGTAGACTTTCCAGAACCGTTGGGACCACAGAGACCGTAGCGACGACCACGCTTGAGACGCAAATGTGTCTGATTGAGCAGAATCTTGGCACCGTACGCAAGGGAGAAGGTGCAGTTGCAAAGATCCTCACCCTCATCATCGTCCTCCTCCTCAGCAGCATCTTCCTCGATACCGGGGGAGGCGCGCTTTCGGAGGGCAGCAACGACAGCCTCAGCATCAGCTTCGCCAACAATGACAGTGACGAAGGGCTTGACAGCACCAGCCCAGACAGCAGACTCAACTTCTTTCTCGTCGACGAGCTGACCACCAATAGCACCAACATATTCGACTACGGCGCCGAGCTTCTCGAGGACAGCAGTATGCTTGGCGGGCACGACGGCCTTGAAGTGGGCGACAACGGTGTCGATATCGCCATCGTGACGGACTTCGGGAATCTTGCCATCCTTGATATCACCGACGCGGATCAGTGTATCCAGGGCCTGCTTAGTCTTCTCACGAGCCTCGGGATCAGCGAGAGTCTCGTAGTTCTTCTGCAGACCTGGCATCATCTTGGGCAAGAAGGGGGCAACAATGCTGGGATCGTCGACAAGCTTGCACATGTTGTCGACGATGACGGCAGCCTTTCGCTTGATGGCAGTCTCACGCTCAGCAAGACCACGATCAAGCAGGGGAACCATGAGGGCGAGAGTGGGCTCGTGCACCTCAGTAACGAATGTGGTAGCACCAAGCAAGTGAACGGTCTCGGGAACGTTCTCGGGCTTAGCAATACACTTGATGAGTTCGGGAATGAAGCGCTCGATATCTCTGTTGACGATCAACTCGCAGATCTTTTCCATGGTCTTGTAGGCGCGATCCTTGACCTCCTTCTTGGTATCCCACATGGACTCGGAGATGACGGGAATCAGCTCGGGGACACGGTAGGCCAACTGAGCCGGTGCAGTGCGAACGAGAGTCTCAATGCACTCGAGGGCAGCCATCTTCTCAGGCCACTTCTGCGCGGTCAGAATGGAGTTGGTGATGTGGGGCATGGCAGCCTTGACAGCGTTGGGGTTGATGGCCTCGACAATGGCGAGGGCAGCGGCAGTGGCGGCATTCTTGACGCCGGTGATCTTGTCGCCGGTAGCAGTCAAGACCAGAGGGAGCATGACGACGAGATAGGGCTCGACATGGGCAGAGATTTCGGAGTGCTGAGCGATGGCCTGAATGGCATTGGCAGCCTTTTCTCGAAGAGCGGCATCCTTCTTGTGGGTGATTTGCTTCTTCAGAGCCTCAACGGTTCTAATTAAAACATTGGTTAGCGATCTCGTACCAGACTAACAAATTGCGATGGTAAAGTAATGATAAAGTAGTGAATTGAGAACGTCAAAGGTGATTCCAAGCCACCGTCATCGGAAGCCAGGTGTGGCTTCATCTCTCAGGGTACGGATTATTAGGCTGGCGAAAGGACCATCTAATAACCGACGATCGACCGAAACAAGGCGGTAGACCACGAAAGGAGAAATTGCAGTATGTACTGTAGTCTACCCCCGCTCTCGGGGGGGAAAATGTGGTGGGGGGACCAAAAGTACGCAGGTCGTGCTACAGGGCTGAGGGGGATACATCATACAGGGGCCATTTCACCCTGTCCCAGTTTCTTTCTTCTGTAAGGAGTGAAAAATATGCTTACTTTGTGGGGGCTTCCTGATCCTCGATAGGGCCGTTGATGAAAGAGGCCAACGCAGCGGATGCGTCCTTGGTGGCAGCAGCATCTTTGGAGATTGTGAGCTTTGACATCAGGTCGTCGAGGACCTTGATGGACTGGGCGTTCTCGGAAGGCATCTTTGTTGATTTTCCTGGTTTCTTTTGGTGTTGGTATTCGTGTGAGGGAAGAATGTAGCCGACGGGTATTGTCGTTTGGGAGATCTAGAGAAGGAATCTATCGAAGTGAATCGTTTTATCCGACCGACCGCAAGGTATGAGAAACCGAAATCTAATGAAAACCGGGATCTAAGTAGTGGGTGTTGTAGTAGTCGATCGCGGGCGAACGACGAGTAGCCACGCAGATTTGTTTGCTGACGGAGGAATCAGAAACAGAAACTGCTCTATGTTGGCTTCTGGGATTGAAGAAAGATCCAAGTTAATGGAAAGACGAGAGATCCGAGTGGAGGAGACTCAGTTCTATCTTCCAGACAAGGAAAGATGATTGGGAGGGATTAAGAAAAAAAAAGGTTGAGGAGAGAGTAGAAGGGATCGAAAGGAGGAGGGAGGAGGGCTGTGGCAGTATTTTATTTTCAGGCGGTGGATGGGCTCTGCCTCAGAAAATTTTGAAATATTTTTCTGTCTGTCTGTCTGGTCTCCGATAAGGTACCTGTGTACCCCCTCTGGCGTGTGTTATGTTGACCAAATGATTGGTGGGGAGCGAATGGATTCTTTTTTTTTTTTTTTTTTGGCCTCTTCCCATTCCTACACCTTTACCATGGAGGGGCAAAAAAAGAGGGAGGGCAGATTTTGGTGGGATGGTGGGATACAGTTGACTGACAAGGGCCATGAATTGGTTTTGTGGGCACCGCCACACCAAAAAGGACTTTTATCTGTGCGACTCGTGCTTATCGTCATCCACAGTTTTCCTACGCTAAGCCCCATATAGAAGTAGTCTTTCCAACATCAATGATTGGAAGAATAAATGCGCCTTAACTACATATCTGCATGTAATAAATGAATCGCAGGATGGAGAACCCCAAGTCAAAGAAACCCCATGTGAAGAAGGCGGTGAGGCCACATTTCCCTATTCCTCTTTCCCATCAGACTAACACATAAATAGCCTTTAAAACACATCTTAAAATTAAAAAAGGTCGGGTTAGACATGGCAATCGATAATGTGTCTCGCTCACCAACCCCACATTGTAAATCATTGAGGAGATAGACACCACTAGTACATAGTATGGCTAGGCCATTCATTATTCACATAAAGACGTCCTGGTGACAGACTCTTCCACGCATGCCACGGTAGGCATCTAATTCCGCCTTCGACAGACATGATTCAAAAATGAAAACTAATTACCAGCCCATGAGCCAGACTTTCAACTAAAGGCTTTTCGCAACCGTTCGCCACGGCTTTTCCTTTCTTTACCTTATCTAAGAACTTGTCAGGGTTGTACACATGTCTCGTACTGACTCTGAATCCCGCCATCTGCCTCGCCTCTTCAGGGTCCCCCTTGACCCCATTACTTTTTTTCTGGGGAAACGAACCCTGCTTACGGTATCACATTTTCAGTTTTCCTTATCCTGCTTCTAGCCTTTGCCCTACTTCAAGTTCATTTTACCTATGGGGTTCTGTCACCTTGAAATTGAACGTCTTCCATCAAAGCAAGGTACATCTTTGTTGTACCTTATCATCTTGCGCATGTCGAAGAAAGTAAGGGATACCTATAATATCCACCCGAGCATCTCTACTAGTAGGTATTCTAGAACTAAAGATTGTCGTCCAACCTGCCAACCTAAGTCAGTCGCTGTGAGATCAACCAGAGGTCTAGGTTTGTATAGTGGCTTGACAATTCGGCTGGACCCTGACAGTGTGACATCGAAGACGGCATTGCCGATCGAATTGGGCATCTTTTATACGATGGCCCATCTCATTTGACCCGTTTTGCCTGTCTTCGTCCCCTCCGAACTTTTCTATAGTTCTGGCAAGCTTACATCGTGAGTAAGTACTGGGTAGGTACTTTTGACACTTGCTAGTTTAGGCCAAGATTTTTTTACAATTGAACATCTTGTTGACAGCCCGCACTTGACACAGCTATGAGAACACATGAACATTAGGAGTAGACTAACAATTACGCAGAGAATAACACCCCGACCACTTACAAGTAAGAATAGAATAAGTACTATATATTTGCGAGTCTTTTTAGACGAAACACTGCTCTGTTCAACCTGGGCCTACTATTCCATGGTGTTGCGCCAATCAGAGACAGGCAGCAGTCCCTCCGTCCTCAACTTGGTTTACAGTACCACGATGCTCCTTGTATTTTAATCTTCAGCATCTTTCGCTCTCCACAGAGAGGCATTTTTGCGAGTATAGCGCACACAGAGCATAGTGTCGCTCCCGTAGTTTCGTTACTGTACTAAACAGACGCAAGTCAGCCACTCCGCCATCGTGAAGCTACCACAGCACGAGAAGGTCAACGGGAAACGATTATGAACTCACGGCAATATACGAGGTCTGCGATATCTTGTTTCTACCACGGTGACCCTCGTTGAGCCAAACCACCCTCGCCGCTTTAATCACATCGGTGGGCGACGCAGACCAACCCTCGATGAATTTTCTATATACCACGGCATCTCAATCTTTAGGCCAAGAGCGGTTTATTTGAGCCTGAGCTAATTATTTCTCCGGGGGTGAGAGAGGGTAGGATATATCGTCATAGTAGTCAGGGACTTCGAGGACCAGGCGGAGCATCATGCTGCAACCGAGAGAGTCGAGAACCCACCAGACAGCCATCTACTGCGGCTAGTATTCACTTCGTTTCCGAGAGGCTCCCCTAGAATCGCAAACAAACGCATCAAGCGAATGCTACCGCCACATCCGGAGATGCAGTCTTAAGAGCATCACGGAAAGAGCCCTAAAGTTGTTGAGAGATTCCGAAGTTGAGGAGTCCGTAGCTGGTAAGTTCTGCGAAGTCTTAGTTTGTGCTCCGCTTGCGTGAGCTACTTGAGGCTAGACTTCCTTTCTAATGGGAAAAGGAGGAACTAGAGAAGACAAGAGAGAGGCTATGTGCATGAATTTATATCTGTGAGGTACACGTGGACTTTTACTTCAAGTAACAGGCCAACTAGTCTATTCCATATATCTTACCTACCGTATTCACACCAACTCATATAAACTTCCCGCAGGCATTGTGAATAACAGGCCTCAGCTTTGCATGAATACGCTGCAATATGTGCCTCACAACTTTTCTTAACCTAACCTGTTGGCTTCCCAACAGTGTCCTTATTCGCCATTCTTTCGACTGTTCCGGTTTATTTGTAATGGGGCACCAATACATCCGCCCATGTAAGGACGAGGAATTCAAGACTTCATACACCTGATCTAGTATCCGAAGAGCTTAGAACTTATTTATCCCAGCTAAGTTGCACTTTGAGATATGTGATGCGGTTCGTGGTGCTAGAGAAAGAACACACACACATCCGAGCCGAGGGGTGCGGGTTCTTTCAGGTGCCCACTAATAGTCGAGGACTATACTCTACCTATTGTATATGTATGACACTGTCAGTCATTTGGCTACTCTGTAGCAGTATGGCTTAAATATGCTCTATTCTCATCATGGTGTTCCCCATATTACCTAGACAATATGACAATACCGCGTTCAAAGATGAGGAGTAAATTGTCAACACGATCATTTGCTTCCTACAATAATAGTCCATAGTCCCCTTATTTCACATTGATATATTTGCCATGTTGATGCAATGAGAGCATTTGCCGTTCTCAGTCTGGCCTTTCGACTCATTGTTGTGATTCTTTGTTGTCTCTTTGTTAACTCTCGAAGCCAGGTTCCGAGAACAGGTAAATGGACTAACAAGGAACCGACTATGGTTCGTGTCATTATGTCTTTGACAAGTGGTCCTCAAAGACGCAGATAGTCTAGAGTAGTATTTCCTCTGCGCCTTACGAGATACGCTCGGTAGCATACGGTCGTTGCAAGTATGGTAGAACCTACAAATTCAGCATTCACTAAGCCCCTATAAATATTTTTGGCACTCTAGCACGAGTTAAGTCATCAAGATGGCCGGTAATTCCCAGGATCCTAAGCAACTGAGTGAGAAATTGAGGAGAAAAGCTGCACAGAAGTGGATTGATGAGGCCCCGTACATTCCCAAGGATGTCCCTTATGACTTCCTTCCCCTGTGCGAGGCGCTTGTTGAACCATTCATAGACATTAGTGACGCCTTCGTACCACCGCCAGAGAAGAAAACAGGAGATTCCCATATCCAAAATGATTCGGCGGGCAAGCTGCCGAAAAAGGGTCGTGATAGCGGCAGATGGGACTATGTACGATATGTCCCCCACTGGATGGATCCGGACTACAATGAGGATATTATAGAGACACCGAACGGGACTCGGAAACGGAACGTCACAGGAGACGCCCTCTTCAAGCTGAGGCCAGCTTTGCGCCTAACTGACCAGTACGACATCCTGAGTCTTTTATTGCCCGTTTTGGCAAAGATTCTACTCCCACATGCAATATACTTCCGAAACATCCCAAACGAGCCGATTATATACTAGAAGCGGCGATTACTAACCCCTGATTTCATACAGGTTCCGAAACCCCACCGAATATGCCCAGCGATTTGGTATTGCCGAGGGCCGGCTTGACGGTCGAAGTCGGATGAGTCCGACTTGGTCCAGGACACGCAATCCTCTTGATGACTTGACCAATCAAGTCAGTCTCCTGAGCGATACAGAGAGAAAGAAAGCCAAACACCAGAGCCGCGAGCTATTCAAGAAAGAGAAGACCGTGCCGGCCCCTGGTCAAGAGATTCACCTCAAGGTGATGCAGGAATTGTTGTCCCAGAACGGCTTGCTCTCGAACGAGGAGCTGGCGACTCAGCTGCGGGTTGGCGCAAGCAATGGCTTGAGCCTCGACGAGATGGTAGATGAGTTGGAGAAGAAGCATCCTGGCATCAAGCGGGCGCACCAAGTCTACCTAGAGAACGCGCTGCAAGACCAAGACTACCAACGCATGATTCTGAACGGCATGACGACTGACGAGCTTATTCAAAACAATGTTCAGGACCTGGGGAGAGGTGGCCGAATAGACTTGGATAACAGTATTCATTAGTAAGCAACCAGACAATAGTACATTTGTATTTCTTATTGACACATTGCTGCCCGTAGTCTGTTTTCCAGAGACAAATGGCACAATAGTACATGGAAAGGTTCAAGGCCGCATTCTCCGAAATATGTATACAGTGTTAATGGAGTGAGGGAAGAGTGGGACGTGGTAAGTGGTTTTTTCCCCTTATTGCCTCAGTTCCACTGGTATAGCCGAAGATTAGTTGACAGCCCCAAAAGGCAACAAACGATACCCTCTGGGAGGCCCTGCAACCAGCCTTGCGCCTCGTTACCCAAGTCTTGGGGAGAAATAATCCGCAAATAGAAGCCATATATAATATGAATACCAGACAACCCGTCCCGGCGGACCAAGATTATCGAAAGAATCGAAGTACACCAACTCTCACTAAATACGTCTTAGAACAGGATATAGATATGAACCAGACGTATCCCGAGCTACGCCAGCTACACGAGAAGTACGGCTATGACTGGAGGTCAAATGTGCTCCAACGTGTTCTTGACAAATGCCTTAGACTGGATATAGGGTCGTGCTTTGTCGCCCCGGGCTACAGTGGTCAGCATAAGAATGGCGTGGAGGTTAGCATTCCGGAGTATTTTATTTGCCCTTCTGACGTTTCTCTGGAGCACGAGTCGCTTATTCAGGGATTTCCTACTCCTGTGACTCCTGCGTGCTTCCTAAATCCTCCTAAAACGAGTCTGATTTCTACCATGAAATGTAATTACTGACTTCTGTTTTCTGAGTAGGAGTGGGAACCATGGGGATTCGGCGTGACGGACCGGCATGCTAACGACGATACCAAGGAGTGTCGGATCGACATAACGATAGGCGGCGAACTGATCTGGCCCTTACTGATGCCCCAATACAGCCCGAATGAGAAGATGATGTGTTCCTTTGTCATCGCGAATACGCTACTACATGAGTTTGCGGTAAGTGAATAAAACCCCCTCGTAATGTATCGCTCGTCTTCTTCAAATCTCCCTGTGCTCCATATAGCTGATTTATAACCATCTCTCTCTTCTAGCACGCCATACATCATGCACAGGTTTTATTGGTTACGAAGGACTGGATACACCCCCGGAACCAGGATCCCGAGGTTACCAATCTACTTCTCAGCCTCCAAAACAAACTGTTTGACCTTAATTCTGGACCAGGGGAGCCATTCTTTGAGGATTCACCGGACATGGAGTTAGGCTTCGATGTCGAGCAGGCGCTCTGGGGCTTTTTTCCCTGCAGTCCCATTGTACAAAACATAGGCATCTCCAAAGATCTCGAGACTTTTGCGTCAGCCGTTTATGCCGTATCCCGTCGCCCCAGGCGAGGGGAGATCCTAAGGTCCGGGACCGTACAACCTGGCTTCAATTTTAGCCGGCCGTTACCCATAGACTTTGTAACCAAACTGTTCAGCAAGAGGTTCTGGGCCACGGATTTCTCGAGCTATGAACACATGGCCCTACAGGTGATGCCAGAGGCACCCCTACAGATGATGCCAAAGGGCCGTACCCTTAAGAGCACGATTTATGACCAGAGAACCATTAAAAAGCCAGGCGACCAGGTGTACAAGCAGGACACGAATAGTGTTATCAGAGCCGTGTCCGAAATATTAGTGAATTCTCGTCATCACGTGCTGGGATTCTACCTCCAAGCACTGGCGGACGAAGTGCCGCGTCCGCTTCTGCACAAGGAGCGGTGGAGACGAGAGGCACTCTCTTGGAAACATAAGCATATCCATCCTCTGCAAGCCAGTGCTGACTCACTATTCGCCCAGTTTCGAGAGTCTGAAGACATCAATAGGAAGAAAAACTCCCAGCGCCAGGAGCGCCTCTATAATGCATACCGTAACGAGCATAGTCCCTATGATGATAATATTATGTCACCCGTTGAGTGGAGAGACAAGCTGAATGCGAGTTGGGATGAGAACTTCCGCGATGGCGGCTGGCTCATGCAACGGCTCTTAGACGTGCACAATCAAATGCAGAAGGATCTCGGCGATCTGCAGCTCATGGTTTTTGAATATCTGTCGCTCTCTGTAGAGCATCGCTCATTCTTACATGGTAGGGACGTGGCGAGTAGAAAAACAAGCCCGATAGCGCTCGTGGAAGCGCGTCTGACCTCGTTTCAGGGCGTCGCAAACACCATCATCGCAACTGTAGACAGAATCAGTATGAGACCGGAGCTTACCGAGGATAGAGTCAAGTGGGATAGTTGGCGGACCCGTTTCACAAACAACGCAGCCCAATACAAGGAAATGCTGTCTGCTATCAAGAATGCCGATCAAATGCACCCCGATGATATCACTTGGAAGAAGCAATTTACGAGGGTGCCGACAGCGTATTGGAGGCCTCTCTATCAACGCTATGTGAAGATGGCCGAGCGCGAGTATAAACGTGCTGATCCTGTCGTGCAAAAAGCCTTCGAGGAGTGCGTCAAGATAATTAAAAAAACCAGCTCGTTAGCTCCCACTGTTGAGCTGCCGACTCCGGCCGAGATCAAAGATATACAGGACACGTTAGATCGTTTACCCAGATTCGACCCGGTGACGATGCAGTCCTTGATCGGTCCACCGCAATCGATGTTCAATGCCGCCCGGCGAACCGGCCGGGCCGGCCCTCCGACGTCACGGACAAATCTTCCGTCGGCCACCACCACCGTACCAAGGGATACCACGCCTGGCAGCGCTATGTTCAGGTTCGGCGTTCCCGGAGTTACACCTCCGCGCCGAATCTTGGGGGTGCAGAAGTCGACGAATAACGCGCAGCAAAAATCGGCCTATCAGGATCAGGACTACATAACCAATAAATTGGCGGCACAAGGCACGGAGGAGGCCACTGATTTCTTCCAGTCCGGTATACCGCAGCCCATCATCGACTTGTTACCCAAACAGGTTGGAGGTGGAGGAGGGAAAAGAAGAGGGGGGCTCACCATCCCGCCGTTCCCGAACCCCTATGCGAGCCGTGTAATGCTAACGTCGGAGGTCAAGGCGCTCGAAGAACAGAAAAGACTTGCTGAACAGGCCGCTCGGACGGCAAATAATGCATCGGGCGTTTATACAGCTCTGCCACAGTGGCAGACGAGAAGGCACAGTAACGATAGCGACTCGTCATCGTAACAGGCACTCGAGGAGAAGGTGCAAAGGAATTACACAAACGGTTGAGGTGAAGTGAGATTTGGGCTTGTATTTGTATGGGAGTTTTGGGATGATCTGGCTTTGAATATCTGCTTCCAACCGTCTTTAACAAAACTTGGATATTTCAACATGGTCAGCATTTCACACTGTTAGGTCCTTGAGTGTAGGCTATGGGTCAGGTTTAGTTGGTTTATAATGATAGTACTATATTTGCATGCCTGCATCAATATTTGCAGTTGTTTTTCAAAAGGTAAGCTCGAACTTCAACACGTTGAAAAGGGGCTTAGTGTACGTCCCTTCACCCCTATCCCGCTTCTCACGGCTGGTCTATGTCATGAAGTCGCACTCTATTTGCGGCTTTTCATTAAAGAAGGATTCCACGAGCCGCCTCTCCCCATCCGTGAGAAGGGCACCAATACCCAAGGAGTTGATTACTGGCTGGATGAGGTGGGAGCGTAGCACCAACGATAGGAAGTGCCGTGCGCATAGATACACTTTAGCATAGATAGTTAGTAATGCTCATCACAGGCACATTAACGGATACAAAGGGTATGGATTAGCTAGCGTTGGCTAAAACTGGAAGAAATCAGCTGTTGATACTACCACACCGTAGAAGTTGCTCTCAAACATATTGTAATACCTATCGAGTCAGCCTCTGTAAAGTGCCCTCAATAAGCACACTAAAGTTGTTGTTAATAAGAACATCTATACTAACGTAGAATGGCGTATGTGTTACAACACGACTTGCAGACATTATTAGAGACGAAGAGTGGCGCATTCCACAGGTTCTCAAACTTGGCGCATTCTGTCTGTTTTGTTGGTGTTGAGTTTGAATGGCCGTTAATTGTAATAGGTAGGCCGAGAAACGAGGTGGTTTACTGCTTTCAAGTCCATATTCGCCTTACATTTATATTACCCATCCTCTATGGTACTTTCTGCGGGTTAAGAGTTGCTTATGCGAGTAGTTCTACTGTTGATGTTCACTATTAGAATAAGTATACCGTTAAGCTATAACCACAAGCGAACAAGGGTGTGGCGGAGCTAGGAATCCGATGTTATCTCTATTTCATAGTGCGTTATCTCCATGCTTTGGTGAGCTTGTACGGGGCTAGAGACTACGTCGGATCACGCTGGCGACAATGGTGAGAATATGTGTAGCATGCTTTAGTGGCAACACTTGCTCCTCAAAGGTTCCAAGTTGGCGCCAGATATATACATACAGGCTCATGACTTCTCTTGAGTCTGCGGGTTCTGCCTCTTAAATCGACTCGAGGGGCTACTGTGTTTTTCGAGAGCATCAGATAAAAGTGTTTGTAGTGGCCCAAATGGTATCACTACGTTACATGCTAGCCCTATTTCCCATAGGACGATTGATTCATTCCGTTCGTGAACAATCCGTATAAAAGATGATGATAATGCCGGGTATCTTGAAATAATGCGCCACATGGATAAATATCCCTTCACTAGTCCTATATCCTCCCCCGCATCTGCCATAGCTGATTAGCAGCTTCCATGCGTAACTGATCTGAGGGGCTAGGCGTGTTATCGTCGTTGGATTCAGCATGCCACTGAGCTTTGTGAACAATTCCTTGACGTGATATACCCACGAGAGGGTCGGTATAAATAGGCTGTGTAGAATGATGCATTGCATAGGAGTACTGTGGTTTGCTTGAGTTAGGCCGTTTGTCGGCAAGAGGACTCGCTGGCCCAACAAATGGAGCGATTTCCATGGGGGCTATTTTGGATGGCGGCGACTGTCTCCAATTGACATTGAGGGGTGCGAGTATGGGCCCTTCTGGTGTAAATTCTGTTCCTGCCGCCGAGATAGGTAGTGGACAATGGGTAGAAGAATTATGATGGACGGCCGGTGGATCGGGTAGTGGAAGTATCCGCTGGAGCTGAAGTAGATATGAAGAGGCGGAGTGTCTTCTGCCGCCTTCGTCTACAATTGCTTGGCCTTCGAAGTGACCGTGTCTGGGGATAGGACGCGGATAAGGGTGGTGTAATTCGGAAGCCAAGGCCGGAGGCATATATCCTGGAGTGGCTGGCAGTTGGTTTGTTATAGCCGAGTGCCCAGAAGTCGGAGTCTTCCTCGATCGTACGAGTTCTCTGACAGCTTTCAAATACCGATCTTTGCCAGTGTGACTCTCATGACCCTTGTTATTATTCACCGACCTCCGTTTACGAGCAGAGCTCACACTGGAAACAAGAGTGGCTGGGGCAGATTTTCTTGTTTTCTTTGCCTTGGCTGGTGGCTTACTTGTAGGCACAGACGGGGTAGCTTGCTGAGTAGGCTGACGAGCTCCGAGCGACGTTCCAAGCGTAGCGCCGGAAGACAAGCTGCTGGGGTTCGAGAGCTCGTTCGGTATAGAATTGGGATTATCAAGATTAGGCTGGCACAGAGAACCTTGCGCCTGATTAGGCGCCCTTACAGGGAGTGGTGTCCTGTTCCTCTTCTGAGCCTTTGGAGCAGTTTGTGGGCCAGTTCCCGGCTCGTAACGACAACCCGGATTAGTAGTGGGAGACAATTTTGGCGCAGCAGCGGTGTCGAGGTCTGGAGCAGGCGATGTGTACCCAAGGTTATCGAAAGGACGATCTCCTATCTTGGCAAGTGTTTGAAATATGTCCCAAACAACATAAGCGCCGCACTGATAATCATTTCGCATGGCAACTGGATTTTTGGGTGGTGGTCGCGCCTTGCTTTGCTCTGGCGGTTGTTGCCTCTTGTCCCCAATACTGTCTCGTTTCTTTTCATTGATACTCTCTCGCTTCTTCAATGTTTCTCTTCTCTTTTCAGCTAAAGTCTCGCGTCTTTGCCTGTCAAGCTCCAGTCGTTCATCAGGCGAGAGCCAAAGTCGAGGCTTGCGAGTTTTCAAGTCCTCAACCCATGCATCGCAGTCCCATTCGATCCAATAGTCGAGGACATCTCCCCAGGCACTTTCAGAGGGCTTCGTAAAGTTGATAAAAACAACCTTACCGCCCTTTTTGTGTACCGCCTTAGCGAACTCCTTCACCATGACCTTCAAACCATGCACACGTAGACTAGTGCCAAGCACCAGTAACAGATCTGGACCGGCAGCAAGGTCATGCTGCACGATGGGAGATATTAGATCTGATTGGGGATGTTCCTCGCCATATAATACAATATCTGGGCGAAGCTTGCCAATGCCAAGAGCTCTCTTTCCCTTCTCCTGACGAGCTGCGGTTGCTCCCGCACAGTGAGGACATTCCGGCTGCTCTCCAGACAATGTGCGTGATTCGCGGCCGCCTTCATCCCAGTCGCACAGTTTGCCGCACACAAAACAACGAAGAGCATGCAAGGATCCGTGAAGGAATACGCACTCGACGCCTTTGTTAGGGCTGAGGTTAAGACGAGGTTTAAACTGTGTTGAATCCTCCATTTTCTGCGAAGCATGTATTGCGTCCATGGTCCTGGGACTACCGCTCTCTTCGAATGATTCTGTGACTCGTTCCCTCTCCGATTCCGGCGGCTGTTGTTTTATAGATTTCCTCTTTTTGTTGCCGAATCCGTGCTTGAGATCAGTGGAGAGACCAATCTTCTTCTCGATCTCATCGATATTCTGAGTGTAGACTCGAGCGAGCTTCCCTACATCTCGCATCTGTGCAATGAAGCGGTGTGTTACAGTCGGCTCAACCTCTTTGACTCGCTGCCTTAGGGAGGTGGCGAATCTGTAGAAGACGGACGTCTTTAATGGATCAGCCCAAATGTTGCAATCGAATAGATCCCTACCCTTCATGTTGCGCAGATTTGAGCTAGAAGCTTGTGATGAGAAGAGGTCTAGTGATTGTTGTGTATCGTCAGACTCGGACGTATCCGAGCAATCGGAATCGTCATGGGAGCTGCTGTCGGTCGAAGAATTTGCATTCTCGTACGGATCGAAGAGTATGGGTGGCGGCGAGGAAAGGGGTGACGAGCTGGTTAGATCACCTGCGGCCTTTCTTGGAGTGTTAGATCCTGTACAGGGGCTGATTTGCCTCGGCGTGCCCACAATGATCGAACTGTCTGTTTGTGATGATTCGGAAGACGGTGGTTGATCTGAAAATATGGAGTCGTGGCTCATTGATGAGTCCGTAGAATGCTGTGTCAAATGGCGAGGTATCGTCGGTCGTAGGGCGGTCACTTGAGAGCGAGTAACCCGCCGAGACGAATCTAGCGGCACCACTACAGTAACTTGATCCTGTGTTGGAGGGCTAGAGTCTGGGCTTGCAGGGGGTCGTTCTTGGACGGTAGCTTGGTCCTGGGATTCGGGATGGTCTGGCAATAGCGAGGGTTCGGGAAGCGATGCAGCTCGTGGAGTATCATGGTCTGGTCCCAACATCCTCCTCCGCTTGGTGGGCCGCTCACTGATATCGAATGATGAGGCGGCGGCGTCGTTGTCGATGATGTCGTCAAAAGAGTCCTTTTTGGCATTGGCTTCTGCGCGATCGAATTGATCTTGAATGAGTGAGTAAAGACCATTCTCGGAGCGAAAGTCCTGTAATTCCAGTCAGCGGGCGTAGATAATAAATATAGTAAGAATCGAAGTGTGGCATACCGGAATTCCCGAGTTGGTGCTTATGCCGGCACCGGTGATAATGACCATCTTCCGTGACTTTGCGAGCGTATCGGCAACATTCTGGAGGAGGTCGAGAGCGTCCGGTGTGATCTGAAGGGTGGGCATCTTTCTTTACCGAGTCCTAGGCGCGAGCCTGGAAGCCGAAGGAGCATGGGCAGACGGGACTTAACAGACAGAGCTCATGGTGTTGATGTCATGGATTTGGGGTGATTTGCGGTACTCGTGCGAAGCCGAAGCTGGCTGCATCGACGCGTTTTTCTTCACCTCGTATTGTAACTTATCCTATCGTGGCAGGCCAGCGGAGGGAACTTGTGCCGGGTCGCGTCCGTGTCGGGGGAGGCGGGGGAAGTGGACGACGGCGTGGTGGTTTAGTTAGGTAGGTAACCCAAGGTCCTTCAAGACACTCGAGAAACACGATGCGAAGGTGACTTCGGGTTGCTTTGATTTTGGGGGCTATATATCAGTACCGCGAAATTCTCGGTAGATGCTGACCCCGACAAATAAAGCAAGAGGGAGGACGACAATTGGAGTCATCTCAATGCATGGTAAGACTCTGTCTACCTAAGAGAATGTAAGCGGAACAATGGCAACGCGTGGATAGACGGGGTCTTGCAAGGTATGCAGTCTAGTATGGGTATGTTATTATTGTGGTGTGTATGTGCAGGTGGTAGGTAGGTAGGTATGTATGTATGTATGTATGTGTATGTATGTGTATGTATGTGTATGTGGTGTGAATGACATGCCTCCATATCTCGATATCGATAGGTACCCCGACATGAAGGAGCGAGAGAGGGCGGCGGATGGCGCGTGAAGAGGACCTTAGGTACTGCTGTAGAGTAGATCCACCTAAAACGGTACAAGTCACCGAAGCTCATGTGGAGTGCGCGTAAACAGCCCGCACAAAGCGCTCCACAATACTACTTTAGTTTACCCCAATTGGGTGCAGTAGTGGTGAGAGATTACCTGAGCAGTTATCGAGGTCAGCCTATAAAAACGCGACGCCCTGGTGAGTCTCGCTTTTTGGCGGTACAACTCCGATTGCCGCATATCTCAACCTAGTACATATATATATGCATAGTATTAACACTGACTGGAACATATGTACATGTATGAGATCCAGATTTCAATACATTCATCATGTCGGATCGTACTCTAGCCAAGTTCAATGGTGATTGCCCTTTATATCAGAAAGGACTCCGGAGTTTGTTAAGCAGCCGGCTTGGGCTAGTATCATGCGTGTTCCTCCTCTTAAATTCTAACTTCAATCTCATGGCCATAAAACCAACGACTGAACTGGAACGTCCAAGAATTATTACCTGATCGGAAGCTGTACAATGACTACTTACCTACACTATTGGATCGAGAAGAATCTATATAGGCGTAGTATGACCCGGTGTAGTCGGTGGTGCTGTCGTAGAGCTGCGCCAAGAAGGTAACTGGTTGGTCGGGAGTGGTGGGTTGGGCTAAGGCTATCGTGGCAGCAGCAAGCAATAGATTAAACTTCATCTTGACTTCGAGTTCGGTCCAAACTTCCAAGTTGTGCAACAGACCAAAGCTACAAGACCGTTAACTAGGAAGCTAGGAAGCCAGCCCAAGTCTGTTAGACTCCAGAGCTTAAGTACTTACGCTTAAGAGGGTGACTATAGCTACTTATATATAGATAGGTGTCATAGTTGTAAGCTACCTAGGTACTCAGTTTGTCTTTAGGGCCCTCTAGGACAACAGTAGTTAGTCTCTTTATGTATCCATTCTATTAAAGCTTCAAGGCTTGCCAATCACTTTTTATACAGGTTTATGAGACAATAACGGGGCAGAACAATGGCTCGATTTTAGCCCGTTTAATCCCCCCTTCTGTTTTTAGAGGCTGCGCTTTAAGGCGAAGCGTTACGCAAGTTATTATGCTTAATTATTTATTACCCTACCTTGCCCAGCAACCGCTGGTTTCCTTCGCTTACCTACTTGGTGATAGTATTGGGTAGATAGTGAGGTTGTCTACTTACATGTAGGCATCACGTTACGGTGTACATATATACAGCATACTATGTATTCAGTAAGTACCTATTCGAAAATGCGTTGTGGGTACTTGGTACCTGGTACCTGCAGCCGCTCCTTTGATACATGCATGTGTACAGTGCCACTGCATTCAAATACCACGTAACTTACCTAGGAACTTAAGTAACTTCCAACAGAAATTGGAAGAGGTTGGCCGGTCCCGCTTAATACAGCACCTCTCTCATCATCACATTAGACAACTTCAATTTGGACTTCCCAAATAATTAATGAAGTACAGTACTTGTTAGTCTAGCCACGTATATCACATTCCTACTTATATAAGTTAGTAAGCACTTGGGGTACGCATCAGCCAAAGAGAAGCGAAGCTAAGCCCGCCACATGATAGAACCCAATTGTTAGACCCCTCTTCCTCTTCCTCTTCATCATCACCATCTTCATCTTCATCTTCCGAGCTTGTTTATAAATAGGTTATAATTGGAACCCAACAAAACCAATTATACCAAGTAGAATGGATAACCTCACGAGCATCACTGGACTTGCCGTGATTGGTGTAGGTGATTTAAATTCAATCTACTCAACTCTAAAGCACTTCTTATTCCGTCCGTTCGCCGCTAATAACTGTCTCATGTCATCGATAATCACAGACATTGATATACCTTACCACTCATGTCATCTATAACCTCTACTTTCATCCGCTTGCCTCTTTCCCAGGGCCATTTCTTCGTCGCCTGAGCCGCATCCCGTGGACGCTTGCCTTGCTTCGAGGCACCGCTGTCTTCGATGCTGCCGACCTTCATGACAAGTATGGTCCGGTCGTCCGCCTCGCCCCCAATGAGCTCGCCTTTCGCGATCCACGCGCTTGGCGAGATGTCATGGGAGGCGGTACTTCCGAGATTCCCAAGTGTATGCTCCTCTAGCGGCACTATCTGCGTCACTCACTAACCACCGCTGTTTCTCAGGGATTGGCATGTACGGAGCGCCAGCATTTCTTCCGTCTCATATTCAGAACACCACTAGCAAAGAGCATCACCGCGCCTTGCGCAAGGCCCTCTCGCCCGGCTTCTCTGACGCGTCTCTGCGCGCCCAAGAGCCCATCATCACTAAGTATATAGATTTATTGATTCAACGGTTGAAAGTGAAAAGCCAACAAGGCCCCGTAAATATAGAGCTGTGGTCTCGCTACGTCGTCTTCGACATTATATGCGACTTAGCCTGCGGGAGTTCGTTTCAATGTCTGGAAAGTGATGGCTTGCACCCATGGAGTACGATATCCTTACCTAGTCTTTTATTTCTCGTTTTGGCAAAGACTTTACTCCCCTATGCAATATAGCTCCTGCATACTCCCGAAACACCCCTAAAAACGAGCTGATTTTATACTACAAGCAGTAATTTCTAACTCCTGATTTCTTATAGTAACGGCCATGATCGATGGCGGCAAGTCGATGGGCTTTCTTACTGCTATCAACATGTACCCAGCTCTGGCCGCTATTATCAACCCCATCTTGAGTCTGGCAGCTAAAGGGACGATGCACGTACACAAGGAGATGGTCAAGCCCCTAGTGGAGCGACGACTTCGGGATGGTGATCGACCAGATCTGATCAACCCCCTGATTAAATTACATGACGGTCAAGTGAGTCTTTTCACACATGACCTGCTCCCTTCCACCCAGGTAATGAAATTGATATAAGCTCTAGAATTCCAACATTGACGAGCTCATCGCAAATGCAACTGTCATTATTGGAGCCGGCGCTGAAACGAGCGCCAGTATACTCACAGCCGTAATTTCACTGCTCATCGACCACCCAGATAAGTTGAACAAACTAGCCGTTGAAGTTCGTTCCACCTTTGCATCCAAGGGTCAGATTACCGCCGATGCCGTGTCTCGATTACCTTTCCTGGTAGCATGTATAGACGAAGCTCTCAGGTTATTTCCTCAGACGGGCTCTCCGTCGCTACGGCTCACGGATAAGAGCACCACCATAGTCGGGATACCTGTTCCAGAAAATGTAAGCCACGTCTGTGCTATGCATGTCTCTATGGAATTAATTAACAACTTGATATAGACCGTCGTCGGTATTTGGTCTTGGGCACTCTACCGAGCGCCAGGTTTAGTAAGTAATTATCGATGTTATTTTCTTCCCATTCTAGTCATTTTCAAGAAGGCACTTACTGACCCCGACTGCTGCAGTGGACGGTACGTTACGACTACTTCCTTCGAGGCCAGTATCATTACTTAGCCCTTCATCTGTACTCCTTCCGCTCGTAAATCTTCCATCTGACAGTTGCTCAAAACAAGGACCCCAATGAATTTCACCCGGAGCGCTTCTTAGGAGACTCCAAGTACGCAAATGACGCACGCGAAGCCTTTAAGCCATTCTTCACGGGCTCTAGAGATTGTATTGGTCAAAAGTAAGCTTCGTCCTCCAATTAAGTCTTACGCTTCGAAGTGTTTAATGATACAGCTTTCTAATTGTCCTGTAGCCTAGCTCTCATCGAGATGCGCCTTATCCTCGCCCATATAATATTCAATTTCGATATGGAACGAACACCAGGCTCAAATAGCAAGAACTGGGTGGACAAGCAGAAAAACCTGTTCATTATATGGGACAAAACCCCGCTTCCTATCCAGCTCACGCCTGTAGGATGAGTTAGATGAGTGCTTTGTCCCCAGACATAGGATTCCCGAAATACGTAATATTCTAAAGAGGCTCGCTAGAAGGTGGAGAGGACGGCGCAAAGGGTCGATTTGGTTAGTATCAAAACTTGATCAACATGTGGTCCGCCGAAGGTCCGGCCGTGTCGTTATATCAAACACGGTTGGTTTTCGTCACTAAGCTAAGCAGCCTCCAACTAGTGAGCTATTGCGAGTATCTCTATTGGAACATATATCACTGAAAATGAGTTTGATATTGAAATATGTGGACTCTCAAGTGATGAAAATATACAGATAATGACATATACAACTAGAAATTAAGCCTATACTAGATCATATGTTTTATATGGACCAAAACCATGATAAAATCGAACGCTTTCACACATCTCTTTGGAGCGACTACATTTAGTCCTATTGTACCGATCTCGTCAACTCGTACTCCACTACACCAGCTCCCAACGCTTACCGACCGGATCCCATCTCTGTAGTGAACGCGGTTCATAGTCAGGCACCTCAAAAGGGAAAGACGGAAGCCAGGCCGACTGGTCAAAAGCCGGGTCCAGCAGCTGGGCTGCAACGTAGCGGGAGAGTCTGATAATTGCCCCGAGGAACTCTGAATGGCCCATAATGCCCCGAACCTCCGTGAGATATCCTATGATAGCGAAGATTAGCGAGGTTTGCCTATAAAGATTTCATATATATGAACAGCTTTCATAGTTAAGGAACAACTCGAAGAAGAGGATGCCTCTCTTAACATAGTATGAAATGGAAGTAAATGTCGCCAGGTATTATTACTCACCTACGATGGCCCAGAACTGGTCTATGTAGTATATACGTGACGGTAGCTCGACTGCGCCGTCATCCGATACTCGACTGAAATACCGGTCTCGCTTATTTATCCTAGGGCTCTCGTCGATTACCTGCCATGCCTGAAGCTGGCTAAATTGGCTTGAAGCGGCCGACGATGGTCGGATATTGTGGGGTGCCCTTTTATCGGTTGCTTCCTTGTCTACTACCCGTGATGGCAATGCTGCGAGCATTAGCAGGCCTGGTACGCAACATGTTAGCGTAATGTAAAGCTCGTGGTCTAGTAAATATATCTGACCTAGGCAATGAAATAGCCACAGAGGCGGATATGTCGACTTATTTGCAGGTATGGAAGTGGCAACATCGGCTATTGTTACCTAGTTAGCATGTTACTCATAGGACTGTTGTTTTTCAATATTATGACACAAGACACAGCACGGAAGGAAAACTATTCTGAACCTGAATTTATTTGCTCGTCTAGATAGTTGGACGCTTGAAACTCTGATTTGGAACAGGACTACACTCACTTGGCGCATTCTTGTAGTTCATAGTAGGTATCGCTTGCTCCAGATTCACCGCTATGTTTGCGCATGTGGCCTCATCTTTGCTTTTGAATGCTGTGATGAACTTCTCGATTTCTATACGTATCGTCATAAAGCCCCACGGTGTCTACTCCCGGCAGTTAGTTTCTATTATTTTATAGGAAACACCTATAATCCCGTTCGGGATGATCTTTATATAGGCGGTTCGAAAGCAAACTTTGAATTGAATATTAATGGGGCCTCACGTACTGCGTACCATGCCTCTAGAGCTGGGGCGTACCATGGTCGTTGTGAAGCCCATAATGACTGCTGTTCATTCCACATGTCTGCCATATCTCGGAATCGATCTTTACCTGCTGCGTCTGGGTCTACTTTAACCCTGCCAAATAGCAACCTCTGGGTCCATTTGTCGACCACCATCTCTGTGGTGAAGAGGCGAGGAAATAAGAAACCTGCTTTACCGTCTGGGGGCGTGGACTCCCAGAAGGTCTTGGATTGTAGCCGCCAAAAAAGGGCTGCGGGTAGATATGTAAGCATGATGGGCGTATTGGGGTCTAATGAAGGGTGATTGAAATCAATGGGTGCATTTGGGTCACTGATTCCCAATCTACTTGGGAACCGAATACTGATTGTTATCATCGGAATTTTTGTAGCGTAATCGCTGTCGAGCCAAGGGGCATACCACTGTCACGAATCAAGTTAGCCTTTTTAATCGCTTCAACCTATCCAGGCTTGTGAGTTTGCCTTGAAAATATTTGTTGCTCTTTAACCATGTTGCTCAAGGAAAAGGAGACGACTTAACTGGCGACCCCCCAAAAACAGCCGATTCAAAGGAACGACCAACCTCAGCAATTGGCTCAAAATTAATGAACTAAAAAAGTTTCAGTTGATTAGGTTCGCAATGTAGATGATGTGAGATATCGTAGAAAACGTACTGGCTCAAGGAAAGGATCACGTTCGCCGTCCGGATTGAGCATTTCTTTTCGCACCTCAGGGCTTATATTTCGAGTATTGCACAATCGCATGCTCGACAGTGCGTGCATTAACTCATCTGTGGTAATCTGTTGTTAGTACCCGTAGCTCGTAACAATAACTTCCATTTGTATCTCCATTTCTTCTTCTTCATGAAACGTGTCATATGATATGTAGACCGAAATACTAAACTCGTTTTCAAGCTCCAAGGAACTCTCAGAGGGGAATATAAATGAAGCGGAAGCGGACCTACGTAGTACCTGAGAGGGACCACACTCTCACGTCAGCGAAGACAACTTTGCCGGCATTAGAATACTTACCGTTATTGCTTGCATTCCATGCAAAGCACATCTCTCAGCGATAGTGATAGTCTCGCCGCAAAGCGTTTTCAGAACGTCGACGTTTATCCTACACAGAATCTGCATATGGTTGGCCTGGCGGACCCGAGCAGTATTTCCACGCTGCCTGCTGTACCCGTAGGTAGGCAGAAACCCCCAAGTGAGATGTTTCAGCATGTCCTCGACTAGGTCAAACCGTTTCTGAGTATCAGGTTCAATGTCATCGCCTTGAAAGTCTCGATTTAACCTAACACATGCTTTCTTTTCCTCATTGGGCGATAAAAGGATTCTCTTGTCAGAATCGTTCCCTTTCGCCTTTGGATCTCCATAGAGTTCGTACCACAACTGAAATCGACCATATAATAATGTTCCAAGCCTGTTCCAAGACACAGGCGAGTCCCTCATTAGTAACGGTTGAGAAGCGTCGATTGCGAGGGCCAATATCTTACCACTCATTTTTGTCTTGTATAAGTGCCTTTAACACTCGATTCGCTATTTCGAGGGTCAATCGTAAATGTGTCCATATTCGGTCATCGTCCACAGTCCATTTGTTAACTTGCCATGTCGTCCCATCTGCTGCCTTGATGATGTCTTTCCTATTTTGAACATCAAGGTCGTACCATCGATCTTTGCGAAAGAATGGCAACCAAGTACTTTCGTCGACTTCAATTCTTTGTGCCTTATAGTCAAGAAAAAGTTCAGGGCATTTGTCATCGCCCGGCCGATGACCGCCCATTATAGCTGCATTTTCGTTCCAAAATGAAAGGACGCTGTTCAAAGGTGGCACGCTCCATGATGTAATACCGAGATAGAAGTAGCGTTGGAATTCCTCTGTGACGAACAACTCGTCGAGATCTTCGAAAGTGGTCGGCGTCACAAACTCGTCTGCTTGCGGATCCGCATCGTAGTATCGCGGGTCAAGCCTGTGTTGCATCAGTTCCTCATCAGATCTTCTCACTATATGACTGCCAAGTTACATACTCGGGGTTCAATGGCGCAAGCCCCGAATGTAGAAGCTTATCCTTTTTTATTAACGAAAAATGAACGTCTGACGAGAGGCCGAATCGTGCTGCCCAGGGTGACGTCGGAACTCTAGGATCAGCCATTATTATAGAGTTTAGTGCGCAGCCTCAGCTCAAAGCCAATTATAGGGAACTGAATAATCAGAGCTGCGCAGATGCTGCGAAAAGCATCACGGGAGAACCATGAGCAAAGCTAAGCTCCGTCAATTTCGACGAATAAGCAACTACAAAGACTAATCGCAAACGGCGCTGAACAGGAGCGAAACCCGCATGACAAAGGATATGAATCTTATTCTATTGAGACAATGCCTAGCTCTCCAAATGTAGTTCCACTAACAAAGGAGTTTCCACAGGAGAAGTTACTATCTACCTACTTGGGGATTGATACCTGGCAGTAAATGGCACATATCAACTCAATCAGCTATAAACTTTTCGCCTGTTAGCTCTTCGCTCAATTGCCAGAGACGCTGAGCTGTGTCAAGGTCCTGAGCATGATCTGCACACGGAAAAAACTGGCAGTCCGCCAAATATAGCCCTTGGCACTCTGCGAGGCGAAGGGTACCAAATTAGTATCTGCTAATCCGACTTAAAGTTATAGACATACCGTCGAGTGATGGGTCCAAGGCAGCAACGAGGGTTGTAGAACCGCCTTCGTCGCTGTTCTTCCAGTATTTGGCTGTCTTTGCGATGGTCTCTGCAACGTCGTCTTCATGGTCTCTTCCAAGGTTGCTGATGACGCCTATAATTAGGAGCAGCTAGTTAGTCAACCGGATCATAGCGTGGAACGAGAATTTGCATACCCCCTGGATGAATGGAATATGACATGATCCCAGAAGCTTTCGAGTGATCCTGTAAATATAGAGTGAATAGGATGTTGGCAGTCTTGCTTTGAGAGTAGGCGATGGTGGACAAGTATCCGTCTTTCTGGGCCTTGGCAAACGCTGGTGGCATCGGGGATATGGGTTGCTCCTCTAGTGGAATTTCTTTATTCTCCATGTTATAATCGTGGAAACGAATAGGTGATAACCTGTGGCCGTGACTTGATAAGTTAATTATGCGGGTTGCTCCTGGAGGTGATTGCTTCGCCGCAGCTTTCAGTAAGGGGTATAAAAGCTTCGTAAGATGAAAGGTCCCGATATGATTGACACCAAACTGCATCTCTATCCCTTCTGCTGTCCACTGCCGCATGCGATATGTGCAGCCAGCATTGTTAACGAGAATATCGAGTGTGGAAATAAGACTCGCAACCTCTGCCACGGCTGTCCGAATTGACTCTTGAGACGCCAAGTCCATAATCACTGTTCGTACATTGACTTCCGGATATGATGATCGAATGACATTGGCGACTGTTTCTAGCTTGTCCTTCGTCCTTGATATTAGAATCAAGTTCGCCGGTTCCTGTGACGCAAAGGCAATTGCAGTCCCTTCTCCGACTCCAGTTGGCGCAACCCCTGTGACCACGACTTCATAGCCGTGTTAGAAATGGAGTTCAACTAGGGTATTCTAATCAATGCTGCCACGTACTGTTTCTACCCTTGATCCTGTCTGCATATGCAGTAGCGACTCCCAGGGCTGATGTTGTTTCACCCCAAGCTGAGTTCGACGTCATATTTCCAGCAAAGGAGAGGACGCCCAAGTGCTCGGATGCTAGAACTCTTAGATCAAGAGTGACTAGAATTTCTAGAGCCTAAGTGATAGGTACAAGTACTGTGGTGGTTCTCTGTCTTTCCTCACAACCTTCATCCGGCGGCTTATGGTCATGCTCGACTAAGTAGTATGACGGTGGCTAAGCTACGTAGGATAATTTGATGCTGGCATGGGATGAGCTTGCGGCTCTTCGGCTTTGAGCCTGGCACTGCCCATATAGGCTAAGATCATAGGGCCCATCTTGTCGGTTGTAGGCTTCCGGCTTAGCGAAAGAAGCCGAGGGGTATCATGGTCACTCACGATTCCGGGATGACGATTATCAGCACCCCCAACCAGACTTCGGGGACACGGCGGTCGCCAATGTCCCTGATGCAACCCCGCGCCTCCCCGCATGATGACCTGAGATGAGGTAGCTCAGCGCGATCACCATATTTAACCCGCAACCTATGCTTGTATTTTCCGCGTTGGCGCTTAGAAAAGAACCCATCGGCTTCAGAGATTTTCTTACAAGATGGCCACCAAAGACAGGGTCAACGGTGCGACGTCGCGTCCTCGTACAGGAATCAAAGTCATCGTTGTCGGTGCTGGTACGTTTAGCGTGCACTAGTGAGAATAGGTGGCCTATTTATAGCTGACGGGTGTATTCGTATCTAGGTTTTGGCGGCTTGGGTGCTGCGATAGAATGCCATCGTCAAGGTCACGACGTTGAGATCTACGAAGCATTTCCAGAGTTAAAGCAACTAGGCGATATCATCTCATTTGGACCTAACGCTGGACGCATCTTCTATAGGTGGTCCGATGGTGATGTCGTTCGTCGTATGCGACCGCTAAGTGTATGTTTTCTTTCAAACCCTTTATAGCCTCCTCCTCGGTAGGGTTCTGAGGAGCAGAAGGCACCCAGTATCTTCCAAGCCTCCAAAACAAGTATCTCCTTAAGCCAGCGATCACTAACCATCGAGTTGTATAGATTGACTTAAGGAAGCATGGCTTCAATATCCATAAGTATGATACTGGCGAGATTGTCATAAACCAGCAGACACCAGAATATTCCGTGGAAGCGCCGAATTTTAATGGGCACAGGGGCGAACTACACAAGGTGGTGTTCAGCTATGCGAAAGAGGATCTTGGCATACCGAGTGAGTAGCAAGGAGCCATACCTCTCATACTAGTCATTGTTGAGAGTAAAATATCTTTGTTGGTACTAGACTTTTGGTTTGGGGGCTCTCCATGCCCGATGGGCTTAGGTACTGACTTCGTTTTATGTTGCAGTCCATCTGAGTCACAGAATCCATACGTACTTTGAAGATGAGAACGAGTCAGGAATTGTGCTTGAAACTGGCGATAAGGTAACCAGTTCCACTTGCGATCTTTAGAGAAGTATTGACTCGAAAGAAAAGGTAACGGCCGACGTGGTCATCGCTGCGGACGGTGTTCGCTCCAAAGCCCGAAAATCGGTTTTAGGTTACGAAGACAAGCCTAAAAGCAGCGGATATGCAGTGTGGCGAGCTTGGTATGCCTATTGGCTCTGCTATACAGCTCAGTAGAACTGACAGCTACAGGTTTCCAAACAAAGACATGATCATAGATCCACTAACTGCTCAATATTGCGAAAATGGCGATACGTTCAACGGTTGGATTGGCCCGGACATGCACCTCCGTGAGTCATACCAGATTCTACATCTCAAAAACGTCGCATATTCCCCAGCCCCAACATATCTTTGTCTAGACAAGAAGTTGCTGACACCCGATTTGCAGTTTTCAGCACCATCAAGAACGGCTCTGATTGTTGTTGGGTCCTCACCCATCCCGACGAGCACGACATCGATGAATCATGGAGCTTTCCTGGCAAGCTCTCAGAAGTCAAAGAGGCGATTAAGGATTGGGACCCAATGTGTACCCGGATCGTGTCAAAAACACCAGAAGAAATGTTGGTAGACTGGAAGCTAGTGTACAGGGACCCTTTACCTACGTGGGTAAGCCCTAAAGCAAGAATTTTGCTATTAGGTGACTCTGCACACCCATTCTTGCCTACCAGTGCGCAAGGAGCGACACAGGCACTCGAAGATGGTGGTAAGTGAAGCCTTCATCATTCTCCTGTTGACTTAATCACGGTTCAGGGGAGAAAGCCTTACGTGCTCCTAGATACCTTCATTTTCGTCTAAAGAGGAAATACTAATTGGCATGTTGCAGTTTGCATCGCTGTCTGTCTCCGGAGAGGTGGAAAAGAGAATGTGCCTGTTTCCGTCCGAGCCCACGAAAAGATCCGATATGATCGCGTCCGCGAAACACAGAAGACTGGCGAGTCCACTCGAGATATGTGGCATAAGACAGACTGGGAGAAAGTTAAGAAGAATCCAGAGATCATTCAGTTTCCTCGGCAAGATTGGATCTTCAATTTCGACGTGGAAAAGAACGCCGAGGAAGTGTATGACGAGATTATTAGGGGATTGTCCTGACTATAATTAGAGGCTGCGCCAAAAAGAATGTTAACGGCTACTGTTTATCGTACAATCAATGTCTTAATCTCAATTTTGTGGTAAAGATGCAGCTAGGGAGTGTACAAGTGAACTGACCAGGTAGTTTCAACATTGTGTAAGAGCTCTAGAATTACAAAATCTCTAGACTATCAAATCCCCTCCCTCCGGCCACCAACACCTGTTAGGATATGTCATTCTGCACATCACAAACTCTTAGTGAGTGGTTACTGTTGCATATAAAGACCGGAAGCCCTCGCAGTGTCCAAGTTAGATCTCGGTCCCAGACACAGTAGCAGTAGAATGCTTTGGCTCGCTGCCATTTCCGTGGCTCGACCCGGATTCAACATGCACCGCTTGAGGCTTCTCGTCGAGTGTAACGTGGTGTCCGGTGCATTGGTATTTTCGAAACTTTCGCGCGGGAACACGGGCTTCAAACTATTGAAGGGAATTAGCATAAGCTTAGTAGCACAACTCGTCTTAAGGCAACTCACCATTTCGTCGATCTGTTCTAGAGTACGGCCCTTGACCTCCGGGAGATAGAACCAAATCCAAGTTCCAGCTATGGCGCAACTGCCCGTCCAGATATAACCATACTTTGGACCCCAACCTAGCTTCAAAGGATTGATGAAATATGGTGCCGTGAACGTGGTTAGCCAAGCGCCAAAGAACCCAAGAGCCGTAGCTAAGCCGAAAGTGTGGCTACGCAAGCGCTGCGACGCAAGTTCACCTCCTGAAAGCCAGGCATAGGTGGATATCATGGCGTTATAGGAGACAATATAGACAACGCTGAGGCCAACAATAGCCTTTCCAGTTCGCTGAGTTCCCGGTTCTATGGTGTACACGATGGCCATGATCAACTGCGTAAGTCCGCAGACAATGAAGCCTGAGATCATCATGGCCCGCCGGCGGCCATATTTGGTTATGACCAACGCGTTGAACAGCAATGCGGCAACTCCAACTCCAGTCAGGATACAGGAATTCTCGAACGCATTGCCTACGTTAGCCATTTCGAAGAAGTATGTACCGTACGCTTGCGCTCTGTTAGATTTTGGTCTAGAGTGCGACCCAGGGGTTCACTTACAAATCACGAACATAGCTCCAGAGGCAGCTTGTGTAGTTAAAGCAAGAACAGAGATAATTGTTCGGCGCCGGTCAATCGGATTCCTGAACAATGTACGGTACCCTACGCTTGACTGTAGTCGAGCTTCTGCGGCTAGTGTTGTCTTCATTTCGTCTAGCTCGTCTGTAACAGACCAATCTGCCGGTCTTAGTCGCCGAAGCGCACGCTCAGCTTCATCGATTCTCCCTCCTGTAATGTATAAGCGTGTTGTCCCGGATAGTGAGATGTTGCTCTGTAAAGGTACAGAGGGGCGGTGGTATGTGATTAAGAATCTAGAGACTAATACTTACGTGCCGCTAGCCACCGTGGACTTTCAGGTATGAAAAAGAGCCCGATGAATAATATCAAGGGAACAACGTGGACTATGCCCAACGGAATAATGTAGGCGTTCTTGGTGTGGATCTTAGCAGCGAAGTTGTCAATTACGGTACCGACCAAAGACCCTACAGCGCATAGGTTAATAGAAACAAATAGTTATAAGCTACTATGACGTCGCTCACCAACTGAGACCCAGTATGTGAAGATAGAGATACCGAATCCTCGATACCGACCAGGCGAGCATTCCTAGTCACGGGTTAGCTCTGGCTGACTGCAACGGTACGCACTATTCACCTGGATATAAAGCTGCGCATGTGTCATTAAAAGGCCATTTGACAGTCCGATAATAAGTCTTCCTGCGTATAGACCACCGATCTGAGTAGTAGCTTGCATCAGCGCCGTGGAAATGAAGACTCCTACGCAAGCAATCCATAGCGACATCTTGCGGCCGAAGTATTTCGCAGTAAAGCCGGCGGTAGATGAGGAAATGAAGGCCCCCAGAATCATCAGGGAAGAGATGAGCTGCTGTCGTTCGGGGTTGATGTTCCAACCAAGTGGTGTCGATGGAGCTCTTTGCCCAAATATCTATGACTTGTTACTTAAATTTCAAAAACCATTGGAAGATTATGCTCACCTCGAGGAAGCCAATCATCGCCTGCAAACCACCAATTATTCCGAAATCGAGGCCATATTGAAACGAACTCAACGAGACGAGGGTAACAATGAGCAGAGCCTTCCAATGCTCCCTCATACCCATTCTCTGTTCCTGATCCAGCGCCATGATGTACGTCGATTAGTAGTGTCTATTCTCGAGGTTGGCGTCGCTTCTTCACAAATGCATGTTCAACTAAAGAAACGAGTATCTTTTGATTTATGATACCGGATGCCACCACGTAAATCTCTTTTCCTTGTCCGCACCCACGGAATGGCCCACATCATATTCAAATGTAACAATAATATACTAGAACTGCCGAAACGCACGCCTGGAGGCATGTAAGCTGTAGGCGGGACGAATGAAGATCCCCAAAAAGTGTGCCAGGCTTTCCGGTTGGCCTAGCCAGCAGTAAGAACTTGGTATCCCCGCATCACTATCCAGACAGACGTTGCTTAGTCTGCACAGTTGCCCTCCCATCCGACCGGTTAATAGCCGTTCTGCCTCCGCGGGAAGTCAGTATTATCCTAGATACATTGGCAGTGGGAACGGATATTTGGGGCCGAGATTCTGCCCTATGTAGCAAGGGCGGTGCAGGCATAAGGAGGATGTGGTACCCTCCGACTTATTTCCTATCCTGTATATTCACGATACTGTCCGAGATTGATCTCTGGTTATTGATGGCGAACTATAACAGCAGCGGGAGGCAGCTTGTAGCAACAATAGTAGCAATGATTGTTGGAGAGCTACAGGGGTCGAATTCATGCCAAGACTTAGTACAGACTGATTAACCACCAAATTCGAAGTAATCGGATTGTGTTGAAGATGTTGAAGATGTTATTTCGAATGTGAATTTGCGATCGTGGGCCTTTTCTTCCACGTGACTGACGAGAATATTGTGTGCTGTGTCAGCATCGAACTATTAACCTCGGTCTAATTACCATTATCATATGGCTATTATAGTGGGCTACGTGAAGCGATGAAATAAATCAACATGTATTGATAATAGAGAGTACCTATTAACAAAACTAGTTAGTCGATAAAACAACTAAATATCTAAAATTGAAAGTATAAGATCTAGAAAATCAAGAGTTCCTAACCTTTTAATATCTGGCTGGTATAAAATGCATCGAAAACCAGATCGCTTCAAAGCCATTTCAAGCATGTTGATTACTTATGCTCGGGAACGGACAACGTGGCGCACAAATAGATAGGGAGCTTCTATGCAGCCCCTATTGGCGCCTGTAGGCTAGACTGACGTAAAGAAGGAAGTGAGCTTTTTGAATAGCATCGATATGCCTTATTCTAAGATAATCATGCCAATGTGGGGGTGACAGATGGGGAAACAAGTCGAATGAATCCTGCAACATGTAGAAAGAAAAAGACAAATGGCAGTCAAACTTCCAAAGATCATGAATGGCCATAATGGGCCCCCATAGCTGATATTCTAGGCTAAGGTAGGAAATGGAGATTCAGAATGAGTTATTGATTTAGCCTACCTGGCTCATCTAGACTGGTTCTGGCTTCCAAAATTTACGTGGAAATTGCGAGACTCCGATGCACATTAAGTTGACCCTCAAGTGTACATCGTGAAGAAGGGGGTGTCTAATTCCCGGGTGGATGCAGTAGGTCTTCCCAGCCCTATCAACACCCAAATCACATGCCCATGCTGCCAACCAAGAAATAAACAGCTGCGCCTGAGACGCTATCATGAACTGCGATAATTCACCTTGTACTGTTCTATATGAAATGAGAAATAAGAAAAGCAGAATCACGCGTAAGCCTTGCCATCTCTGAACCACATCTTGATCCACTTCTCTAAGTTTCGGTGACTGATACTGTCAAGCTGCTGTAAGGTTGAGCTTGCGGTGGCAGCATTTTCTGTTTCCCACTGTTGAAATTAATCTTCCGAAATTTTCTCTTCATAGAAGTCTACTAGTCTTGCTGCTGGGTTGATATTTTCTGAGTCTTGTCTGCCTCGGACACTGGTGAGATTATCAGTGGCGTAACGAAGCCTTCTGAGCCACTCCTCGCGGGAGACGACAACAACTGAGGAGTCTTTCGCTCTTTTCCTGTGAGGTGACTCTATCTTCAGATGATTCAGAGCTTTCAAAATAGCAGGCAACAGATTCGTCCAGCTAGTTGGCCTCACATTCATAATGTGATAAACTCGAGGGGTCGAAGGTACCTAGCTATGCAGCACCGCAGCACATTCCCCCAGCAGAATCTCAGTGATTGCATCCGCGAGCACGTGGACTGGAAACCAGTCCACGTCCATAGTGTTCATATCGTAATGGCCCAATTGTTGGTGTTTATCACATCGAGGAGTTGCGGGAACTTAGTGAAACGAACATGTGCAAGTCCGCCAGTGGTGCTGCACTACTCGCCTCGAAACGTGTTGGTTTCTGCCTCGGTGATGGACGAAAAAGCTGGTCCGAATCGAACAGTGTGGATGATACCCTTTTGAATGAGGATGGCGGTTGGGACGCTATACATGTCGGCGCCGCGGCTATTTGGCTACATGATAAGCTTGTACAACAACTTAGAAGCCCTGGTCAGTTGTTCATTCCTGTTGCTGAGATAGAGGATGATTGGTTCTTAGACAAGTATATATCGACAGTGGATAAAGATGAGGAGGACAACATTACCAAGACGAAATAGTGTCAGGCTCAATACGTTTCGCTTATGGACGCGCTATAGGTGATATACTATTAACAGCATATTACTAAAAGGCTAGCGGTTGCCCTGATTGAGGAATATTCAGTGCTGAAACGTGCCATGAGAACACACTATAATGTATAGATATCGATGTCCACATTGATCTCCTTGGCAACTCCAATAGATATAAGCGATGTCTTGCTAGGTGGAATTGAGTTAATTGTGTTGTGTTAAAGCGAGCTCTGGGGAACAATACCCCAGCTTGTATGGACCAGTTCTAACTAGAAGAAATCAAATATACATGATGGCTTATAACGACTCACCTATGGCGAACAGGTGTCTGTAGCAAAATAGGAGTATTGCGGTTGATGTTCTTATGGTCGGAACAACTAAACAAATACAGTAAAAAATAAAAGTTGTCTGTTACAGTTGATTCAAAGAATTAGTTATAGACTTAAGTTGACTCCTAATTTAATAAATGAACACTTAAACATAAGAAACAGTGGTAGAGTCTATAATTCCTCTTTCAATCATCAATACCTTGCTCCCTGGCTTATCAAACTAATGCATTGATCTGCTAACCCGTTATTATCCAACTATGCCTTTAGTCCCGTGTAGCTTGACCCAAACCCTCCTGCAGTCTCTCCCTGGCTAGCCCACTTGGCCTCACTATAAGGCACAACCGTATGAGGTCTCCTTGACAAGCCGTTATCCTGGTAGCTTATAACACGGTTACTGCTCGTAGTAACACAGAAGGCTAAGACATGCGACAAAGGACGCCAAAGAATGATTTATGCCGTCGGACCGTAAAAATATATATTTATCGAGCTTTTCAAACGCTTCTTCGATCTTATCGTTGGTGATAATAATATCGTGAACTCCAGGTGTTTTGGAATATTCAAGCTCAGCTTCGGCCCTTGTCAGCCTCTTCTGAATACTTTCTTCGCTTTCTGTACTACGTCCCCTCAGCCGTGCTTCCAAATCTTCTATGCTCGGCGGCTTAATAAAAACATATCGCGCATTGAATCCGGGGTGCATTTTTATTTGCTTTACACCATGCATCTCAATGTCTAATAAGACTACCAAGCCTTTTGCGGCTTGTTCTGCGATGGTGTTTTAGCTGGTGCCGTAGTAATGGCCGCTAAAAGAAGTATACTCCACCAATGCATTTTGAGAGATGAGAAGCTCAAATTCGGCGACGGAGATGAAATAGTAGCTTACGCCCTCCACTTCACCACTACGTGGTGCTCGAGTTGTGTGAGAAACAGTGGAAGCGAGAACGCCGGGATGCGCATCAAAAAGTTTTTGAGCTAGTGTTCCTTTGCCGACACCTGAAGGTCCCGAGATTACAATAGGCCAGCGGTTTTGAGGTGAGCTTTCGATCGCAGTTCGATTTTGGTCTTCGGCTTGAGGAGTAATCGGCACGTTAGGAGCCATGACTAAAAGAGAGGCGGCTAGGATGTTCGCTTGCTTCGTAAAGTTTTCGTTGATTGTCATAGGCATAATGTAGCTCAGCTCGTTGGGCTTATGTAAAGCAGTGATTTAAAACATAGCAAAATGAAGTCATGTGATATATAGAATCCTTAACTTAATTCAAGACTATTCATCTATCAGCTATATTGTTGTAACGAACTAATTACCTTTATTGCTGATAGCTCTACCTAGGTTGCTAGGCAGGTAGGCTGCTCATTACCCGATTAGCGAATATAATAAAAACTAATAAATAATGTTAAGGAACACCGGCTGCTATGCTAGGAGGAGCTAGTGCAACAGCTATGCGTCCTATCCCTTTGAGGAGTGATTCAGCAGCAAATCTTCCAAGCCGTGATGCACCCAATCTAAATATTGTATTTAACAATACTTCTAGTTTGGTGACATTTCGCAGATAACGGAAATACCGGTGATAAAATTTGCCCCACTCAACTTCTACTATCCCGTTGAATGTCATTTCAGCAGCAAGCCAAGAAAGTACCGATCAACACTAGCGTCTAGGGTTATAGCATCCAATAAAAGATTGCGTTTAAATACTACTTTTTGTTTTTAGTGTTATTCTGTATATAACGGAAGTAGCGGCGATAACATTTGCCCACTGAACTTGTACGTTTTTTTGTTAGTAAGGGTGCTGTGGGCCACTCCGAGGTCACTATTTCCGTGCTGCTGAAACAACATTCAAAGGGATAACTCTGTTAGATACCTTTAGTTACATACACGACCCCTCATAAAGTTGCTGTTCATACCTCCGGACTTCAATGAAGTCCAAGGGTAAGGGGCCCGCCTTATTGGTCTGCAATACTGATGTCCAAGAGTAGATTTGTCGCAAACGTCCTAGCCTAATGGTGCACCTTTTCAGAATTGAAGTCCCATTAGTCAGGTCGGACGAACTCCGTTGTTTTGTCAGCTAACTTCTTCGGACTTGCAGCCAGCAGATATGTCAGCGTCCGACGCAAGAATACGTACTACACCACTCGAAGAATGATGGCAAGTGGACTTTGTAATAGTAGTCAAAGCTGCATATAAAGAAGGCCTCAGACGCCAAACCCTCGATGAAGATGTCGATTCCCTATCTTCAGCCATCTACACTATTCTACTAAACATTACCACGTTGCGACACATCACAAAACTTTATAACAAGACAGCCTAAAATAGCAATCTCGCATAAACGATGTCTTCCTCGGAGAATCAAGAACTTCCAGCCGTCTTCAAAGGGTTGCTATTCAATACTCCTTCAGAGCCCCCAAAAGTCACGACACTTTCTACGCCAAAGCTCGATGCTGGCTCCGTCATCGTGCGCCCGCTGTACAGTTGGATAGCCGCTTACGCCAACGACATCTATCAGAACGGCAACCCCCGGGGCTATGACATTCCATTCCCTATAGTCGGGGGATCGAATGCCATCGGTCGGGTCGTCGCTGTACCTGCGGATGCTACGACTATAAAAGTAGGGGATCTCGTCACCACAGAGCCCTTGATCCTAGCCCGGGACGATGTAAACTCCAAAATCCTGCTAGCTATCCACCAAGGTTTTACCGAGAGCTCCAAGAGAATCGCACAGAACGAATGGCGTCATGGTACTTGGGCTGAGTTGGTGAAAGTGCCATTGGAGAATGTCCATCGTTTTAACGAGGCTGCCCTACAGAAGCAGGGAGTCTCGATACAGGACCTCGGGTATTTTGGCCAATTAGTCATTCCCTACGGCGGTCTCCGTGACATAAGCCTCACCGCGGGTGAGACGATTCTCATCGCACCCGCGACAGGAAACTTTGGCGGCGCCGCTGTTCACGTCGCCTTGGCCATGGGCGCACGTGTCATCGCTATGGGCCGCAATGAGCAGATTCTCTCGGAACTGAAAGACCTAGCGCCTGGACGCGTGGAAACGGTCAAGATGAGCGGTAGCGTGGAAGCGGACGTTGCGGCCCTGGCAGAATTCGGCAAGGTTGATGTCTTCCTTGACTTTACTCCACCGGTCGCCACCAACACGGACCATATCAAAGCGGGGATTCTGTCTGTTCGGCCTGGAGGGAGAGTCAGTCTGATGGGTGGGATCCAGGAGCTTACGATCCCCTATATCGCCATCATGGCTCAGAACATCACTTTGAAAGGAACGCAGATGTACACCAGCGACCAGGCCCAAGACTTGATCAAGTTGATCGAGAGCGGAGTACTGAAGTTGGGTGAGAAGGCTGGCCTCAAGACTAAGGGGGTTTTCAAGCTTGAAGATGGAGCGGAAGCCCTAAAATTGGCAAGCAAGGAGGGCGGAGCTGGTCGCGCGGTCTTCATGGCTCCGAACCAGGAATGAATAGGCTATAGAAGTCGAGCTTGGCTCAGAACATTGTGTTCTCATGATCATCGTACAGCTGCGCTTTTGCATTTACTAGCCGACCGTTCATGAGAGCTTTGGCTACTGTTGTAAACAAAACCTCATCAAATCGCTATAATAGAGGCATATAGCTAGATAATTTATGTTCATATGTCGATCCGGAGCGAATACACGCAATTACAAGAAAAACATAGTAAATCCAGCAAGTAGTGCAAGTACCCTACTGTACTAGCAAGCTACAAGGCAGTAATAGTGTCCTATTCGGATCCTGACACGTCACTCACTTAATCACCATCTAATACCGTAACAGCATAAGCCCTTATCTCTAAGTCGATGCGCTACTACATTTGATCCTTACGCTCTTAGTGTTGGGAGAAGTTTCCCTAACGAAAAAGCCCCGTAGGAAATCGACCTCTCGTTCTCGTACAGTCTCGTGTGGTTGGCAGTCTTTACGACGAAACACCATAGCCAACGCGATATACATCTCAGCATACGCGAGGCTAACGAGTAGGTAGTTAGCGTAGTACTGGGCGACAAGGCTGTCCTTCTAGACTTACTTCGCTCCAAAACACATCCGACTTTCTCTGCCGAAAGCGACAAGATAGTGGCAACATATCTTGAGACTTAGATTGCTTGGACGCCACCGCTCAGGCCTGAACCCGGCGGGTTCCGGTAATATCTTTGGGTCTGGCACTATATCACGCAGTGTTATGTTGATAGCAGACTGCCACTGTGTCAATCTTGTAGTCTCGGTTGTGTAGCTTTAACAAGACTTCGGAAAATAGTAGGAATATCGCATCCTAACAAATAATAGATATTGAAATTACTCCAGGTGGCATTGTATAGTCTTGGTAGTGAAGAGGCTCCTGAGGGGCAACACGCGTTAATATTTCCGTTAAGGTGATAAGTCGCTGGGTCTCCTTGACTACAGCGGTCTGTTAGGATATTAGTGAACAAACTAACTCCTGGATCACTAACTTGACCAACTTAATAGGAAAGACATAACAGACATAGAAGACACTCAATTCAACCACTGTTGGTCTAAAGTGTTTACTTGTTATAACCGACTCGACTTCCCTCCTTATCTTAGAGAGTATTGCCTATTTCTTTATCTCTAAACTTGGCTTATTAAATGCTGCTTATGTATAAGTGTGTGGTTGCTAATAAAAACACACTGCCAGAACAAAACGGATGCAGTACACACATAAAAATATTGAAAGCAAAATATGTTTCATAACTACAATATTAAATATATTATCTACTATATGAAAGGCTGTAATTACTCTACTTGAAAATAAGAGATTATTAATCCTGAGTTAAGGTCAAGCAGCAAATGGATCGCTTTCGTCTCTGAATAGGATTATCTACTAACGTGAGTAAACGGGGGCTAACCGACCTACTCCCCTACAACAAATTCCTCTCGGAACCTACTAGGGCTTAAGGCAGTTGCCATCTCACTCGGATACGGGACAGCAGAGGCCACAGAGGTCACGGATGCCACAGAGGGTACAGAGGGCGCAGAGGGTACAGAGGGCGCAGAGGGTACAGAGGGTGCAGAGGCAGTAGGTGGAGGAATGTCAGCTTCTGAAGGGCTACGTTTATCCTTCTTGAACACGTTGCCTACCTTACGAAAGAAACTGAAGAAGGCATCACGGGCGGGTCGCTCATCGGCGTACCACTGCGAGTCACGATGGATGTCACTCTTTGATGAACTGGCCTTGACCGGTTTCTCTGTCGAGGACCAGTTCCCTGAAGAAATCACAGAAGGAGAACCTGCACATCCCGACCGAGCACTGCCGTTCTTTCTACCGGTAAAAAGGTCGTCTAAAGAATGGTTGAAATCGACAAGACCATTCTCGAGGTCGACGTGGCGCCGATGCTGTGAGCGACGTGTTTGAAACACTATCAGAGCCCATGCGACGAGAGTAAATATGACGAATACAATCATACTGGCAACAATGGTGAGACGACCAGTCTCAGAAACGTTAGGGGAGTGCCGCTTCTGGCAGCTCATTGTAGCACAGTGTATGGGAAGATAGATTTGTGGAAACCCAAAAGACGTGGGCATCTTCAGAATGTCGTCAAGGCTTTGTTCGAGGGCAAAATCACTGTTGCTTGGTGATACTTGGAGGGGTCACCTGCAAGCCTGAGATATGACGTGATGATATACCTTATATGAGATGGGAACGTAAGACAGCCGGCCACGTTACCTGAACAATATCATTCATGGCAATGCTGCGAGTTCGCTTTGTTAGCTAACTGACTTTGTTACCATCTTCTAAAACAAAGGCAATGAATGAAGGAACAAACGCTCATGCGCAGTACCTTCGCCTAACCCGAAAATATGACAAAGAGGCCCTCCTCATGCTCAAGTAAGACTGTTTCGAGAGGAGTCAGAATAATCATGCGTTGTTGGTTGTCTGTTCGTGAGGCACTGGAGAGCAGCACTGAGTGTATTTATTACTGTTGTTTGAATTCAGGTAAATTTCGTTTAGCCATACCTAGCGCTTCAATTATGCATGCATCTTGAATATGCGAGTAGAATGTATTTTGAATTAAAGAAAAGCAACCCTATCGATAAAGTGCACACAGTGTGTGGGATATCGCGACGTCATCGTCAGTACTACCTGGAGCTCTATCTACCTTTGAGCTCTACCATTGAGATCTACCATCAACACCATTTCGAGTAGAGACCGAGGGAATATCACATGCAAACGCGCGACAATCGTGATAGTTTACCCTGTGCCTGACCTACCCGAGTTCGCCCTCTTCAGTCCCCCTGTATCTTTCGCCTTCCCCCTCCCAACGCCAGAATCTAGGGTGTTAAATACCGAACCAACTATCCCGACTTTCGTCCCATGCTTCGTGCCGCTGCCAAGATGGCTCTGACTTCAGTCGACGATATCCCAACCCTCAGCCTCCTCTACAAGCTCAAAAAAATTGATCCTTCGCCTTTTGGTCCTGTGCAAGATGCCTCTTCTGTCCATAACGACCGCATCGGCGTCATTCGTGGCGACATCACCACCTTAGCAGTCGATGCTATCGTCAACGCCGCCAATACCTCGCTGCTTGGCGGCGGTGGCGTCGATGGGGCCATCCATAGAGGTGCCGGTCCGAACCTCGTGGCCGAGTGCAGAACTCTAGGCGGCTGTGATACGGGCTCCTCTAAGATCACCGATGCCTACTTGCTACCTTGCAAGAAGATCATTCATGCCGTTGGCCCCGTCTATAACGAGCTTTACCCCGACCGCTGCGAGAAGGCCCTGAGAGGCTGCTACCAATCAGCTCTACAACTAGCTGTGCAGCACCAACTGAAGTCCATCGCCTTCAGCGCCATCAGCACCGGTATCTACGGCTACCCGAGTAGGGACGCTGCTGTCGTTGCCTGCTCCACCGTCAAGAAGTTCCTCGACGGTGAGGATGGCAAGAAGCTCGACAAGGTCGTCTTCGTCACATTTGAAGAGAAGGATGTCCGCGCTTACAATCGCGTTCTCCCGTGAGTACATCTACCTTGCCACCCTCGTCGTAGTCTTACGTTGTTCTCCTGCTAATCGTAATCTTTACCATCTCAGCCGTTTCTTCCCACCTAGTAGCGAAACATCTAGTGAACAGGAGGATGCCACCGAGGAACAGATCGCCGAAGCTGAAGCCACAGCGAACCAGCTGCCCAGCGTCCCTAAGACTGATCCCTCCGATAATGAGCATGCACAGAAGAAACAGAAGCAGGAAAAGTCAGGCTGAGAGACGCAGCCAGCTGCTTCTAAAAGATGAATAAGGCGACGAAGACACGTGTTTCATGATCCACAGGTAGCAAAACATCCGGCGGGTTTGGCATCCGAGTTAATGGGCTATTTTAGAGGGAGTTTGGCGCAAGGCAAGATTCCCCATCTGTATAAGTTAGATCTGCCATCGGTACTAGCTGCTATGATGCTAGTAATCTACGAATAATGATTAATTCGTTTTTTTAACACGCCATATGATTTACAAAGCCACCTTCTTTCAGTTGGCCAAAGTTCTACCGTTTGAGGTAATCATCTCACCCTTCGTTCCTGTGATTGTCGCTTGAAAGTATCTTTAGCGTCCTCTTAGGAATCATGACTAGACTTCTTTAAGCCACTAATCAATGTGCCGCTTTAAGCATTGAAGTCCAATACCCGACCAGAAGTTTCCAGATGATTTCTGGTCGTGAAGTTACTGAGGCTTTCATTGAGTAGTTGCCTATAAGTTTATGGTATTAGCCGTTACCTCAAACAGTTTGTACTACTTACCTCCTCGCTAGTATTTGGCCTCCATTTCTTGCTAAGTTGTTCGACCCATGTTTACATTCATCTAAGCCCTGTGTCGACTCCCTTCCCGTCTCTAGAGTTCCTTATAAGCAGTATGGCAAAGAAACTGGGTTCCGAGATTCTCGCCGAACTAGTGAGTCCCGGCAGTGCCAGTCACCTTGCGATATCAGACCACGAACCACCGAAAAAGACTTCATCCGACTATGAGTGGTGGCGAGCATTGCAACAAGCGACGCGACCACAGATCTTAGTTCCTGGAAGTCCTTATGGGCACGTAGACCATGACCAGAAATCCACAGTCTCATACCATCCTGTACCAACTACTCATGTGCCTCAATATGGCGAAAGTGATTTCGACATCGTACCCCATTCCCAGGAATCGAAGGATTCTCTTCCGAACACCAAGCTACCGCAACCGGTGACTACAAAGACACTAGGCATCCCTACTCAGACCGCTGTGGAAACAGTGTTCATCAAGACACGATTGGACATGGGCGGTTTGGATGTCATGCTATCACTTCGCGGAGGCGGCGGTGATATTAGCTGGCTGCAGCCTAAGAAACTGGGAACAGACAAGTCGGGTCCGTATCGCTTTTCTAGTCTTTCGCTAAGTCGTGGAGTCACCGATGAAGATCCAAGCAGTTTGTCGACTCTCGAGCCAACACCCCCTCGTGTCTTATCGTCGGACAATCGCATCAATACCAAAACCACCAAGCAGCGCTCCAGAGTCGCGTTCTCTAGCTTTGAGAATCTACGGCCCTCGGTGCAATCTGCTACACAAGGTTACCTTCGTGGCGAGGCCATGACCGACTCGACTGAAAACATGGATATGCCACTCATGGACATGTTTCTCCATCTGCGGCTGTGTGTGCTTCTGTTATGCGAATATGAGAATCCTCTTCTCCACAAGATCACCCGGAGCCCTACGAAATACGCCATGTTTCGTGATGGACTGAACAAGAACTTTCTGGAGAAAGATGATGACTTTGTGCGGAAGGCGAGAGCGGAAAATCCGAAACTCAACTTGCGGCTGAATCGGCTGAGCGAGCGACTGCGCATCGTCTTTGCCTTTCAAACTGTCAATTTTCCCGCGATTATGGCAGGAGGTCAAGATACTGACTCTGATGTGGGTGATGGGGCGCGGAAGAGAAAAGTGGACTGTATTATGTTGGAGGACACTGAGATGGCGGGCTGAATGTGACGATGTGCGTTGGACATAAGGATTCGGACTCTAGCAGAAGGGTAGGGGGAACACATAATACCCTAAAGATGAGCAGGGCAATCGCTCTCAAGATCATGTGTATGGATCTAAGCAACTAGTGAGCAAAGCTCCGACTGAAGCGAGCTCTATCTTTGATTCAGCGCGCAAAGAAATGTAGCTTGTTCTCTCCTATTTATTTATCTCCCTTCCCAAACAGCGCCTCCTGCGTATCATATGTATAAACCATAGGCATCTGCCAATAAGGATCGGCATCAGCTTTCGCAGCCCTCCAAGCGCGCTCCAGCGCTTGTAGCAGATCATCTGAAAGGGGGCCCTTCTCCAGGGAATCAATATTTTCCTTCAGCTGCTTCAAGCTCGAGAAGCCGATCACAACGCCATCCTGGCCCTCGCGGACGCGCAGCGCGGAATGGTGGACGATCCAGCGCATTGCAACTTCGAGCGGCGGCAAGTCAGCCTTCTCCGCCGCCTCGCGGATGATGCGCGCGCCCTCCACGATGCCGTCACGGAAGTACCGCCCGCGCGTGAAGTGCTGCATGGGGCTCGGCGCGAACCGCCCCTCGCGGGGATTCGCATCCACACTCGTGATCGTGCCCGCGAGAAACCCGCCGCCCGTCGGCGAGTACGCGTCAATGCCGATCCCGTAGCGACGACACGTGGGCACGAGCTCGTCCTCAATGTTGCGGAACAATACAACATAAAGAGCCAGCGATTTCTTATATTAGTTAGAAATGTACTCTTAAAACATGTTTTATAAGCGGTTTTAAGAGCATATATTTTAGTATGTTTTTATTATGACTTTTTAAAACCTACATAATAATGTTATCAGCTATTTATATTAATAGTATAACTATTAATTAACTGCTAAATAAACTTTTTAAAAGAAACAGTTAAACAGGTGATTAAACAGATTTTCGTTCTGCTAGCTTTCTTAAAAGTAGCAGGAGCTAATCCGATACTGTTACTTTTTAAAACCTTATATATATTGTTATTTTTTAGTCCTAAAAATAGTATAGAAAAAGTAACGGAATTATTAATAAACTTACTTTAGCTTAAAGCTTTTTATTAGTTTTCTTTTTTTTATTGTTGTCGACTATTTATCCGAACTTATTAAAAAGAAGATTTTACTTATCTATTTTTTAAAAGCTTTTAAAGTAGCTTACATTTTTAAAAATATTTAAATAAACCTATATAATAATTTTTAAGTTATTTAAAGAAATAAACAGTAAAAAAATAAAAAAAGCTTTATTATTAGATTTAAGCTAACATATATAACTAATTTAAAAGTTTATAGTATAACTTTGTTATTTAAACTAGTATTATAATTTAGCTTATAAATAGTTTAGGCTAAAATTATTAATATTAACGAGTAAAAAGCTTACTGTAAATTACGTATTATAAATAACTGTTATAAATTATTTTTTATTAAATACTAGTATTTTTTTATACTAAGCTTTTATTAATTAGATTATAGTTTGTACGCTATATAATAAAAAGCTTTTATTAGTTTAAAGTCGTAGAAATTATTAACTTAAAAATAATTAGAGTACTATTTTTTATACGGTTTTGTTTTAAAACGAAGTGATCGTTTCGTACTAATCTAGCTATAATATAATTAACTTTTAAGTTTAAGCTTCTTTTTTTATTGTTTGTTTTAAAGTTAGCTTAACTGTTGGTTTTGATAACTTATGCGGGAGCTTAAAGCTTAGTATTTTTATTAGTTTTGTTATAGTAGACCCTATTTTTTACTGTTTAAACGTTTTCTTTTTAAACGATAATGTTTTTTTTAAGAACGCTTTTTTTAGAACTAGTAAGTTAGGCTTATTATTAATGTTTATTATAAAAAAAAACAAAGATGCAGATAATAACGTAAGCTTTTTAAACGTTTAGTATAGTTATTTTGAATAATATCCTAACTTTTATATATATATATTAAGGGCTGACTAGTTAGCGTATACTTAATAGTTTAAAAAGTATTAGTTATAGAGTACTAGTTATTAATGTCCTGATTTTTCTGCTTGCTTGTTTTAATAATTTTAGCGAGTGTTATATTTGCTAAAAATAGCTTTATAAAAGCTGTACTATAGTTTTAATAATATCGTGATATTAAAATTATTATTTTTAAAGTAGTGCTTTTATTAATAAACTTCTGCTTTTTATAGCGTTTAGAAGTATATATTTTTATAACTATTTTTAAGCTAATATAAACATTAAGAATAGCTTATTTAAATATGCTTTTTTAATGTAGCTTTATAATTAAATTTTTTTTAGTATGCTTGATAATATAGGTTGTTTTTTTTTAAAAAGAACTAATACTTATAATAAATTATTAAAATAAACTATCTAGATATAGCTGCTGTAATCGTTTTAAGTTTTTATGTAATCGTTATATTTTAAAAACGGATATATTTAATATTTAGTTATAATATATTATTATAAATTATTATATATAGTGGATTTTTTTTTGTAAATTATATAAATATTATAAGATTATGTTAATAACAAAACTAGCACTTTATTATATGTGTTAGTGTAATAGTTTTTATTATGTATATAATTTTAATATTTTTTTTCCGTAATGAACTAGTTGTTTTCGTTATTTTAACAGCGCTTAAATAAGTATCGCTAGTAATTATAACATATATAACTATTATTTAGATTTTTTTTAATATGTATACTAAAAAAAGGTTTGTAGTTATAGATTAAGCAATATATACTATTATTTTATTATAGCTTAACCGGTTAAAAAGATCCTTTTATATAATATTGCTTAATATAAGCTACGTATACGTTTTTGTTATTAAAGTACTAACTTTAATATTAAAAGCATTTTTAATACGTTATATTAATATAATATTTAATATTACGTGTATTATAAAACGTTTTAATATATATAAATAAAAAGCAAGTTAGTTATTATTTATTATATACTGTTTTTATATGATTTTTAAAATCCCTTTTATATAGAAATCTTTTTAAAACTTTTAAACAAGTTAAAACAGGACATATATAAGCTTTTTCTATTAAATAAATTAATTAATAAGTAATAAAAATGGATTTTTATATAAATACACGGTTATAATTTAAGTATTAATAAAAATATAAATTAGTATAAACTTTTTAAATATATTAGTTAAAGCTTACTTTATATATCGTAACGTATTTATAACAAGTATATTTAAAGCGCTAAATCTAAAATTATCGAAAATTAGTTAGCAAAGAAATAATATAATTATTTTTATAAATCAGTAGTTTAACGGTTAAAGCGTACTTTTTTTAATATTTTAAATAAAAGCAAATAAAAAGCTGGTTATTATTTTTAGCGTAAACATTTTAAACATGCTCTATTTATTTTCTAGTATATAGTAGTTTTTTAGCTTTATATATATAATATTATAATTAAAAAGCTAATATATTTTAAAAGAAAACTTTAAAGTTAACTGCTAACGTTTTCAACTTAATATTATATCGGCCTTGTAGTAAATATAGTATAAAGTTAAGTTTTTCTTTAAATTTAACTAAAATTAACCAGACTTTTTAAACAGCTACAAAGTTAATATTATAAAATAAGTGCTTTATAATAACTAACTTAACAATTTAACGTAAAAATAACCAGACTTTTACAAGATAATTAAAACATAGTTTATTTATAAACTATGTTTTAATTATTATAGTCCGTTTTTTGTTTTAATAATTATTAATAAAATCGAAGTTTTTGTTTTAAAAGTATATACTATAGTTTTAAACTAAAATAATCTTATTGTTCTTTTTATATATAATAAAGCGTTAATAACTAGATATTATTATAATATTATAGTTTATTTTATATAATAATATATAAAAAAAGCAGAACTAATATATAATTATAAGCAAGCTTAATATAAGGTTAGCTATATAAAAAGCAATATTTTAAGCTAACTTATACTTATATTTATTTTAGAGTTTATTAATATTTTAAGCGAGAATATATATAATAACGTATATTAAAGTCTTTTTATTTAAACGCTTTTTTTTAAAACTAAAAAGCTTAGCGTTTATATTATAATATTCTTTTAATTTTTATAAAGCTGCATAATAAAATGTTTAATAACTAGTATAATCGTATCCCCAGTTTTTATATAAAGGCCGGACTAAATAGTATATAGGGTAAAATACCGGCCTGCTTTTACTATTAAAGACAGTAAAAAGAATATTAATTTTTTAATCGGATAGTTAGCGAGCGATTTTGTTTTTTATAATAGCTTGAAAACAGTGGTTTAATAGTTTTAAGTACTTGTAATAAAATCGTGCTTACGTTTTAGGACTTATAAGATAAGCTTAATTACGTTTTTATTTCTGTTTTTGTTGCTAATAAAGTGTTCTTTTTTTTTAAGATTTACTTATGTCTAGTACAAATAATCGATCTGGATATAAATCTTAAAACAGCTTGTTTATTTATGTATTTTTAGTTAAAGTTGCTGTTGTTTTAATAGCTTAAGTTTAACCTTTTAATAATTTTTTACGAAAAGCGTTATAGTGATCTACTGCTAATTTTAACTCTTTTAAAAAGTATACTATTATATTAGTATTAATTAAGGCTATAACGATCTCGTAAAGTTTATTTTTATTGTTTACAGGATTAATAATAAGCAGTTATAATATTAAAAGCAGTATATAAATTAATAACTATCTTTTGGTAAAATTAAAAGATTACGTAATAAGTAGTATATTTTATAGCGGATAGTTTAGTATTACTTTTTTGTTATTAAGAGTTCTGATAATGCTGTTAAAGATAACGTTTATTAAAAAGTTAAAAGAAGTATTTCTAGTGAGTAATAAGGGAAATCTAGTAAGGCCGTTAATATATTTAAGTATAAAGTTGTTGTTGTTGTTGCTGTTATTATTATTTATTAATATGAAAAACATTTTAACTCGTTTTATTAGCAATTTTTTAAGCTTTTTTTGCTGTAAGCTATTAAGTCTATATATGTTCTGGTCTTTTCTGCTTATTTTTTCGATTTTTAATTAAAAGTATCTGTTTAGCTAGCTTTTTAAAATTGCCTGAATAAATAGTTTAAGCTTAAGTAATTAAAAGCTATAGTATATATAACTATTACTATTAAGCTATAACTTTTTGTCTTTGTTCTTATTAGATTTAAATAAAGTAAGCAAAATGTTATCTTCGTTCTTGTTTTTTTCGTTTTTTTTATATTTAAAATCAACTTTAAAGCCTAACTTGTTATTAGAGTTATTAATAATAAGTTCTTTAAAAAAGGAGAAGTTATCTAAGTTATAAAGGGGGTTTAATATTTAAAAAACAACGCTTTAAGCTAAAGCTTTAGCTTTACTTTTAAAAGCTATAGCTTAAAAATAAGGATAAAGTATAAAATATGTAATAAAAGCGTATAAAGTTATAAGCAAATAAAATATAAGATATAAAGTATAAACGTATAAGCGTATAAACGTATAAGCGTATAAAAGTGGGCAATTAAAGCAATAATAAAGTTAACAAGTTATTGATCGTTATATTTAAAGTTAACTACTTGTTATAACCTGCAATTAAAAATGAGTTAACTTACTGCTAAAAAAAGTATAAAGAAAATAAAAGATTTATATGATTTAAAAATAGCTTTAAGCACTGCTTGCTTAAAACTAAAAAAAGTAAAACAAATATAGTCGAGCAATAAAAAAATAATCAAAGTTTTAAACAATATTTTAAACAACTAAATATTTATCTTCTTATATAAAAGGGCTTTTTATTATAACTTTTATTCCAAACTTCTAAAAAATTCTTACAACATTTTAATACTAATATCTGTTCTATTAAATGTCTGGTTTGCTTTATTTTAATAATAATAAAATCCTAGATCTATCATGAAATAAATTCTTAAATATACTAATGCTTTATCCTGTTTTAAGCAATACTTTTAATAACCACTTTTTTTATTTAAGTATTAAAAAGCTTTTAACCGCAACTTTTATTTAGTAGTTTTAATAATATTTTAAGTCGATATTAATGTTTGTTACTATTAACTATCTAGTTTACTTTGTTTTATTTTTTAAGTCTAGATCTTTATAAATCAGGTTATTAAATCTACTAATGCTTTGTTTTATTTATTATGCTACTAAATATATTCTATTTAAAGCAAGCTTAAATATCGTGCTATTAATACTGTATATAGTAGCTATATACTAGTATATTTATTTACTTAAATAATATTTAAGTTTAAGAAAGCTTTAATTATAAAGTAGTTTTTAAACTAGCTAAATCTTAATTATTAGACTATAAAGCTAGCTAAACTTTATATTTTAATAACTAAAAAACTATTTTAACATTTTTATTTTACTATTATTAAATCTGTTTTTATTTATTACTTTTTAAAACTATATTTTATATACTTTATTTTTTATCCTAACTTTTTAACGTATTTTTTTAGTTATACATCTTTATTTATAATCTACTTATTTTTAAACGAAAACAAAGTAATAAATAAGTTAAATCTACTGCTTAACAAAAATAACGCAAGTAATGAAAGCGTTAAAATATATTTCTTACTAGAAATATATACAAATATAAGCTCGCGAAATGCACGATCTTAACATATTTATATAGCTTAAGTAAAAATAAAGCTTATAATACGTAACTGTAAATATAAGCGATTTCTAGCTAACTAAGCTAAAAACGTTATTTTTTTATAATAGTTTATAATAAACTAAACTATAAGTATATTATAAAAGCATGCTTTTTGTTATTATTAGGCTTTTATAGTTTATAATATAAAGATTAAGCTTAAAAAGATATTTGTTCTGTTTATAAACGAAGCTAAAATATCGGGCTATAGCTGCATATATAGTAGTATAAATGTTTTAAATAAAGCTTTAATCTAGTTAATTTTTATTTCTAACCGCTTTTAAACTATAGTTTAAAGTTAATATAACCTATTTTTTTTAAAAGCTTTATAACTTTATCTGTACTTTTACTACTTTAACAGCGTTAAAAATGCTAGTTTATATCGTAGCTATTTTTTAAACTTATATATAAGTAGAATTTTAAGTAGCTGTTTACTAACTAATTATAAGTTCTAAGCTAAATGCATGTTTTACGCTGTTTTCTCATTGAGTATTATATATATACTGCTTAGTTATTAAACTATATATAATAAAAAAATGTAGATAATAACGGATAAAATATTATAACAAAAGATTTAAAAATTTTAATATTAAATACTAGTAATAATAGCAGTAAACTTTAAAATCTACTTTTTAATAAACAAGCTGTTTTTATATAACGATATCAACTTTTATTAGCGAATTTAAATAAATAACTAGTCCTGTAATCGTAACATTTAAAACTATGTTTTATTTTTTAAAAACTAATATTTAAAACAATATTGTATAGACCTATAAGTAAGTCTTAAAAAAAAAAACTTAACCTATATATAATAAATATAAAACCGTAACAAAAGTAGCCAGCACGTGATTACGTTTTTAATTATATAAAGCGTACTTTAAACTTTTACTTCTAAATAAAGTAAAAAGTATTATTTACGCAGCTTATTTAAGCTCTTTAATTTAAAAAGAAAAAAATATAAAGCAAAGTAAATAAAATAGTTTCCGCTGCTATATTCCTAGTTTAAATTAAATAAAGCGACTTATATACATATTAAAAATTAGATTAAATAATAAATATACCTATAACTAACTTTAAAACTGTTAGTAAAATCTTGCTTATTTTAAGCAGCTACTATAACACGATCTATAAAAACAATATTACGATTTTTATAGTAAAAAACCTTACTTAAAAGTTACTTATAATCTAAAAAAGCAGTAAAAAAATGCTTAAGCATTAATTTATTATTAAAAAGCACATATAAGAAATAAAAGTTTAAAAAGGTCTAAAAAATATAATAACGCGATCCACCATCGAGCTGTCCAAACCATCGAGCTGTCCGATTTTCCGACCGCGTCACCTTTATTTTTAAAAATATCAATCACAACGTATTAAAATTAATTAAAACTAATCGGAATCCTCTTCATTAGACGTTTCTACAACTACTGTACATGTTCGTACATTATGACCAGTGTTGCCGCATATACCACACCGGCGCGCGCGAGCTGCAGCCCTTGCAGGACGACTACTACTTTCACCATTTTCCTGTAAAACCAAACCACCACTTTCTTTAGACACTTGCAGAGTTGTTCCTTCTTCAAGAGTAAGTACTCCTCCAGGTTGTAGCCGCTTGTTTTTTGTTTGCCGGCGTTTACTTAATATGTGGTTGGTCTCGCGAAGCTTGGAGACCTCACCACGTAATAAAGCAACTTCATGCATCATAGCATAAGTAGCTTTTGATAATGAGCTGACAGCATTAACAATTGGTGTTGGAGAGCTTCCTTGATGGTTAGAGATTCGGGTTTTTAAAAAAACGGACTGAGAAACGGCTTCGTTAATGTTACTGGGTGTTATAGACACCCAGGGAGTAGCAGGCAGTCCGGGAGGCGGCGACGGAGTTTGGAAGACTGGCGTAATATCAAGCTGCGAAATAACAACTTGCGGGTCGAAAGGAACAAGGCCAGCGGCCCTGAAACCAGCTCGAACGTTTTCAGGCGTTATTGCTTTCGTATACGCCTCGAAAAACGCGGGCAAGAAGTCTTCTTTTGAGATATGTGTGATATGGCGCCGCATTAGATCTTCGATTATGCGACCGTAAATCTGTTTTAACGCGCTAAAACAGGCAACATCAAGAGGTTGGAGCTTATGAGAGGAATGGGCAGGCATACAGAGTGTAATAATGTTGTTCTGCTTGCAATAATTCTCGAAAGCTTCGGAATGGTGGCTTTCGTGACCATCAAGGATAAGAAGACGTTTTGAGCCCGTTGCTCGCGGCTTGGTGTATTCATCAAAGTGCTTAATCCATTCCAGACCAAGCTTATTGTTAATCCAACCATTTTCTGAGACTGCAATACGCCAATTACGTGGTAGAGAGCTGTTGCGATACCACGACGCAAGGTGGGTTTTCCCCTCTAAAATGATAAAAGGCGGTACTGCCCAACCTTGAGAATTGACCGCACAAACGGCTGTAGACCAATTCCGATTGCCTTGCTGGGCTTGCCTAGGCCTTGTACGCCTTTCAGAACTTGTTACAACCATACCGGTTGTAATTATGCCCATCATAAACCCCGTTTCGTCGAAGTTGAAGATATCCTCTTCCGCAATACCCTCACGCGCGATTGTAGCTTCCACGCGTTGAAAATACGCGTTATATATAACAGGGTCTTCGCATAAAACCCTACTATAGTCCATCCGACGGTTTAAACGCGTCCGGAGCTCTGGTGTACGCGTTATAAAACGCGACGTCCAGTTCTTCCCAACAGCCTCAGCCCCGCGTTCGTGTAGCAGTCGATTAGCCATATCTTCAACGTAACCGAGCCGAGGGGGAAACGATCGCGCGTCGAGGTCGATTATGAAGTTTACAATTGATCTTTCTTCAGAAACAGTAAGTTTTATTCGATTAGGTAGTTTGTCGGCTCGTGCTGGTATTCCTTTAAATCTGGTAATAAGGGTAGCTTTAGGGACAGTATAGAGTTTAGAAAGTTTACCATAAGAAATATGAGGGTCGCGTCGTTTAGCTTGGATAGCTAGCGAGATTCTGGCTTCTTTAGAAACAGAAGACATGTTGTGGTGGTAGAAATATGTATAAGGAAAGTTAAAAGGTTGACGCGGTCGGAAAATCGGACAGCTCGATGGTTTGGACAGCTCGATGGTGGATCGCGTTACAACTTTTTATTGCAGGTTTAAAAAGTTCAATAAATAATTAAATTATAAAAACAGCAAAAAAAATAAGCATCTTAATTAAATTAAAAGTTAAAGCTAGTATAATTAATAATATTCTAGTTTACTTTAAGCATATATATTTTAGCAGCAAAAAATTGCCCTCACAGGTTTTACAAACTAATAAAAAAAAAGCCTTAATAAGTCACGATATATTTTTAATATAAACGATTAAGCAGATCTATATAACTAAAACAACTATAACATAATTTTATTTAACTCTTTTATACTAAACATACTTTTTATACTAAAAAGTACTTAATATTATATCTATAAATAAATAAAAAACGCGAGAATCTGCTAAACATTTCATTAAAAATTCTACGTTATTCTCTTAACCGACTATAGTCCGTTTTATTAAGCTTACTATAACGTTCAACTTTAAATAGCCTTTCTAGTATAACCAGCATAGTTTTCATAAAAAATATTAGCCCTTAACAAGGTCGATTTACTATTTTCACGACCTTTTCTAACTATATTAAAATAATAAAAAAACTGCTAACGATTATTTTAGTTTTTAATACAGTTTAAACATAAAGTAAAAATCTAAACATAATAATTATAGCTAAAAAAAAGCTTACTATTATCTTGTTAACTATTAGTTTTATAAATATAACAGTTAAAACAGTACTATATTATTTTAACCTTCTAAAAACTTTACTTTTAAAAAATTTAGCAGTATAAAGCATTAAAAATTACTTACATATATTTAATACTTGCTTGTTTTTTTTTATAAAAGCTTAAGCCGAGCATAACAAAAAGTTCAAAATAAAGCTAATAATTATTAGCAGTATTATAAAAAAAATAAAGCAAAAAAAACATGTTATAAAAAAAGCTTTAAAAAAGCTTAACCGTAAAAAAAAAACATTAGCTAATTTATAGCACAAAATAAAAAAAGCAGTAATAAAGTCGAAAATAACTTAAAAGCAAGTTATAAGTTTCTTAAATAAACTGTTTAGTTTAAGTTAAAACTAACGTTTTTAAAAAATTATAATAAAAAATAAACATAAGCACTATTATTACTAAACTAAGCTTAAAATTACTTTAATAACTTTAAGATCATTTTTTAATATAAAGTATTATCTACTTAATAAAACAGATAAAGTAACAGTTTAGTTAGTACATAATAAACTTATATATATTACGTAGTATTTTTAGTAATAAAAAAAAAACATAGTATTTATACTGTTTTAAAATTATAATTATATGTTATATCTTTATTAAAGCTTATAGTAAACTATTTTTTAATTTTATTTTAATAAAAAATATTAAAGTTTATTAAATATAACTAGTTAAAGCTTTATTATAGCAGCTTTAAACAGCCCTTTAAATAATTAAGCCTTTAAAAAGCACCCTTTTACTACTTTATAACTATTTATTAACTTATTTAGCAAAACGACTATAAAGCTGAAAATAATTACTTACCCGCTAAACATTTTAGTTATTAAAATCGGTTAAAGCTTTAAAAACATAAAGCTGATCTTTTAAATCTATATACAAAAAATGCAACTTATAGACTTTACTATTAACCGCGTTCTTCCTAATATTATTAACGTATATAAAAGCTTAAAAGAAAATATAGTAAAACTTATGTAGTATTTTAAGCTTACGGTTACTATAAGTTTTCACGTTTTAATTTTATAGCAAGTACTTGCCTACTACTAACAGAAAGAATTATTAGCAGCTATAAAAATAGCGGGAAAAGCGTTAGTAATTAAAGCTACAAGAAAGTAAAAATAATTAACTGTTTAGGATTTATTAGTACTAATAAACGCTAAATCTTAGCTTACGCTTATACTTTAACAGTAAAACGCGTACAAAGATAATCTCTTAAAAGTTCTAAACCGATAACTAACTAATATATTATTAGTACTATAAAACTTAACCCTAAAAAGTAAGCACTATATTTATAACTTTATTTCTATACTAATATTAACAGCCCAAATAAACCGAGAAACTAGCTAATAAGTTTACAGCTTAACCTAAAGCTTCCGCTTTAAACATCGATTTAACTATATTCTAGTTTTAATAATAAGTTAAAAACAAGCCGCTATTTAATCAAAAAGCTAATATCCGCTTATATATACTGTAAATAAAAGCAAAAAACCAGTAAAAAAGAATAAGAGATTTAAATATTACGAAGCGGTAGCTTCTAGAGCGAGCATTAAACACAAAACAAAAATACCGGAAAAAACCACACAATCATCACAGCTGTTCGGAACAAAAAAAACTTATAAGCCCCTAGTTAATGCTTCAGCTTCTTAGCAGGTTTTTAAACTAAACAAGATTAATACGCTTGCGCTTAATACTTTTAATCCTTAACGCTTTTTTAGAGTTAGCAACTAATCTACTAGCTAATAACTGTTCGGAATAAACAAAACTTATAAACATATAGTTAATATTTTAAGCTGCTAGCAACTTTTTAAAACCTTAGCTTAACTACTACTGTTTAAACTAAACAAAACCTATATAACCATAATTAACACTTTAAATACCTAGCAGCTTTTCGGAGCCAACAAGACCTATTAACTCATAATTAATAAATTAAACACTTAGCTACTATATATAAACATTAATTAAACCTAGGTTTTTTAATATATTTCTGCTGTTAATAAAGAGCTTTATACTTAGGAATTCTAACTAATGTTTAATTTATCGTCGTCCTTTAAAAAAAAACAATTAGCCCGCTTAAAAAATCTGTTCTAATAGCTAATTATAGAGTTAAACGTTAAGCTAAATAATATAAATAAAAAAATATTTATATTAAGAAATAATAACAATTAAGTTTTTAAAAACATAATATTTGCTTTAATTTTAGATTAAATCGCTAAAGCAGTATATTTTTAAACAAATACTTTAAAGCTTAATAAAATAAATAATTAGTTAGTTATATATATTATAAGCTTTAATAACTAGGTAATATAAACATAGAAAATGTTAAATAAGCAAGTGTTTTTATTAAGAGTTAAACTTAGCTTACTCGTTATATAAAAAACAAACGTACTAACTACTATATTATAAAGGCTTTTTTTTTTTCTAATTAATTAAAAAACTATGTATTTAACTTAATAAAGTAATAGCGAGGCTATAAGCTATAAAAAAAGAAAAAAGCAGCTTTAATCGAGATATAGTTATAAAAATAAATGTAAAGTAAGCTTTTTAGTAGTTATAACAGTACCGATATAAACATTTGCAAAATAAACGTATTTAATAAAAACAGTTGTATATTACATGCTAAAAAAATACATGTTAGTTTATTAAGTGCTTTATTTTGTAAGTAGATATATTAATGCTTTAATAATATTTAAAAGGATAATAATTATTAATCGTTTATTAAAGATCTTAATTTTTTACTACTTTTTAATAAAATTTTTTTTTTAATATTTTTGCTAGTATAATCGACGTTAAATTAATTTAGCTATAACTAATTGTACTTTTTATTAATTCGATATACGCTTTTTAAAGCTAAGCTGTTTAATAAACCTTTGCTACTTTTTTTTTATTACTCTTGTTTTAATAATGTTTGTGCAGTAAGTAGCTTTAAAAACATGCGATCCTGTTAAAGAACTTGATCCGAACGTAAAGATTATATACTAGATCAGGCTTTAAAACTGTTACTGTTTTTAGCTTTATACTAGCGTTAGCTTGATTAAATCGTACGACTTGTTCGTTTTTATTAATAGCAAGCTTTAATAGTAGCTAAGTTTTAAAAATCGGATATGTAAATCTATGCTTGCATAGTTTAGGAAAATCGTGCTAATCTGTTAAACCGTGCGCTTAATAAAGCATATTATATTAAATTAAGCACGCTTTATATATAGTAAAAACAGCGTGCTATTATATTTTATTAGTTATAAACGTATAAAATTATTATATTGTTTATATATTTATATTAAACACGATAAATTATATAGTTTATATTTACCCGATATATCTTTTTTTTGCTCGCGTAAAAAGCGCGCGTTTTTTTAGTACTCGCGTTTATTTTAATTATATTAAAATAGCTTAAAAACAATATAAGCTAAGTTAATACAGAACGGTTTATAATATAAGTGCGATTTATTTATACGTTTAAATAGCTTATACTTTAAAAAATTATTAAACTTTACTTTTTTATGCAGTTAATATTTAAATTACTTAATTACTTTTACTAACTTTATATAATAATTAAAGTATTTATAAACTTAAACATTTTATAAGCGTTTTATCTGCTTATAACGGGTAGAATAAACTTATTAAACGCTAAAATAATTTAACTAAAAAGTAGTTTTTAAAAGTTAATATTTTAACGATTTTTTTTAAGCTTAGCGCTGTTTATTTTTGCGGCTATAAAACATATATTCTTAAATACTTAAACTTTACGTTTTATAAGTTTATTAGCTTTTTTATATATTAGTTAAAAACTTTTTTCGCTTCTTGTAATAACTATTCTAAGCCTCGCTACTGCTTAAGGTATTTTTATAACAGTTTAATATTATATTTTAAGATGATTTCTTCGTGTATTGCATGTTTTAATATAATGTTTAACCTGTTTATCTTTTTATTTATACGTATTCGTTTTAAATTATGCTTTATATTCGGCCGGCTCAAAATAATAACGTTAAAAATTAAAAAACAAAAGCTAATTTAAAGCTGCAAAAAGTTGCGAAAAAGTTTTAATATCTTAAAAAACCTTTTTATTAATAACCTTTTCAGTTTTTAACGTGATAAAATATTTAAGTTTACTATGTAGCTTAAATATATAACGTTAAAAAAATCGTTTTAAAACTATAATAAAAAGTCACGAAAAAGTTTTAAAACGCTAAAAAGCTTTTTTTTTAGTACTTTTTAGCGTAATAAACTACTAAGCATGTTTAGTTTAGCTTGTTATTTTATAGTTAACGCTTTTATAGCTTTAAAAAAATTGAATACTTTATAATTTATTTTAATTAATATTAAAAATTAGCAAGTTTAATATTAAGTCTGAATATATCGCTTAAAGTTTTTATATCGGTTAAAAATCTTATTATATACTTTTTTATTTTTTTTACGTTTTAAGCACTAATAATTTTGTAGCAAGCGCTACTAAGTAATTTTAAACAGCATTTTTTTGTTGTTATCGTTTCTAATTATACTATTTTACTTAATAATAAAAAAATCACGCTGTTATATATTTACTACTTTATAAAAAGATTTATTATAACTTATAATATTAATATTTTTAAAATATATACTTTTTATACTTTATTTAGCTAATAAAACGTGTTAAGCTAATAAAGCACGATATTTAAAACTTAAGTTTTATTTACTTATAGTTTTAGTTATTTTTTATATTTTTACAAGCTTGAAATAATATAAATAACTCTTAATTTACTTAATATAATAGTATTAACTTTATTTACGATAATTATAAAAACATGCTTTAAATAATAAACTATATTTTAAGTATATTTATTTAACTTATTCTATATGTTTTAATTTTTACCCTTAAACTAACTAGCTTTATTAAATAATTTATTATAAGTTTTATTATACTAATAATACTTTGTCCAGAATATGCTTATAAGCTTTTAGTACTATTTTTACTTTATATATATTAAGTTATTTATACTATAGTTATATTACTATTAATAAATATATTAACAAATAAATAAGAATAGAACGTAATATTTACTTTAAAACTTATTTTTATTATTTTTAGCTTTGTTTAGCTCGATATAGTTTTTGTTATCGTTTTTTTAATTTTAGTTTTTTATTCGTTTAGCGGTTAACCTGATAACGCTGCTTATTATCTCTATTATTGTATGTATAGCTTAAACGGTAGTATTAACTTAATAAATATAAATATTTAGTTTAAAGATAAGTAAGCAAATCTTTTTTTGCTTAGTTTTAATAAATAAAACAGTACGTAAATATTCGCGAAAGTTTTAATGCTAGAAAATTATGTTGTTTATTTTTTTAGCCTGTTTAAAATTAGTTAATATAATATTAGTACTAGTAAATCGTAATCAAGCTTTTTTTAATATAATAGTTGTATATACTTGCGTTTTTTACTGTTTGTTTATTTTATCGATGTTTTCGCTGCTTTTTCGTTTAGAGGCTATAGTAAACAAGTATATTAATCGTTAATAAGCTATTAGTTTTAGTTTAAAGAGATAACTATAATACTATAAAGTTTAAAAAATAAAAGTTTAAAGATAACTTTAAAGTTTTCTGTTTTATTAGCAGTAGTTATCACGTTATAATATTTATTTATTTTTTATAGCATTTTTAAAATAAGAACTAAACTATATATATATTAAAGTACAGTATGTTTAAAAATAATTAAAAGTTTTTAAATAAAAGTATTATAATGTTTATTAATAAAACAAATTATTAAAAGTAATAAGCAGATTAAGCAGTTTAAGTGTATTTTTTTATATTCTGCTTTTATTATTATTTTATTTAAAAAAAAACTAATAAATGCTATTACTGTTATTTTATATTATATTACTTCTATTTATTTAAATAGTTTTTTTTTACTTTTTATTTTATTACTAAGTATTAGTTTAAGCTTATAAATATATAACTCTAAACTATTATTTAGCTAATTTATACTATATTATATATATTAGTTATATTTCGATTAGAATATTATACTATAAAAGTATATATATATATAAAGTAAATAGTGAAGTACTTAGTAATAATAACTAAACAACTTATTAACTAACTATTAATGCTAGATCCACTTAAAGGTTATATAATAATTATTTACTATAATAGCTATCTATTATAATAACTATCTGCAAGTAATAATACATAATATTATTTAACTCTAAAATAAAAAAGCTACATTTTAATTATATAGCTAAATCTTATTAACCGTTATATTTAAAAACTTTTAAAGTGTCCAGCCACCTATTTAAATAGGCCATATAATCAGATTAGCTAACCCACGCTTAGAATACACTATAAACCAGTATGTTCTAAACGTTAATTAGTTAATTTAATTATATAGCCTTATTTAAGTAAGTAAACAGCTACTTAAATATAATAAATAGGTTAACAAATAATAAATAATAACGCCGCGTTAATATTTTTTATAATAAATTATAAAGTCGCTAACGTTAAGCTTACAGTTAAGTAATCTTTTTACGTTCTTAATATAAACACGTAATATAATAAAGCACTATAGTATATATATCTTTTTAAATCGGTAATTTCGTAACTTTCAAATTTTTTATTACATAAGTTTACAACATTTATATACAACATTTATATTTATAGCTGCTAACTTTTTCGCTTACAAGGTTAGCTAATAACAAACTAAAACTACACACTTAATAAAAAGTACTAATAAATAATAAAATATAAAAACTTAAGATTTAAAATATTCAAACTAAAAATAAGTAGCTAGCATACTAACTTAAGGTTTAAATCAAAAAAAAAAAAGCTATCGCTAACTAATAGCCCCACCTAAAAAATAATCAATAAAACAATAGCATTTAAGTCTTAAATAATAAACACCAAGTTATTAATAAAAGAAAAGTTCTCTGCTGCTATTAAGCCTTTTACTCCTACAGGGCCTTCTGCTTTTTCAGAGCTTTCTACTTCTCCAAAGCTTTCTGCTTCTCTATCTTAATCTTCCTAAAAATACCTTAATATAAACCAAACCCATAAAACACACAGTTTTGCTCTCTCCGAAAAGCCTGCGCAGCAACCCGTTCAGCTAGCTATACAAGCTTTATATAGCTATTAAAACAATTCTTTCAGTAACAAAAACGAGAACTACAAAGCTTTATTTAATTTAACTAAATAATAATACAAGGAGTTTAAAGCTTAGCTAGAAACTAATATATTACTTAATAAATTTGTCTGTATTAAATTACAGTATATTATAGTCTACTATTTTAATAAAAGCGTTTACAAACAAACATAATACTATAATTTCTTAAACTATAAAACTAACAATAAAATAACAGGGTTAATTAGAACTTTAAAAAAAGCTAACTAAAGCTGATTATACTTATTTTTCGCGTACATAACAATATAGCTTTCTATATTACAGTAAAGATTTTTATAAAACTATAAAAGTTTATAACTAACAACCGCTCCGATAAGATTAAAACAGCTGCTAAAACAGTTTAATTTTAGGGTATTAAAAGCGTTAAAAAGAATACAGGCTCTAAAAAACAGCCAGACTTTTAGTTTAGCTTTAAAAAGACAAGTTAGCCCGGGCTTGTTTATAAAGTAGTTTACACGAATATATATATAAGCAATAAAAACCGCGCTTATTAATTCTTTAAACAATCTAACTAAACTATTAAAGTTATTATTATTGTTAATATATAAAAAAACCAAGATTTAACTATATTGCTATTTTGTCCTAAAAAACGAGTTATTTCTACTCTTTAAAACAGCACGTTAAAAGTGGATGTAAAAACTATCTTTAAACGTAAAATACGTAATATACTCGGCTAAATCAGCAAGCTGTTTATAGCTAACTTATATAAATCTAGCTGTTTTACTAGTTAATAAGTTCTTTTATTAACAGCTATACTAATTTAACGTTTACTTTAAATAACTATATTACTAGCAGCGATTTTACAGAATAAAAAAAAGCTAGACTTAATATTACATTTAAAAAGTTAGCAGTTATCGTTAATAATTTTTACAGCTTAATAAAAGCACGCCTTATACATATTAATACTAGCAACTATATAAATGTTTACAAGTATTCCAAAAAAAATAACTTATTTAAAAATAAATCATTAATTATTTAACAGGAAGATAATACTGCCGTAAAAGCAGGTAAAAAAGACCTAGACTATATTAATTAAGAACTTATCATGGACAATTAATTTAAGGTTTAAGAGTTTTAATTATGTAATTAAAAATTAGAGAATAAATTAATCGTTTATATATTTTTTTATTTTTCGCGTTTTTTTCACACTTGTAAAAAGTTTTCATAGCACGCTAATTAGTATTAAAAATCGAGTTTTTATTAAGTTACCTATTTATTATGCTATAAAGCTACTAATTCGCTTTAATTATATTTTTTTACACATTCGCTTCTATTAATTAATATATTGCTTAGTTTACCGCTAGAACTTTTATTAAGTCCACATACTTAAATAAAGTTTTTAACTTTTAGCTCCTTTTTATATAATCTAAATAAAAGGTTATATTAAAGGAAGCACCGTTTTTATGTTCTATATTACGGGTGTTTTTTTTTCTAGATTATTATATTTAAGAATATTAATAAAGTTTAGTAATTTAAGCCTATAGGCTTTTTTTTTCAAGAGCTTAACATTACCAAATTTTTATATATATATATAAACCAGCAGTTTTATATAGCTATAAATAAAACAGACATAGTAGCTAAAAGCTTAAACTAAATAATAAACTATAGGTTTATTTTATCTAGTTTTTTTTCCTACATGTAAAAACTTTTAAAAATCTTGTTCTCTCTTTTTATAAGCACTTTTAAACAACGTTTTATAATTTAGCCTTATTTTTCTCGTGTATACTAGTGATCTCTTTATAATACAACTAAAAAGATTACTATGTTAAAACATCCTAAAATCTTTCTTTTGATTTTCCCCTTATAAACACTTTAATTATTTAAGTTCATTTTTTAATTACGCGGAAAAATCGATACGCTGCTAAATCAGCCGGTAGTTATCTCTTTCGATTAAATATTAATATTAAAGCTATTTTCTGTTTTTTTAGTTAACTATTAGCGTTAATTATTATATAATGGCAGCTGTATTAGTAAAAATGCGCAGTTTATACTAAACATATTTATATCACCCCGTTTAAAACTTATTAAGTTAATAAACCTTAAAATAGCGTGCTATTTAAGGCAATCTTATCGTAAACTTTCTTAAAAACAAAATAAAAACTTTTTTACTATCTTGGTCTTAATCTAGCTAAATTATATTTAGCTTTAGTATATAGCTCTAAAAAAATAATCGATCTAGCTAACAACTTTATAAACTTTAAGGCTATAATATTCGTTAGTAAAGCTATTAATACTTTTACTAACTATAGCATTAACTTTTTAATTAATAATAACTAAAAAGCTATAATATTCGTTAATAAAGCTATTAATGCTTTTACCGGTTATAGTATTAACTTTTTAATCGATAATAACTAAATATTATAGTTAACTTGCTTAGGTATTTAAAGCTTAAATATTTTATAAATAAGATCTTAATTTATTTTATTATATGTTATTATCAGCATTATATACTTTAAGCATGCAAATACTTGTTCTTATAACATATACTAGCTTTTATTGCTAATATATCCTTATAGCCTCTTATTAACTACTAATACTTTCTTTTAGTGCGCATGTTAGTCCTAAATAAAAAAAAAGCTTTAGAAAAGGATAAAAGCTCCTAAAATACCGCGTATAATGCTATATTGCAACAAAAAAAAAAAAAAAAAAACAAATATAAAGTCGAGTTCAATAAACTATATATAACTCTTTAAATACCGTGCTTTTTTAGACGATATCGTATTCACCTTCTAAGCTAGCTAAGTTCAGTACAAATCTAAAGTCGTTAAAAGTATATTTCTAAACTACTTTCTTAGTATAACCTCAGCTTCGTTAATATCGTAGGTTAATATAAAAATTTAGCTTTTAAGTGCAGGCAGTTTATTAGTATTAAAATAAGCTGTATATATTAACAAGTAGATCAGCTTAATAAAATAAACCTTAAAATTAAAGGATAATAATAGGTAATTCTATATATAAGTCCTTTAAAGCAAAATATTTCTAGCGTTTATAAACTAATTAAAATATCAAGTATATTTAATAAAAAATATCGTACTTACCGTGCAATTAAAATAACGGAATATTAATACAATCAAGCTTAATAAAATGGTTAACTATAATAAAGTACTTTAAAACAAAATACTTTTAATATAACTACAAACTAGTTAATATATTAAACGTATATAACAAAAAATATTATACTTGCTTTACATTTATAATAATAAAATAATAAGATAATTAAGCTTAATAAAATAGTTAAACATAATAGAATACCTTAAGGCACTTCTAGCGTACTACGAAATAGCTAGTATTTTAAGCATATTAAAAAAACACTATACTAAATTTACAACTATAAAAAAACGTAGATTAAACAGTAAAAAGTTAAATAAAAAAAAAAGATCAAAATATTATATTTAAGTAAAAAACTATCTTTTTTTTTAAACAAATTTTTATTTATTAACCTTTTTTTAATAATAATTACTTCTAAGTTAAAATAACGTGCTTAATAGTTTATTTCCACGTATTTAACTAAGTTACACGCAGCTTTTAAACTAATACTAAAGAAACTTATAGCATGTTTACTGCTATATAAGCTATTACACAAAATAAGCACAGATAAAAACAGCTTATAAGTTATTATTTAAACTTTAATAATATATAAGTAATAACAGTAGTAGCTATTATTAAACAAGCAATACAAATAGGTTAAATGTTTAAAATAAATAGTTATATATGCTTAATAATACATAAGCAACAATACGCAATAGTTATTATTAAACAAACAAATATAAAAACATTAAATATTTAAAACAAATAGTTGTATATACTAACAATATACGGTAATTATTATTAAATAAATAAATACGATAATATTAAACGCTTAAAAAACGATACGCGAGTAGTAGTAAAAACGTTAGAGCTATTATTAAATAAAAGCTAATATAAAAATATCAAATATTTTAAAACAACTAGTTATATATATTACAAGCAGTAACGGAAGTAGCTATAAAAATTTAAAACATTTTAATAAATATACACTTATCTGCTAGATTTAAAGCCTAATAAAACAAGTAAAAACAAAGCAGTTAACTATAAGTACATGTTAACGTTTTAAGCTACTACTTTACTATTATCTACTAGTTACTAATTTTAAGCTAACAAAGCAGCAGCAAACTAAAAAAGCATATAATTTAATATAGTTTAATATAACTAAAATATAAATTACTCCCTAATCTTTATTTAATCTTTAAACGTTCGTAAACTAAAGTAAAAAATAAAGTTATAAATGCTTAATCTAGCGCGGTTAAAATAAGCTAGCACTTAATACTTTAATCTTTAACTGTTTATAAGCTAATAAAATAAAAAACTAAAAACGTGTAAGATCTAATATAGTTAAAATATAAGTTATAATTAATATAGTTATAAAAATTATAACATGTTTATTTATTTAAGTTAAATATTTTAAAGAACTTTTAAATGCTAAAGTATTAAATGTAAGCTTTAATTATACACTTTTATTTTTTTAAGTTATTCTTATTTTTTAACATAAAAATAAAAAAAACTTTATAACGATATAGCAGTAATATCTATTTAGTTTAAACTAAAGTTCAGTAATTTAAGCTTATAAGCTTTTATAAAAAACTTAACACTATTAAATTTATATAACATTAAGTTCTTAATAAAAGCTTAAAAGTTTTGAATACAGAGCGCGGCTTAAAAAGAGAATTAGGAAATTATATCCTAATATATATACGGAACAGTATAGCATTCTTTAAAAAATCGATTCTTTTAAAACTTTCAAGTATATTAAATAATAACCTATTAACGCGATATTTTATATGCTTTTTATATATACTACTAAAAAAGTCGTTTTTTACATACTAAACAGTAGTACTTTTTAAAGCGCTAAATCCTTATAAATATAACAATAAAAACAATATTTACTTATAAGTAATAAAATATAAACTAAATAAAAAAGTATTTATAAAAACAACTGCTTTATTTATTCTTAAACTTAATAATACACTAAGCTTTTTAATTAAGTATTAAACTTAATATTAGTAAATATCATAATAAATCTAGTATTAATAGCTCTTAATAAATTTAAAGTATAAATTGTTATCGAAAGTAGTAATAATAAGTTAGTTAATACATTAACAGTAATAATATTATAAAAATAAAAAAAACCATAATAACATAAATATATACTAGTTTATATATAAATAAAGCACACGTATTTAATAAAATAATCTAGCAGCTAAATGCTTATTTAAAAGCTAAAATAATCAGAACACAAGAATTTTAATATAAAATTAGTATAAAATAAAATAAATCAATTTCTTTTAAACTTAATAAGTAATCGTAACATTATAACTTAAAAGCCTTACTTTAAAAACCTTACTTAAATAAAACTCGATCTGTTTTTACTGTAAGTAGCTTAAAATTAGTTAGTAATACTTTCTTTTTCTTGCGCAGCTTTTATAAATATTATTAAATAGCTCTTTTTTTACGCGCTAACAATATCTTACTAACTTAAAGCTTCTTCACACTTGCATATATAACAATAAAAACACTATTTACCCGTAAATAATAATGTATAAACTAGCTAAGAAAATAACGTATAAAGATATTAATATTCCGGCCCTTTAATTATCAGTTAGTATATTAAGATAAAATATAAGGTTAAGATTAATAGCGCTAATAAAGTTAATAAAATCGATAACGTTATATTAAGAATTAATAGTTTATAATAGTTATAGTTAAACAAACAAAATGTATAATAAAATTATGTTAATATTAAATATAACTTTATGTTTTAATTAAAATCAAAGATAATTTATCGCAAGCATTATATATAAATATTATAATACTTTTTAAAAAAATAAGTTCCTTAAAATATAAGCAGATTTAAAGTTCGTAGCAAAAGCTTATAAGCTTAAAAAAAAAAAAGTGTTAACTTAAGCTTGCAGCTATATAATTAATTTATACTATATTTTATATATTAATTATATTTTAATTAAAAAACTATACTATAAAAATATATATATATATAAAGTAAATAATAAAGTACTTAATAATAATAACTAAGCAACCTATATATATATAAACTAACTATTAATAATAAATCCACTTATTATGCTTATACTACACTTATTTAAAAGTTATATTATAACTATTTACTATACTATACCTATTTAAAATCACATAATAACTATTTATTATAATAACTATCTGCTATAATATTTATCTACTATAATACTTATCTGCTAATAAAAAAAACAGCTATTTTAAAAGTAAGTAATAAAACACAAGCTTAAATAGTGCTAAAAAAATTCTTATAATTAAAACAGCTTTAACATAATATTATCTAACTTTAAAACAAAAAAGCTATATTATAATTTTACAGCTAAATCTTATTAACTATTATGCTTAAAAACTCTTAAGCTGCTTAGTTACCTACTTAAATAAGCTATATAATCGGATTAGCTAATCCACGCTTAAAACACGCTAACTTATAAAATGTATTTTAAACGCAAGTTAACTAATCCGATTATATAGCTATTTAAGTAAGTAGTATTTATTATAATAAATAGTTCTAATATAATAAACGTTAACACTGCGTTAAACTCTTTTATAGCGAATTATAAATTATTAGCGCTAAACTTATAGTTTTATATACTTAATATAAACACGTAATATATAAAAATACTTTAATATCTACTAACTTTATTACATTTTTTTAAATTAATAATTTTATAATTTTTAAATCCTTTATTATATATATTTATAACATATATATATAACTTTTATATTTATAACTATTAACTTTTTTACTTATAAAATTAGCTAATAATAAACTAAGATTATATATATATATTTAATAAATACTAATAAATAATAAAACATATAAACTTAAAGCTAGAACATTTATATTAAAAACAAGCTGTTAACACGTTAACTTAAGTTTTAAATCTCCCTAAAAAAAAGCTATCGCTAACTATTAGCCCTATATAAAAAACAATCAAAAAAATAATAGTATTTAAGTCTTTATTAAAAAGCGGGTCTTTTTTTACTATTAAGCTTTTTACTTTTTTATTTTAATCTTTTTAAAAACACCTTAATATAAACAATATTTATTAAATATATAATATTGCTTTTTATAAAAAGCCTGCGTAATAATAAGTTCAGTTTATTCTATATACTCTATACAGTTATTAAGATAGTTTCTTTAAAAACAAAAATAATAAAAGCAATAAACGTAAAGCTTTGCTTTTTTTAACTTAAAAAAAATACAAATAGTTTTAAGCATAGCTAGAAGCTAATGCTTTCTTAAATAAATTTGTTTCTAAAAAAGTACAGTATATAATATAACGTTATAATTTTTATACTAATTTTTTTAAGCTAATAACGCGATAAAATTAATTAAAACCTAAAAAAAAGCTAAGTTAAGCTTATTATATTTATTAATAAACTATATAATATAGTTATTAGTAAGCTTTACGAAGCTTTTTATAAAAAAATTAAAAAAATAAAAAAAAACATTAATAACGAATCTTATAACAATATTAAAAAATACGCCCTTAACGTTAATTATTAAAGTTAAGTTAGTATTATACTACTAAATAACAGTAATTAAAACTTTAATATTTAAATTAGTATTAATTTAAAGCGTAAAGAGCTATTTAAGCTAGTTATTAAAATTATTATTACTAATAAATATAATAATAACAAAAATACAGTAAAACTATATATTAGAATATTACGCTTTAAAATTAAAACAGTACTTATTATAAACGTTTAATAAAAAGAAACGTTTATAATATTATTATTTTATTCTTAATACTATACTATTTCTATAATTAGTTATAATAAACAGCGTTTAAATATAGTAATAGTATTTAACTACAAAATAAATAATATATAAGTTTAAAATAAATAAAGATTATTTAACTTATATAAATCTAGCTTTTTCGCGAACTAGCAGGTTAATTTATTAATAAAAAAACTAGTTTATTGTTTACTTTTAATAATTGTGTTTGTAGCTAAAATCTTCTAGTATTTAAAAAAATTGATTTTAATATAATATTTATAAACTTCGTAACTATTATAAACGTAGTCAGCTTTTTAAAAACCCCCGCTAAATCCTATTTTAACGAAAAAATCGATAAAGCTTATTTGTCCGATATGCCTAAATCTATAAAGAAAAAGATATTACCGGCTAATAAAAAAAAGATTACTAATCAAGAAAAACATGCTGCTAATAAAGCTAATATAAAAAACTTAAACTATAAAAACTTAAACTACAAAAAAAACTTAAATTATATATATTAAGTTACTTATAACGGTTTTATTAAGCATAGTATATTTTAACGTAAAAAAATAGTAATATTCTAGCCTTTTAATTACTAGTTAATATATTATAATAGGGTACGAGGTTAGAATTAATAGTATATAATAGATTTCGATTTATATCGACAAAATCGATAACGCTACATTAAGAATTAATAGTTCGTAATTATTATAGTTAAACAAATAAAATATATAACAAAATTTTGTTTATATTAATAAGATTATATTAATATTAAATATAGTTTTATATTTTAGTTAAATTAAATAATTTATTATGAGCATTATATATAAAGCATATATAAATATCTTACATATATAATTAAACGAGAGAAATTTTCATTATCTTATTTATTTTTTGCACAAATAAAAATCTTACTATCTTTTTTATTTTTTAATATTTTATCTAACCATGCTTTAATAACTTTAACGTTAATAACTAAATTAATATAATAAAAATTTAAAACAATATTTACAGGTTATTTTAAAAATAAAAGCACTTGTTTAAAACTATTACTGCTAAAAACTTCGCTTTAAAATCGCTATTATTCCCACGTAACATACAAAAAACTAATACTTCTAAACTTATTACTTTATAAAAAGCTACTACTTTTAAGCTTATAACTTTAGTATACAGTAGTTATAACAGTTATAATAACGCCTTAAAAACTAGTTTAGCTTTTAAAAAAGTTCAAAAACTTATACAATATAATTATCTTCTATATAAACAGATACTACAGTATACTCTTTATTTTATTTTACTTTTATACTTTTAATATAAAATATTTAATTAACTATTAAATAATTAAACCTTAAAGCTTCCTAATATATTTAAAAATAACTATAACAACTAAAGAAAAAAAAACACTAAAAATAAGGACAAGAATATCAGAAACAATATCAAGAATAATATTAAAAATAAAGATATTAAGAATAAAAATATTAAAAATAAGGACAAAAATAACCTATTCACTTTTCTACTTAAACATAGCTGTAAAAAACTACGTAAGCTTTTTAAACAGAATATACTACAGGTTTAAAAATCTATTATTACTTTAAAATAATTAAAGCTTGTAAAAAATAAAAAAGCCCTTTAAAAAAATTAAGTTGTGCAAGCTAAAAAAAAGTATAATTAAGCTTTAAAAAAAAAAAAATAAGCGGTTACGGATTTAAAGTAAAATATCGTACATACAGCTTATAATATCAAGTTATTTATTATATATTCTTAATAAATATATAGCTTAAACATCGATTTTAATTAGTTAGAATTTAATTTATAGTATAAACCGCGAAGTATTAATAAATAAAAAGTATTATTTAACAAAATAAGTATATAAATTAAAATAAAAATAAATATTATTATTACGCAAATAGTTCGTTTAAGTTTAAAATAATCTATTTTTAGTTTATAATTTACAGCTTACACGATAGTACCTATATTTCCTTTTTAGGATTACGCGCACTAGTATAGCCCTACTTTAGCTCTTTATTAAACTTTAAGTAAAAGTTCTAAGCTTTATTTAGTCTTTTAATAAAAAAAACGTTAGTGTTTATAACATTATAATATAATAGCTTTTATTATAAATCTTCTTATTTTATTTAACACGTTTTTTATATTTATTATAAACTTAAGCTATACTGTAGAAAACGCCTAAGCTTTTATATACAAGTAGTATTAACTAAACTAAAAAAAGAAAATTAATACAAAAAAAAAAACAGCAGTAATTAATATTTAAGGTTACTTACTTACGCCCTTCTCGTTATTCTTACAGCTAAAAAGTGTTTGTTTATTATATAACTTCTAGTAGTTTAATTAAATATAATTAGCATAAAGCAAGAATACCGTTTAGTTTTTATTAATAGTTACTAAAAATTAGCAAACAGTAAAAAAATAGCTAAAATTTAAATAATATATTTAAAAGCATATTAAGCACATATAAGTTAACGTTTTGTTTATATATAATAATAGCGTAATTATTAATAACTTATATACTAAAGCAAGTATTTTTTTTTTAAACGTTATTTAAAACGCGCACATAAAAAAAAAAGCTATATTTAGCTCTATTTAAAGTATATATTTATTATAAGGGCTAATTTTGTTTACTTTGCAGAAAACGCTTAATTACCGGTAGAACAAATTTTTATTAATTATTAGTATATAAAAAACTAGCTTAAGAAAGACTTATATACTAAGCTTAAATCTTACTACGTAAAACTTTCTAAAAGCTAAGTTTAGTATTTATAAAAATCGAAAAGTAAAGTATGCTTTAAAGATTTACTATAATACTAAATAAACATTAAAAAATAGTAGTAATATTTACTAGGATTATAGCGATTTATGCTAATATAGTAACGATAATTAGCTAGCAGTAAAAGGTGTTTATTTTACGTTAAGGTAATTTTACTGCACGAAAAAGCTATAATAAGTTTTTATACGCGTTTTAGTTTACCTGCTAGTAAATAAAGAGTTATTTACGTATATAATATATAAAGGAGCTTATAAAAACGGTAATATGTTGATTTCAGGTTTATTTAATCGTATTTATAGTTTTAGAGATTTGTACTATTACTAGGTACTTTAGTTTTTATAACTTATTTTATTAATATATAATAAAAAGCATGAAAAGGTGGATGTTATAGTAAAGAAATTAAAAAAAAGAGGCTGTAGTAGTAGTTGTAATAAGTAGATTAAAAAAAGAAGCTGTAGTAGTATATGTAGTTGTAATAGTAGTAGTTATAGTAAGTAAATTAAAAAAGAAGAGCTAATATTAATAGTAAAGAAATTAAAAAAGAAACGATTAATATAAATTAAAAAAAATAATAAAGATTACTTAAACTTTAAAATAGAATTTAAGGAGATAATTACCTTAGGTATATAACTGCTTTGCTTTATTATTTCGATAATTATTTTAAGGATATTTGCTTATGCTATGGTTTTTTTATTTTAATAACCCTTTAATTTATTATAGTTGCTTTTTTATACTTTGTTTTTACTACTTATTATAAAAAAAAGTATTTAGGTATAATATAAAAGTTTTAATATACTATTGTTTATATTTAAAATAAAAGCTTTAATTTAAAGCTTTAAAATTAAAATAAACTAGTAACTATATAATAAACTTTTTAAGCTTTTACTTACGTTTTAGTTATATAAACCGCTAGTGCTTTATTAGTAAATTATATTGTTTTATTTTTAATAACAAGTTTTATAAAATAAAAAGTAATAATTAATATATATATAAAGCATACTTTTTGCTTATAAAACATTACTTAAGCAAACTTAATTATTTATATTTTTAAAAACGCTTTATTAACGAACGATTATGTTTTTTACAGCTGTAAATATAACGCTTTTTTTAAACAAAAATATATCGTTCTTTACACTCGATACCGATATTTTTTATTAAATCGTTAAAATATACAAGACCGATATAATAAAATAAATAAGCATTAATAATATTAACCGCTTTTTTAACTGTTAAACTAGCCCCGTTTAAACCGTATAAAATATCTTCGCTATAGTAAGCAGTATTAAGAGCTAAATAAAACTTTTTTAGATCTAGTTTTTTAAGCTTGTCGACTTTATTACATGTAAAAGCTTTTAAAATCAGAAGTTTTATTTAAATTTAAATATATAGTAAAAATCGTACAAAGAGTTAATAAAAATTACTGCTTAAAACAAAATACTACGGACTAGAAAAAAAAAAGCGGTTAGGGCTTTTTAACGTTTAAATACTAGTAGCTCGCAATTTAAACACTTTGTTTAAACCGCGTTTAAAATGTTTTTAAACAAGCTATAAAGCTAAATAAACATACACAGCTTTAACTACCTGCTAATATACGCTTTAATTAATATAAAAACATATTATAAAATTATACGTGTAAGTAGCGGCCGTAAAGTATAACGAACTTATAAGATTTAAACTATAAATCTTAAAAAGCTAAATCACGTTATATATTATAAGCTTATAAATAATAAGCTAGTAACAGTATAAACAAAAATTAGCATTTATAGATTTTTAATTAAATACAGTATAATGTCCGCTTCTGTTAAAAACAACGCTTTTAACGCAGTTAAAACTAGTTTTTAACCAAGCAAGTTAAAAATAAAACAACTACTAAAGTATAGCTAAGCAAAAATTACCGCATTAAAACAAAACATATAAAACAAAAAAAAAAAAGCTAAAAAAAAAACTGCCCAGGCTAATAAAAACTTTATCGTTAATTATATTAAGTTTTCGTTTATCTTAAACTATTCTTATATTAATACTATATTTAGTAAATTTTAAAATAAGCTTAATTTATAAACTTTAAAATATAAATATAATAAAATTACACTTATAGCTAACTTAATACTTAATATTAATAAAAACTTATACTTTTAATATTACTAACTTATACTTATTTATAAGCTTAATATTTTTTGCTTTAAAAACTAGCTTAACTATAAACAGCTCGTTAAAAACGTATACAACTTTTTTTTAAAGCTTATACTATACTTAAACAATAAAAAACTTATAAAAAAAAAGTTTAACTAGTATAAATTATTAATTAAATTTAGCTAGTAAAATATAAATATAATCGATTTTATTACTAATATAAATCTTAAACTAATTACAGCTTTTAATAAACGTTATAAGCAAAAGAAAACGTAGTTATTACTTCCTAATATTAATTATTAGAAGTTATTAAAGCTTAAACTAAAAAAAAATAAAGAAAATAATAATAATAAGAACTAATTAACTAGTTAAAATACTTAGTTTTATATTTATTATATATTACTATAATATATAATATAACATAAAATAAAAAATTATATTAAAACTTAAATTATACTCTATATATATATTAAGTTATAATATATATATATAAATATAGTATACTGTTATTAACATATATTACTTACTTATTTAGGATAATAAATTTACATGCTATTTATACTACGAACTTAATACGCCCTATTTTCTTTTATATTAAACTATATACTATAAAATATATACTTAATAAAAAATAATATACTGCTTTATCCAGCTTAATATTAGTCCAACAAGCTATAATATAATAATTAATAGTTAATATTTAAAAAAATATTAAAAGTTTATATTGTTTTAATATATCTATCCTCTCCTTTTTTCTTCCTTTTTTTTTTCTCCTTTTTTTTTTTTAAACTAAACTTTTACTAATATTATAATCTACCTATACTTTTATATAAGCTTAACAGTCCCTTATTTTTATCTATTATATTAAATTTAGCGAATACAGCAGCTTCTTCTAGCTATTCAAATAAAGCTGCGTAAGCTATTATTTATATCAGCAAAATTAATCTTATCCGTACATATAACTTATTTAAGCTTGTTATTTTATCGATTAAATAGCTAACTAATATTTATTAATAAATATAGCTACTTTTAATATTAACTTTTTTTATTTCGTTAATAACAAGGTCTACTATATTAAAAAATAAACTATTATTATAAATATATTTAATCTTACTTTAGTTTTTTTTAGAAATAATATGCTCCAAAAATAAATTAAAACAACTAATAATAATAGTACTAAACGTATTAATAAAGCTACCGCTAACTATAATATAATTATTTATATAGTTAAGTATAAAGTAACCTATATTAAACAAAGCTATTAATTTATAAACAAGCGTATCCGTTAATAAATTAATACTAATACTAGTACTGTTTATTACTAGATTAACAATGTTTAAAAACTACGCTAAATATTTAAAAAAGTATAGTTTATTAATACTAAGTAATAAAAAAAAACAACTAAAAGAAGTTATTAAATAAATCATATTAAGCTAGCAAGTTTATACTATATTATTAGGATTTAATACTGCAGTTTTTATTATACCGTAATAGCTTAAATATAAAGCTTAAAATTTAATATTAAAACAATAATAATAAAGCTTAAATAAAAATAACATATTATATAAACTATACTATAATTAACTAATTATAACTACTAATAAGTTATTTTTAATTTTCTAATTAACCTATTTATATAATAATTTCCTAGTTTATAACTAGCTTAAAAAATTAACATATATAGTTCTGTAGCTTATATTATTAAATATAAGCTTTTACTGCTAAAAAAGCACTTAGCACGATAAAAAAGTATAAAAGTATTAAATATAATATAACCTATATTTATAAATTTTAAATATTACGATAGTTTAATAAAATAATAGTTACTATATATACAGCTGTTATATAATAGCTTTTTTTAAAAGTAATAATAAACTTAGGTTTAAATTTTAGCAGTAGTATATTTTTACTTTATTTTATTTTATACTTTTTTTTCCCCCTTTTTAATATAAACAATAGCGTACAAGCTTAATACTGTAAAAGTAAATCTAAATAGTTAAAACAGCTATAACACGGTATTATTTAATTTTATAACTTTTATTTACTTAATAAATATTAAACAAAAACTAGATCTTAAAGCTTTTAGTAATACTATAATATAATATAATATATGCACTAAAATAAAACAGCTTTTATAAAACAGCTCCTAAAACATGTATTAAAAGTATAGAATTAACTAAGAATATAAAAGCTAAGTTTTATAATAATTTTTTTGTTAGTATTTAGCTTAAGAAACTAAAATCTGCAGCAGTTTTATAAACTCTACATTATTATATATTTAATATACGTTTTTATTGCTAGAAAAGCATTAAAGTATAATATAAAAGCAATATTAAACCTTATAAAAACGAAAGTAAATAAATAATAAAGTAAAGAAAACAATATAAAATAAAATTCTTTAATATGACTACTATAAAATAAATAGTTTAAAAAAAAAAAAATCTTAAAAGAGGTTTTATAACTACAACTTAAAAATAATCTTTATAAAGTGTACTATTTATATAATAAGTTTAGCTAGTTAAATATTAGCCCGCGATAAATAGTAGTAGTATATTAATTATTTTCTTTTTTTAAGCTGCTTTTAATTCTAAATCGCTATTTATATATATTTTATTAGTTTTTTTAATTTATTAATATTATTAACTTAATTTTTTAAGATTAATAAAAAGTTTATAATTTTAACTAGCAATTTTTAAGTTAATGTTATAACTTTGCAGCTATATAAAATTTAACGCTTACTACTACGATTTAACCGTTAAAAAGGTTTTAATAAAGTATATAAGATTAGCATGCAGTACTGTAATATTAACTATATAAACAAATTAATATAAAATCTTTTTAACTAATAAATTAGTATTATTATATATAACAGTATATATATTAAAAATCTTATTTTTGTTCGTTTATTATTCGATATATATATTAATAATTAAAAAAAAACTAAAAGTTTATAGTACAGTTGTAATATTTAATAATAGTTAAAATTATAAAATATAAAAAACGTTTTAAATATAAAAAGTTTATACTTTATAAAAAAATTAGCATAAGCTTAATGTTTAAAAAGTTTAATATATTAAGTAGCTTTAACAAAAATGCTCTTTTAAAGCTTTTATAAGTTAGAGTATAGCACTTAAACACGTGTTATTTTATTATAAAATATATGTTTTTTACTGTAACGTCCATATTTAGTGAGAATAGCGATTTAAGCAATAATAAGCTGTTAATATAAACTAATAATCCTGTTATTACTTATAATATAAAAGAAAAAAGCGGGCTAAAAGTAATGTTTATATATAATATTAATTACCTAGTTAAACTTGTATATATTAGTTAAAAAAAAAGGGTTTACTGTTAGAATTAAATATATAATATAGATTAAAAAGCTTGTTTAAACTTATTACGTTATATGCTTGCTTTTTTTATTATTAGCTGATTTTTAAGTGCAGTTTAATATTAGCTTTAACCTTATTATTAATTAGATTAAATAAAAAAATAAAGACTATATTTAATGCTTAGTACTTAGCTAATTCTTAGCATTTATAAAGCTTTAAATCTATATTTTCTATTTAATTAATTTATATTATCTTTTTTATTACTAATTTTATTAACATTTTATATAGTATATAGTTTTTTTATTTAGATTAAAAATCACGTTTTATAAACTATTAACTTAATATTATATTTATGTTTTTTATTTAATCTATATTTATTATTACTGTTTTTAACGCTTTAATTAGTAAAAAAACTTAGTTACTATAACTACTAGTATATATAAGCACTGTAAAACTTTTTTTTTATTATTTATACTTTTATTAAAAGAACTTTAAGCAGCTGTTATATTTTAAACTTTTTATTAATTATAGCTTTAGCTTTAAAAACACTTTTATACTTTTTAATCGTTTATATATATAAGACTTTTTTTATTCGTTTATTTTATATGTTATAATTACGTTTAAACTAATAATAACGTTATTAAAATTAAGTTAAAAAAAGCTTATTTATAAATTTATAAAGTAATAAAAGCTATATTTTATATTTAATATAAGTATTAAATTAAAGCATTTTTTATATATTTAATATAACTTTAAATAAATATTTTAGCTGTTTAAATTAATAAGTTTATTAATAAGTTTAAATATTATAGAACACTTTATTTCCGTTTTTAATTATTTCTGTAATTAAGTCGTTTTTTATTTAAAAAACTACAGAATACTTTATTTTCACTTTTAATTATTTTTGTAGTTAAGTCGCCTTTTATTTAAGAAACTATAGAATATTTTACTTCTGCTTTTAATTATTTTTGCAGTTAAGTCGCTTTTTGTTTAAAAAATTATAGAACACTTTATTTCCGCTTTTAATTATTTCTGCAGTTAAATCGCTTTTTGTTTAAAAAATTACAGAACACTTTATTTCTGCCTTTAATTATTTTTATAGTTAAGTCGCCTTTTATTTAAAAAATTATAAAATATATTATTTCCGCTTTTAATTATTTCTGCAGTTAAATCACTTTTTATTTAAAAAATTAACTACTTACTTAAATATATATATTATAACTAAATAATCTGTTTATAAGTTCGTTTATTTCTTTCGTGCTTAATAATAGCTAATATATTAAAAGCGTTACTATAATTTTAATATACAACATAATAGCTTTAATATTTATTAGCTATATAAACGTTTTTTTTTTAAGCTTGTTTATATTAGTATTAAATATTTTACACTTATTTAGATTTAGTTAAAAACGTAAACAGCACGTATTAATTACCCGCTATTTTAAAAAAAGCTAATATAAAAATTACACTTATTAAAACATTAATAATATTTCTTATTTTGTTTAAATTACATAATATTTATTTATATTAGAAACTATTTATTTAGTTTATAAAAGTACGAGCTTAAATTTAATAATACTTTTAATTTTATTAATAATATTATAACTACGTTTATTTTGCTTACGTTTTTTAAAAACGTTTTCGTTTAAAACAAAAGCTAGTTTTAAGTTTAATTAATAACTCTAGCTGCTTATATAGAAAAAGTAAAACAAGCTAGTATAAATTTTAAGCTATAAGTATATATTACTAGTACTATTTATAGTTTTTAATATATAATTTATAAGCATACTAAATAAAACATACTAAAATATTAACATAATTATTAGTTTTTAGTTAATAATTATTATAATATAGTTAAAAAGTTTTATAATATAATTATTAATTAAAAAAAGTTTAGTAAAAACCTATAAAATAATAACTACTTTATTTTTAATATAAGCAGTAAAGCTTATATAGCTTAATTATAGTTATTAGAGTTTATTACGTAATAATAAAATAAACTTTATTAAAAAACTAGCTAGTATAATATATATAAACAAATATTAAGTTTAAATATAAAACAGTATATTTAATATACTATAATCTTTTTTATATTATTAACATTTTTTTTTTTATAAAATATTTATTATAACGCGTTAACTGTTTATAATATAACTAATACGATAGTAATCGCTATTATTTTTTATATAATTATTAAGTTTTAAGCTGTTAATTTTATGTTTTTATAAGTATATATTCTTTTTTTTTTTTATTTTTATTATTTTATATTTATTATTAGTTAATACTTCTTATAATTAATACATTTTAATTAACAGTTTAGTTAATACTTTAATTACTACTTTAGTTACTGTTTTATACTATTTATTTCGTGTTCTTAATATACTACTAATATTAATATTAACGCTTTTAACAGTTTAAATAAAGTTTAAGACTTTTAAATTTAAGTATAAGTCTACTGCTTAAATATTAAAAAAAAGTGCTAATAACTAAGTTTTTATAAAACGCTTTTTTTATAATACTGCCCTTAAAAAATATAGTTACTATACTATTAAATAGCGCGAACTTAATAAAACTTTAAAAAAGACTTTTTTAAGTTAAAAACTTCGTTTTATTAGCTTATAAAGAACTAAATATAATATGCTTATTAAAATAGCTAAGATTTGTTTAATAAACTATTTTATAGCTTTAAAATATTAAAACTACTTTTTTAACAGTTAAGTAGTTAAAATCAGCTTTTTTATATTTATAACATATAGTAAAATTAAAATTAAACTTATAAAATTGTTTATTACTAATAAAACAGTTAAGTTTGCTATAAAAATAAAGTTTAAAAATTAAGCAAATATATCACGATTTTATAAGCTTGTAACTAGTTTAGAAAAACGTACGCTTATTTTTAAAAAAACCTTTAGTTTAAAAAGCTACAGCTTTAAATAGAAAGTTGTTAAAAGGTTTGAAAAAGGTGCTAATAGCTTAAGAAGCAGCTAAAACAGCAGCTTAAGCTTTTAAAGGTGTTATCATGCTTAAACTGTTAGTCTATCCTGGTCTTGCTAACTAGACTAAGTAACTAGCACAAGCTATGCAGCTTCTAGAGAAAATTTCGCTGCAAGCCCTTCGCGAGTTAATCATAGTTCTACAAGAGCAATTGCAAGCTCGTGACTATAAAATAAGATATCTGCACTGTAATGTAAGGCTCCCGAGACTGCTTCCAAAACACTGTTCCATCTCCTGATACGCTGTCTCACGAGTGCAGAACTAACCCAAAATGGCAAAATCAAGCTCTTTTTTCTCTACAAGACAGTTGTAGAGGGCCTGGTAGACCGTCGGACGCACGAATCCGCGGTGCGCGCAGGTCATTGCTATCTCGGCTACTTCGAAGGAGGTGTAGTTGCTGAGTCCGAGACGCTTGAATTTCCCGGCCTTGTAGAGCTTGTCGACGGCTTCGAGAGTTGTGGCGAATGGAACGGAACGATCCTTAATCAATGTTAGACTGCTAGATTATGCGATCTCAAAAGGGAAAAGGCGTATCCTACTGGAGCGTGTAGGTAGAATATCTGTAAGCTCACAAAGTTGTTAATCAGTCGGAGTTTACCTTGGGGCTTACAGCCTGGGAACCGCATCAAAAGCGAGAACATACATCAACACAATCTGTCCCAAGCTCAGCCAACGACTTCTCTAGCGTGGCGGCCAGGGCCTCAGGTTCGTGGATTCCCGGTGTTATGGGATATACTTTCGTAGCGACAGCGAGACCTCGTTCCTTCCATCTGGCCTCTCTAGTAAAGGCCTCCTGTTTTCCACCTAGGTAAAGACGAGCAGTGTCAATCTCATTGTAACCGCGCTCCTGGAAGATATCGAGCGCTTTATTGAGGTTGTCGAGGCCGGTGAGGCGGGCGCCAGGGGTCTCTGGCGGGCCAACGACCATGAGACCGAGGACGACGCGAAGATTCTTCGATTCGGACATTTTTCCCTGTCTGAACTTCAGAGAGCAAATTGACGGTTTGTATTTGTTTAGGCAGTCTCGCAGAGTAGAGGCAATACGTATGATCTCCAATGATGGAATATTTCGCGGCTAAAACCAGGTATTGCCGTTGACCCCAACACGGCGAAATGGTCCAAGGCCCAGATTCTGGTAGATACTCAAGATGCCAAGCCGAACGCAGAAAATGAGCTATAAGTAGAGCTTACGGTTTCTTAATTTGTTACGAGCGACATGACGTCGAAACTACTACTACTACTACTAGGAACTCCGGCGATGATTTCTTCTGCCCATCTCCGCATTGTTCTTACGGCAAGGCTGGAGCGGCGAGTTTCCCTCATCTTATGGGAACTATAATTTAGGCTCCCCTCTATTTCCTAACGCGATATATCAATAACGAAGACCGGAATAACAGCGCCTTTATCAGCCATGATGACTTTCATCACGACAAAAGAAGGCTGTCCGTGTTCAAGGTTGCATTCCATCTTGGAAACAGGTAGTGATTAGGAACACAGCCTCTCATCGCGTTGAGGTTAGGGTGATATGTATGCAATGCGATGATACTCCAACATTGATAGAAGGGTGTTGAGATGTAAAGATATACCAGGCTTTTTGCCGAACCTATCAGCAAGGGTTATCTTGTTGTAGACCGCAGCGAAAGATAGTATAGCAACATGAGGTATATTAAAATGGCTCATGTCTTACAGCACAATATAATGAAACGCAAAAAAGAAGATGTACAGCGGAGTTGTATGCATTCTGCAGAGCTTACGGCCGATGTGACATGCTCTTAGTGGGAAGTTAATAAGTTTCTGAGGCTGAATCCGTACCACACTCATTGAAGGTCTGTATTGCGGCCACACGGGATCTGCTCTGCCCTACTGCATCGAGAAAGCTTAGCATGTGGTGTCAGCGCAATCCGCAACACGCTGACCGAGAGTCGAATACTGCCCGATTCGTTAAACTCGTGATACTGCTCGTAGCACCGCACCATAGCATTGAACGTAGTCGGGATCTTATTAGTTGAAAGGGTGTCAGCTGAGACCCAAAATATCCCGGCGCATGCACTGCTCTTTTCATAACTCTGTTGTGTAGCGGTTCGCTCACAACTACCCAGGATCTACTAGGAGCCTCAACTCAACGTAGAGCGGACACTGATTTGGATACTGGTTCGGCATTCTCCAAAGGACATGATGAAGAAGATGCCACAATTCAAGAGCTTCAATTCGAATGTAGTCCACGCTGTCTCTTTTCTAGAAGATCTACGCATTTCATCTCTCAAAGAAAACCCCTGCATAAGTAATAAATGCTGCGCGGTTTTTTTTTAATGATCAACAAGATGCGTCAACTGGAGGGAGGGATGATGATGCTGGCATGATTGGCGGGTGGGGCAGCCCGGGGTTCCCTGAATTCCAATTTCTAGAAGCAGTGGCCCTTGGTTCTGCCGTCCTCCTGATACTGTGCTGAAGTTAACAAGTCAAGACAACGTTATGCTACATCTTCTTTGATATACCTACCTTAGGTAGAGAATAACGACTTATAGCAACTCACACTAGACGTCATGTTAGATATGGGCTGGTAGGAGTCAATTACTGATGATATGGGGACTGTCTTTGTGTTCCCGAAGTCATATGACACTCCAGTAACAATACACAGTACATATCAAATTGTTGTATGTACAGAAAACAAGTTCATACCCTTTTCTCAAAGCAATGAGGAGAAATAACCAACCAGCGGTGTGGAGAAATGCGGGGGGGATCTGATTTCCCCTCTTCAGGTTCTTTCAGGATTCCCTCTTTCATTGCATTCTGTTGACCATTTGCAAAATATTATCATCGTCGTCGTTGTTGTCGTGGTCGCCATCATTTATCTGTTTACACCAGCGATAATAAAATATACCAAAAGATAGAAACGGTAACAGAAGATGACGTCCTTGTTCCTCATCCTACTAGTATATATAAACCGCCACTATAGTTATCAAGTACCGGTATTCGGACTCGTTTTCGGGCGCTATAAACGCGGGAACTACCTTAGTTCATACGGATTGTTTAAGGGCTTTCTTTTAAAGGTATATCAACTAGTTAGCTGGTGCGTTTCCATATTTCAGCAAACACCTTATTACTGCAAACGTCTAATTTTCAAGAGTGTCTCCAACCATGTTTAATGGGAAAATCGTCGTCAAGGCTTTCGGCTTCGCCGTTGATACGGGCATGCAGGTCAGGTCACTTGCACACTTAGCAAACAAGGATATGTGCCCTGGTTTGCGTGGTTGAGCGCTCAACCACCACTAACCGAGTATAGCATCGGTCGTCCTGGGATTCCCCGCACACCACATGCCAAGGTAGCCTACTGAAGCCACTTACATACCCCCCTTGAGCGCAGGGTTGATAGGTACTGTACCGGAGCTGGGGGTTGTTGAACTTTGCTGAAGGGAGGGAAGGAAGAGCGGTGGTGGTGTTGGTGCTGCTGCTGCTGATGAGTGAGAAGTATTAGCGAGACCCTCTTCTCCCCCTCCCAACACTCCTATTATATAGCATATTTTTTCTCTTTCTTGTTATATTCATCCTCTCTCTCTTTCTCGCCTAGATTGTTGCTGAACCTATATATCTATAATAATATCTATGGCCCCGCAGATTGTGGTCATATTGAGAAAAGGACCTATTCATTAACAAGCAGTCTCTCGACTCTTCGCTCATCGCGACGACGGCTACTTACGAGTTGCTTTCCTCCGCGTCGCCTTTCCAAGGCACCATACGCCATGGCTACTCTTCATGACGATGCTGGCCGCGATGGTTATGTATCTGACGAGTCCAATGTCTATCCTCCCCATCATGGCATGTCAGCCCGCACTTACCTGGCTACGCGAATCAGCTCGCTCAAGCCGCCCATGAACAAAGCTCCCAACCCTATCCGCCTGTTGAGGATGGTCAACCGCCAGCAATGGGCTTTCTTCTCTATCGCTTTCATCGCTTGGGTAAGCGCAAGCAGCTCTACCAAATACAACTACTGTATGACTCCTGTGCTGACATTAAGCTCGGCCTCGTAGACTTGGGATGCCTTTGACTTCTTCACCGTCTCATTGACGGCTTCCGACCTGGCCGAGACATTTGACAAAGATGTCGCCGATATCACCTTGGGCATTACGCTTGTACTCTTGCTTCGATCCGTGGGTTCTATCATCTTTGGTATTGCTGCCGATCGCTACGGCCGCAAGTGGCCCTTCATCGTCAACAATCTGCTCTTCATTGTTCTTGAATTGGTGAGTCTATTTTTGAAAACAATTGAACCCGCTTTCTTCTCTTTCATCGCCGCCGTCTTCAATGTCCCTTATGTACTATCATATTCTTGGTATGGATCCATCTAAGCTTTCGGCCAAGCGACGCCACCGGCATTCTACCCGTTACGTCTCACATGTCCAAGCACTTGGCGATACTTGGCGCAGTCTTAGCGAAAGCCTCGCATACATCAACTCCAATTGTTATCTTAGACGACTCCGAGCCACCGGGACAGAAAAATTACTAACATATGAATTATCAGAGTACCGGCTTCACTCAAACATTTAGCCAGTTTCTTGCTACCCGCGCACTTTTCGGCATCGCCATGGGTGGTCTGTATGGCAATGCTGCCGCAACCGCTCTTGAGGACATTCCCGATGAGGCCAGAGGGTTGCTGAGCGGTATATTACAACAGGGCTACGCTACGGGCTACTTGTTGGCCGCTGCCTTCGCTCGCGGTCTTGTCAACACGACCCCTTATGGCTGGCGGCCTCTGTTCTGGTTCGGAGCAGCGCCTCCCGCCCTCTTCATCGTCTGGCGGTTGTTCTTGCCCGAGACGAACACGTACATCGCTCATCAGGAACTGCGCCGCGCCAATGGAAGCGTCGGCAAGACCTTCGTTCAGGAGGGCAAAGTTGCGCTCAAGCGTCACTGGCTCATTCTCATCTACCTGGTGCTTCTCATGGCTGGCTTCAACTTCATGTCTCATGGTTCCCAAGATTTGTATCCTACATTGCTGAAGAACGAGTTCGGCTTCAACGCCAACGCGGTCACCGTCACTCAAGTTGTTGCTAACGCAGGTGCCATTACGGGAGGCACAGTGGTAGGATTCTGTTCCCAAATCTTCGGCCGCCGATTCAGCATCATCGTCATGTGCATCATTGGTGGCGCGTTGCTCTACCCCTACTGCTTCGTGTCGAACGAACGAATCATTGCCGCTGCCTTCTTCGAGCAATTTGCCGTGCAGGGGGCCTGGGGCGTGATCCCCGTTCACTTGATGGAACTCTCTCCTGGCGCGTTCCGTACCTTCGTCGTCGGCACCTCTTACCAGCTTGGCAACCTCATCTCCTCTGCTAGTTCCACTATTGAAGCTACGATCGGCGAGCGCTTTCCATTACCTCCGCTAGAGACCGGCGTGAAAAGATACAACTACGGCATTGTGATATGCATCTTCATGGGTGCTGTCTACGCCTACGTCATTGTGCTTACCATTATTGGCCCCGAACATCTGGGCCGACACATGGACGTGGGACATGATGCTGATGCCGCTGAAGCGACCGGTCGCGCCCTACCTGAGAAATCCGTGAGTCACGCTCGGGAAGCTTCAGCTAGTGAAGACGGCGACGTAGAGAAAGCAACTACAGGTCATGTGCAGTAGAGTTTCTTGGTGCATATGAAGGGAAGAAAGCGTGGGATGGCCACTCAGCAGTACATAACATCAAAGCTCGCTAATTCTCAACAATGGGGCTTGGAGCTCAAATGGTGTATAAACTGCCAGTGGAAGAGGTGGCAATTTGGAAAATTTGCTGGGTTGGAGTTCATTTGACTTGGGATGGGTTCAATTCGATGATACCAATGACCAGGACATACCCTGGGGCGCTCAACTACCTATTTTTCATAGTATAACTACGATTTTACTTGCCGTCAAACAATGGACAGTCAAATATCAACATTCGAACTTGGCGTGCCCAACCTACTCTGCTATACTCGATATTTCAAATGCTAAATTACCGTATCGAGGAAACCCAGTTGCGGCTATTCGGCCGTTTACTCGAGGACTAAAAGGTCGTCTTTCCAAAGACACCAATTCATTCTGCAGGAAACAAGCAAGCTACGAAGTGAACGTGTGTCTTGATTATAAGCAGATAGCGGCCGAGCATTAAGTCCCTCTAACAATATGAATGGCCTATTGGAGTAATTGAAGCGTAATATGTACCTACTTGACATTTACGAACATTGGGAAAAGAAAGTGCTGCAAATAATGGCAAAGATGCATATTCGTACAAGTTTACAGAGGCAATAATCCAGCTTCCGTCCTCGATTAAAATTACAATAACAATGTCCTTCAGCCCTCACCGTTGGGGTTTTCCTCTGATGTTACTCCGTTCATATATGCCGACGGCTCTTCATTCTCTTCGGCTTTCCTATCGTCTTCTTTTCCGAGCTGTGTTGAGGGTGCGGGTTCCTTTTCTTCCTTTAGTTCCTCCTGCTCTTTTGGTTCCTCTGGCTCCTTTGGTGTAGAGTTTTCAACGTCGTTGCCGTATGTGTTCAATGTTGAAGGCTCATATCCGTTTTGCTTTTTTGGTTCCTCCGATTCTTTCAGCTCAGGGGTTTCAACCTCCTCGCCACTTGTGTTTGCTGTTGAAGGTGTAGATTCCTTTTGCTCCTCCGGCTTCTTTTCCTCCTTTGGTTCCTCCGGTACTTTTGCTGCCGGCTTTCCATCCTCGTTGCCATTTGTGCTCCAAGGCGAAGGTTTCGATTCCTTTGTCTTCTTCTGTCCATTTGGCTCCTTTCGTTCTTCCGGTCCTTTCGGTGTGGGATTTCCCACCTCTTCGCCATTTATGTTCTGCTTTGAAGGCTTGGTTTTCTTTTGCTTCACCTGCTCCTTCGGTTGTTCTGGCTCTTTCGGTGTGGGGTTCTCAACCTTTTTGCTATTTTCGTTTCGTGTTGAAGGTTTGGGTTCGCTTTGCTCCTTCTGCTCCTTTACTTGTTTCAGTTCTTCTGGCTCCTTTGGTGTTGGATCTTCAACCTCGTTCCTATTTGCATTCCGCGTTAAAGATTTAGGTTCCTTCTGCTTCTTCTGTTCCTTTGGTTGCTCTGGTTCTTTCGGAGTCGGTCTTTCAACCTCCTTGCCTTTTCCATTCCGTGTCTGGCGGGCACTGTTCTCTTCCGGCCTAGGCTCATCATCATCGTAGACATCGTCGTCGTCGTCATCGTACCAGCCAGGTATCAACTCATTATCCGCCTCCCCATCCTCTTCATCATCAAACCCATCAATTACCCTCCTTGCCGCCTCGCGGCCAACAACAGGTAGCTTCGTCACTCCCTTTCCCTTCGCCTTGTCAGATACCAATTTCGGGTCCAAGAGTCCGACTTGCACCAACACACTCGCCTGATCCCAGTACACGTGCTCATGGTACAGCTTCCCGCCGCGCAGCGTGACAATGCTGATGACCATGACCTCGACCCGCTTGTTCGTTGGCGGTACGCCCGGTAGGATCCACGGCATCTCCTGCGTGTGCTTGAATGCGACGTGCAACTCGTCTACTACACGGTCCCCGCCGATGGTGCGTGAGAGCAGCGTCAGTTTTGTCGACGGCGGGTTTGTGCTGAGGAAGTATTCAGAGTAGAATCTCTGTAACTCTTGCGCCCCGATCCCACCTGTCAGCGTCGGAAAATACGTTACATGTGGTGACTTCTGCGTTGTGTACGTCGCCATTGTTTGCCCCAAATTCCGCGTATAGAATTTATCTATACGATGAGGTTAGCTTTATACCCAAATCCTTCATATTGCAGAGCGGAAACGTCCGAAGAGGGAGGAAAAGAACAATAGCCCTTACTCTCGATATTCTGCTCCACCACCATCTCATGATCGACATCCATCCGAAACGCCCTCCGCACCGCAGCCAGACTCCGACTCCACGCCAGTTCGGCGCCAATCTTGTCGTACTCGTCGAGATCATGCTCAGCAAAGCCCGGCTCGGCATCGTACGTATAGCACGGATACGCCAGCTGATTAATACCACCCGCTCCCAGCCCACGCTCGACTTTCCGCTTCGTGACCCGGCGCTTTCCCTGAATCCCCACCAACTGGCTATGGCTCACGACATCAACCTCCTTGCCCGCGAGATGAACCAAAACCTGCACGGCCGACGGGAACTGCGCGCGCGTATCCGGTATCTGCGTGGGGTAATACGCCACGATGCAGCCGAGCTTGAACTCGGGGTTATTATCCATGATGTGGAAATACTCGAGACAGACGCCCGCGGCATCGCCGTACGCGATGATGCCATAGTTCTCGCAGGGCCCCAAGTCGGCCTGCGTGTTCAGCGACGCGAGCTTCGCCTTGTACTCTCTGGTGCTGTCTCCCATGGGCAGATACTCGACGTTGAAGCCCTCGTCGCGCCACTCGCGCAGCGTGAGCTCGTCGAAGTCGTCGCTCTCGGCCGTGATGTACAGCTTGGGCGGCGAGCGCGGGAAGTCCCTCGACAGGAACCCCTGCTCGTTGTGGTTGGGCCCCATGTTGTTCGAGAGGATTATGGCGTTGCGCCCCTTCTTGTCACGGTCCGGCAGCGCGGCGTTGACGAGGTTGGGGAAGCTGATCTCCATTCTTAATACCTCTTATACTGTATAAGCCGGGTTGGCTTCCCTGGAGAAACGAGAGGCTCGATAATGTCTCACTACGTCGGTAATGATTTCTTGATCGGCTAATTTGATGAGATGAATTCTTTTAATTCTTATAAGATCCAAATGTAAATGAAGTGAATTACGGTTTACTTTGAGTTATTCAAGTGAGAGCACGGAGTAGTTCCATGTATACCGTCGTGTTGCTAGAAACAGGTTCGGTGCGAGAATGACGTCAACCTTGGGCCTCTAAGTTATAGGGTGAACCAGGATGTCAAGACCGCCACTTGTGTTGTATGAATCAAGGTCAGGGATCAATAAGATGTTCAATTCGTTAGAAACATATAGTAAATGGACAGTTAATGCAAAGTTAAGTAGTCGTGATGAAGTATAGTTGACGATGGCGCTGGTTACTATCCTAACGAGAGCCAACTCTATGGCGACTATTCCCTTACTTATGCTACTTTGTTTAATTTTATGCCAATTTCTTTTATAAAAATAAAAAAGTCTTAATATTTAAACTTGGCGTGATTATCCGGCATTAAGCTACATAAGGTGCTTGTTTAGTTACTTGGTCGCATCCGGACGAAGACTTAAGCAGATGATTAATACTTGGTGGGATCATTATGCTCAGATGGCGAGCCGAGATGTCACCAAAACTCGCTTTAACCTTTTATCTTAATAGCATATCATAATTATTATGCTAGCCCCTTGAGATTTACAGCAGACTTTCGCCATTTGCCTTATCGGCGAGATTCTTGCCCAGTTTCTCCAAAAGGGTCTTCAGTTCCTTAACCTCAGATCGCAACTGTCTGACTTCCAACACGGCCGCTTCGTCCTCGACATTGGCTTTACTTTCGCCAACTTTCTTGGCCCAGCCTTCACCTTCGAAATCAACCTGGTCCACCATCTGTTCCCATTCCTCAATAGTATCATCATCTGCCTCACCTCGTCTCCTATTCCGGCGAACCTCTTTAGCCGTCCGAACTTCGAATATGGCAGCACAGAGTAGTAGTGGTGAGTAGATTGTAGCCATAACAATATCGTTGAGTCGCTCATACTGCTTCTTTGGCAACCACCACTCGAAAGGAATGATGAGAAAGAAGACTTCAATCAAGTTGAAGGGAGCGATAAAGACGTTTTCATCGGGAGCTCGGACAAACTGCATCGTTTTCTGAGCAAAGAGCGCGAGGTACTCATCATCGGAATTGTCGTATATGTCTTCATACGCGCTATTATATAGAGCGATGAGCACGTTCAGAAGAACAACCTACATGTTGTGGAACGCGGCAGTTAGTTCCATAGTGTAACTGATATATACCACTGAGGGGGGTCGTAAGGGGCACGTACCATGACAACGAATGTGAAAAGATAATAAAGGATGATGCCAAATGGCGGGCTGAAGCGCTCGAAGCCACTAAAATCCGGGCTCTGCATGACTGCATTGGCCATCGCTTGTAAAATGAATAAGGTGTCTTCTCCTGCCATGTCATCTGCGTAATCCATGCCGATGAATGCCTGGAGGAAGCCAACGATGACAACAATGAGAAGAGCAAAGAAGATGATGCTCTCCTTCATCATGACTTTTAAGACGACTAGCATGGCGCCAAAAAAGCGGAAGGAGTCAAGATACAGAAGAAGACGGGCCCAAAACATCGGCGCTGTGAATGCGAGAAAGTTGTAACTTAGCGAATTAAACTTCTCACGCCCTTCAATATCATCGGATGAGCGACTCAAGGACACAAAACGCATAGCTAGCGAAACCATCAAAAGCGAATACAAGATATTGTTGAAAGCGTTCCAGAAACCAAGGATATGATAGCCAGCCTTGTAGAACTTGGTGAGTTCATCGAAGATAAAACCGAAGGTAAAGATATAGAGAAGCACTTCGACAAAGTCGAGATCGCCAGTAGGGTTGATGGTGTTGATGGCGCCGGTGTAGAGTGCTAGGTATACGAAGGATATCAAGAGCTGAAAGGCATTCTGGTACATGGGAGCGCGCATGCGATCGGGGTCTAGGTGAGCCCAAAACGACTCATTGTCCCGATCCTTATAGTCAATGAAGCTCGCGGGATCGTCTTCATCCTGCACAAGCCAACCTCTCCATAGGTAGCTGAGACATTTTTGATACCCCGAGGAACCAATGACGCGCAAGGAGTGTAGATCGACGGCTTTCTCAATGACATTGACGGGCGGCGTAGGCTCTCCATTAATTAGAGTTGAATAGCGCTTCAGTAGAACAGAATGAAGCAGATATCCCACGTCCTCTTCGCTCTCGATGCTGTCTCCCAGTCAGCGGTGATATTCACGGTTACGGCAATGGAGCCCGAGGTGGTGGGATTACATTTGTTTCGCGATAACCTCGCAAGCCGTGGCGCGAAGTTGGTGTAGATCGGCATCCCAGAGCTCGCACAGAGCTTGATGTAGAAACCAGCGCTTCGCGACTAGTAGGCAGTAGACGACACAGGCTCTATTCTCGTGGCCGCCGGCTTCCTTTGCAGCCTTGATGACCTTTTGCGTGATGACTCTACTGTTCGGTTGGACGATCTGGCGCTCTTCCAGTTCGCAAGGAACACACTCTTGGACGAGATAGCGCAGGCGAAGAGCGACCTTTGTAACATCGGAAGCAGGAATGGCGGAATGAATCGACGCATCTCGGTGCAACGGGAGGACTGAGAGACAGATGGGCGTCAGTCAGTGGACCGATCTTAGGTTGACTATTGTCCCGACAGGATTGACAAGATGCAACTTACGGCGTCGTCTAGATTCGTGGATTGACCAGTCAGGATGGTTACGAGACGGGTGACGGTCCCAGCCGAGCAGCTTACTCCAACTGAACCTCCCCATATTGAGAGGAGTCGTTCGATGGCAAACGAAACGAGAAGTAAAGTATCGTGCGGTGCAACCAAGGGAGGAAGAAACGCCTAAGAGAGGTTGTGAAGAGCCGAGAACAACAACAAACCCAAGGTTGAAGGCTGGACCGATATCCTTGCTTTTCTTGGAGCTGAAATCCAAGGAATTGGGGAAAAGTGGGAGCTTGGCGACGCGCATGACGTTGTTCACTAACAGAACTTGGAAACCCCAAAAACATTGCCCCGGCCCGCTGGATCCAGGGTAGTAGCGCTGAAGATGAGGGGTGCCGCAATGAGACATGGAATGCTACAGTACCTGACTCTGAACTTGCTGCCTCTGGTATACCCACCTCGATCGGTCCATTGATATCGATCAACGCGATAATATATGTAGCCTAGAGAAGAGTGCCTCGCCCGGAATCGTCACTTTGCTCACGTAAAATGCGAGAATCGACGAGCAGAGCATAGAGCATTGCGCTCTACAAGTCCCTAGGGAGGTGGTTGGTAAGATATGATGATACCAACAGCAGTAAAATACTGGCGGGAACACGAATAATGGAAACTTAAGTTTTGAAGACTTGCATTGGGGGGGTATCATCGAGATGACTCCTATAGCCGCTGTTACTGTTACCATTCCTAAATTCCCAAACTCCGCCTCCAAAACCTGCTAAACGCCTTTGCCATGCAGTTTTAGGAAGCCTATGTAGCTAGGAAACCGCATCACTAGAAATCCATAGCACTGCAGTAGAAAGGTCAGCAATCGTACTATGTTGTAGCCCAGATATCCAGAATTGATAGAAGTCGCAAAGTCTACCGCCAACTCTCTCAAGGGGACATACCTCTCGCCAACGCCGCCATCGTCATCCCCAAAGTCATCATCGTCACCGTTGTCGAAATACGCTTCGGCATTGTAGTCACCGCCTTCGTCTTCTTCAGCACTCTCGTAATCGTCATCTTGCAGCTCCATTTCTTCTTCGTCCTCGTCGTCATCGGGATCGCCATCCTCATTGTCCGCATCCTTCCCGGCACCTTCGATGCGAGCTTTGCGCTCTTCTTCGGTTTCGTTCTCCCGCCGCTTCTGTGGCCGAGCTGTGCCGAAGGTTTCTCCGTCCTCGTCATCGCCATAAGGATCATCTTCGTCATAGTCGAATCTCCGTTTCGTGCCCCTGGTCACCTTTTCATTGGTCTGGAAACCGCCCTTGGGCCCATTAGTGTCTCTGCCGTCTAATGTCGCCCACAGCTCCTCCGGAAACAAATCTTTAACCCACGGCCGAGCATCTCTGAGTTTAGGCAGGGTTTTCGTGTCGTCAACAAACTGGTGGCTATACATGGGCACAGAGAGAAAGGGGTCAATGGTGGCGCGGTTCTTGACGCCGTACCGCGCATTTATCTGAGACTGGCCGTGGCGAGGAAGAACGGGATCTTTCTCCGATAGAAACTGGGCGTTGATGTGGCGGTGGGTATACAGAGGCGTGTTATGGTAGGCTCGGCGGAACGTGACGAAGCAAGCAACAGAGCGCTCCTCGAGAGGAGTCAGATGAGGAGCGACGGGTGGCTTGTAGGTTTTCTGGAAGGTAACGTGTCAGTAGGGTGGACGAAACTTTGCGCTCGGCTGCGGGTGGGCTTAAGAGCACCTACTGGATAGGTTTCCTGGGGCTGATCGTTAACAATCAGACTCGGATCATCGCCGCCTGGCATGCCAGGAGGCGCTGGTTTCCCTCGACTACCACCACGGCCACCACGGCCTCCTCCTCTACCGCCGCGGCCAGACATCTCAGCGCATACGCATTACCGCCTGGGCTAATGGATGTCGACAGATGCTCAGTCCAGTTGGAAAGAACTATATATGTAATAACTGCTTATATCGGGACGTGGCTTGGCGTCGCGTGGAAACCCCGAGATCTGGATGAAGTACGGTGGATGAGAACATCAAGATGACTCTCTCGCGCTGCGGCTTTACGGCATGCATCGCTTCTCAAAATTTCGGCGGGGACTTTCTCAGTTCCCCAGTGTGGCTTGCTTGGTGGGGGTGGCAGATGGGGCTTTATGTGGCTTACAGTCGATACATATGTAGACTGTACAGAATACTGTGCAGTTGCTATCCCTTTGAATGTCGTTTCAGCAGCACGGAGATAGTGACCTCGGGAGTGGCCCACAGCACCCCTACTAACAAAAAAACATAGAAGTTCAGTGAGCAAACGTTATCGCCGCTACCTCCGTTATCTGCAGAATAACACTAAACAAAAGTAGTATTAAACGCAATGCTTTTATTGGATGCCATAACCCTAGACGCTGGTGTTGATCGGTACTTTCTTGGTTTGCTGCTGAAATGATATAACAAGTAGAGGAACAATTATCTTCAACTTCAAACAAGCACCTACTAACCCTCACTTTCGGCACCCATTCCTACGATTAATACTAATACTGATAATTATATTGATATTATGATTAATAATGGATATATTGAAGGGGACTATGAGCATCTTAAGTTTCAGATTGAATCCGAGATCAACTCCAGTGGCAACCTACTCTTACTATACTTTCTTTTATTCTTGGTAAACCGGAGAGAATTGTATAATGTACAAGCTTTAATGAACTCCTCCAGATGCGCCTGAGAACAGGCAGCTTAAAAAGATGGCTATCTTTTCGCTCCGGCAACCCAGTCCTTTTGCGCTGGATCCCATCGAACCCAGAGTTCATCTATAACGACGACGAGTCAATCATTATCCTTATGTGAGCAAGGAATTTAATTTCAGGGGTACGCGGGAACAATAGTGGTAGTAGAAACCATCCATATGTGCACTATCTTCATCTCGGACTTCGCCAAAAGAGGATAAAATAAGTCTTCAGAATTCACTTACAAAGGGGCGGGTCGGACACCACCGAAGACGAATTATATTCTGCCAACCGAAAAGGCCAGGCCGAGGCCCATTTACTGGTGTGATTGTGTGGGTATTGTTGCCTTAGATTTGTTCGGTCCTCTCGAAGCATTTTAGAAGCCCTCAGGATCTCACAGAGCCATGGTCCAGATACGAGGATCTGATTGCTGGCCAGATGATTAATAACGTCAGACACCATGTCGAGATAATCAAATTGCGTAACCCTCGGCCCATACGTGTCGATGTTGCGAAGAGGATTTCCCACCCTGGCGGGATTGCACGAGGTAGGTGGATAACCCCATGAAAGAGCAACTGGCTCTGGCGAGACTCCTGCTGCCAGTGCCTGCTGACTGGCGTATATTCGGCGATCCTTCATTTTAACTTCTATACTCGTATCACCACTTATTCTACTCGTCCGAATGGGACAAGCGGCCATCATGAGTAGACCTGCCGCAAAACCTTTAGAAAGACGACCAAGGCAGTATACTAGGGGAGGGAGAATAGTTATACCTATGGTAGAGAATATCCAGTTCGTATCATCATGTGGTGGGAGGCTCTCGACGAACTTAGTTCTGTTCCCAAACCAGCCGATCCTAATTACCGAGTTATTGGCCGCCAAGGCACAACCAACTTCGTCATGCTCCTTGAAACAGCGAGCGAAGACGCCAAGAAGCTCTCGTTCTGCACTACAGCGTTTTCTATCAGTAAGTTCTCTCTTACTGAATTTGAAAATACTTCCAGGGTTATGCAGAGTATCCTATGCAAAGAACTGGTCTTCCTGGGTCACTTTTTCTGGCCTTATAACGCTCATATAGGGGGGTAGATGACTCCGAATATCACTCACGGGTGGTTCCACTGGAACAGATGAGGTCAGCAAATCTCGAATCAGCATATTTGGAAGCTAAGGCCAACTCCCAAGGTCAGACGCATTGGTCTACTCACTGGTGTGGATTCCCATTTCTCTTGTGCTTTCCTATACCATTCTCCACGAAACGAATTCCACAAGTTATGTCTATTGTCCCAACCCCTGACTATCTCTTGGTCTACATTGTTGGCGAGGGCTGCTGCAGCCCTATTGACTGTTACCTCGCCCCATTGTTTCGGTGCCGGAAATGCATTGGTCGTTGTAGAGGTAAAAATAGGAGTCATATGGAAACTGTTGTCGCTCTTTCTAGGCAATGTTGCATCATTCCAGAACGACGCGGATAAGAGTTTTGAAGCCCATGAAGCTGGGATACGCCACGTTCTAATCGTGGAACCCTGAGCAAACATCGGGTGCCGTTTATTCTGTGGGAACGGAGACGATTGAGCCCACGGCCATGTAATGGTCCAGAGCGAAATGGGTATGCCCAACGGCGCTATACTTGGAGTTAGCACCATACCTTGATCATTTATTTCGGGAAACATCCACTTGTAAGAATGTCTCTTTTACGGCTGAGTTTGGACGGTATCTACCTACGGTATGCTTGGGACGAGCCACCAAAAACCGCCTTCTCAAAGGCATGCCCGATTTCTGCCGCAGCATCGAAGTCGACGAACTAATGTCCCCCATGTAAGCTTTTCTAGCTATGTTATGCTTGTGTGCGTGCATATGGAGTGGTTCGCTTACAGGCTCTAAAGATAGCTTGGGATCTCGAGTCACGGAAAGAAAATTGTTCGCTTGAGGAGGGTCGCAAGTCATACGCACAAAGTTAATAGCATGCATAAGCTCATGGAGTAGCTGGACCCTTTGTCAATCAGTCTGCTTTGGTCAGGAGTCCATACCGAAATTCAACTTACAGTTTTTGCAACCATGACAGCTATCTGACACTTCTCTGCGACGGTAACTTTGGCTCCCCACAGCCGTTTCAAGAGATTGATACTGCAAGGGAGCGGAAGTTAGAACAAAGCTCGTCGTAAAGGCTCAATGCGTTTTCGAAAAAAAAAAAAGGGGGGTTTTAGAGCACCATAGAGTAGGCTTAACCTAGTGGCCTTTGCGTAGGTTTTGCCATATACAGGGAAGTAAGAGACTCGTCACATACTCTAATGATATTATACCTCCTCGATAGGGATCATGGACAGCCACAGTTGTCGACTCCGGGTTATCCATGAAGGTGAACCTCAAATTCACGAGGAGACCCTCGAGCCTAGATCCCCATTCTGGTAACTGAGTAACATCATGAAAACAACGCCTTCGACCCACTTGACATACAGCCCGGTCCACGGCCGCTGACAGGAGGACCCGAGTATCGGGAGAAGGCGGATCATGGCGGACGTTCCTCCAGTAGTCAAGACGACCGAAAATAATTGTTCGAAGCCTGTATGTACTCATTAGTACCCAGCGTTGTAAGGCGAGGCGCAACTAATTAAACTCGCTTACCAATCATGTTGGTCGTTAATAAGGGCCATAAGAATTCGATTCGCTAGCTCTAAACAAATGCTTAGTTCTGTCCATACCCTAGGGTCGTCGACGCTCCATTGTAACCCCGGGTTAGGATGGCTTCCCGCGAGATTCCACCATCTATCCTTTCTAAAGAACCTTAGCCACTCGTCCTCGTTCACCTTGATCCTTTGTGATTCATATAAGGCGAATAGAACTTCATCGCGTGTGTTATATTCCATTCCAGTAAGGCGTTGAATTGTGTTAGTGAGAGAGAAGGGGTCCGCTCTGTCGCGCTGGGGGATTGTAATCTTCTCGTTGGCTGCATGACCTCCTGGAACGCGATTAAACATTTGGGAGAAGGAGACAAAACTATTCAACGGGCCGGTTTGCCATGACCGAAGACCCTGTAGGTGAAACCGTTGCAATTTCTCCGAGGAAAAAAGCCTGTCCTCATCATACCCGCGGCCAAAGCCGCTGAAGCGCTGCTCGGAGTCTGGATTATTGCCATAGTATATGGGATCTACTCTTGGGTACTCGGGGGCGAAACCGGAATGGTCGAAGTCACCGGCGCTGAATATAGGGTCTTTTGCTTCGAAACGGCCAAAGCGTGCAGCCCATGGTGATGATGGTCGAACACCACCTGCGTCAGGACCTGCGGCAGAACCTGTACTGGTAGCTATAGAAATCGACGCAAAGGGATTGCTACCACCGGCGACAGAACTGGGGTCGGAAGAGAAGGCCCACGCCATTGAGGGTTTTCTCTGCCTTTAAGGATGCGCCTAAAGTATATTGTGCCAGATGAGATGCTTGTATAAGGTAGTATTGAGACACAGCACTCCTGAAGACGAATTACATGAGATTTACTATTTTGCCTTTGAAATGGTAGATCTAAGCCATCACTAGACTACTACAACCAAGACACAAGAGTGAGAGAATATGATGAATTCATTATGTTCGCCATATAAAGCTGGCTCAGGTAGTTACCCTACAATGTGATACAATAACTATCAGCTTCTTAAACAACGTGCCGCATGCGTCCATGATTGCCTATTCTGGAAAGTATTCCAGATACGGTTAGACTGATCGGGCGAAGGCGAGGGTAGCATGTGGGGGGCCCACTAGCACACCTCTCCACTTTTTGCTTAGCCCCAAAGTACTTTATGCTTAGGTAGCTCTTAGGCAGCTATCATAGAGAAAATTACTTCCGCTTCATGTAGATGGCCACATGGGTTGATGGGCAAGATTCAGGCATGTCAGGGTCTCCAAATCCTGCCCGCAAATCAAGGGTCTTCTCCGGTCCAACTCATCGCGACAACTTCATCTTCGTCACTGACAACCGCAGAGCACATGTTCTCGCTTAATCCAGGTCAAACTTGTAACCTCGTAGCCTTCGTTCCTCTATAAACCATCTTCAATGAGCCGTATAGCTGTCAAGATGGACACGGACACGATCCCCGTGTCGGGGGTCGACGAACTGGAGAAACACCTCGACCAACTGATGAGCGACCCGACTCTACCACCCGACAATAAACTATTTGACGACGTCGAGCTGCAAGTGACAGGCAAGCATAGTATCCTAGTTGTCAAGAAGCTCATTGTCCTTGCTGACCTCATTTATCTCTCAAGACACCAATATTTTACCCCTCATCCCACGCCTCCTCCCCAAGATCACCGACATATTGAAACAATATCAGCACGACCCCGCCGTCCTCTGCAGCTTGGCTATCAAGCTTCTCGGTCCTCTTAGCTTCACTCAAGTCATGTCTCTAGCATCTGAGGATGCCTTAATACAAGCTCTTCGATCTCCAGCGCCATCGGCCAACCTCCTCGCCATGACCGTTCTCCACAAGGCAGTCGAGTCTCCTAGCGATGCTGCCATACTTGCTGCTATGAAGGATATCATTACGAGTTTTCTAACCCAGTGGCTAAGTGCGCCTCAGGTCGAGGTCGGAGAGAAGGGTTTCAAAGTCCTCGGCGACTTGCTTGATGTCGACTCAGACACCCGGTCACCCGAAGGTCTAGCTGTGAGTGGCGTGGAAATAGCAGTCCGGAGAACCCCAGGACAAGGGTTCATGTGGAGAAGGATCTTTCATGACCGTGACATCTACGGCCTTGTTCTCTCCCTATGCAGCAATGGCCCACACCAGAGCGCCACAGACGGGCTGACTCCTCAGCAGCTGTCTCTTGCTCAAGGCCGTCTACTCCGCATCTTGCCCCGCCTTTCAGCCCTCAACTTCAATGCTGTGACCAAGACTGACTTTCCGGAGCTCCACGAACGATATGCGAACTCTGAAGGTGCTGGGGGACTGTTGCATTTCGCAGCCCTCCACATGATTGACAAGGAAGATGTGCTGATGCATCTGAGTCTGGTCGACTTCTTCGAGAGTTTACTGAGTATCCAACGAATCACACCTTTCTCGACATATAAGCTGGATACTCTTCGAAAGCTTTACCGGGAAGCAACACGGGAAGATGCCACATTGAAGAATGCCATCTTAAGCCTACCTGAGCGCACAGTGCCTGACGAAGCCGACGAGCTAAGACATTTCATACATGATATTTCAAAGGATTGATACAACCTTTCGTTTGGAGCTTGAATTGAGTTATAAAATGATATGCTAGAGATCCTACACCGTCGTACATACACCCCATGAACGTTGTCGGCCTAGGCGTTCGGTTCGGCCCGGACCCTCATCGTTAAAAGTGGACGTTGTTAGGTACACACCCGATAGATGTACGTATACACGAATCGACCCTATCCTAAGTCCATACCGTTTTATACCCACGTTTAACTTCTATTTAACCGTCACTCGTGTGATTTATTCTGGCATTAGCTATTTTAAACCCTTCTTTTCCTCTTCTTTAATATATAGGTAGTTATCCTGCCAATACGACTGCCTAGATCAACTTCGACAACCAATTCCATCATATTCGATCTTTGGATCCTGTGTTTTCAGAAATGGGAGTCGCCCCGTAAAGGCTTTCGCGTTAGCCATGATCGTCGCTTCGACCCATTCGCCTATGGGAGGTGGATGCCTGAATGATTCCATCTCCCGAAGGCTCGCAATACAATACTTGCGCTCTTCGCTGCCCCCCGACTCGTAAGAAAACGCTAATGCGGCTGTGTAATCCACAGCCAATGGAATCTGATTCTGCAGCCATGGCCATGACATCCAAACACGCCTACTGGACCGTATAGCTTGCTTCTCTATAGACGGATCGTCATGGCCTAAAACTCGGTTTGCTTCTTGCAGGAACCGACAGACGGTTATGCTGAAGAAGGCGTGACAAGTGAATAGTTTCGCTATTGGGTAATTAGCGAATTTGTAGCACTTAGAGAATAGGTCGGGACGAGTGTTGTTTTCGACTTCGACAATATCGCCAGACTGGGCCAGGGAGGTCAGGATCGTTTCATCTTGGTGTTGTAAGAACGCAGCCAAATATGTTGCCCTCAGATGTAGTTCGGCAGCGGTCATTATATCTAGTGGATTTCGGCGAAGTGAGCGAACCAGCCGTACTAAGCCAGGCCAAGCTGTCACCTCAACCCACAAATGATACAATTGTTTGAGAACGAATATGATATCACTCGCGTCTATTGCCTCCTTGAGTGCCGTCATCCACTCGGGTGTGTAGAAGCCGCTCTCTCGATCTTGGCGAATGTCTACTTGCAACTAACAGTTCTGTTAGCTGGACGGCATCACATGCGTCGCACGACGGTTCAGATACGCACCATATGGTAGATGCTCTCGAACATGACGTGGAGTACCACCTCCGTCATAGGTTGTGCTGGGCCACGCCTATTGATGACGGCGATGAGGCCGGCTGCATGATTTTCTTGGTTGGAGCCTCTCGAAAAATCATATAAGACCTAAATGTCCCGGAAAGACGGTCAAACATCTGAAATTGACGCAACCAACGTTGACACAGCGTGACGTGACTCACCTCGGTCTTCTGCAATACGCATTGTGCGGCCAGTGTATTGGTAACCAGTTCTACGTTCGCATCGCTGAGTGCGTCATTTAGACTGCGAATGGCCCTATTGTACGTCCTGAGGTCTAGCCACATGTTCGACGGCAACCTCCGACAACTATTCATCCAGGCGCTGAGCAAGAGCTCAACTGCGTGATCCAGCGCCGTATTCCCATTACCCAGGTGCTGCGGTATCATGGGAAGAAAGGGTCCCAATATGCGGAGATCCTTGCCGGTACCAGGTGCCGCCTCTAGACATGTGACCAACCGGGCGGCCATTTGGTCTCTTGGACTCCATGGTAAAGGCTTCATCACCACATTCGTGGAGGAATTGTAGTGTCCCATGCGCCTAGAGCTGCATCCGCCAATAGAAACCTGCTTCGGATCAAACTTGACGATCCCTGAGCCGTTCCGTCTCCTGTCCGTCCTATCCGTCCTATCCGTCCTGCCGGCACCTGTGCTCACCAGTGAGAGGCGGCTCGTCTCAGTGGCGTTTGCTGCATGATTTGGCGACTCGGCATGGCTACCATTAACTACCCAAGTCAGTACCTTCGCTAGAGGTGAAAGCTAAACCGGTCTCTAGAAGGAGGTTCTTGCTGTTGAGAATGGGCAGAAATAAAGTTCCGGTCAGCACTTACCGACGAATTTAAAGGTATTTCTGGCGCCTGAACAGACTTTACCAGCGCGAGCGCATGTCCCACAGGTAGGCCATTTCTCATCGCACTATTTTTGGTTCATTAGCTATGGTCTCGGTTAACTCTTTATCTGGTGAACGTGCCTTGGTTTTCCGTGTTGCGCAGAACATGCAACGCTTACTCTTGGGCACACCGACCATGATGAAAGCTCGGGGCTAGTCTGTAATCAGAGAACTGATACGATCGTTGTTGTCATCTAGGTATGGGTTAAAATAGGATATCATGCGAACTGACTAATATGAGATGTTGGCTTGGTGTTGAAACGTTACTATTATCTACTTGCTGATAACCGTTGTTTAAGCATTCCGTCATGTGTAACATGATCCTAGGCAAGTTATCGACTCCCACATCAGGCACCGCTTCTGCTTACATACCTCATATGCCAAGGCTGCCAACCAGCGATGCGCCTGAGCGGATTGATTGTCGATTCCGAGACCCTCAAGTGAGCCTTAGCTGATAAGTTAATACCTAGGTATGCAGGTGGCAAATGCTCGAATGTGTGAACTGTATACCATATCCAGGTTGATCTGAAAAAAGTTGCAGCTCGGCCAATCAAACCGAGGAGGGCACCGAGGACTATAGTAACTACATTGGCCCCGGGCGTCAGGACTCAGGAGGATACAGAGAGCTGGGCATGCTTCGCTAAGCGTCCCTGCTTACATCAGAATCTGATATGTATATACTAGGAAGCTTATAGCAGAGAACCCTGGCGCAACATGGCTCCCGCTTTACATGTTTATGGGATGGGTGGTATTCCGGATGAACTTTTGGCAAGGCTCGGGCAATAGCTCGGGCTTACTACTCGGTGGGGGGTTCTATCTGACATGCCTATGGTCGACGAGGATCTATAAAGTATGATTGGTCCGAAGTTACACTTGCAGGGCCCTGCTAAGATACTGATTATGTGTCGAGGCGATCAGAGGCAAGGATTTGCGAGCAATAACACATTAATTCACATTTCATCCCCTTGACTGCTGCTCCAGGTAGCAAAATTCCAATTCTGATAATGGAACAGCCAAGTTAGTTAGAAGTAAATGTCGAATGCGATAGTGATACGAAAGCGACTGATCCAATCAGTTTTATCAAAGATCTAGAAGTCGCCTTCGAAGCAGCTTGCCGAAGCATAGAGGAACGTGCTATAGGGCATCCGCAAGTAACAGTAGATTCTGACTGTAATCCTCCGGGGTTCGCAGTTGCCCAAGACGGACACATATTATGTTTTAGACCATTTGCTATCATGGACCGGTATAGAAGGCCTTTACATCCGGACCGAGGGTTACTTTTGTTTTTATGCAAGCTGTATTGTAAGTAACAAACGATAGTCTCACAAAAAAGAACTGCAGTGAGAACGGTGAAGAGGAAGTGTATAAGTCGAAACCTGATAAAAAAACTCCCCGTACATTTACTGCCTCTAATAGTCCCTTCACAACGTTTGTTACAAAGTAAATCTAGCCCGCCTGTTCCTTCAACATTCCACACGTCACTAACAAACCGAGACGTGCAACCTTGCCTGTTCACCTAGCAATGGCGAAAACTGGATAGGACTTCCCCCTACATAAGCACATACCAGTGAGACGGCTACTCGAGCCAGGTAGTCGGTAATGAATAATTGACCCTTGACAAGCCCCTCGCGCCAGTATCCTTCTAGAAGGTTCATGCTGTTTTACGGCACTGTCATGGAGAAACGCGTCGATCATATTTCGTTCATGTAACCAAGGGAGGCCACTAGCGAATTCCAAGTACAATTCCGCCCATATGGACTGATGGATTCTCAGCCCTACGGCCTTTGAAAGATGGGGTCAAAGTTGCTGACGATACTTCGTATAAGGCAATCCGCTAACCTCTGTCCTAACAGTCGCCGTTCCCTCAACGTAATGTACGACAACCAATCTCTGAATAATTTACTAAAGAAGTTGGTAGACTATACACCATTGGTGGAAATAACGCACCGATTGCTCTTCTCGATTTGGATCTCATGTTTTTATGTCGACAGGGGGGGTTGTTGGCCCCAGGCGGGTGTCAAAAAAATTGTCACACATCCCTTAACACTTAAATATACAGAAATAACGATGACACCACTAAAGACACCCATAATTAAAGTTAAAAAAAAAGCTTTAAGCATTTATAAGTACTTTAAAAGTCAGCAACAATTTTTTACATGATAAGTCCAAATTTAGCTATAGTATGCATGTTTAGACCCAGACTGTTGTTAGACCGGGAGTGTGACAATTTTTTTGACACCCGCCTGGGCCCCTCGTGCAAATGTTAAAGCGATGCGTGTCATATAGTTTTGTCATCAACTTCGAGATTTCCCAAACGATTAGACTAAACCGGGAATAAGAAGTGCCAGTCATCCTGCATAGTCCTTCCGGTCGATCATATAAGACGGGAAACATGGATGCTTTCCCCGTGTCCACGTCAGCAATACGGCGTTTGCAGTGTACCGCCTGATTGGAACTGCAAGCACGTATGTACCATCTGACGCGTTTTCCGATCGGACTTGAAGCGAGAACGACGGACTGACTTTGGCTGCGCCCCATAGCGGATATCATCGAGACCACGTGAACCGGTGAACATCCGATATGCAGTCATCAAGTATCCATCCTCCGAGGAAATCAGGTGTTTTCATACCCTCAGGCTCTTTCATCGGCTTCAGTACATAGAGCCCGAGGGGCAGGGCGGGCGCGGAATCACCTGGAGGCCTCAATTTCGTATCTCATGTTCCGCCTTTAAGCGAGAGTAGATGTGCGGAATAGTTATCGATTTATGGCTGCGCGTAAGGATGAATCACTCGGATAGAACATTCATGAATAGCGACAATGTACGGTAATACTTCTAGGGACGACACGCGCATATGGAATAATACTCAAAGGCAAGCCTCCCTAGGTGCATGCCTGTTAGTGGTATAGTTAAAAAGTACTACTCATCGGCTTGGTTCAGCCTTATATTTATCAGCTTCTCCCTTTTAAGTAACCTAGGGACTTCATGTTGGCACTTAAACTCGGATCTACCTGACATGACGAATCGACGCTCGATCTGCCCATACCCGTGAACATTTGAGGCGACGAAAAGGAGACACTCGTACGAGCTGTGTATCCGGAAAATTTGTCTTGTCAAGGGTGCCTCTGTAGAAAAAATGTATTAGGGAAGATTGAATGCTCCGTCCTGAGCGTTGGGTCTCCCATCGTTGAAACATCATTGGTGAGCTGACAGAGCAATCGAAGTCTCTCTAGATTGTATCTAGCCACTTGAGTCGGGCGAAACGGAATACATGCATTTTATGGATTTAAAATGTGCTGCTCTAGAACACACGATAGTCTATGGGAACGTGATCAGTAGTGCTTATGAATTACGAGATCAGTTTCTACAGCCAATCAACAAACTGGGCATACTACCACCTCTTATACATTTTGTACAGAAAGACCAGAAACAGGTCATGCGTGTGTGCACGCTACTAAGCATCCCGAACACCGTTCCGGGGTTGTGAATTCTAGTTTGTTCTCCCTCTCTATCCTTTATTGTTGACAGTAAAAATCCATCATGGATAATGATGAGGCATGAGGATGAGTCACGTACCATCTAGCTTCAACCCCTCATTGCTCGCATACCCATTTCTCCCTCTTCCTCTCCCTGGTCAGGGTCTACCGTGGGAGTTTCAGTGGCAGTACTAATCACACTTTCTCTACGACCACCGGTGCTCATGCCTTCGATACCGAGACCAACCTCACCAACCCTTCGTAAAACGCCTAACAACGCAGTCCGCAGATCAGTGCTGACCTCTTTACCCAATAGCCCCACGACTAAAGGATAGAAAGCTCGGACATGCTTCCCAAATTCGGCTTCTGGCCACGTTGAGTATCCTTCTAGGACTTCGACAACGACAGGACGCCATGCGGCAATGTTTCGCTGCTGGGACTCCTCTTCGAGCGCGAGGTATCCCTTGATGACGTCTTTACACAAGGGCACAAGGGCATTTTCCACTTCGGGCCGGCTCTCCGCACGCGAGGGTGAAGTATCGCCGAACATGCGAAACAAGATTTGGATATATGTCGCTGCCGCACCGCTCTCTTGCTTTAGTAGATTAGGCGGCTGCTTCATGAAGCCTTCTCGCCACAATCGCATTCTCAGGTCCTTATCCTCATTGAACCGTCGGGCGAACAGGAATGATTTCTTAAGCAAAGCCATCAGACGCAGCAGTTCTGCTGATGGAATCTGAGCATACACGGCATCGTTGGAGAAGAGCTCGTTAACCGTTTCGATCATGAGAAGTTGCAAGACACATCGGGATATTATGCGGTTGAAGAAGCGTCGACGAGCAGCTGTAACCACGATGGGTTGTTGTTGTAGGGAGGAAGCGGGTCTATAATCCTCTAGGGGCGTAGACGCCATCGCACTGCTCGAAGACCGAGCCAAATCGTTTGCGTTTGGTGTCTGAGGAGCGGCAGCCGGTACGGTGCCAGTCCCGTCACCTTGCCCAACTTCTCCGATGCCATTCACCTCTAATGACCTATGTTCCGGCATCGCCTCTGTTGTTGGTGTAAGTGGCATTTCGAATCCGAGCCCATTCGGTGGCGGTGATGACAGGGAAGAGGGAGCATTAATAGTCGCAGCCGAAAAGAGTTGGTATGCTGTCGTCCTTTCAAATAATTCGCAGAATGCTCCGACTACTCTTGCCCAGTGCTCTTTGCTAAACTTGGTGACATTTTGTAGAATCAGTTGCTGTAGACAATTGCTGCCTATACGTGCTATAGTGTCATTCTCTTGGCAAATGCAGAGCGCTAGAAGCTCCAGGAACCTATCCAGCATGTACTCCAACGCGTCGAAGTAATGAGTGAAAAGCACAATCATGTTGCGCAGGGCTTGTATCATGGTGGTGGAAAGCCAGACGGATAACTCCTCATGGTTGAGAGCATTAGTCATTTCTGGTCTGGATCGAAGGACCATGAAGATCGGGTAGAGCTGCTGCCTCCACAGAATATCCCAAAAGTCTGGGGGGAAGTCACCTCCATATCGGAGGAGAGCCTCGAAGAAATAGTTAAGCGCGTTAGAACGGACCTCGAGATCTTCTCCAGTCATCAGGACATCATGGAAGGCAAAAAGTATAGGAAACCAGAACCCTTCCTCTAACGATGTGCCGCTCTGTTGTCTCGACAATGTCTCTGACGATTTCATTTCAGATTTGGCCTTACTTGACAAGGGGCATTCGGGAGTCTTGAGCATGCGGGGTATTATCGACTTCAAGGTCTCCATAGCCTGTAAGCTTTTCTTCTGGAACCGAATGTTCTTCGAGAATTCAGTGAGGCAAACAATCAAATCTGTGAAAGCACCTTGGGAGATGACCACGCCAAACCGGGTCTTGTAAACGAGGGTTACGTTCTCGAAAGCAAGACTAACAATGGCTTCATTTGGATCGCGAGCAGCGACTGTGAAGACCCCAAACATAGTTCGCCAACCGGATCGGATATTTTCTCCTCGCGCTTGGATCATTTGAATCAAGCAGCTCAGGGCCATGTCCTTGACAGTTAAGTTGGTTGAATTTGACATGACGTGCTCGAAAGGTTTCAAGAAGTCCTTTTGGAATTTGAAACCCGGAAGTTCTTCAATCTCCATAAAGCGCATTGAGAGCTGCCTTAGAGAATCAAGAGCAAAATAGACGATGGCCGTATTGTTATGGCAGCCGACCTTGTTGAAATGCTCGCCAAGCACAGCCCAAATGTTAGTCCACTCAAATCGTACTCGCGTCATATTATAGTAGCTGATCTCGACAATTTTCTGGAGACTGTATGTACGAGGAGAGTCATTGGAACCAGACACTTTGATTTCGTCCCAGCTGACTTCTGTAAGAGCTTTGGCGAAATGAACGATAGCCTCTCCGTGAAGGTTGGCAGTATTGCTAAAAATGCGATCGACGCTCTTGACCAACTCATCAGACCTACTCTCAAGAGCAATCTCCGTTGAAAAGCCTCTCGTGCCAGGGTTGGAGCGATTTCGCCGCCGTGCCAACGCTGCAGACTTCCGAGGGTCACTCGCAGTAGGTCTCTCAGGTGGCACGAAGCGGGCCTTCGAAACATCAGGAATGGCACCTTCGTCGACGCCACCCGAGATCAACTGTAGTCTGTCTAATTGACTTATACACATGAGAATATCCTTCCATGATTCTTTCAGGCTATTACCCTCGGTCTGGCCAAGGTCTAGAATTACTTTCAAGGCCTCGATATTCTTAGCCAAGATTTCCTGTGGGTTATTGAGGTTCGTAGCGTTTTTCAAGGCCGACATAAACGCTTCTCGCGGAGTCGCAAGATCGAAAAGGCAGGCAATTCTGGTGGCTTGTTTCATCCCCTCGAGACAGAGCTTGTTGACCTCAAGATTCTGTGCCTTTTGCATTTGGCTCGAAAAAGCCGAGAAAAACGACATCCACGTCACGTCAAACATAGATTCGACATGCTTGAAAGATGTTGCTGGTATGAATTTGATGCCTGTTCTGGCTGCATTCCTCCGTTGACTTTTGAACAAATTCTTGAAAAGCTGCTCCGATCGTAACGAGATTTCTTCGGATTGTTGCACATAAGCTTCCCGTTGAAGATCCCTACCGACATTGGAAAGAGCTTGGCCAAGTCCAGCGGCGAAGCCTGTTGACTGAGTCGTCAAGGTACCGGCTGCTGCAGCAGCCTCACGCTCACTTTTCAGGACGATCTCGTTGCTGGCAATCTCGTCATATATACCAAGGAGGTACTCCGGAGGCAAGTCGTCGTTGTCGTTGATACCCCGATTGTTCCTAATGAAATCCTCCTTAGACATATGCTTAACAATCTTACTGCTATGCAAATCCGTGTTCAATAAGATCACCGAATAGGCTAACACGTAGGCGGTGTCGGCGTTCGCAAAGGCATTCGGGTTACCCATCACGTAGCGATTGGCAAACTTCAACATGAAGCGATCAATTTTTTGCGCTTCACCAGGTAAACGGAACGATTGAAGAAATTGTCGGAGTGCATCGACAAAGCGTCTTCGGGTAAAATCCATCGTGTCAACGAACGCGTGCATGGTCTCGATGTTCTTTGGCTCGCCTTCTCCGAGGTACTCGCCTATTTGTGCCTTATCCAGGCGGTCATCCGAGAGCAAGAATTTGGCAATATCTTCAGGGCTATCACTTGGGATGAAACCAGACTGGAGCAAGAACTTGATTCCTCGTTTCGGCTTGAAGTTAAATTGCCGAATACCATTAGCCAGAGCGGTTTTTCGTGCCTTCTCTCTCTCTAACTGCGCTGGGTCGTCCTCAATGATGGGAGTAGATGGGGGAATAGGTGTCTCCCGGGAGTTGCTGTCCGCAATAGAAGGGTCAATGGACTCCCGGATATCGTCTGTCGAGGCTCGTGCTTCACTCTCTCCAGTGACCCCATTCGCACTTGGACGACCAGCCATGGACCAATTGAGAAGCGAACGCAAAGCTTCAACGAGCGAGTCCAATGCTGCCCGCTTTATCATATATTCTTTGGGAATCTCCGATTCGGGTTCCGCAGGGGGCACAATATCGCGAACATTGAGTGGTGGTGGAAGCATACCCTTGAGCTGCCATTCCGAACCGAAATTTGAATTCGAGTTTTTGTCTTCGAACTGTTGTTCCTGGACTGTGGTCACCGCTACGGGAGTGATGGCAAGCCTAGATAGATCTTCAATAACGGTTTGGAAGATGTTATCGACATGGGAATCGCAGTCGTAGTTCAGATACAGCTCTACCAAACCTCGTGGGTCTCCGCAGAACCTAGTGAGTATATTCAGAAAATAAAGCTTTTGGGTAGGAGGCGCAGTTCGCCGGGCGAGATGGGCTAAGTATATCTCGTTCAGGAAGACCTCTATTTCTTTCTACAATGAGAAGTTAGCATGCCTGTACGCTTATGCCAGGCGGCTTTACTGACCTTGAAAGGAGCACGCATGAATTTCAACATGAGCCAAAAGATTTCGCAGCAGACTTCGAAAACTCTGTCCACCGAACTGGCCCCGTTCCTCGTAATAGTAAGACAAAGGTAGAATTTTATGGCCTGCAAGAAAGTGGTAGGCTCGTTACTTTTGGTGTTGGTGATGGTACATATAGGTGAAGTAAAAACGGCAATGTGGTTATTCAGGAGAGTGCGGGTCAAGTGAAGTGATATCATCTTTGATCGCATGTGTTGACCTCGGTGGTCGTAGAGATGGTCTGGAGGGAGAATCTTTGTCGAGAGATTGCAGAAAGACCGGAAGACAAGATAGGCGTCTCTAATGTAAACTTCGTCCTCAGCATCGAGAGACGCCGCCGTCTCTTCGGCCTCAGTCGGCGGCACATCGCTTTGTGTTGTCTGCTCGGAAATACTCCTTGCCGGCTTTCGAGCAGCCTTCACTTGTGTTACCATCGTTGGGCCATCACCCAGGTTTGAGTCATCAAAACTCTTCCTGTGTTCTAGATCCTTCAGGGTCAATTTGCCCCCTCCGTTATTTGTGTTTTCGGAAGGACCAGCTTCGGACCCGCCATCGGTATTTGTGTCTTCTGGTAATTCATCGTCGTCATCGCCACGACTAACATCATTTTCATTGGCGCTGGCATCGGCTTGGTCGAACGTAACATTGCTTGAGTTGTTTTTCAGTTTGTCCAGATTCGTGCGGGCTTCTTTCATATGCAATCTTGCTTTGACACGCTCGAATACGACGCCAACCATCTGAGTAAGAGTTCCCTGGGCAGCTTGCTGGTTGTCAGTGCTCCGCGACAGCAAGAAGACGTTGTACACCTGGCGGACGGCTTTAAGCAGGCCAGCACCATGCACAATGACCTTATCGTTCAGCACGGCGGCGAGCAGAGCTTGTACGATATGGCGCTGGACATCGACGGGGGTGGTCTCGCCCTGGAAGCAATCGCATATCGTATCGATGGCTCGGTCGAGCATCGGGGCTTGCTCGGTTCCATCTTGATGCGTCGCGCCAGTAGTGGCATGGCTGGAGAGGTACGATGAAGATATAAGCTTCTGGATGGAATCAAGAGCTGCATTGATCAATTGAGGGCTGCCGGTCTTGGTGGCAAGCTGTAAGGGCGCGAAGACGACGTCGGGCTCGGGTGCTTGGGAACCCCCTTCTTTGATGGCCTTGACGGCCTTCTCGGCAAGTTCGGCGAGCTGTTTATTCCTCTGGGCCTCTTTAGAGGCAGCTATGGTCTCAAGAGAGGAGACGACAAAGACGATGGAGCTCATGGCAGCTGGAGAGGAGGGTATGGGGCGTATGTGCCATACGAGGTCGGCGAGGTCGGCGAGGTCGAGTTAGTCGAGGTCGCTTGGACTCCAGGAGAGCTATGGCATGTGCATCCGGTTTACGGTTTACGTTGGTATCAAAGCATGCATAATCTGCGCCAATGCAGTGAGTTCGAGCAGGGACCGTGGAGGGAGGTTATACGGGAGGAGAACAAAAAAGGTCCAAAGAACGGCCCATCAATACATGAAAATTGGAGTTTACAGGCGTTGGTAAGTTAAGGTTGCCTGCTGGTGTCACAATCCCTTTTTTTTTAGTCCAAGTTGTCACCTTCAGGTCGAGCTGAGCTGACGGAATGTGTCCACTACACTGCGTTCCGTCCCTTGGCTTTGCTGGGGGGAAAAGGGTTCAGGTGTCTGCGACCCTTGTTACCTAAGCCCGGTGGTCATCCTGTCTGTCAACCTGTGGCAGAAACAAAGGTCCAGCCACAGCACAAGCACAAGCATCTCTTCAGCCACAGACGGCGTGTTTCGTAATAAGCTTACCTCCGTATGTGCATATCGGAATTCAGCGGGCAGTTTTGTGGAGCAGATATGTGGAACAGACTTGTGCTGGTACAGTAATTCGGAACATCCAGGACCTTGGGACATTGAGCCAATCAGCTGTGGATCGCGAAACGGATTTAGTTGGGGAGCTCCATTTTGAATTCCGGTAACGCTTCCATTACTTACTAAATTATATAAGATACAAATAAAATACACTGTAGATATATTATTCCCAGCGCCAAAGATATGGGGGTTCTCACATGTTGTACGTAGCTAGTGCAATAAGGCAAAAGATAAATTGTCTGCACTTTCGGAGGCACATCTATGCAGGTAGTAGAGAACTAGACTTGGGTGCTTAGGCAGGTAATAAAGGTAATAAACGAAGGATAGATGGGGGATTATAGTTACCTTAAGGTCATGTAGATATAAGACGCTTTGATTGACAAGGAACGCTAAGGTAATAACCAGCAGCCCAGCATTTTGGGGCAGCTTCAGGGTCCACAGAGAATAGCCAAGACCAATCAGATCATCCAAAGCTATCCTCCTCCCCCCCCCCCTGCTCAGTGCTCAACCATTTCCTTTTAGAGCCACACTGTCTTGACTGTATCAAGACAAAAAGACTCCTCCAAAGCAGGCCCGAACGGACCCTCGACTTTTTTTTTTGCTCATCTCACATAGGTAATCTCACCACCACCATTCCTCTCACTTCAACCTCTCACAACCTCCGGCAAGCTACTACAACTGCCCAATTGACCAGGTCAGCATTTCGCCAGTGCTGCCTTGCGACTTGACGTCTTCTGTGCTAAAGTCCGGGTCTTAGGTGGTTGTCCGTCTTCCCGGTCCCTTCAATTGCGGCCGGCCAGGTAGCTGTTGGTTTCTTCCTCCTTTTTCACTCCTTGTCCGATCTCGTCGCCGGCTTTTCCCTTTTTCCAATCCTCATATCAACCATGTTTGGAGCCGTATTAAGAAGGCAAGGCCTTCTGCGGTCATCTGGTCTCCGTTCCGGCTTCTCCCCTCTCGCCAGATACTATGCCTCTTTCCCGCCACATACCATCATCAAGATGCCTGCTCTATCGCCCACCATGACTGCTGGAAACATTGGTGCCTGGCAGAAGAAAGCCGGCGACACCATCGCCCCCGGTGACGTTTTGGTCGAGATCGAGACCGACAAAGCTCAGATGGACTTTGAGTTCCAAGAGGAGGGTGTCATTGCCAAGGTCCTAAAGGATGCTGGGGAGAAGGATGTCCCCGTCGGAAACGTGCGTACTCCGCCTGTCGAGCTCGTTGTCACCGTTGCTAACTGCATTTCTTAGCCCATTGCTGTCCTGGTTGAGGAGGGCACCGACGTCTCCGCCTTCGAGTCTTTCGGCCTTTCTGATGCCGGTGGCGAAGCGCCTGCTCCCCCTGCTAAAGAGGAAAAGAAGTCAGACGAGTCCACCGATGCATCATCTACTCCCGCCCCGTCTTCTGCACCCGAGCCCACCGAGTATGCCTCGGAAGGTAGAATTGAGACTGCTCTCGACCGTGAACCAAATATCGGCTCGTCTGCGAAGCGACTGGCGAGAGAGAACGGAGTCAACGTTGCTAGCTTGAAGGGCACTGGCCCAGGTGGCCGCATCACCGAGGAGGATGTCAAGAAGGCCGTCTCCGGCGCTACCTCTGCCGCATCTTCTGCCGCCTCCTACGAAGATACCTCCATATCCAACATGCGCAAGACAATCGCGAAGCGCCTGCAAGAGTCCAGCCAGAACCAACCCCATTTCTTCGTCACTAGTAAGATCTCGGCTACCAAGCTCCTCAAGCTGCGCCAGGCTCTAAACAGCTCCGCCGAGGGCAAGTACAAACTTTCCGTCAACGACTTCCTGATCAAGGCTATGGCTATTGCTTGCAAGAAGGTGCCTGCGGTCAATTCGTCTTGGCAGGGAGACTCCATTCGCCAATACAACAACGTCGATGTTTCGGTTGCCGTCGCTACCCCTACTGGTCTGATCACCCCTATCGTCACAAACGTCGAGGGTCGTGGTCTCGAGTCCATCTCTGCTGCTGTCAAGGAGCTCGCCAAGAAGGCTCGCGAAAATAAGCTCAAGCCCCAAGAGTTCCAGGGCGGCACCATCTCCATTTCCAACATGGGCATGAACTCAGCTGTTGATCAATTTACTGCCATCCTCAACCCCCCGCAAGCTGCTATCTTGGCTGTCGGCACTACCAAGAAGGTCCCTGTTGCCGTCGAGGGTGAGGAGGGGTCCACGATTGAGTGGGACGACCAGATTACTGTGACAGCCAGCTTCGACCACCGGGTCGTGGACGGCGCCGTTGGTGGTGACTGGATCAGGGAATTCAAGAAGGTTCTTGAGAACCCGCTTGAACTGTTGCTATAACAAGTCGAAGGCAAGAAATACCATAAGGGGCGTCCGGGCATGATTGTTGTATAGAAAAAGGATGGGTCCTTTTGTAGCGTTATGCCACGAATTCCTGTAATAATACTTCTATTTTCCCAATCAAATTCTTGTTTTAAAAATTGTGGTCAAGAGAGATAGAGTGTACCCTACGAGGAAAAGCCGCCTGATAACGATAGAATTACACAGTACCAGGGCAAAGGTAATGCTTTAGCCTCAATCCGCCTTATAAAACTCCGCATCGTCAGATGTCGTCTTCAATATCATTCAAATTACTGTCCAACTTGTAGCCAGGCTCGTCATCCACGACCTTATCTCCATCCTTTGTGATTCTCTGCTCTTCATCATCGTTATCATCATCGCTATTCTCACCGTTATCCTCATGATCGTCCTCCGAAGGTAATTGCTTTCTCAAACCAGCCAATACGGTCTCGAGCCCAGCTTTCAGATGCGAACTTCGCGCCTGCCCGAGTCGTAGCTCAAGCTCCTCGATCTTCGCTCGGAGCTCCCCCATGCGGGCTACTTCTATTAAATCTTCGTCTTCGTCGCCAACCGTGGAGGACAGGGAGCCATGCTCCCCGTCAGCAGATATAGGTACGGGCAAAAGATCCTCGCCAAAGGCCCTCGCAAAAGCGGCAGCCATCCCGGCATCCTTGATCGCGAAGACGACGTCCTCGATATGCGCGCCCCATGTCTCCTTTTCTCTATTACGGGCCTTCTTGCCCTTGTACCCCTTCCCCTTGCCCCGAGCCGTGGCACTACTGGTCCCTTCCTCGCCAGCTCGGTGGTTCATCTCGACTCTATGATCAGGAACCAATACCCGCCTCCACGCTTCCGCTACCTCGCTGACGGGATTTCCGTAAGCGCCGCATCCCCATGCGCCGAGCACGACGCGCGTGCACCCCTTGGCGGCAAAGACGCGCAGGACGGCGCGCATCTTGCGCTGCACGAGCTCGCGGTCCGCGGCACTTGCGTAGCGGCCGTCTTCTTCGATCTCCGGTAGCCGGAGCATGGCGGCGCTGACGACGTCGACGAACCAGCGGTCGTTCTTGGAGAGGATATCTTTCTCGTCGTCTCCTCCACCGCCGCCGCCGGCGTCTATCGCGGCGGAAGAGGAAGGGGAAAGGGAGGAAGCAGATCGGAACACGAGCACGTCTGGTGTGTAAACGACGCCCAGCTCTGGCAATCGGTAGAATTCGTCGCGCAGGGCTGGTAGTAGCGTCGTGCGCATACATAATGACTCTTCCTGGCTAGTCGCGCCGTTTAGAAAGCCACCACCGGGCGAGAGCGGCGAGGCCATATTGAGGATGCCGACTTTGACTGGGGCAACTGGCGCATGGCTTGTGCCTTTGACTGTATTATGTTGCTTGTGCTGCTGCTGTGTGGACAGTTCCCCTGGTGCCGGGCTGGAATCAAGCAAGGACTTCGCCGCCGTCAGTGTGTCAGTTACGCACAACGTGAGGCGCGGAATTTTTGTGCCTCTTTGACTTGAACTCGTATTCTTTGCCAGGCTCTCATGTTTAGCCACTTCGCGCTGCACTTCTTTCTCAGTTCGTCTATTTTGAGCCTTGTCGTCACTCAGGCTGTTCTTGTTCCGCCGCCCACCCTTTGTGCTGTGGCCTTTCTGCTGCGGCCCTTCCTTGACGTCATCTGGGCTGTCGTTCTCGACGACCTTTCTCTCTTGTTCCCTCTCGATCGATTTAGGGGGATCCACAATCAGCTCCGAGCACTCGATGCCTCGTCGTGCGCGAGGATGCGCCGATAGCAGCGTGGGGATCACCTTGTTGATGGTGGCTCGGGCCCGCTTTGCTCGAGCGTCCCGGCGGAAAGCTGCGGGAGGTTTGACTACGGTTGATTCTGTACGACCCATTTCTTTCCTGATTTATTTTTCAGGTATTAGCTCCAATTGTGCAACTTGAGTTCGTGTTTTCGTGGTTGATTAAGTGAAGTAGGCGTCTAAGAAGGTGGTGATATGGGTCACGAGCCACCAGATGTACTAGAATTCGGTGAGATGGCGGAAATGCCGAATGCCTTTTATCTGAGGCTGTTGATGTTCGAGCACTGTCCATGAAATTGACTTCAGTATATTCGAAGGGAGGTAAGGTGTCTCAATGAATTGAATAATGTATCGGGAACTTTGATGGACATATGTATGAGGTCGTGTTTTGTGGACACTGCAGCTGGACATAGTCTCTCCACATTTGAGGTTGGATGCATCATCATCATATTGCCAACTTTGAGCAAATTCATATCTGGTATACATACAACTCTCTAAATATAATGTGAGTAACCAATCATTTAGGGTTGAGACTCAATAACAATTTACTAGATGCGCTGCTTAGTACATAGATATGTGATACGTTGAAAAGCTTACACGGTTAGATGTGGCCTACTTTCATTTCTTCATAACTACTTATTAAATAAATTTCACGTGCTACAAGACTCAGTGTGATCTTCCACTTGTCCAAGAGATAGATGCCATGGTGTCAAGGTAAGACGTTAGAAGAATAGCACCCACGCATCGAGTTACGTTGTCCTATATATTCGGAAACCGGACTCAGTAATAACATACAGCAGAACCTAAGGGATACGAATGATTACATAGAGGCAGACTACATAAGGTAAAAGGGGTCCGCTAGTACGAAAGTACAGAGGCAAAAGGAATTGCTTAGCATAAATATAGATGTACGTATATATATGTGTGTGTATATACATATGAGGTAATATGTTAGCATTCGCATTTATTATATATCCACCTCTTCGTTGCTCGTCTGGTAATCTGCGAACTATCTTTAGCCCGCTGGGAGACAGACTGCTGTTGTCTGCTGGTGTCTTGCACAGCATTTCTGTTATTATAGGTATGCAATGGCTTTTTTTAGTCTCGTTCCTACCTCCCTATGGTAGATAAAGTCCTAAACCTCGGAGGGGATTTTCCTCATCAGCAGGTAGAAAACCCCCACCATCCTTGGATTATAGGCTCCTTTCCCTTTATCAGTCAACACAAGGAACATGAAACGTTTCTAAAACTGAATCCCTCCACCTAGTATGTTGTCGTAGTCGTCCTGGCGTGTGTCTCTAAAAGGCCTATCGAGACTCTGGAGGTCGCCCAGGAGGTGGTGGCTTGGGAGAACCGGTTCGAATCCTCGGAATGGGAGACACTCTCTTTTGGATCTCTTCTCTCCTTTTTCCTTCTCCAAGCTTCTTTTTTACTTTTGCGCCCGCCTGTTGATTGCTCTAGAAGCGGAGAATCTTGCACACCGTGCTGGGAAAGTCGTCATGGCTTGCGCATATCTGCGCCTTCTCGACCCTCGAACCCCTTATACCATTGCCGTCGTGGAATGCTTTGCAAGCTCCTCTAGCAAACTTGTTAAGATCGTGTTCGTAGCAGACAGAGCTCAATCCAGAGCTCTTGAACTCCGTACTGGTCAGCAGCCTATAGCCTCCGATATTGTAATAATCTACGTCCAACATGGACTCAATCGCTAGGCTATGTCATAGACCGAGCAGAACGTCGCTGACAAGGGCCCTTCGTTGATCGAACTAAAGCTTTATCTTTGGCCATTTTGAGGTCTAGGTCTTACACTAGCTTTTCTTTCTGCCGCAACTTAGGTAGTAAATGGTATGGGGAGATAGCAAGTTGTAAATAATTATCAATGTCCCAACCGCATCATTTCTAGCGTTGATAAAACAACAGCACGGTAGTCGAGGCGTAAGTTGACCATGGCAATTTCGGCCGGTGTCGGAGTACAACAACCTAATAAATCGGCCGTTTTGCCAAGACTCGGGGTATTTGATTGTTCAACAGCTCTTCTGAGCAAAGTTCGGTCGGGGACAAATGAAAGTCGGCCGAACTTCCGCTTTCCCCGAGTATGGACATGAACAACGAGTCTACCTCGTCAAATGAAACGTGTGAAGATCTCATCAGCCGAAATAGATCATTCCAAAAGCAGTGAGTATTGGACTCTACTGCTTGGCTGCATGCAGAACATATGATGGACGGAACCTCGCGCCCCAAGGGTGATTCAAGACGCCGCCGACCTGCGCTTGCTTGTGTGAGCTGCCGAAAATCCAAGATCCGCTGCGACCGCCAATATCCATGTGGTGCATGTGTTCGGTCTCGGCATAAGACCTGCGTATTCGACACACCACGTAGTGCGACTTCACGGAGATCGGGGATAGCTTCTGTGTCGGCCGATGTTGACAGCCACAGTGATTTGGGCCCGGTAACGCCAGCTTCCAGCACACTTACACCACATTTGCATGACCATGAAAAAGTTCAGGCCCCTACGTTGCGTGATACAGAACTCGTCGATGCAGATGCGCCGTTACTCGATGTTGATAAAGTATTGAATCGACTCTTCGAGCTCGAGCGTCGTGTGGATGAATCAGCGGCGGCTCGAGAACCACCAGAGAAGAATGCCCGACGATCAGCGCGCCACGAAGAGCAGACCATCGAAAGCTACCTGGCTGCCGACATTCATCCCATGAGCAGGGGTGTTATGTCCAAGACACGCTACTTCGGTCAGAGTCATTGGATGAACGGTATAATACATGTTCGTCCCCCCTTCTCGCACACGACCCTCACTCTGTCACTAACGACATACTAGTTTAAATCACTGCTCGAGGTGTTCGAGCATCAGTCCAAGGATGCCAAGTCTGAGGCCATGGAGGTCTTGAACAAGTGCAAGGCGTTAGCGCGAACTATCAAAGCACAACGCTGTCCTGACATTATCACCAAATTTGGGACCAACATCCCCCCTAGGGATGTTGCAGACAAGCTTGTCGATGCCTACTTACGGACCCTCGAGACTGTCTTTCGTGTTATACATGTACCATCCTTCAAGAGTGACTACGAAAAGTTCTGGGCGACGCCTGATACAGTTGGAATGCCTTTTATCATCCAGTTGCAACTGGTCATGGCTATCGGATGCACCATTTACGATGAGTCTTTCTCTATGCGCAAGTCGGCCATACAATGGGTGACTGAGGCACAGTATTGGATTCTGGGCCCTCCACTGAAGGGTAAGCTGACGATTACTGGCTTACAAATTATGGTCCTCCTTACGCTTGCTCGTGAGACTGCTTCGGTTGGTGGTGACTTGGTCTGGATCCATGTCGGATCATTACTGCGCAGCGCCTTCTATATGGGCCTTCATCGCGACCCTAGTCGGCTTCCAAGAATGTCTCGGCTAGATACTGAAATACGCCGTAGACTATGGAACACCATCCTAGAGTTGGAGTTAAAGACTTCCATTGACGCCGGTGGTTTTCCAGCAATCTCACCTGATATGTCGGACACTAGAGCCCCGGCCGATTTGGATGACATGGATCTGATGGAGGATGATATAGAGGCGACCACTAAAGAAGGTGACAGGTTCACAGACATGACAATGGCTCTCGCTCTGCGAGACAGCTTTCGCGAGCGACTTGCGATCTACCAGATGCTGAACGCCACGCCGTTCCGAGGAACGTAGTGAGTGATCCCTGGAGTCATTTTCTACCCCTTCTAGTAAATTTTGAGCTCCCGCGCGGCATGTCTCAGGAGCGAGATTCGCGTACGCGAGCAAAATCACTACCAAAAAGAGCAGGAACTGACTCCAGTGTCCGCAGTGATGATACAATTCTTTTACATGGACGCTTTATGACGGCGTTTAAATCTTTAACGACTAAACTCAAGAGATACACATCTTCAGAGCGACAACCGACTTCATTTCAGCGCCGGTTTGTTGAGGTCATGACCCGTCGATGTCTGATGAGCTTACATCTTCCCTACCTAGGCCCTGGTCTCAAAGACCCGGCCTTTGCTTTTTCTCGGAAGCAGGTGACAGAAGCGGCTTTCAAAATGTACTGCCTACTATTTCCTTCAGCAGCCCTGGATTCCACATACCCTTTGATCCCGAGTGGAGAGGAACTGGAGATTCTGTCAACAGAGGGGGATGATCTAGCCCGCTTCGCGATCTGTGCGGCAGGCTTCTGGCGGCTTCTGGCAGGTCAGCCAGCCATGATGGCTATCCTTGAGCTTCAGACGATGCTACAGGAGGATGAAGGTCTAGGACCATCTACTCTTCGACCCGATATACTCAACATCTTACGACATTCCCTTCCCTACTATATCTCTCGTATCAAAGCTGGCGAAACCAATATCAAGGGCTATCTGTTTACAATGGCGTTAGCGGGACACGTGCAGGCGTTGATGGAAGGCCGAACGGGACCGGAACTCCTTGAACCGATCCTTAGCGCCGCCATTAAGACAGAAAAGATATGCTTCGACCTACTGAAACAACAAGTTGTGTCAACAGAAAATACAGACGAAGGCACCGGAGACGACCAGTTCGATTGGGACTCCCTAATGACCATGAACGGAGGCTGGGGGGATAATGCAGTAAGTTCGCTCTCTAAGTTAGATGGTGGTTTAGCATGACTGACTTTGAAAGGCGATGGGATCCTTTTTTAACGTTTCAAGCGTTGACTCCTTTCTTGACACAACCGGCGGTCTGGTCTTCACGTCTCCTTCTGGACCTTTCTGGGGCTAGGGACTAGGGGCTAGGGGGTTAGATCCGATGTCTTCTCCATGTGACCCTCTAATGAGATATGTCATGTACAATATTATATGATTTGCTGGCGCTCCTTGGCGTACGGGTTGTTGATATTGGGGGGCTTCGCCGATCCAGCTGATTCGGCTACTTCCCTCCTCCATTAGGTACTCGGTTTGCTATCATGTAGATCGATTGTAAACTACTGTTTCCCTCTGTCTTTGTCTTTTCACCCTCGGATATAATGTCTACCTGCTTATAGGCGGACAATCGGAACTGCGCTGATTACTGATCGCTGTAATACAGGCCATTCTGACTTATACCTGCGCCCACTCTTGGCGAATAGTAGGCGATGAAGGAGGGTACACACTACTGTGACTATCTCTGTATTCAATATCCCAATGAACATACGAGCTTCACCGCTCTCTGACTTATTTATACGTATGAGAAGGGTGGAATTACACATATGATATAGCTTCAAGTGGTAATTCTGGTAAAGTTGGGGCCGCGTTGGGGTTACCTACTTCCCCACATTGATGATCCGGGGCATCCATCTCATTGGAACTTGTCACGATGGTCTTTATTGAATAAATGGAACCCGCTCCCTCTCCCTCTCAATATGATGCTGATGTATGGCATTTCGGCTCTGCCGGTAGACCATTTCATCCGATCGACACAAATCAGCTTATAAACTGCTTACAAGTAATTCTCGTATTCACTATACCCGGGGCCAACTCGGCTTACTTCGTCGGTTTCTTCCCCAGCAGTGGGTTGTGACGCTCAATGCACCTGTGCTATAAATCATCTCCCACTTCCTACCCCGCAAACAAACCAGCCACACGGTTACCCATCCCCCAAGCTCAGAATCTCCGCCACCCAACCACACATCACGATGCCTCACAAGGAAGTAGTTGACCGAGAGTTCACCCCGGACCAGTACGAGGACTTCCCGGATGGCTTCCCCACCGTGGAGCTGGAGACGATCTCGCTCGCCAAGCTCCAGGACGCCGCGGAGCAGGACCGCGTATTCGAGGTCTGCAAGGGCCGGGGCTTCTTCTACCTCGACCTGGCTGGGTGTGAAGCCGGAGAGACCATCGCCAAGGGTGCCGACGAGATCGCTGCCGTGGCTGAGGATGTGTTCAAGCTGCCGCTCGAGGAGAAGATGACGTATCGGCTACGCGGCGGGGGTGGGTCGCTCGATGGTTACAAGATCGCTGGTGAAACGCTCGCGGATAAGTCCGGCGCTAGGGATACGGCCGAGTTCTTCAATGTCGGGAAGAACGAAAGTGAGTTTGCTGTCTTATATGTTTTACCGACCGTTGTTTTTGAGAGGTGGGGGCAGAGGATAACTTGGTTTGGGCATGGCGGAGAGACCTCCGCACTTTCAGCCGAGGATGACTCTACGCCAACTTGCTGGATATCAAGTGCAAGTGCGAACCAAATTGATCAATCGCTAACTTGAGGCATTGGAGTGATCGTCCCGGAAGATCAAATGAAGAAACGCTGGCCGGAGGTGATCAAGGCTTCCAAGCCTTTGTTCAAAGACTACATTGAGGCGGCTCATGGCATCGGCTTGTCAATCTTGAGCATACTCGCGAACAAGATGGGCGTTGACCCGGCCGAGTTCAATAGTCGCCATCGCATCGAGGAACAATCGGGCGACCATGTGCGACTTACACGAGGCCCGCCGAGGGACAAGGAGGAGTTGCCTGAGATACAGACGCCGAGTCACACCGATTTTGGCACGTATGTCAAACTTGAATCTGCTGTTTTGAATTTGCTGGGTGACTAGCTGACATTATTTAATCACTTTTTTTCATAACAGTATCACGGTTTTGATGAACTGGCTAGGTGGCCTGCAAGTCTGGTCGGAATCTGCACGCAAAGCGCAGCTCCTGAACCACGAGCCTGACCTACCTGGGGAGTGGTTATGGGTGCGGCCGAAAAAGGGGTGCGCAAGTGAGTATTATCCAGGGTTATTTTCTTCCTGTCTTGCCGTTCAAGAAGGCGGGAAATTACTGCCTGATGTGGTCATTGCTATTTAGAGCCTAACATGCTCTCGGGACCCTTTAAGACTTCTTCACCGAATATTTACTGACTTCAGATTGTTACAAGTCATCAATCTCGGGGACGCGGCTGTCAAGTTCACCAACGGCGTGCTGTGCGCGGGTCGACACCGCGTGATCCCGGCGCCAAGCGTGCAAGGCAAGTATCCGCGCTACAGCGTCGTCTATTTCGTGCGGCCCGAAGACCAGTGCGTTATGAAGCAGTTCAGAGGTGAGGGTATACCTGATGGCCCTGAGGAAGAGAGGGATATCAGTGCTGGAGAGTGGATCAAGGCGCAGGCGGCCGGGTTGGGCATCCAGTTCAAGAAGGACTGAGCGGTTAACGTGTGGGAACAAGAATAGATGGTACAGCATATCGGGTGAGTAGAGACGGATACGAAGAGACAGCTCTATGCATCTATCTAAAATACCAAGAGAAAGTGAATTCGCCTTTCTGAGCCATGCTAACCTGTATTTTGGAGTCGTGAACTTTTCGGAGTAAAATGTCAATTTTTGAAGAAAAAATTAAATAGCTTCATGCTTATAATGTGCCACGTATTATTCTATGAGCTCAAACATCAACCCCTAGCATTCATCCACCACCACAGCATGCACTACCGCTTTTAGCAACACCGGTGTCCAACAATCGCAACTCGGCCCAGTTAGCTCAATCGGTAGAGTGTGAGACTCTTAACCTCAAGGTTAGGGGTAAGTTTAGCACACGAATGTGTTAATCAAAATGCTAATAGTCTGATGAAAGTTCAACCCTCGTATTGGGCTCAATTCCTGATGCTCCTTAGTTCACTAGGGATAGTAGTAGTCTTTGGATGTTTTTTGGGATATTTTTTTAATAATTATTCTTATCGTACTGGGTGTCCAGCTGAAGTAAATTGTGTATATGAAGAAAACTATGGTGCAAATCGGATTAAACGCGTAAACTCCATCATGATGCTACCGTAAATGCCAGAAGACCATCGCTATGCTGATGTATATATACATAAACCCAACGCCATCATGTAATGCAAGAGAAGCTCAGACGAAAACAGTGACCGCGCAAGTGACGAAGTATATAAAGAGGAATAAGTTGCGGCAGACCTCGCTTAGTAAACCACCGCCGTTACGACAACATCTCATTAACTTGTATCAGGCCAGGAGCAGCAAGGGTATTGCCGACGATGGCATCTGCATCAGTGAAGTTGGACGAGTTCGTCAGCGCGGCGATGCTTAAACCCGTCATGAGGTTCTCAGTGAAGGGAAATAGTGCATCAAAGGTGAGCACGCCACCGTCAAACTTGGGGTTGACGATCGGTTCCGAGATGGGCAGCTGCTGGCCTACGAGGTACGTGACGTAAAGTTTGGTGAAATCGGACCTTTCGTTGATCTCTGGATTCTCAGTTAAGTTGGCTGAGAAGGGGAGGTACATGTCGCGTGGCTCGGCTGTCGCTTGCACCTTCAATTCCGGGAAGATGGGGATCGGAATCTTGTCCATTTCGAAGGAGGAGCACTCGACGATGAAGTCTTGTAGCGCTGAGAAGGCGAAGGGCCCGACGTTCGTGGTCAGAAATGGTTTCTCCGAGGGCTTGCGGTTCAGCATGAATCTGAAGAATCCGTTCTGCTCGCCCTCTTGCCCGATGACGGCGGAGACGGCGCGCACGGGCTTGTCGTCGCCGTTCTGCGCGAATGACTGTGCAGCATCTTGCAGTGTACCCAGCACCACTGCCGTCAGGGTCTCGGCTAGGTTGATGGCGTCTTCGAGCGTCGTCGTTGGGAACTTGTATGTGCATGGCTTAGGGATAACCGACACATTGAAGTGCTGTAGGATGTTCATCGCTGTTATGGCGTGTAATTCCTCTTGCTAGTATATATGTTAATCAAGGATGCGTTTCTGAATGTAGAATCATACTTACAGATTTGATTGTTTCCAGTATCTCAAGAATCTCGGCCTTGGACCGGGTGGGTGACTCGTACTCGAAGCCGGGTACATTGTTGGTGATGTTTTTAATAATATCCTCAAAGAAGGCGACCTCAAAGTTTTCATTAAAGGCGATAAGCTGGAAATTGGCGATGCCGGCCTGGCTGAGAGTTGGCGGCGGCGCCAAGTTCGAGAGTCGGCCACTGGCTTGTCGTTCAATGTTTAATACCTGCTGTGCATTGGGCATTGGAAAGCCATCGTCAGAGGGAGCAACGTATGGTGTGACGTATGCCGTGGACAAGCCCAGCAGGGTCGTAGAAAGGGCGAGATGTCGGGTAAGCATAGCTAATGGATTTCCGGTCTATCTGAATTCAAAGAACAGGAATCCTAGGATGATGGGTTGACGGGGAAGTGATAAAGAATTACTATTATTCGTAGAAGACGGGATAATACAATTGAGCGCCGATTTTGGTGTTGGAAATGGTAAGCCAAGACAACCTATGATCGAGCGATGTTGGCAACATTTGTATTCTTTCAAATTTCCCATGTTCGATATGGCCCGACCATAACTTGTTAGAAATTGTGGCAGAGTAATGGCTCGAAAACGTCCTTGCGCAAATACGTGGACCTCCGCCTGACGGATGATGACTGGCCCGACATGCTCATGTCCTTGCTGATAGGTATCTGGATCTTACTTACATAACACCCATCAGCACTATCCCACCGGAAAACATGTTTCCGATCGCACTTTGCCCATCCGTACGTATTTCCGTCAACGTTGACAACTCTGGAATGCCGGGGAACCTGGGCTTGCTGGACTTGCTGGACATGGTGAGCGGCTCAATGTCAGCCTTTCTATTATCTATTTTGGTTGTGGCGGAGTCGTGGTGCTGGGGTTGGCTCCAATCGCAACGGAAGTCGAATAAATAGCATGAATGCAGCCAATCAATCGTGAGAGTCCCGAAAAAATGCTGACGCCTACTACATACGTTGCTAACAAGGAATAGTGGTAGACGTAAGAATGTTCTCTATGCATCTAGGCAGGTTAGGCGGTCGTGGCAGCTTTTCTCCTCTTCCCGACTGCTCAAGTAACTTTACGCTGTCCCTAGCCAATGCACTGGTTTTCGTGCTGCTTAACGACAGCATCGATATAGTTAGAGAAGTTAACCGAACCCTTAAGCTCGATGGTTAGGCTATCTTTAACTTATGGAAGTACATGCTTCCATATTACGGGGCCCATCTAGGCTGCTGCTAAGGCGACACGTTGTGAGAGGACACTGCTACTACGCGCCGGCCTTGCCAAGTGGTCTCAGGCCGACTTTTTACACAAGATTTTCATGGAGCCGAGCAGCGTTTCCGTTACAACGTCCGAGATAGACCGCTACGCTAACATATTGTGGATCTTCATCGGCGGCGCCTCGACCGTCGGGCTGGCTGCGATCAGACGAGGAGAAATAGGACAAGGTTGTAGAGATTATCAAACCGTAGTATGAACAGCAGGTCTTCGACTTCTCTCTTCCCTCTACCAACACGAAGATGGAGACACTCGTGCGAGGCAGAAGACGACCATGATGAGTAGAGCCTCCGCTCGCCATCATGGTCGCAAGCCCACCACGCCGCAGTGTACAGTTGATCTCGGAGGTGCAAGCGACATCACTGGGCCATGCTTGTAGCATGACGAAGTTGGTCGCACTGAGGGAGAAGGTCTCCTTCGCAAAACCTGTCAAATCGGCAGCGCTAGAGGTTAGGTATGCTTGCACTTAAGCCCTTGCGCACAGTCATCTCTCGTCTTTCGGTTTAGAATGAAGCTGACGACAGCAGGTTTAATTTTGAGAACATGGGCCTATTTTCAGCGTCCCCTACCCTTGTTAATCATTGGGTTTTTGGGCCGCAATAAGCTCCTTTGCACTTAGAATCCAAGCCACACTCCCGCTTTCTCAGTTAATTCATAACAAACTTGAGAGGCTCGCTCAAATTGTGGGCGAGTTATGGAAGCAGCACAAAAGAAATAGAGTACAAATTAGAAATGCCTGGGTACCCTGGCTCGCGCTTTGGCTTTCTTGAGATTGGAATTCTCCTAGTGGAAAACAGACTTACACTAGCTGCTAATATAGGTAGAGAGCAAGGGTGTGAGCAGAAATTGTCATAATACTGTAGGAGATCTGACCGGGAACGCCAGAGTGAGTGGAAGACGGGTCAAGTTAAATCCGCAGAAGCGCCACGTCAATGTCGTGCACCCAAATTCCGGATTCCCAAATTCAATAACATGGAACTGCGTTCTTGATTAACCTTGAAAGCATCGAGACTGAACCAGCTTCGAATCCGCTATCATCAGTATATGTAGACATTGTTGACAAATTCTGGTATGACACATCGCCAGCAAACGTTCGGAGGGCATATGGTAATCCGACTGATGGAACTGGAATGTTCCTCTGCCTGTTGTGCCAAAAAGCTTGCCACTGCCAGTCTTGCAAGCCAATTTCCGTGTGCTCGCACAACGACGAGACCCGCCGGGAGATCGCAGAGGTCATCCCATGATTCAACAGATATCATCAGCACTGCTGGTGCGCTCCCAGGGGCATGATCGCAGGTGCTTTGTGGCGGGAGCTGGTAGATTTTGGCACTTCGCAAAGCCGAGATCATGTCAACATCTCCGATCCATTTTCCTCTCTCTCGGATGGAAACTATTGATTCCATCTTCCTATACCGAGAATCCTGGTTGCCTTGATCTCCTGGTTGATCTATTGCCCGTTCCCAGCTCGTGAATGACAAGTGCATAGATGTAGCTCCTAGAGCATCCTCTAGCTTACCATTAAATGCCTTCTGGTCAGTAACTCTCCAATTAGAATAGTCTAATGGTGACGCCATTGGATTCTCAACGGAAGAGAAGATTGTGAAGCCCGGCTGTCCAATATTTCCAAGAATTCGGACGAGAAATGGTCGCTTTGACGCCTGTAGCGGATCATCAAGAAGCTGCAAGTTGTTGATTAGCTTTCAAACCACGCAAACGTATGATATTAGAAGTCTGATATTTAGACACGTACCCAATTAGGCACGTAAAGGGAATCACCCACGGAGACGCCCATAGAATTAGGCGCTACATCTGCCGAAGGAATGTTGCAACCTCCTGCAAAATAAGAAATGATTGCTATTTGGTGCGCCATACTCAGGAATGGAATAGTAATGGAGCTGTAGTTTTGTGCTATCAACTCTAGAGCCCAAGAGCAGTCTACTAATGGTTGCAGCAAGGTTTCTATGCGAATTATCCTCTGGGGTAGAGCTGTGAAAACACTGCTGCTCAATCCAAGTATATTAAGCGTGCGGTACACAGAGTCTTGTGCGATCTGTACTTTGTCGGACGGACGAAGTAGATCATGAGCTAGTGCCCAGTGTATGTCCTCCATGTCAACTTTGGCCGGCAGTCCATTCATTAAGAGTCGGATGTCTGGTGAAGAATCTGGAACGAAGATCCCCGCTGACTGGCTATCACCGTATACTATAATATAGTTTTTTTCCCCCCCATTTGGCATAATTCTTGAGAATGTCGTTATATCGTTGTGGAATATGTAGTTTCTTTTAATCAGTTCTGCGTGGCCTGAACGTACGATGCCAAGAGGTAATCCTTCTGGATCTGATGTCCACTGCGCATGTTGCTGTCCAGATCGCATCATAGACCGTCCCGCAGTGATGTTATCGTTACCCTCATCGTTAAGCGGGAATACGGTAGCAAAATCAGCTTGTACTTTATACATTTTCTTGACAGCGTTGTTGTTGAATGCGCCGTTCGTAAAGGCCTCATCTGTGGACTTTTCTCCCGACTCTTCTTCATACTCTTCTTCGGACTCTCCTTCATACTCTTCTTCGGACTCTCCTTCATACTCTTCTTCGGACTCTCCTTCGGACTTTTCTTCGGACTCTTCTTCGTATTTATCCACCCTAACATTATGCCGGATTATCGGTGATAGAGACCTCAAGGCGTCCACTCTCCCACCTATGCGTCGTAAAAATTCGACTTTTCCCGTGGTGGTTTCCAAGCAGCTGAGGAAGATTTGAGGCTCATCTAGACCAAAATATGGTCTTGATCTTCTCTGTGCTGCGGTACCACTGCCCGAGGAATCCTTCGTAATGTCAGGAATGAACTTGGAACGTTTCCGCCCCAGTGCAAGGAGCTGATTCCCCGTTTCTTCGTTCGCCATGAGCTTGATGGTAGCATCCTGCAAGAAACGAAACACTGATGTGGAGTTCAAATAACCACCAATCTCATATGAATTGAATTTCTCCATTCGATTAGAGTGTGATAATGCATACTCGGAGAAATTGTGCAGAAATATCAAAGTAGCGGTTTCCATTTCTTTGTTTATGTTCCAGTGGCCCATGATACAGCCAAGCACAACTTGGCTAAACTCAGACGCAGTTAGTCTAGAGGGGTCCTCTCGTAGCAATGCTTGTTTCTTGATTGGGTGGCCATAATATCTCAGATGAGCAAGAGACAAGGACCAGGAGATGCCGTTCACGGGAGTTGTCGCTGATGGCGTGCAGCCAAGAGATAGAATCCCCCCGGGAGGTAAAAGGTCATCCTCCATATGTACTTCCACTGTTTTTGAACCAAAGACGAGAATATCGGGGTATAAATTCCAAGAACAGAGGCCAAGCAAAGCAGTACCGTCTTGGACCTCTTGAGGAATCCCAGAAAGCACGCACTCCATTATGGTTACAGACGTACGCCATACTTCGATTACGCTCGGATAAACGCTTTCGACCTTCTGAATCGGTAAGGATATATTCTCCAGAATGAGTTTCAATTGCGTCTGGGGTTTGAGAATCATGCTGCAGCTGTTCGCAGTCTCGATCCACGCTCTGGCACTTGCATCCCACTTTGCCAACTCCGCTCGTGGGATTTCTTGCTGGGCGGCGGCAGCGGCTAGAGAGAAGGGCATGGCGGCTCCATTTTCCAAGTCTTTTGTGATTGCACGTCTCCTCTCCTGGACCAGTTCGACCCAGATCGATATGGCCTCTGCTGGCTCCCAGATAGTCAAGATGCAAGCCAAGAGATGTACGTGGATGGCGCTACCCTTTGCATCTTTTGTCGACGTAGCAGCGGCCCATATAGAAGTGGCGTCTACTCCTGTCTAAGCTCCAAAGATAGACGACGAATAGTCCTTGGATGCCTTGTCCGTAACTAATTGAGATATATCGGAAACACGCTGCCCATATGCGGCGATCAGCTTAGGTGTATCAGGACATACCCCCTCGAACAAGGCGGCTAGCCGTCTAGCTGTGATGTGGCTTTTGCCCGTCTCGGCGTCCTCTTTGCGTCTACTCGATAATAAATTTCCGAGTTGTTGATACTCCTTCGGAGCCTCATATTTGACAAGAGTGAAATCGAAGTTGATATTGGCTGCTGCTACAGTGACTTCATTCGTTGCAGCGGCCAGCGCTGCTTGTAATCGGCCAAATGACGGATCTGCCATGGGCGTGGATACGATTCGGCAGTTATAACTGCATGAAGTAGGTTATGACTAGAAGTGAAGAGGAGTAATTGACGGAGCTTAGAGGCAGGCTGTGGGTAGTGTCTGCAATATTATATGTGTTGAAGGGCTAAGCGCTGGCAGGCATGCAGGGTTGTTGTGTGATGGCTGAGTATCGGCATCTCTCAAACCTATTCGTCCAAGGGTGCAGCTCTACAGACATCTAGACCAGTGGCGGAATGGCTCTCGGCTAACCTCTACGCCATCTGTATGAAGTTCGCATTGTAAAAAAGATATCCAAGTATTGCTAACTGCTTAAGTCTAGTCTATATTATTGAAAAACGCACCTTAGTCCTTAGTTTTGTGTCCTTTGCCAACATTGCTCCTCTCCACCACCAAATCACCAATAGAGGAGATGGGAACGCCGCCCATAATATCAAAGACCGCGACCGTGGCCTGAAACTCTCTACCAATGTAGTTGCGCAACTCGACCGCCATGAGAGAATCCACGCCGTAGTTAGATAGCGGCTTGCTGGGTTCCACATCGTCAGGCGAGATAGACATGGCGCGTGCCAGCTTGATGGCCAGGGCCCTAATGACAATCTGAATACGTTCATCCGTCTCTTCCGCAAGTCGGAAGAGCGTCCCTGGATTTTCCGTGATTGAAACAGACGCTTCAGATATTGTCTGACCTACAACGTGGGAGAATGATCCAAACAAGGGGCGATCGTGCATTTGTGGAGGCGTTTGGCCCTGCAGGAGGAAGTCTGCCGGAGTGAGCAAGCCGATCAGAATCTGGCTCTTGGTAACCGACAACAAGGGCAACTCAGGGTCACAATAAACGCTCAATAAGGCCATTAGCTCTGTGTCATCGATCTGCTGCATATCAGCTGCCTGCTGCCGATTGCGTTGATACGATTCTTTCTCCGCGATGATGCCGATATTGCGCATCCAACCCACATCGAATGAGACGGCCTTCTGTCCACTAGCCGTGCGGTGGCGTGCTAACGCATCTTGGGCCGAGCAGCCACCCGCATAGTTTGATTGCGCGACTGTTCCGCATATTCCGGCGAGGGATGACAAGAGCACGAAGAAATCCAGATCTTGCGGTAGAAGATTGTGCAAGTTCCAGGATGACTGAACCTTTGAACTGATGGTTAACGCCCACTGGGCGTAAGTCATGTTCTCAAACACAGCGTCTTGAAGGACCATGGCGGCATTGATGCAACCTTTAACGGCAGGCATACCTCGGGCTCTACTCTCTTCGAGCACTGCCGCCAATGAAGCGGCCGAAGACACATCGCATATCGGGGCAAATACTGTCACGCCCTGCGCTGTAAGATCCGAGACGACCTCTACAGCTGCCTCGGTCACTGGACCAGACCTTGATAGTACGATTAGGCGCTTCGCTCCTCGCTCGGCCATCCATCTCATAATAGCGCGACCCAGGCCTCCCAAACCTCCGGCGATCACATAGGATGCTTGTGGATCGAATTGCCACGTCTTCCTCTCTAGAACACGTTGCTATCGTCACTGTTAGCAAGTAAATCTTAAGTGTACAGATTCTAGCACTATACTCACGGGCACTATATCATTGGGATCAATTCCAATCACGATACGACCTGTATTCTTGCCGCTTTGAAGAAATCTGAAAGCTTCCTCGACTTTGGAGACAGGGTAGACATGCAATGGGCTGGGATGCTGAGCACCCTGTTCGAGCAATCCCAAGGTGCTCTTGAGAAGCCTGGCCGTAAGGTCCTCGTCCGACTGTGACAAGTGAACCAAGTCAACAGCTGAGAAAGTCACGTTTTTCGCGAAACAGGCCATTGGCAATGATGAATTTGCCATGATATCTGCTTTGCCAATCTCAACGAAGCGGCCGTACGGCGCAACGCACTCCCACGAGGCCCGAAGACCGTCTCCAGAAAGAGAGTTGAGCACAACGTCAACCCCGTAGCCGTTCGTTACCCGCATGATTCCCTGTGCGAAGGAAGTATTTCGACTGTAAAAGATATGGTCATCCGGGATTCCGAATTTCTCCATCAGGAACTTTTTCTTCTTGTCGAAGCCGACAGTCGCGAAGATTTCGGCCCCCCTCAGCTTAGCGATCCATATCGCCATCTGACCCGTACTACCTGCTGCGGAATGAATGAGAATCTTCTCTCCCTTTCGTAGCCGAGCGACGTCTACTAGAGAGTAATATGCCGTGATACCTGGTGCGACGATAGAAGCTGCTTCTTCGAAGGACAAATCATCTGGGAGCTTGAGGACAGAGGACTCGACGGCGCGGGGATACGCTCGCATACAACCTGGAGAAATCATACAGACTCTGTCCCCAGGCTGGAGGCCTGACTTGCAGTTGGATCCTACCCTAGTCACGATGCCAGCACAATCTCCTCCCAAAGCGCCGTCATCTAGACGGCCAAGGGCAACATACACGTCGCGAAAGTTAAGGCCCCATGCTTTAGCGGCAATTTCAACTTCTCGCGGCCCTAGCGGTGTGCTCTGGTTGGAATCCTCTACGAACTCAAGACTCTCCAAGTCCCCTGGCGTCCCAACAGTTAGTTGCAACCCCGAGCCTGACGACCAAGGCTTGTGCCGCAATTGAGGGTGTATCAGCGACCGAATAGTGTCATTTAGAGACGATTCTTCGACCACTCGGCTTGTAGTGAGCTCACGCTGGCGGACAACGTACTCAACTTCTGCTGATGACCCCTCGAAAGCCGCTTTTAGTACCTTGTCGACATAGCGTGCTACAGCAGCAACAGATTCGTCGTCACGCTCTATCGAAAGCATAACAAGATGTTTCTCCAGCGCTTCGGTACGAATGCTACGTAAGAAACCCGGGGCAATTCCGTACAGTGGATACTGAGCGTCATCTGGTCGAGTCACAGTGACCCATAGTAGGTTTTGGGCTGTCTTAATCAAGCCTTGGAAAACTTCAAAACTCTCTTTAGTCATGGTGGCGAGGAACGGCTTGTCCGTCTCAATAAGGGATACCACCACATCACAATCCATAACCCCTGCGTCTTCAATTCGTGCGAGTGCGATGGTATTTATCTGTTGGTTCGTCGACTGAGATTCAAGCGCTTCTTGAACTAACATAGCTAGAGCAGTCTGGTCATCCGAGTCAGGATCAATAACTAGAAAGACCCTATGATGTGGGGTTTGGTCGTCGGGTTGCTGTTCTGCTTTGGCCGTCGTTAAGATGATGCTAAAAATATGACAAGAGTCATTAGTAAAGTCCCTGAGAACAATGTCATTGCCGGAGAACCCGTTGGCCTGGAGACACTCATGCCACTGGTCCTCGACGATAGCGGGCGACATCGCACGCCATTCCTCCTTGCAATTCCACCAGCCAGGGGCAAGGCCAAACGCAAAGTTCGTGATGACCTTTTCGGGGGCGACAGCCTCGAGGAGAAGCATGCGGCCCCTAGGCGTGAGTGTTTTATGCACGTTTCGGATCGTCGCTGAGAGGTCTGTCGTAGCGTGCAGCACACTCCCGGCAATGACCAGGTCGTACGATCCCAGTTCGAAACCTTGGTCTTCAACTGCTCTCTCCAGGTCAAACGTCTTGAACGTCATCCGTTCGCTGATACCAGACCACTTGGCCCTAGCATTTTCAAAGAATGTAGGCGAGACGTCAGTGTACGTGTAGTTGGAAAATTGGAGGCCACCGGATTGTCTTTCGAGGTCTATCAAGGTTGACAGGACATGCGATGTCATACCGCCTGTGCCCGCTCCTACCTCCAAAATACGGAGCTGCGGGTTCTCGTGGGAAGCCAGTGTAATAATGCGCTGCAGTCTATGATCGCATATGCTCTTGAACATGTCGGCGTAGAATATCTCTGCGAGACTCGAATCGAAGATGACAGAGAGCGGATCGATTTCCCTAGCGAGGATTCGTTTTAGTTGACGGACGACAGCTGTGAATAGTTTCCATGGCGGGTTGAGAGTCTCAATCTCCCCGAGCAGAACCTCAAGGTCCTCATTACTAATATTAACATCCGCCTGTGCCGGTAAGATTTGTTGGGCGTGGTACTCCATCCAGTCAAGGTGCCTGATTAAAGAGGTGGGAATCTGTAAACGGTCGGCTTCTGTTAGCTGTAAGAGTGTTCTTTGCACGGCCGTGTTGAGGACAAAAGTGAGTTTCTCATGCCAAGCAGCTATAGTTCTCTCATCCTTTGAGAAACTGTCGTCGCCACAGGTCCGACGGAGCTGTTCTGGGCTTAAAAGACTCAATTGTGGTTGCCACTCCAACCCATACAGTAGCTTCTTGCGGACTTGCGCAGAATTATCTTCCTTGGATACCTGTGCCGTGACCAGTCTTTGCATCTTGCAGAGAACGGAGTTGTCGTCTGCGAGTGCATATATAGACCCTTCTTTGTCGTCTCGGCCTGCGACGGTCATGTATCGAATTGAAGCGGTATGAGAAGCCTGCCATCCGGAGGCAGAGAACCACCCATCGTGTAGAGTCATGGGTACGTGTGTGCCAGATACTGCAGTAAGTCCTTTGGTGATGCTGACTCGTAGCACATGAAATGCAGCATCCAGGACAGCGGGATGAATGAAGCTGGCTTGATGTTTTGGTGTTACATTGACGCGAGCGATTGCTGTGGCTTTGCCATCCGATTGAATATCCTCCAATATTTGAAACCAATCGCCGTACTTGATGCCATGTTCTTCATTGTCCCTGTAAAACCTCTGCGAACTGATACTGGTCGTGCATACATCTAATGCACCCTTGTACCTCAAGATGACCTGGTCATTGGCAAAGCGTGTTTCTAAGCCGCCGTTTACTTGTGTGTTGTGCTCCTCGTATTGGATCTGTATAGTAGCCCTGAAACATTCGTTCCATCGATCGTCATATCGAGCGAACAACTTGATGTCTGACCACGTCGATTGTTTCTCGTACGGTTTTTGAATAGGGCGTAGATGGAGCATCGTCTCCGTTTTCTCCTCCCAGGCTTCTTTGACAACAATGGGACTTATAAAGTGAGCTTCTTTGATGTGATAGCCCAAAATAACCTGATTCTCGATCGCCATTTCCCGTACGGCCTCCATTGCCATAATGAGCATTCCGGCTGCTGGATAAATGACAGTGTCGCTTACCTATTTTATGGTTAACACTAGGTGCTTCACTTAAACAAAGTAGTTTTAACGCCACTTACAACGTGATCGCCGATCCAGGGAGTAGTCTCGACGCTCCAGAGATTTCTCCATCTCGGTTCTAGAGGGTTCCAATCGTGGAATTGCCAGCCAAGAAAGTCCCCTGAGACGGGCTCGCGAAGCCTAAAGTCACGACTCAAGCGTGATTCCGCCCAGTATACGTGGGAGCGGTCGAACGGATACTCGGGACAGTCGACTAGAAACGATGGGGTCGGACTTGATAATAGTCGATTGACTTCGGAGATATTGACTTCATGACCGTGACAGAAAAGGTGTCCAAGAAGCCCTAGGATACTCTCAACTGCACCTTTGGAGCGATACAGAGCACTCGTATACCGAGTCTGCTTTCGATTTCCCACCTGAGCTACTGTGTCTTGGATTGGTCGCTTCAGTGCTGAATGTGGACCTATCTCGACTAGGTCTGTGATGCTTCCCAGGCCAACTTTCAACGTGGTCGCGTTCTGCGTGACGATTTGGATGGCGTCGGCGAATCGCACCGGCGACACAAGGTTATCGACCCAGTACTGACCTGTCGCTAATACTGTTGACCTAATAGGCTTTCCCGTCACAGTCGAGATCATTGGGATAGCTGACCTGATACTACTCGACTCAAGTGCTCCCATACGCGACAAATAGTTCTCAGCAATGATCGACATGAAGGATGAGTGGTAGGCTACTCCCGTCTTTAGCTTTTGTGTGAAAATTCCTTCTTCGTCAAGCCGCTGCTTCACGAGGTCAATGGCACTTTCCGGTCCAGATAGTGTGCAATTGAGGGGACTGTTGATACACGCGATCTGAACAGAATCTGCAATGTCTGCGTCGCCCATGGCTTTCAGATAGCTCTGCACCTGCTCCTGTGGTAGATTTACAGATATCATGGCCCCTGCGGATCTGCTCTTGGCTTTCAGCCTGCCAGCAAGCTGGCCTCTGAAGTAGGAGACCTTGCAAGCCGACTGTAGAGTTAGCGAGCCTGCCGTATATCTTCAACACAGGTGTCAGCAAGTTACAATAATAGTAAAGCGCCTTGGTAGCTTACGCCGCAGCAATCTCACCCGATGAATGTCCTACGACAGCCTTTGGAACAACGCCAAACGACTTCAGCAACTCCACTAAGGCAATTTGCAATGCTGTTGACAGTGGTTGGCTGAACTCGGGCCTGTCAATGTTTTTGGTATTTTGAATTTGATCTAACATGTATTAGTAGGTCCTGCGCATCTTAAATGAGTCTGATCTTACCAAAAATAGACCATTCGCACCCCAGGTCAGAGTACATGCTATCGATACGTCTTAAAGTCGCCGCGTAGACGGGATACTGGATAAGCTCCAGTCCCATGCCAACATATTGAGCACCTTGCCCTGTGAACACAAACCCAAGGCCTACATCGGTTGACGTGCGAATTCCTTTCAAAGTAGAAAGAATGGTGCTTAGTGCGGAGCCATCGTCAGTGGTGATGGTAAACGACCGCCAGAGCATATCGCTACGTCGGGACGCTAAGGTATAGGCAAGCTGCTCAACCTTGTCGGTCTTGCCAGCAATGTTGGTCTTGATGTAAGAATCATACTGCTGGTGAATGCGTTGGACTTCGATATCAAAAGTCAGTAATCTCCCTTCAGCATAGAGTTTATAAGGGGTTTCTGAAGTTCGCAGAACTCCACATATACGATCTAGTCGGAACAAGGGGTGTCGATGCCGACGTTTTTGTGAGGAAAATCAATATGTAAAAGGATTGTGGATGTTACTCACGGGCTTTCTCGTCAGCTGCGCTCCAGACCAGTAGTTTGGGTCCGATACTTGGATAATCAACTCCATTTTGCTGTGCCGGACTAGGTTCATAGGTTCCATTGGTAGGCTGCGAGTTCTTACTATTGGGAGTGACATCGGCGTGTAGCATAGCGTGGTGACTGTTGAAGCCGTTGACGCTCTTTCTGCCATTCATCCCATTCATACCGTTGGTGATTTTCGTGCCATTCGTATTATGGGTCCCGTTTATATTCTCAGTCTGTGACAGTCCGTTTGTGGCAGCAGCATGAATAGTACAGTGATTAGCTGTGAGCTTATTTTTTAGTAGATAGTGATATGCATCATCTAGAATGACGTGCGTATTTGTCCCACCGAAACCGAACGAGTTAACCGAGACTCGTCGGAGACCGCTACTTGGCCATGCGATGGGTTTGGTGGGAACCTCAGAGTATGTCAGCGTAGTAGCAGCCTGGAAGTGTGACATTCACATACTACTGTATGGTAGAACTCAACATCGATGTTGTCATTAGGTCGTTCGAATAGGGCGTTAGGGACAATAACACCCTTTTCAAGAATCACTAGCCCAAGTCTGAGTCAGCGCTTCTATAGATCAATGACGATATATTGGATAAAGCCTAGAAATGATAGTTGAAGTGTACATACTGATAGATTTTATGATGCCGGCGAGTCCGCTACAACCCTCGAGGTGACCAATGTTGGCCTTCACCGAACCACTGAGATAATTAGCATGCCCTTCAATGTGTTCGGAATGGAAATGTTATATACTAACACGTAGAGAGGTTCCTCGGCACTCCGATAAGGCCTGAAGACTCTTCCTATGGCTTTCATTTCTATGGGATCGCCCACTGGCGTGCCAGTGCCTTGTGTGTTGTTAGCTGATACAAATCATAGCCAATACTAGATCATCACGTACCATGAGCTTCTACATAACGAGTAGATTCGAAGGAGAGGTTCGCTTTCTTGTAAACCCGTCGTATAAGTTCCTCCTGCGCTTCGGGGCTCGGCTGGGTGAGAGAAGGTGTACGGCCACTGCCAGAATCTCAGAATTAGCGATTGTTGCTTATATAAAGTATTTCAAGTGCTGATGTACGACACAGAGTTGATTGGGGGCAGGAGTCATAGTAACACAAATGTTGTTCTCAAAGGAGCCGAAAGAAGATATGCGACAAGAGTTCAAAATGCTTACTCCTGATTAGTACCAGTTGAACGAATAACAGCCCTGATCATGTCGCCATCCTTGACGGCATCTCTTAGAGGCTTCAAAACCAGGGCTATGACACCCTCACCTCGAGCATATCCGTTTGCGCGATGGTCAAAACTATATGATTTGCTATCAGGGGAGAGAAAACTGAGATTAGATAGTAGCAAGAATCCGTCGGGCCCCAAAATGAGGTTTGATCCAGTCACTAGCGCCTGTAAAAACCATAAGCTTAGGAGCCCTTTGAGAGAAAGGAGATCGGAGGCAGTATGTAAACCTACCATAGAAGCATCGCCGCTTGCTAGGGACTGACAAGCGAGGTCAACAGCCACTAGGCTGCTAGAACATGCAGTGTCAATATGGACACTGGGGCCAAGCAAGTCGAAGTACCAGCTCACGCGATTGGGCAAGATCGATGAGAAAGTGCCTGTGATCGCCATGCGTGATGCTGTCTCAGGATCTTTTGATACCATCCTTGAGTAATCGTCTGTCATAGAGGCACTGAACACAGCTGTCTGTGACCTCTTCAAAGTTCTCGTTGTAATTCCAGCTACGGAGCGCTATGAGCACATATACATCAGTTAGTCCATTGAAGGGATGTACTTACCATTCTCAAAGGCCCTATAAGACGCTTCGAGTGTCCATCTCTGCATAGGATCCATCGACGCTGCTTCTGCTGCTGTTACTGAGAAAAAGGGAGCATCGAATGTCCCCGGATCGTCTTTGATAAAGTAGCCGCCGTGGGAATATAGCTGATTCCAAGTCAGAACGCTCTCACTCACTCCAAAGAACTGGAATGTAATTCTCTTACCTTGTTACGTTTTGCTAACTCCGCATTGTGGAATGCATTGCCGTTGATACGTGATGCTGGCCATTCCGTCATCAAGTTTCTCCCATTCTCTAGTGTCTCCCAGAAGTCGGAGACCGTATCTATCCCTTCAGGGAGCTTGAAGGAAAAGCCCACGATCGCCACGTCCTCCATAGCTAGGATCTCACGTGGTAGGTAGCTTTGATTGACGAAGATGAAGTTATAGCAAGATAATAGCAGCAGAACAAGCAAAGATCAACTGCCTATCGAAGGAAGCCCATTGCTTAATAGTTATAGAGCAGATATTTCCCTATGTATGATCTGTTTCACCATTAGTAGAACGAAGTGTGATGAGGATATATGAGCGTCCTAACTTTGGAGTACTCACACTCTTGTAGTCGAGGCTTACTACTCTTGTACTAAGAGATCTGTGCGAGACGAAAATGCAGCGCCTCCAAGACAGTATATCCCCAGATCTCAGTATGTATCATAGTATTCATGCATGTTAATCATATCTCAAGCGAAGTCTTCGAGAAGTTACTCTTGACGGATAGTTCACGACCGGCTAGCCACCCTTCGGTAGCGGTCCATTTATGATCCGTGGGGCTAGAACTTCGGGTCACGCTAGACGAGAGTGACGCATTACACGGACAGTTTGATAGAGTTGATCGCTTCTAGGCCGGCGGTGAATACTGACGGAGGCTCCTAGCGTCCTTGGCCACATCATCCCAACTACTTATCTAGCATGATTGGATCCATATCGAAGCGATCTCGCTCGATCCTAATTCTCAGAGCTTTCTGACGGATCGATGTGAAGCTGCCCAAGGACTTCCAGTCAGGCAGGAACACTTGCAGAGTCGCTTCGCAATGGAGATGGCTTGCTGGTAGACCTCAGAGGTCATTGGCTATAGAGCTTCTTATACGTCAATGCCGTATCCGCAACCCTGTCTGACTATTAAACCATTGGGCTGAATCGTGAGGCATGGATGGGGCGAAGTCCGTGCAATGTCTGGGGTATATACCTACTCTAGTGCTGAGACAGACCCAAGGACATGCTACTGGAAAAATGTTGGGTCTGACGGACTGCAGCAGTCAGAGACATGGTTGGGCCGAGACCTTCTCTAACTGGGTACATAGCCGCAGAAATGTGAGACCGCATGGGACTAGTGACACGTGCTGACAGTGTTCATTGATGTCAGGTACCTACTTCTCGCGTGGAATATCCGACTATCTATGCAGGAAGTGGTCGTATCAGGTTGGTGGTACCGACTCTAAACGCACAGCGGCTGCGAAGTATTTGAAAGACAATCTCATCCCTACATTGTTGCCAGTTTTGGGCCTTGATGTTCTTGTATCTCGTGCTATCTCCATCATCATAGCGTATTTATTAGCCTTTCAAAATGCGTTTCCTCTGTTTACACGGTAAGTGACAGCCATGCTGAAAATGTTTTACCCAACTGCAACTCCAGTCTAGCAACCTCCGGACTGAAGTTGCCTGCGCCCTCTACTCAATCCTGTACTTCGGAAGCACACGAAGGAATGGCTCGCTAACTGGAGATAGGAAGAGGCACAACTGCTAAGGTGTGCAAACTCAGCACCGCGTTCTCATAAATCCGATTACTAATATCTGCTCATCCTTAGATTTTTGAGATGCAGACGGGTATTTGATACTCTCCTCCTTGATTGGTCTTTGCAGGTGATCTTAACTACTTCCAGCAAGGATTCGCCAAGCACTTGGACGGGACCATGAATTTGTCTTCGCCAATGGGAATGTGTCTACAAAACCTGATGCTGGTTCGTACCTATATCCCTGCTAGCCTGGTGTATAGGATCGTGCTAATTTCAGATAGGCGCTGCCGCTCTCTCGGACGAATTTTTTGGCTATGTGGGCAATACTGTCGACCAGTATGAAGATCTATACGAAGATTTACTCCTTCTCGTTAACAGTCAAGGCCCTTTCGACGGTTTGATGGGATTTTCGGAGGGCGGAGCCGTCGCAGCTTGGATGCTTATTGAGAATTCAAAGCATCCCCTCACTTTTGGATCCTTCAAATGCGCTATTTTTTTCAGCGCTGCTTTGCCCTTTGATCCCGATGTCGTTCGCACTGGAATCGTCAAACCTGTCGATCCGGCTATAGAGGGCGAGTTGATCAAAATCCCAACAGCTCATGTCTGGTCCAATGAGAACGACGTGAACGTCGAGGGTGCCCAGTCCCTAGCGAGTATGTGCGATGCAAAGCTCAGGGAGAATTTTGTGCATTCGTTGGGCCACAATGTTCCCGGGTCGAAGTCAGATTCAGAAGCTCTGGCCGGGACGCTTCGAGTTATCGAGCGCACAATCGAACGCGCCAGGCAGCTAAACTAAGCATCACATACAATAGCACACTTGTACATCCAAACGTGTGCTGTATTGATGTTCTCTCCAATCTACCTAGTCACGAAAGTCAGGTAGTAGCTTACAGCCTGGCTACATGACACCCCGGTTCTCAGGTACTCATCAATTATTCGATGGAATTCCGACACACGCTTCAGAAAGGGAAAGAGAGCACACAGTAATCGGTCAAAACGACTTGCCTGTGATGGAACCTTGGTGCCAATTGGGATTACACTACGTATTGACCGTTTTATCTTGGCCGCCGCCATCCCGCTTGAGGCGTAAACTCGGCAACGGCTGTTGGGATAGCGGTGCCCCTTTTTGTGTATTAGCCTGTTTGAAAGTGCGCGATGCTAGATCAAACACTGATCCAACGCGGAAAGATCTTCACGCTAGTATCGAATGCGTAGTTATCCCAAACAACTTTAACAATAAGGTCTGAATGTGCTGTGAAGTGTGACAAATATGCTGCTTGCAGCCTTGCTATAGAAGACTGCAAGAAAGATGCACAACACCAGAAGGTCAAGATCAGGAGTAGAGTGGAATTTCGGGGTAGCATTGCCGCTTTCGGAAGCCAATGACTTTCTCGACCATGGGTCCCAGGACACAGAAATCCCCACAGAGAACGCCGAAGCAAGGGGTCACCTCTTCCCGATAACGCATGTCTATGGATAAATGTGACCAAACTGACCATCCGGCAGTAGACCGGACCAGCTTCATCAGGGGATACAGGTGCAGCCAAGGGCTTCGGCGAGTGCAAATCCAGATAGAGCAACCATTATAAGCGACACGGCAGCTCGAGACTACACTCAACGAGATCTCTCGATGTAAGAACCATATATACACATACCTAAAGCATATCACAAACAGTTTGATTTGCGGGTGGCTAGTATTCAAGATCGGCTATCGTGGGTCTAGTGTAGGTACGTAATGGTGCAATTGGGACCTTGCATGAGCACAGACATTTGCCAATGATCTGTCAGCCATCAGTGAAAAGTTTTCGTATCCTACACTACTCATAATCCCAGCTCATGACCGAGGACTGGGCCGATCAAAAGACAAAGAGCATGCTCTAGCCTAGCCTCTAGATAATCCGTGCGTTCCCGTGGGCACAGACTCGGCTGTATTTACCGCAGATACAGATTACGATGACCCAGAAGAAGTGTCTGCGTGGCCCTGTTCCAAGGGCCCGTGTATCGTTTGCGGCCTCCTGAGACATACAAATCGCCTCGGTTCGTCTAGCCGAACCGAGCTACAGGGTGGTGCTTCTTCCAACCGTTGCCACTCTACGACCAGTAAAATCTCAATGGTAGTTATTTACCGGTTCAAGATCTTACAGTAGCTTGCACTCTATAATTCTGCATGATGTTGTTTCGTTCGGATAAAATGTAAGTAAGTGATTCACTTCGCTTGGCTTTGGAGTTGATTCTGTTCCTGGTGCAAGCACTTGAAATGCGTGATTCTAGATACTGTACATATTCCTTCGTAGGCAGTAGGATTTGTTAGCGAGATCAGGCAAGGGTCGTTGTCTGCAGTGATTGCTACCATTTCACATGTCGGCGCTCCGCTTCGTCCAAACGTCTCCATGGTCTGGGCAGTGACCAGGGGTAGAACCAGCATCTTTCGAACTCAACGTCCCAACATGCATGAAAGATCTTCTCGAGATGAAATTTATATCTATCAGACGGGATTCGTATTCCGTTTCTGCCCATCTTCTTGTCAAAAAAAACTCGCCTCACGGACAGCAGAACTAACGTCGCGCAATGGACTCAACAGCAATCCCAACTAGGGAGCAGCTTCTTGCTATGCCTGCTCTCGCACCACCCCTGGGAGTAACCGCCAATTTTGACAATCCGCCAAATGAAAATGCCATCGCCCACGCGACCTTCGCTATCTGTTTGTTCTTCGCTACGTTTAGTTTCCTTGTGCGAATGTACGCCAGAGTAGTGGGTTTAAGGTCAGCCAAGATTGAAGATGGTACGTACTGCACTATGTCTAATGCTATGATCAATATATCTGAAGGCTAATCCATGACCAGCTTTTACATTCGTGGCCTACGTGCGTCTACAAGCCTTCACGGTACTAGCATGTATTGACATCTCTCCACCAGGCAACCTATATCGGCTACATATACTGCTGCTACCGACTAATGATCGAATACGGCTACTTTGTACACCAATGGGATCTTCGGCTTGGTGATATCATTGAAATCACCTATGTAAGTTACGAAATCACTACAAGAGATCTCGCCAACAGGGGCTAACCAACCACAGATACTTCAAATCGGTGGTGTCCTGTACTCGGTGACTCTTCCGTTACTGAAGGCTTCGATCTTGCTTGAATGGACGCGCCTTTTTGTTCCTCTCGGAACACGCAATGTCTTCTGGTGGCTCTGCAATGGCTTGGTAGTGATTCAGCTATCGTTTCTCGTGGCATCAGTCTTCGCCCTATGCTTCACATGCATCCCGTATCAGAGAATCTGGGACTTCACTATTGCCGGAAAGTGTATCGATAAATCCGCGCTCGAAATCACTTCAGCTACCATCCACCTTGCCTCCGATCTTGTTATCCTTGCTCTTCCGCAAAAGGTCATCTGGTCTTTGCATATGTCTTGGAGGAAGAAGTTAGGTGTCTCGGTTATCTTCTCCCTAGGTATCTTGTAAGTGCATGCCAGCAAACATCAGCCTCATGACGAACACGTACTGATTTGGGTCCTGACAGGGCGTGTGTATCCGCGTTACTGCGGTTGGTCTCGACAGTCGAATATTCAAGTGCGGCCGACGTCACCTACGCAGTGTCCCCTGTGGTTCTCTGGGCTCTTGCGGAGATGACGTGCGGTTTCATCGTCCTCGGAATGCCTACAGCCCCGAAGGTCCTTTTCGAAACGGCAATGATGAGCAGAATCAAGTCATCGTTCAGATCTTGGACAGGATCTAACGTGAGCGAATCGAGTAACACGGGATTGTCTCAAACATCCAAATCGACAAACACTTCGAAATTATACCGGAAGCTTGATGAGGATGGAATGCCACTACGAAATTTAAAGAGCGTGGAATCGTTAGAATCGACGGACCGCATTCGTGATTACACAGCTAGACCAAAGAATTCGATTGTTCGCACGACTCAGTTGAGTACGACAGAGGACTACGATTATGATCGTCGAGTTGAACACGACCAACTTCAAAGACAACATCCATGGCGGAAATGATAAGACGTTTCGGACCTCTTCGGCCATGTGTATTAGGGACTGTACATGTTATTATTACGAGTCAAATTGTTAATGCTGGGGCTATGACTAGGTGCTCCCATTCAAGGGCTGTAAAAACGGAAAAGTCTAGGAAAATTATGTGTAGAATAGACACAATACCAGTTAAACTGTTTGTTTCTGGAGGTTAATCAATTATCAGCACAGTTGCTGTCAAAATGTCCATCCTCCCTCCACGACTCAATGTAATTCAGAGTTCGATCAAAAAGCAGCTGCAGACTCAGAATCCGCCAGATTGTGCTAACGCCGTCACCATCATCATCTCCTGTTCAAGAAAAGATCGGTGCTTCAACTTGCAAATCTCTGGCATGCGTATATTCCCATAGCATCCTGAGAATTTTCTTGAACCCGATTCTGTGGTATAACACAACCCCTGGAGAGCCCCATTTTACGCACTGCAACACACCATCATCTCACTCTGTTCGTCCGATTTCTGGTTCGATGTAGTGTGCCTCTACGTGCCCCTGCTACACAAATCTGCGCCACTGAACGCGGATTTGAGGTCCCATCCCGTCCCGTCTTTCTCCAAACGTTCCATGTTCGTTCGAAAACCCGCTGCACTTTTCATCACACTTCGTTTAGCCGAGGGCTAGATCAGTGTGGGTGATTCGTAGTAACAACTTCTTTATCAGTACTTTTGTCAATTGATTTCTGTAAGCGACCGTTGACTAGATACCTTACTCGCATGGGTTCACGCCACCGACATAGAGATACTCGAGACGCACCGAATCATAGACGAGCAGCATGCAGCGTAGCGTTCTCGGCAACGGCTCGCGTACGACATACCTTGTACAGTAGTTGTAGACGTTAGCCTCATTAAGCTACTGTACCCCTTTTCAGTCGCATAGTAGACTACCTATCTGGGTAGGTGTCGTAACTTTACACGCCTAATGTAGTTCAAGAGAAATCTGATGACAGTCAAAGTGCCGAGGAAATAGTAACATGATATTCCCGTCTATTACAACGTAACCTTCCCAAGACGCGGACCCTGTTCTGGAGCTTTTCGAGCCGTGCTCACCCAATTTCTGCTACACACAGTCTATCTAGTATTACACGTACATATTCGCTAGCAGGCGCTTGCTGAGAAAGTTTTTCGTCGCTGGGAACAAGCAGGGCTAGTATACGCGACAGGAAATCCGGACCGTCCTCGGTCTCCCTGTGGGCCAGTATGGATGGATTCTGGAATGCAAAATGGTACATAACCTAGATAGTGAGCTTCCCCATGCTGACTACTGCAAGCTAAGCAGCCAAGCTGACCCCAATTACGCCATTGTGGGCAGGGGCGGAGCGAGTAACCTCATAGGGAAACGTGGGGTTTCTTCGTTTGACGCGAAACATAACATAGCCTTGTATGGAATTTGCCCCAGGTCACCCCGAATCCACGATGAAGCGTTCATTGGGTAACAGCGGGTTTCCCCGATCCTCCTCTAGGACGCGGTGATGAAGGTAGCATCACTAGACACACCCAAGTCTTTTCCATCGTTGGATATGCAAGGGACGATGAGGAGATAGATGAGTTGGTTTTGTTCGTTCGTAGGGCCGAAACTTTCTTGTTTAGCTTTTTGATAGATTCCCGGGGACTTTCAGGTGCTTCAGTATACGTTACACATACAATCAGATTGTCTTAATTCCTGTTACCGGCAAGCCACAGTACACCAGATTCCGTTATGGCCGTGTTCGAGAGCTTGTCGCTTGCGGCAAAGTATCTCATCGGTGTCAGCGCTACTTATGTTAGTACTCTTCAAACCATGATTTATTTATGCAAGATGAAAAGATTGACGCTGGAGATGCGCAGTGGCTTGTGGTCTTTGCCTACAGGATCTTACTTCATCCTTTAAGCAAGTATCCTGGGCCGTTCGTAGCTAAACTCACTGAGGGCTATGCTGGCTTCTACGCTGGTCTGCAACGACTGCACTTAGTCACCCAACAGAACCACCAAAAATATGGTATGTGATCATACAACCACTAAGGAATTACTCTTCGCCTTATCGGTCTAACACCATGCAGGCAACGTCGTGCGAATTGCCCCCAACCGCCTCGTGTTCAACAGTGCAAAGGCGCTTCATGGTAAAGGCCAACTGTCGTCATTTCTCAAGCCTGATAATCCCTAACACAGTGTAGACATCTATGATAATGACAGAGTCGTCAAGTCCAAAGTTTACCTGGTCACACTGGGCTTCACCGGGACCATCAATGTATTCAGTGTTATTGATAGAATAGCTCATCGTTCGAAGCGGAAGTTGATTGGTGCGGGAGTGTCAGAGCGAGCTATGCGGGAGTTCGAGCCCACTCTAGCTGGCCAGATTGACATCTTCTTGAAGCAGATCTTTGAATCTAGCCAGAAGTCTGAGGCTGTGAACATGTCAACCCGCTGCAAGCGCTTGACGATGGACGTTATAGGTCTGCTGGCCTTTGGCTATCCCATGAATACCCAGACCGAGGAGCGCTACCGTACCCTCCACGGCGGCATCGAGGCCAGCAATGCCCATAACAACGTGCTCATGCAATGGCCGAGGCTGCAGTCAAAAGTGATCGCCTACCCCTTGCATTATGCCACCCTGGGAGTGCAGAAGCAGGCCTTCGAACTGATCGAGAACATGATCAAAACACGAACGGCTGAAGGCAAGAGTGCTCGGCGTGACCTCTACGCCCAGGTCGCCGACCAGATGGAGGACAACCCAGAGTTTCGGCAGAGCAACATATGGTCTGAAGCTCTCTTCTTGATCCCTGCTGGTAAGTCAACCCGTGTAGAGAACTGCCGAGTCATTTAGCTGATGAACGATTTAGGAGGCGATACAACAGCTGCTGGCATGAGCGCCTTGCTCTTTTACCTGGCCCGACACCCGGAATGTTACCGCAAGCTACAGCAGGAAATTCGCACCACCTTCTCAAGCAGCAGCAATATCCATGGAGGCCCACAACTATCCAACTGTCAGTACCTCCGTGCCTGCATTGATGAGGCCCTCCGGATAGCATCGCCTGTTAACGGCACACTCTGGCGCGAGCTCGCAGCAGATGATGATGGGAGCAAGCCTTTCATCGTGGATGGTCATGTGATTCCCAAAGGAGTACAAGTTGGCGTTAACATCTATACGCTACACCATAATCCAGAGTACTTCCCCGATCCGTACGCATTCAAGCCTGAAAGATGGATTGACGGCGATGAGGCAGAGAAACGTCGTATGAGAGATGCCTTTACACCGTTTCAGATCGGCTATCGCGGCTGTGCTGGGAAGCCAATGGCATACTTGGAGGCCAGCCTGGTCATCGCGAAGCTATTGTGGTACTTTGATTTCGAGGCGGCACCGGGGGCAGCCGGCCAGATCGGCGGCGGGAAGCCCGGTGACACGACGGGAAGACACAGGTCGGATGAATACCAGATGTACGATGTCTTTGCATCGGCGCATGATGGCCCAATGCTGGTGTTCAAGCCCCGCGGAAATCATTGTGAGGAGCTTGCAGCAGAGTAAAGATGTATGATTCAGGTTTTTGGTCGCTCGGGGTTTGTGGTTGACCTTGTATCCATTTCTTTCAAATCACTTGTATTACGAATGAAGATATCCAAACCAATATTTTAATGAAAGGAACCATATCCTTTTCCTTTTAGCAATGCTTCTTGTGACCTCTCAGTCACAAACTTGATATACCCAACTCATCGTTTTACATTGCATTTATGACGTTTGATTACCTTAAACTAGAAGATATCAAACGCCCTATGACGCAGTTTCACCATATTACTGTGACGTGTAACAAATAGTTTGCTGCATTATTATTTAGACCAAAGATGGGTAATGCGTCGCCCTTTAGAGAGAATATAGTCCAGCAATTCGAAGCTAAGACGCCATTGTCCACCATTCTCAAGATGAGATTCATTTCTTATTCATCAATCCATCATATTCTCCGTACCCGACGCCTCTTATTATGGTGATGTATTGTGTTACATATCAACTCGGAAAGTCTATGAGCTACTCCAGTCTTTGTCATCTCGTCTAAAGACTACTGCAAGAAACCATAAGCCACATCTATTCTTTACTTTTTTACGAGATGGGTATAATGCGTAATTTGGTGCTCTGTGCGTACATAGGCCTTGTGCTCCTAAATAGTAAAATTAGATACTATTTGATTCTTCATATTAATGGCCACAATAAAGCCACAAGGTATTGCATAAAATGATATGGAAGACATGGCCGTATCTTTATACATGGGCGAGTTATAAAAATGTTAATAGATCTAGTGCAAGCAATCAGTCTTCTAGCTCATTACAGACGAACACAGTTCAAACTATAAATACGCCACAGGGACCGAATGTTTAGTCTCTGATCTATTATTCAGAGGTTTACCTTCATCGTCTATAGTGGTTCACCAGTATAAGTGAGCAGATATTCACAGAAATCACGGTGGGTTAGCCTTAAATCTGCTATTCAGAGTTTACCATTTGGTGCCGACGCCCAAACTATTTCTACCTTGTGTACCGCCTTATATATAGACACGACCATCATGCCCGAACGTGAGATTTTCTTCATCCAGCATCATCTCTCGACATACTAGCTTCTCCCTAGCAATTCATCTACACCAGTTTAGCTACTCAGCACCAGCTACTCCACACTAGCTATTCCATACCAGTTCTAGCACCAAACTTCGAGCATGGAGAACCAACACCAATCGAGCGTCTGCACTAGCGCTACCATCAACGAAAACCAAGATGCAGTAATAAGCCAAGTAACAAGCTGCCAAGGAAGCAGGCGGCCATTCGGGACATTGCTCCCTGAAGTATGGCTAATGATCAGCAAAGAGCTGCACTCAACCTGGGACATATTCCAGCTCTCGCGCGTGAACAGGTCCTTCTTCTCGCTACTGATCCCCGAGCGCGCAACACTGGAGGCCGAAAAAGCCAAGGGAATCCCCGTTGATAAAAACCCGAGCATGTTGTTCCTCGCCATCAAGCGCGGTTGGGCATTAAGCGAGATCGAGAAAATTATCGGGGCGTACCAAAAGTCCAAGAGCGACCTCCTACAGGGTCATGGGAGCATGTTATTTGAGCCCCCTCTTCATCTTGCCGTGCGACTAAACCGCCTCGATGTCGTCGACAAGCTTCTCGAGTCTGGCTGTTGGCGCAACCTTCGATGGGGTGGTCAATGGGACGGATGTGCTTTTTGGGCGCATGAAATTTGCGATGTGGAAACAGCGAGATGTATGAACGCGCTTTGTGTTGCCAGGGAGGTAGGAAACGATGAGATGGTCTCATCGCTGTTGTCAAGAGGCATCGAGGACCTAGGTCGACACAGATCTGTTCTTACCGGTAACTGGTGGAACCCTGGGAATATGTTGAATATGAAAATGCTCTACTCTGGCACGGGGGAAAGTCATATAATAGGGACTCTCTGGTTTACTTTCTCTGTATCATGTTAGATCTGGGTAGGTTATCTTGTAGCGGAGCATCTATTGAAGGCGTTTGGATGTAATAGTTGGCTAAGGGTACCTTAAGAATAAGGTACGGGGACTTAATTAGTTCTTCTGGCACGTCCGATTTAATTGGAAGTAGGCAATAGTACACAGGCTCAAATGTCGTTGGGATCGATCCTCGTGGCCAGAACAGCTGTAGCACAATATATTATAGCTCTCCTACATAAAATACCAAGAACGAAAATGGCGTAATGAAATTCAAACCCAAAAACTCTAACTGATATAATATGCACCTCAATAGCCCTCTAGTTCAAACCGTTTTCAGAGTTAAATATAAAATATTCGCTGTATAACAACTGGGCAGGCCTGTACGCTGCCATTTAGAACATGAACCGAACAACACCTTCACCGCACCGGATTCTAGACCCATCATAGGCGCGTCTCATTTGCTGACTTTCAGTACGTTTAGAAATCTCTGTTGTCGCCTTTGTTATGGTGTTGGACCTGAGCTTCCACATATACAAAATCAATAATGGCGTAGTACCATTGCCCTTGCCTGCATATAACTAATTGACACATGTATAACGTTCTCAAAAAATAAAATAAAATAAAATAAAATAAAATAAAATAAAATAAAATAAAATAAAATAAAATAAAATAAAATAAAATAAAATAAAATAAAATAAAATAAAATAAAATAAAATAAAATAAAATAAAATAAAATAAAATAAAACAAGATAAAATAAGATAAACCTCAAACTTGTGATGTAAATAGGTCTCGATATGTTTTACCGTGGCACGCGCGTATATTAAACTTTCTCGCTAATGCGTTATGCCGTACACTCTAATTACTGTCGGGAGACATATCAACAACCCCACGGGGAGATGACGTACGCTTAGTACTCTTACTCAGTTAGCCGTCACATGAGTTTCTGACTACCATCACGCCTTGTGCTACTGATTTCAACTTATCATAACCAATTACACATATAATCTGCCCCATGCGATCCTCAGATGACATGTTTTGCATCCATAGCTGCGACATTCAACTAGTGATTCAGCAGCAAATCTGCCAAGCGCATAACAGGGCCTCCACAGTATCTCTACTAACAGAGTCTAGTAGAAGTTGAGTGGGCAAATGTTATCGCCGGTACTTCCGGTATCTGCGAAATGTCACCAAGCTAGAAGTACTGTTAAATACAATATTTCTATTGGGTGCGTTAAGGCTTGGCAGATTCGCTGCTGAATCACTCCTCAAAGGGATAGATATACGTTCGCCTGGTCCTACTACTCTATCGGATGTCCGGTCGTAATGAGGTCGAGGCATGAATCATTACAAGAATGTACGATGCCTCTGATCACTCTGGCCATTAAACACAGAGATGGTGCAGTTTAATTTGGTACTTATTATAATCACAGCTTGCAAGCTTCTCCCCGCTTGACTCTCCCACAGAGCTCAAGGAACATATGGCCGGCCCATTCAAAGTCTTCCATGTCAAGATAGACCTGCGCGCTCAATCTAGCCCACAATCGGCCTTCGTGGATGATCATAGGAACGAAAGTCTTATAGTCCTTGATCATGGTTCTCGACATCCAGTCCTGGGTGCTGATGGACGCAATGGTGGCGTCAATCGGTAGGGCGACATTGGTCATTCCGCACCTTGACATGGTCTGCGATTTATTGTCTAGCACTACGGTGCCTAGCATGCGAGCTACTGCTTCGCCCCCTTCTCGGGCTAAGGTTTGAGTGTACTTCATGATTTGAGCCTCGCCGCCGAGGACCCGTTCACGCCAGTCGATCGCTTGCTTTACACATGCGAACGGGCTTACGTCGACTGTACCAACGAATTCAAAGTTGTTGACGAACGTGGACTTGTTTGAAGGTGGAAGAGGATTGAACCGAGAGCCGGACTTGGGGACGTAGCCGTGTGAGGTTGGTACTGTGGATATGATCATGTGCTGGTTACGTAGCGGCACGTAGAGAACGGCACAGCTCCTGGGGACGAAGAGCCACTTATGGCAGTTCGAGACGAAAAAGTCCGGATCGAGACTCCCGAGGTCGAGTTCGATCAATCCCACGCCCTGGGCGCCATCCACGAGACTCAAAACGCCGGAAGCCCTACATGCTTTGGTTATCTCTTCGAAGGGGAAGCGAACGCCGGGAAGACTCGAGACTGTGTCAAACACGCATACTTTGACTCGTTTTCCAGCACTTGCGCTACTGCCCAATGCGACGTGGAAGGCTTGTACAATTTCCTCATCCTCACATGGATATGAGATGTTGATGCATCGTGATGATAGTTTCCCAAGACTAGTGTCCACGACATAATCAATCGTCGTGCCGCATGCGCCGTAAATAGTGCTAAAGTACAAAATCTCATCTTTACCGTCGTCATCCCATGCGAGATTTTGTAGAACCGTGTTCACACCCGTAGTAGCGTTCGAAACGAAAACGACTGTGTCGGTGGGTGCGTTGACAAGCTTCGCTACAGCCGCTCTGCACTCGTCTAGGATGATGGGATAGTCATATCGGACATAAGCGTCAGGTTTAGCTTCACAGAGGTCCTGGTGATGCCTCATATGCCTTCGGACGTCGCGTGGCGCAGTACCAAAAGATCCTGCGGCACGTGGATCAATACCGTGCATCAATAGAGCTGGTAGTTGTCTTACCTTGATTGAGATTCCGATACTCGGGATTGAATTCGAAGTGCTGAAGCAACCTCTTTCCGAATGCTGGTGCAGTCCTATCCATATTTCTGGCCTGCTCAGGGAGATCTGTACCCTACGCTATGAGATGAGCTTAACCTAAGCTCTGACAAGCAATGGTTTGTTCTTATAGTAATGCACGCAGAAGAAAGCCTCTTTATTAGAGCCGTATCTCGGGACGGAAGCAGGTTTGTGGCATAGACTTCAAATCATAGACCTCCAGAGTTGATTTCCTCCGGTACTCGGGCGCTGGGCATATGACTTATCCGATGAACTCAAGACTCATGGCTTGACTCACTGTACTCCAGCTGGCCGTTTGACCCCACATGCATATGTTTTAAATGGCTTGAAATGTAGCGCAAACCATGAAGAAGCCTCTCTCTTACCTATACTTTCAGGTTAAAATCGCATGGTGGACTGTATATCGCCATGAAGCGTCGCGCTCCTGAGATCGGAGGGCGCAGGATTGCAGACCGCCCACATCCGATGTCGAAATGCCCATTCATCATCCCGTAGTTTATTAAGCAGTCGAAATCGAATTGATCAGATTCGACGTACTAGTCGGTATGGCTTGTTCAACTAGGGAACGATGCACATACCTAGTCGTGGACTGCTCGTGTTTGCAGGCATCGAAGGACCCTGACGATTTGCCTACGCTACGCCGATGTGAAGGCCGATCCCATTGTCATTGCGAAGCTGAGGAAATCACAGACCGTTGGGCTTTAGCATGTCTAATATCCGACAAAATCGAGCAATCTATTTTCTGTGTGTCGTACCTACAGCTACTCTTTAAATAACGAGCGACCTCAAAGTATTGTGATATTGGTATGTAAGAAAATCTTGAAATGGGGTTTGAGCGGGCTCTCACGAATGACGAAGTTGGATATCGATATAGGTATATGTTCAGAAGTCGGTCCGTTCCTTGTGACATACAAGAATGATGAACTGAGGAAATAGGCAGGCGACGAGAAATATCGAAACTCCACAGCCTAAGTATGTATATGCCTGATGATAGAGTGATTCGTGGAACTACTGAAGTGAGCGAACGCTTGGCGTCTTAACCTAACTATGCTTTAAGTAGCCACCGGGAATTACCTCACAATTTGATGTGGATTGGCCCCCTCCAGGATTGCCATTTAGGCGGGACGATGAAAATCCGAATGGAGGAGTAGGACCCTTGATCTACAATCGCGCACCCCATCAAGTTTAATCTGAGGGAAATGCGGCCCGGAAGATGCGTCCGCAGCCACTTCTGCCTCCGCCGCTTACTGATGTTAGAAACTCAGAGGGCAACCCCTCTGACAGTATGAACATATGCAGGGCAAGCCGACCGAGCATTTGCCGAGAGATGAGAGGCGACAATTCCGTCAATATATCCCCTTCACGGGGAATGCGGGCAGGGGTCATTCCCTCCACGTGCCTTGCTCCTCCGCATGTTGCCCTATCTGGTTGATTTGCGGACACACTGCTACGCGACGAAGTTATGCTTTCAATAGCGGCAGCATATTAGCTGTGGGCCTGTCCAAGCGTTCTCCAAGGCTTGGGGCTCAGAAAGAAAACAGGATGTAGGTATAAGATGGAGAGGCAAGCTTGTTGTCCGCCGTGGACGTTGAAAAGGCTCAACGACGGACCCTTTACAATTAACGATGAGATCCCATAGTCTTGTTACGGTTCTGTCCGTAGCTTCAGCTGTCGCTGAGGCTGCGGATTGGGCGGCAGCCTACACGAAAGCCAACGCCGCGCTCGCCAAGTTATCGTCCAGTGACAAGATCAACATTGTGACCGGCGTTGGTTGGAACAAGGGACCTTGCGTTGGTAACACGCCGGCCATTGGCTCCATTGGTTACCCACAACTCTGTCTCCAAGATGGCCCCCTCGGTGTTCGCTACGGTAAGAGCGTGACCGCATTCACCCCGGGCATCCAGGCTGCCTCGACCTGGGACCGGGATTTAATACGACAACGAGGGCAATTCATGGCAGAAGAGGCCAAGGGATGCGGCGTCCACGTCCTCTTGGGTCCTGTTGCCGGGCCCCTCGGCAAACATCCGAACGGTGGACGCAACTGGGAAGGATTCGGAGCCGATCCATATCTGCAGGGCATCGCCATGGCGGAGACTATCGAGGGGATGCAGGGGGCCGGAGTGCAGGCAACCGCGAAGCATTTCATCCTCAACGAGCAGGAGCTCAACCGCGAGACTATGAGTTCCAGCGTGGACGACCGTACGATGCATGAGTTGTACCTATGGCCATTTGCCGATGCCGTCCACGCAAACACGGCCTCGGTGATGTGCTCGTACAACAAGATCAACGTAAGTCGCCATGCCCCCAACACAAAAGGCTTCATGATGATCATTAACTAACCTTTCTAGGGGACCTGGGCATGCGAGAATGATGGAGTCCTGAACAAGCTCCTGAAGAAAGAGCTCGGCTTCCAGGGCTACGTCATGACCGACTGGAATGCTCAACATTCCACGCAACAGTCGGCCAACACCGGGTTAGATATGACGATGCCGGGCACCGACTTCGATGGCAATAACATCTTCTGGGGCTCGAAGCTCAGCCAGGCCGTTAGCAGCGGGCAGGTCCAGCAATCCCGAGTCGATGACATGGTCCGTCGGATCCTCGCGTCATGGTATGTCGTCGGTCAGGATAAGAGCTACCCCAGCATCAACCTCAACAGCAATGTGCAAGGAAATCACAAGACCAACGTCCGTGCCGTCGCGCGTGATGGTATCGTGTTGCTGAAGAACGACGGGAACGCCCTGCCTTTGAAGAAGCCTGCTAAGCTTGGTCTCGTCGGCTCGGCCGCTGTTGTCAACCCCCAAGGCATGAACTCGTGCAGCGACGTGGGCTGCAACACCGGCGCACTGGGCATGGGCTGGGGCTCCGGTACAGCTAATTATCCCTACTTCAGCGCGCCCGCCGACGCAATCAAGACACGCGCTCAGACGGACGGGACCCAGGTCACTGTCTCGGCTTCAGATAGCACAGGGTCGGTAAGCTCCGCGGTCAACGGCGCCGACGCCGCGATCGTCTTCATCACGGCCGACAGCGGCGAAGGCTACATCACCGTCGAGGGCAACGTGGGTGACAGGAACAACCTCGATCCTTGGCATAACGGCAACGACCTTGTCAAAGCCGTCGCAGCCATCAACAAGAACGTCATCGTCGTCGTGCACTCCGTGGGTCCCATCATCCTCGAGACGATTCTCGCGCAGCCCAACGTCAAGGCGATCGTATGGGCAGGTCTGCCTTCGCAGGAGAACGGAAATGCTCTCGTCGACGTCTTGTACGGCGACACTGCACCCTCGGGCAAGCTGCCGTACACCATTGCCAAGTCCGCCAACGACTACGGCACGACGATTTCAAAGGGAGACGATAGCTTCCAGGAGGGTCTGTTCATCGACTACCGCCATTTTGACAAGTCCAACATCGCGCCTCGATACGAGTTCGGTTATGGTCTATGTAAGCCACCTATCTTCACAGCTATCACTTGATCGTCTTTACCAAGGTATCTATCGTTACTAACATGTTTGTGTGTCAGCCTACACCAACTTCACCTACTCTAATATCTTCGTCGACGGAGCCCCCGTATCCGGCCCCGCCATCGGGAATGTAATCCCAGGCGGCCGCTCCGACCTCTGGGACATCGTGATGACGGTCACCGTGACATTGGCTAACACGGGCAGTGTGAAGGGCGCCGAGGTGGCACAGCTGTACGTGGGATACCCGGCATCAGCCAACACGCCGCCCAAGCAGCTGCGCGGCTTTGATAAGATCGCTCTCGATGCAGGCGCCAAGGACAATGCCGTGTTTACCCTTCTACGGCGCGACCTCAGTGTCTGGGACTCCAAACTTCAGAATTGGGTCGTGCCCACGGGCGAGTACACCTTCTACGTGGGCTCCAGCAGCCGGGATATCCGGCAGACAGGCAAAGCTACAGTGGTATGAGAGAACGGCGAAGAGCCGTTGCGGGAAATAGGCAGCGTCGATTTAGATGTATATGAACACAACGCATCATTGTTAGCAAGGAAAATGTGTATCACGATCTCAATTATTTTTGGCTATGGTCTTACTCTATGGATCTAGATCTACCTCCATCTCTCCATCTCTCCATCCATGAAACCTATCCGAGCGCAGCTGCGGCGCAAGTATGATGCCATATCCATGCCTTGAGATCGTCCATGAAGAGTCATTCCGTATGTAGTAAAACAAATTGAGAGATCCCATCCACAAGCACTTTGTGTACTAGGAAAGCCAAATCACCAGTGAGGTAAGCATCGGTTTTGTGAATGCGAAGCCGTTGTCGGACGAGGTCCGAGCTCAACACAAACTCCAATGCCAATCCGATGCCTCACTAATCAAACCCAACCTCCCAGCTCTCTTCAACGAATGGCCAACTATCAGGTCTGGCGTCCACCTCACCCTAAACGCCACATCCCCTACGACGAATTCAAAAGTGCCTAGCTAGGTAGTCGAAAGCTCAAGTCGATGATAGATGAGAGCCCAATCACAGAAAGCGTCGGCCCTACATCCTAGGCCATTGTCGTATGAAGGTAAAAAGGGTTGGCTTTAGGGGTGAACTGGCTTGCGTAGGTTCTTCAGGTGGACGGACACCTTGACGGCGGCTCCATCTCCGCGGCGGGCTTCCATCTTCAAGCCGTAAGAATGGATCTTGTAATCGCCCCAGAAGACAAAGGTTGGCTCGGGGGCTGCGCCTAAAAGGATCTCGCCGCGCTCGTTCACCTCGGGCTGGGGGTCGGAAATGCGCGGGGGTCGAGGTAGCTCCACGTCCTCGGGCTTAATGACGAAGAGGGAGTATTCGCCCATGTCGGCCTCTTCGGCCACATTGGCACCATTAGAAGCATTAGCTGCGCTGTCGTTGTCGTTTTCGTTGCCGTTGCCGTTGTCGTTGTCTTTGTCCTGAAGTTGGAAGTTAGGGCGAGCGGTAATCTGTCGGATGACGGAAGAGGCGCGCTCGGATCTCTCGAACTTGACATTACTGCCCTCGGTGTCCTTCTCAAGGGGGATGGCAAACGCCTCCGGATGCTCGTTAACCATCGTGTGAAGAGCATCGCTCGTGGCATCGCGCAGGGTAGAGAACACCCGCATATCCATTATGTCGGTGCCAACAACGCGGACAACAACGAAGACGGCAGTCTCGGAGTGCTTCTTGGCCTTCCACTTGTATTCATTCTGCTTCAGAGCCAGCATCAGAGACTCCGGGAAATAGAGCTGGTGAATAGGAGTGCTCTTGTAAGCGATAGGTCGGCCTAGCTGAAAACCGGTGGGCGCGCTGACGTGACCAATGGTAGGCTGAGTATTAATCACAGCCTGGTTGTTATTCGCAGTTCGAGCCCTATTTGAGCTAGTCAGTCTCATTTTGGCGATGATAAATAGGATAGCGGTCAGAGACACGTTACTTACTCAACGACATCCTGGTTGGGTCCAGTTGGAACGAGAAACTGACGGGGCGGAGCGGGCCCTGCGGCGGCGGCAGCGGCTTGGGCAGCAACTGTGGATATCGTTTAGTATGTGAGCAAGTATTCCGGGGTGTAATGGGCGATGGGAAAGTATTGTGGGATTTCGGGACTGACCTTTGTTCAGGTTGTGGACGCGCATGCCGACAGCCTGGGGTTCGTAATGCCCCTTGATGAGGCGATCTCTGAGGCTGATTTTTCGTCGGTGAATCTCAGCGGGGTGCACTTCGGGCTCGGGAGCAGCCTTCTGTCGCTTCTTGCCTTTACGTCTAGGTGATTCATCGACATCTTCAACATCAAGCTCCTCATCATCTAGCTGAGGCCGCGCGCGCTTAGCTGGACGGTAGATGCCGCCTCGACCACGGGGGACTGGCATTCCGCGTCCACGAGCGGAACCGCGACCACGAACAGTTCCTCTACCTCGAGTGATGACTTCGCCATGGGGAGATGTACCCCGGCCCGCAATACCATGAGCAGCGTCATTGCGATCAGCAGTAGGAGCGACATCGACAATAGTAGGATTCATGTTGTCATCGGGACCGGTTTGGTCGAGAGCAGCAGCAGCAGCCCCTAATGCGCAAATGTCAACTAAGCCGTAATCAAGGTAGGGAGAAGCATGGTTATGGATATCTGTGAGCTTACCATTCGTGGATGGAGTGGCTGGATCAACCTTGATCTCAATATCACTGTTATCCATGGCGTCGGAATCGGTAAAGTAGCACCAGCTTGAGGAATCAAAAGAAGGAATATATTCAGTCTCTTGTGAATCCCGCAGGTAAAAAAAGGTTGAATTGGGTTGATCGTCTAGGTGGGTGTGCTCATTCGTATCTTGTTGCTCAAGCCAGTCGCGGCGGCGTGTGCGATTAGGTCGATAACCTTCCTCGATGGATAGCCGTCGGAAACGAGTGGTAGAGGCACAATCGTCAGATAGGGTAACCCAATCTTGTTCAATGCTGGGTAGTATGTGCTCCGGATCATCAGCCGATGCAGATGGTTGTTGAACAGTGCAGGTATCAGGAGTCAAGGGACTAGGGGGAAAAGAGGTATCTTGAGGCTCTTGTTTGATATGAATTGAGGGGTTGGGGGCACTGTAGCCGCTTAGAGTAGCACTTCTCGAACATTCAATGAGATGATAGTTGTTAAAGGCTGCATCCGTTGCTGAGAGACTGTGCAAGTGTGGGTTCACTTGGGGGGAGGGGTTGTATTGTTGGCTGTCTAGAGCCAATGGAGAGATGTACCGGTAACCTGAGGTATTGTGATGCAAGCTGAGGTGAAGGTCGACATCTGCACTCAAGTCCAACATCTCCTGGTCACTTGGGGGTGTACCCGGCAAGTTACCACGGCCTCCTTGCATCTTGACTAGTTTTGAATAAGCAAGAGCCGTATAATACGCGCGAGCTACTTGCGGCTACTTATTTCGGACGTTAAACGGAAGTATAGCAGTCTCAGGTAGGTCGCGTGCGTTAATAACCTTTTGTAGCTGGAGCTATCAAGGGAAGATGTTGATGCAAGCCCACAGTCACTCTGCAATGCAAAGCCTAGATTCCTTAGATTAGCAGCTATTTTAGTTATTGAATCCTCAGATATGCTTCTGGCCACTCATTAAATCACTTAGCTGTGTAAAAATATTGTGAAGTGTCCCTGTGCTGTGTTGTGTTGTATTATGTGATGGATGATGTGTGGTGTCTCATGCCTGATCAAAGGTATGCATGCTAGGTCTGGTGTCCTCCCATGCGGACTCTGATCTGTGACTCTACCTCAAGCCTGACAGTGAAGCATTTGTATATAGGACTTTGGGCCATATAGAGATGATATGTGGTGTGTGGTGTGCCCTGCCCTGATCAACAGGTGTATCTGCTCGGTCTAGTGTCTCTCTTTTTGTGTGGATCGTAACCTGTGGCTCTACCCAAGAGCTGACCGTGAAGCATGCGCATATGGGGGTTTTTGGTATGTAGAGGACGTGAGAATGGAGGAGGAAAAGGCACAGAAAAGAACTTACTCTCACAGAAGTAGTGACTATGTTGTTGAAGCTTGCAAAGCCTGGGGTAGTCACTGGTGGTTGGCAGACTCTGCAAGGACCAGATTCACGAGGAGGTGAAGGAGGATGGAGAGAAGGAAGTGAGAAACCAGAAAAAATCTTTGTAGGAGGGTTTAAATATTAAAAGGGTGTGATTCTGTCCACTCAGTCCATGCACCACCAAAAGCGACATCACCATCTCCGCTGGCGACATCATTACTGTGGCTAGCCTCTTGGAGGACCCACGAGGGTCTACAAGGACCCGCGCGTACTTCCAGGTTCAGCCAGTCACACGAGACTAATTAGTCGTCAGAATGCTACTTGGTACTTTCCACGATGTGTTTCAATGGATATTAGCTCTTAGAGCATGAGGACGACATCATACCCATTGTCAACAGGTAACAACGGGCCAAGAAGCTCCCTATTCACTACACAAAGCAGCCAGAAAAGTATATACCGAGTCCAGTGGTTGTTCTACAGTATCATGAGCCATCCAACCTACCCGAATCGAAGCCTTGGACTCTAATGTCTCCAAATTAGATTTGAACGCATCAGGGCCAGTATTTCCTATCTCCAACACAAACTTCTTGTGAATAGGATACCATTCATCCTCCAGCTTTGTAAAGACACCGAGTCTTGAAGAAAGTACGGTAAACTAACTCTTGGGGCTATTAGGAGTCCGTCAACCAAGGCATCCATTGCTTTAAGGATCCATGAGCACACAACGCGCAGCGAGTATCCAAGACTATAGCTGTGGTCCCAGCCTCGAAAAACCCAACCAATCCCAATCCAAATCGCGACCGTGAGCAGTCGAAACAAGGCCTGGTTAAGTGCTGTCAAGCAGAAACTTAAGGAAAGAGCCTCGTCCCCTTCCTTCTCACAACTCCGGAAAGGGGCAGTTCATCTTTCTACCCCATAGCTTCGGCGGCTTCCCTTCTGCTTTGGCAAGACGGAAACAAGACGGAAGGGCAAGTAAAAAATGGGAGGACGAGCTATGGAATGATACTGGCAATGGCGAGGCGAAGCACTTGTTATGCATTTATTACGGACCCGAACTTTTCCTTGTCGTGCAATATGAGAGACGATGGGCACTGAACAGCAGGCCTCGGCCTCGAAAGCTACGCATACGCCAATATTTGTCCTCTACGTACAATAATACTAGGCACAGCACCACGTCCAATGGGAGAAGAGATAATATAGCGCAGTGTTTGTTGCCCGTCTTTAGACTTTTGTTTGCTGGACTGGTTAATATTTTATTGTAATTCCTAGTGAAGCACGTCCGCATGCGCCATGGGAGGCTGCGTGGAATATGAAACTATCATATAAACCCCGAGCGTTAAATACATCAGTCAATCAATCAATACAGACCGATCATGGGACAGCTTGGCACATGTTCTGCTGCTTGTGTATGCCACTTCTCGTGGCTGGATCTCCACCGTGTAAGTTTTCCCAAGATCAGCTCATTTCTATGTATGATAGACGGTGTATGAACGCTGTGCCCTTGTATATAGAACTGGCAAGGAATGAAAGGGGATAGTATGATGCTTATATACGGGAGAATCAAAGTAAGCGTTAATGCTGAATCTTGATAACTGGGTTACTATCACTGCTCATACTGAGCCTGAACGGCAGCCATCTGAAGGGACATGGCCGAGTGGGCTGTATGGATAAGTAGCTATCTAGGACAATAACACACGGATTAGAATGCCAACGCGGAGACTATTGGATTTGTAGACTATTCGTTAATGATCTAGAGAATGTTGGCGTCTATCTCTATCGGGATCGAGCACTAAACGGTTGCCAAGTACCACGAGAGTGTATCGTGATTCGTAGACCTAATCTCACTTCAAATAACCAAGTAATGGCTCTGGAGCCTTCGTCTCAGGCGAGGCGCTGTCGAAGACCATGCCATTGATTTGCTTCTGACACAATGTTATACTGTAGCTCTCGACCCCATGGTACATAAGATAAAATGTTGGCAGCGTTAGATCGCTTCATCGTCGCTTGCGTGCAGCTTACTTCGCGAACTTCGACACCTAAGCTAGAATTCAAACGGAGCGAATTTCGGGCTTGAAGTGCGAGTGTTAATGATCGTTGATACTGTATGTAATAAATGACAGTTGAGAGCCAGCAAAATTAATATGGGAAGTTATGTCCAGAAGTATATCATCTCGTGATCCGCGGAAGGCCAGACCAGCGGACCTAAAGAGATGACATATCTGGCTGCGAAAGTATGTCATCGCGAAGAGGATCAGAACTCTATTACGTCACCTCATTTTCAGGAAAGTGATATATATTTCATATCAACTAAATAATACCACAAGCACCTTAAAGTTCATAGGTCGCAATCTTCATCGATACCACGGGCGTGGTTCGAGGCCATGCTATAAATATTGTTTTTACAGTGACTGATATCCTGGATGGCAGTCATCAAGTCAAAGCCATCCGCCTCACTGGTCTCAAGTGACAAACGACCAATCAAAGCGCGGTATTGCAGGTCAAAATGAAGAGCTTGTATTCCCAAAAGAGCAAATGATTACTTGATCACCCAGTGATTTCCAAAACGGCTTGCCCCTGAAGGACAGCCCAGTAGAGCCTCATATCATTCCACATTCAATAGATCCTAGCCCGAACGCCGCTGCCGTGCTAATAGTCCAATCCATGATCCGTAGCGTGTCATTACTTGGTCCCATAGATCCAGATCTAGTGACGGCCATGATGTCCATGGTGTTTGTGGTGCCCGTGATGACCATGATGACCGTGATGGTCATGGTGTCCATCACTACCATATCCGCCCTCACTGCCATAATAGCTTCCACCACCGTGAGAAGAGCCATGACGACCGCTGCCGCCACTCAAGAAGCTCGTTGCGCTTCCCAGCAACCCTCCACTTCCATGCTTACCTCCATACCCGCTTCCGTGTCCACTACCGTGTCCACTACCGTGTCCACTCCCGTGGCTGTAAGGACTACCATGATGGCTTGAATGTCCATGTTGTTTCCCGTGGCTTCCCTGAATTTTATTCTCGATCGCATTCGCAGCAAGAGCACCGACAGCGCTACCCACGAGCGAGCCAAGCTTTCCCTTAACCAGCTTATGGCCTATAAACCCACCCACACCACCACCTACCAGCGTTGCGCCGAGACCGCGCTCGCCGTCACCCTGATCGTGCGGTCCGTTGGGATCGCGATCATACGTTGTCTGAGAGTACGGGTCTGCGGAGTGTGGACGCGGGAGCGGTGATGCTGAGCCCGAGTGCGGTTGGTATTGGTCTGAGGGAGGTCCATATTCAGAGTGCGCGGAGCCAGGACGCGACGCATATTGTTGCTGCTGTGGGTAGGGCGCGAGGTAGCCTTGAGATTGCGCAGGGGGTGGAGCATAGCTTGGTTGGTTCGGATACGGCGACTGCGATGAGGCGCCGTAGGTCGGCTGTTGAGGAAAAGGTGAATGAGACGGCGATGCTGCGTATTGATGTTGCGAAGAATACGCCGGCGGGTTCTGTTGAGGTGGGTAGCCTCCTCCTCTTGATCCTCCTCCGCTGTTCCCGTAGTAATCTGCGGCAGACATGATATCGCGATGCAAGAAGTCAGAGAATGGAAACGGCCAGACGTAGATGGGCGCGGCTGAGAAGAAAGACAGGAAGTAAGACCGTCACAAGTAATGCGTAGTCAGTATAGTAAGATCGAACGTCTTGTCAGCTGAAACGAGAAGTGTTTAGAGACAGATTGTCGTGAAGCAGGGCTGAAAACAGGAGTTTAGAGGAACAAAACCTATCAAGGAGGGACAGCAAGAGCAGGTTTTAAACATGGATATACTTTGGCCTATATACCTAGATAAATGATTAATAAAAAACGGGTTGAATTGTCAGATCAAACAGATGTTTAAGTAATAAGCCAGGTCATGGTACAGCCTCCCAGCGCTTACGTATCGACTGCAGACGACAGTGAGAGAACAATGGAGCAGCTCAAGGCAGCTCAAGGAAATGTTGGTGTGAGAGAGGTGGCGTCCGTCCGTCATTCTGCAGCAGCAACGGTATGGAGGAATCATGGGATGGCTGAGTGACCAGCAGGCCAAAGAGCGTAATCTGATTGGAGCACCAGCGCTACCCTAGTAGGACTTGTCTCTGATCAACAGGTCACCTGCATAGGGCTTCAGCTGTGGCGCAGCTGAGGCTACAGTAGCATTGCGCCTCGTTTTTTTGCCAAAGCCGAATGTAGGTACCATGTATCTAGACTAGATACCCCATACCATACATAGGTAGTATACATCTGGGGATCCTCATTATTGCCTCACATCCCCGAGTCATCGCGAGTCATAAACAATGCATTGCCCCTCTCCTCTAATGCCTTGTCAAACCCCGCCAAGTTACCAGCATCACCCTGGACCGCACAATACTGGAAGCTCGCGACTGTTGTTACCAAGGTTCGTTCGCACGTGCTAAACAATCTACAATGCTTCTCTTCCTTCACTGAAACGGACGAGACTTCAACTTCCAGATCTGGTATTTCCTCAACTATGCCTGTGCAAAAATCTGCTTCGCAAGTCGCTTGTATGCATTCCGATTTACTTCTGGTGTTCCATCATGCTCGTAAATCCCCTGTAAATGCGCCTAATGCCCAAAGAACAAAAAACCTCCTATGCGAAACTCGTGAAAAGCCATTGTACATGCTTCGTAATCGTAAAAAGGATATAGGATATAGATTGATGTGGACCCTTGAACACATTTTGATGCTTGTAACTTTAAAAAGCAATAGTACTCTTTCGAAACGGCTACGGGATTCCATGACTGATGAATGGTAGCTATATGTTACCATGTCATCAAGCTCCGGCGCCGACTCCTGTGCCATTTCGTCGACTGCTTGGTGGAAGTTGTATTTCGCCTTCTGAATCTGAGCTGTCGGCTGCAGCTGCCCGATCGATCATACGTTGCACGTCGACATCTCCTAAGGGCGGCTTCGTTCGCGCAGGACCGCTCAAGCCCGCAGGAAGAGACAACGAAGGCCGCGGCACCGAACCATTGATCGTCTTTCGTCGCGGCATGGCTCGTGAGTGGGGGGATCCGTACTGCTCATCGACATCCATCTCGCTATATGTACTGGGTGACTTTTCAAACCCCACACGCTTTGGTTGCTGCGTCTGTAGCCGTCCAGTGGGCAAGGCCCTCCGCCCCTGACTGTTCACCTCACCCGTCTGGCCAAGCCGAGAGGTAGGCAGAGTAGTCCGTGTGCCATTCCGCGGCTGCGAGGTCTGAGGTGTAGGGAAAGTGTGCTTGAGGTTGGCCGAGTTTCCTGGGCTGCTCATGAATAATAGAGTCTCCAACGCTTCTTGTTCTCGAAGGTTCTGGGGTGGAGAGAAGAGGATAGGGTCGACATTAGGAGAGTGGATATTATGTTGAACTGGGGTACCCTGCAAGGGGCTCGGTTGTGATGGAGTATGAGGTGAAGTATGATGAGGGTAGGATTGTGATAAGTACGCGGGTGTATATTTGGCATTAGAGTTGCGCCGAGGATTGGTAGGTCCTGACTGTCGCGGCTGAATTGGCGCGGGCGGCGCTAGAGTTGGGATCTGTGAAACTGGAGATGTTGCGCTAGGGACTTTGGAGATGCTCTCCCTCCAGAAAGATTCGTATGTGCGTCCCTGGGGGTGTTGGACCGTGGGGCTGGTGGCCATGCTTGCCGGGTTTGATATTGAATGTCGGAAGCTAGTAACTGGTAAACGTGGACTTGCCGATGAGCCATGTCTCCCATGTAATGTCGACGTGCTGGAGGTGGGCGAAGCTGCCTGGGAAGCTAATGACTCGACTTCGTCTATAGAATGACCTTGCCAGCCATTGTTGACCTTGACCATAGCGTAAGAGAGTTTTGCCTTTAACTCTGCAGAGAGCTAATACCCAATGTCAACCCATGCGCGCAAAATGTGCTCTAGACGTGGTACATACCTCGCTGATGCGGCTACCGGTTGTTGAAGCGACACTTACGGCGCTCGTGTTCCTTGAATGGCCCATTCGCACAGGCGAGGCACTAGAGTGGTGCCGCGTGTGCTTGACAAAGCCGTCGGCCATCCTCTTTCTTGACTGCGCTCCGTTGGCATCGACATCGTCACGCGACACGACTATCTTCTGCTGCAAGGCGGCTAGATTTGACAGCTGTATAAGCTGGGACTCCTGGCTGGAAGAATTGTCGTTACCATTGTGGTTACTGCCCTCACTGTCGCTCTCAGGCGGGGTGAAGACGCGGTCGGTGTCATTAGAGGTGGAGGTGGTTGCTTGCGAATCGTTGCTCGAATCGACGTGGGAGGGTTGGCTTTGGCTGCTAGACACCGTCACGGTATGGGACTGGGACTGGGACTGGGAGCTCGTGACGTGTCCACGCGACGTGCTCGGATTGTTGGCAAGCTGCGACATGTCTGGCATATTGGCTGGAATGGGAGTGGGATCATCAAGGTTACCCAAATCGAAGGGAACGATTGTCGCGTACTGCGCGGCCAACTCGGTCCAGATCGCGTCACGATGTATCGAAACTCTATACTTGGCTTGACCAACAAGGCGACCGACTCCCTACTTAGTATCTAGGTGATTGCAACAGAAGAGCTACCCGACCGTCAAGAAGCAGTTTCTGCTCTTCTCTTTGCCGGTGGTGCGATGTGAAGCGAACACGCGTTGTCGCCAACTCAGCCAAGTATGAGTAAGTAAGTAATGCAAGGTCCCAAGTACTTGAAGCAGCTATGTCTCTGACGCAGATCAAATGGAGATGTAAGTCAGCCGTTGGATAATGGACTTTGCAACCATTACAGTTCTGTCAATGCAACTAAAGAATGTGTATTGGTATAAGAACCGGCTGAGGCATGCAAGTATTCAGCAATATTGGTCGACGATGAGAACTGGGAAGAGGAGACAAGGTCACGAATACATGTACACGAACGGGAAGTATAGTAATGAGGGCACATAAGGTATCCAGTGGATGCTGGGTGCTCTGGGCGCTGGGCCCGCTGGGGGGGGGGGGTGGCACCTATGTCTTGCGCAAGCCGAGTTTACGCGGTCAGACGCGGTCCTCAACAGGGATGTAGAATAGCGTGTAAAATAGCGTATTTGTCTGCTAAAAGATCACACCTGGGCACTGTGGACACAGGTCGCCACAGCATACATGTACCTACTTAGGTACCTACTGAAGACGGCTGGCCCACCGATTTCAGGGTCGTTTCCCGGCCTTTACACTACACCTAACCACCTTGATATCGCGTCAGACATACTGTACCTCGAAAGATGGCTCACTCTTCTTTCTCTTCCATTTGTCTTTTTTTCTGGCCTTTTGCTGAGAAACTATCACAGAAAATCTATCCCACAGATTAATATGGAAATTTCTACTCATTGGACTCTGGCTAGACCCGTCTCAAAGGTTGGACTAGAAATACTATTGGAAGTCCAGTGTACGACTCCAGTTAGGTACAGCACCTTAGCGTCCCCCCTCCTCCCCCCCAAAATGTGCGGCATGTGGCCCCCCTTGGCTGGCCATGGCGAGTTCAAATGATCGTCCGCATCAGCGGGAGCGGCTGCAAAAAAGAAAAGAGTAAAACGGCGCGCTCTTCAGTTGGGATAGCTAAAGCGCTTGGACCAGCCGAACACGAAGTCACGTGATACCGTCCAATACCCGACACTTCCAACGTTCAGCTCGCCTCTTTATGACTTCACCAATCCCTCTCCTAGTCTTTCCGTCAAACGATATTTCTCCCATCGGTCTCAAGAGGCGTTGGCTATCATAGCTCTTACAATTTTCTTACGGCCGCATTTCTATTTAGAACTTACAAATGTAAAGCAGATTTTCCCTTCGGACCTGTATATACAAGGTCTATAGTACCTACTATACAGGTACTAGGCTAGGCCACTCAATTCTCATGAATTCATGCAGAAGCTAGCTTGCCCGAGTCCTTACCTATTACCTAGTCGGAGGGCCTGTGCCGTATTAACCATTTATTTACATCAACGTCATCACATGTTTAGGAACACTCTTATGCCTGAGAGGTCCAGTCTTGTCTCTTCAAGCTAGCCGAGTCTAAGTTAACCCAATCTGAATCATCCTCGTTTACATCCGTATAGGAGTTTGTGCGTGTCCTCTCATTCCGGCTTCATTTTCTTATATATCATGGTGAAGCGGCAATCACGCCAATCCTCGAATCCGTCCTTCTTCAAAACGAGCAGTTTATAGCGGACAACCACCGAGAGTCGTCTTGGTGAATATCGCCATTCAGCCCAAGCCGAGCGAAACCCTACGAGGTTGCTAGGATCGAACCACAATGGCAGTTGTGATGAATTGGATTCTTTTAGCGGCAGCGATTTGGTAGCACCTTTATGCTGCCACACCTGAACCTGAAGCTCGTGCTTCAACCACGTAGGTGGGTATTTTACCACTTGATCTACTGTGGAAAGACCCATCTTGGACAAGTATCCGTTGATCATGGAGGTCTCTTCATCATTGAAATCCAAGCATTCGTCGCAATCCTCCCACTCATTGTTTGCATTCGACCCTTCGCGAGATCTCTTCCCCACGGCATGGAATAGCGTCGAACTCGCATAGTCCCCTTGGTCTGACTGGTCAAAGTCATTTCGGGTCCCTACGCCTATATTTCCATGCTGTAGCTCTTCATACCCTATTGATACGCCGAGCCGCGTGGACGGGTTGGTGATCGGATGTGTGGAATGGTCGACGCTTGCAGGAGTCGTGTCTAGCACAGCAGAGCTGCATCGCCTAAACACTCGTGGCCGTTCCGGTATGGCTACTCTTAGAGCTCGCTTGCTCCGCATGGACTGGACTCTCGGTCTCATTATGATGTTGTATGAATAATGCACTAAAGGTGCCTTGACTGTAGGATAATCGGTCTGCAGCATGAATCAATGTGCAATTTCGGGCTGTGAATATAAACCAGCGAAGGAGAGATGAGTGGCTTGTCCGCCTTTCGCGCATTGCAACACATGAACAAAAAGACACGGTCTAAATAAGAGCGTAATTAGGTAAGTGTCGATCGAATCCCAGGAATAATCATGAGGTTGGGATATTTTCAAACTCGTGGGGTCGAGACTTACGCAATTGAAAGAAGTTTATTAACATTAAAACTTAAAATCTACATCGAAGCTGCCGAGAAGACGTCGATGACTATATCAGTATTTCCAAACGGGTGTCTATTATCGCTCTGGAGACTTGTAGTATGATTTATAATATTACCTCGACACATATCTTCGTTGAAGCATGGTACAAGTCTATGTGATGGAAATTGAATAGCCGTGGTATTGAGTATTATTTTTTCTTCGTATCAAGCCAAAGCTTGAAAGGTTATTCTAACTTCCGAGGCATCAAAATTAGGTATGTTTCGTGTTCAGGATGCATGATCCTATAGTCGGCTGCTTTATGATTCTTTCGCAACAATTCATATCGCGAGCTTCAATTTTACCCCTTGATTTGCAAGTGATAATTTGAAATACCGGATAGGATGGCACCGAAAGCCTCGTGTCGTGCTACCCCCCTAGCGATTGTAGTTTCTGGGTTCCTTCCTCGACCTCTGATGTGATAGCCACATAATCCATTGCAAGATCCTCGTCAGAGAACCAGGGAACAACTTCCCACTCGTCTTTTGATGTCAGTCGGAAACAGCGACACGCCCTCTGTGAAGCTTGTCAGTACGGCAGCCCACCACCTCCCGACTACTTCAGCTGGAATCGCTCTTACTGGTAATCAAAATGCAGGCAATGAACCTACCTGCTCTGTAGTAGTCTTGACTTCCTGCTATTCCAATACTGCCTATTCTTCCCTAGTAATTTTTCGTGTACTTTGCACAGGTATAGGGACTAATTTTCCAAGGACGTGTTCTATTGGGACATATCGAATGTAAGAATTCATCTTGCTGTTTACCTGTGAGGGCGGTCTGGGACGGCTTGATGGCGATGTAAACGGAGTCAGAGATAATTCCGTTGTTAGAGGGTTAGATATCCACGAAATGTTTTCGGAGATTTATGTGTATTGTATCTTATATCTCTGGGCGTCGGATATACATATCATCCATTATTTCACCGTAGGGCGTCTTCTGCTCCAAGGTTACACTTGAATTATGAATTGATTGAAATGACCGGTTTCATGTATTATCATACTGTGTGCAGACCTGAGATACCACCATACCAGTACCACTAGTCACACGTGCTGTGGTTCGCATCACATGATTACTAGGACTGCTATGTGCGCGGTAGGTAGGTCACATGAGAACTCCGCAACAACGAACGTTACTCAATGGGCATATGTCCATCTGTAACAGCGTAGCCACAGGTTTCTTATGGTCTAGCTGTCAGTTGAACAACTGATAAGATAGTGGCTCGTTGTTAATATCACAGCACAGGCGACTGCGTTTGCAAACCTCCTGTTTTGACAACAACAAGTGCCAGAACAACGGTACCTAATTTTGCGCTGGCTGTATAGGTACTCTCCAGCCCAGACCTGCGAGAAGCTTCCCTTCCTTTATGTAGACCCTTTCAATATTAGGCACAACATGGCTTTGGACCTACTGCTAGATTCGTAGCTCTTAACCGATAGTTCTTTACAGGGAGTTTGGTCATGTTTGCAAATCCCTACCAAATCTATCAGAGAGTCATTTGGATATTTATTCTGATGTTCTCTCTAGGATCTCTGAAGCGTACGAGTTTTCAGCACAACGCAACACATAAGAAGGGACACGCCATCTTGACTGCAAACAGTTTATGTGCCATGCCGGTGTTGATCACACCTTCAGATAGTCATTGGGCGTTAACTGAAGCTCCAGAACTGGGTCTGTAACAGTGTCCTAGCTCAGGTTGTGCCCCAGGTAACCCCGTGGGTACTTGAACGAGCTAAGTATACAGGAACCTGGGGAGTTTCAAGCATCATGCTCCAGCACAATCCTATTGGCTTATTCATGTTTATTTCTTGTTTTCTAGTACTGTGATACTTTTACATAGCTTTATATATTGGGTTCGTAATATTAATCAGATATGAATCACTAGTACACCTGTATCTTGTTGATCTGAAAGATTCCATATTAGTATGCCTCTCAAGCTTATGTTCCGTGTGTGATCCAGCCCCTTTTCCACCCTTGCTTCGGTTATACTTGATATCTAAGGTACTCGCTCACCTTTTCTTTAGCTTATATCGCCGGCATAAGGCCTCATATTCAAGTTATTTAGTAGTGATACCCTGTCTATATTAAGTTTATATTGCTATACCTTGAGGTTATCATGCCCATCTTCTTAAGTTATTATCCTAATATGTAGTAAGAATAGCTTGTTTATCGTGAAATCACTCGGACTGTGATCTCTAGGTTATATGGTAGCATCACCCAACCCTATGTAGTATCTATCTATGTGCAAGCTTTGACATATCTGATAGCTTATCACAGGTCTTGCCGTCGCTTAGGTACGTAGGTACCTAGGTTCCTTCTCCGGTGCACGCAGTGCCTAGCAACCCATCGACTGTCCTTCTGATAGTTTATCACAGACTTTGCTGGCGCTACATAGGTACCTTCAATGGCACACCCCGCATGTAGCAACCCATTGTCCCTCAGGTACCACAGCAACAATCAGTTCTGCCACACCCACACCGCATACACACGTGTACTTAACCTTTTATTTTTCTGATCCTGCTGTGATTCCTCTCCTTCCCATCTTCAATTCTTGCACCGCTTTTTGTTCTTCGTTTTTCGAGACCTTCACACAAGCAAAAAGCAGCACCAGCAGCAGTAGCAAGATGGACGTCCTTCGCTCGATTGGCAAGGCCATCAACGAAGCCTTCGTGACCTCGTAAGTCTTTGCATGCAATTAATCCCCCCTCAGATGTTTCTCGTGACATCTCGAAGCATTTCTTGAACGATCCCTCCAACTCATCTCCCAGAAGCGTCTCGCAGAACCAATGACTAACTCGGAACTCCGCAGGCTGATGATCCTGATGCTATACAAATCTACCGCTGAGAGTCCTGCCCTCTTCCTCCTCGGCATGTTCGTCACCGGCACCGGCATGCTCGTTCGCTACCTTTATGGTAGCGTCACGAGCCCCTGCCGGCTCATCATCCCCGAGTTCTTCCTGTTCTTCGTGACCACTATGGTCGCGAACTGGCTGAACTCGCTCTCCCTCCCGCACGAAGACTGGCGCTTCGATGCATATATCCTTCTTTTGGTGGTAAGTATTTCTCAGAGTTATTTTCTCTTACTTCTAGTCACTTGAAGAGCAAGAAGGCTCCTATGGGGCTAGAATCATATCTTAACAGCTTTTCATATTCTCGGAGCCTGTACATATCTCGCTGAAGATGACAATTACTGACCCTGAATGTCGTAGCTTGCCTACATCGGCTTTGGCGACAAGGTCCGAGTCTCGCTCCTAGCAGCTTGGCTCCCTTGGAACTACATGGATATCGATCGCAGCAAGTACTGGGCGTACCTGGCTCTTGCTGTGTACATTGCCATGTCCCAGCACATCCACCGCGCCTTGCAGTTCTGCGGGCCGCCGGTCTTCTCCATGCTCAACACCAGCATGAAGAAGGCCGTCGTGTGGATGTGTGTCAAAATCGTCAAAGCCATAGACCCGGCTGCCCTCTCACCTTCGCCCTCTTCTCCTCCTCCTTCTCCACCCGTCTCGGCGCCGACGCTATCTCTCTCTGCCATCCTCACCACGGCAAATATCCAGCCATCTGGATATGAACCGTTGGAGAGGCCAAGGACCAGAATGGTCAGTGGCAGTACCCAGACCGACCGACCTCCTATGAGAGACGCCAGCACCCAATGGGAAGAGCCGACTCCGAAGCACTCTCGAGCAGAGTCTACCATGGATCAGCTCCCTCCCGAAAAGTGCAAGTGGGTGAGACACGGACTGAAATGGGTACGTGTGCTGCGCGCCCGTCCCAAGCCAAAGCCAGTCTCCAAGTCCGTTGGGCTTCGTGAGCTGGCGGAACCCGTACCCGATCCGATGTCTCTTCCTGCTATGCCTTTCCGCCGTCCGGTCCCCGTCGCGCCACCTCCTCCTCCCCCGATTCCAAAGTTACCTGTCTTTGCACCTGTGGCTGTGGTTGGGTATCCCCCGGTGCTATCTTCGTCTGACGTGCCCGTCCCGACGGTCTCTCCACCTGTTCTCGCCTCGGTGCCAGCATCTCCAGATATTGTGCCCCTGGACGTGGCTGAGACTCCGGTGCCGTCTGCATCGATCCAGCCCGCCTCGCCTGTACTCGCCTCGGTGTCAACATCTTCGGATGTTGCGACAGTCCCTGCTCTGGTCTCGCCTCTTGCGTCGCCCGTTCTACAGCCTGAGCCTGCTCCAGTTCCGGCTCCGGAGCTTGCTCTCGTTGTAGAACCTAAGCCACCCGTGTTGGCTCCGGCGTCGCTCATTCTTCCGCCCGCACCAGTTACCCCTCCTCATCAGGTGCTCTCCCCTTCCCCGTCGGTCGTATTCTCTCCAGCTTCTCCCGTCTCGGTTCAAGCGTCGCCGGTGCTTGCACCAACGCCTGTTTCCGTTCCGGATTCTCCTCGCTTGGGTTCGTCCTTGTTCTCAGGTTCGGTCACCTCTTCTGCTGTTGCATTTGTACCCGCTCCAGCAGTAGAGCCCGAGTCCCCCCCTGAGCAACAATTCGTTCCCCTCTCGCCCGTTCTTCCCGCTCCGGCTTCCACTGCCACCGATTATTCGGTTGGTGTTCCAGTTCCTGCCGATGTTCCTCTTGCGCCTCACTTCCTAGAGGAGAGGAATGCCGAGGACTCTGGTATCCACTCACACGTGTCGTATAGTGTTAATACACACGTTGTTGAGGGGGAATCTCACGTGTCCCATCCTATTGATGGACACGTTCTCGAGATGGAACCCGTTCCTGTCGATGTTCCTGCTGTTACGCCTCACCTCCCAGAGGAGAGGAATGCCGAGGACTTCGATATCCACTCACTCATGCTGTATAGTGTTAATACACATAGTGAGGGGGAGCCTCACGTGTCGCATCACGTTGATGACCACGTTCTCGAGGTGGAACCTGTCGAGTCGCATAGTGTTAATGCACTCGACATTGATATGGAACCCGTCACGCTGCATAGTGGTAATGCAGCCGACGTTGAGATGGAGCCCGCCGTGTCGCATGGTGTTGATGCACACGGTGATAGTTATGTGTATATGGAGCCCGTCGAGTCGCATAGTGGTAATGCACTCGACGTTGATATGGAAAACGGTGCATCCGCCCTTTCGGAGAGAGACGTACCGACAACCTTCGACCCCAGTCTCGACTTCATCATCACTGACGACATCATCGACTTCCTTCACGACGACACTCTGTTCGGCTCTTGGTCATCGGCACCGGTATATGACCACGCCGTGCCACCTGCTGTGGACGCGTTTACCGCTCCAGCAGGGGATCAAGTGAACGAGGAAGCTTTTGCTACCGCGTTCGATGACATTTCGATGGTCATCGAGGATTTTCCTTCAATTCCAGATTTCTTCACTCTAAATGTGGACGATGAGATGGAGGAAGCCCCCGCGGTCGATGACGCTCCTATCGACTTTCCCATTTTGGAGTGGGACGATAGTATGATGAGGGACATCGAAGCGCGTGGGTACTTCGATGATGCAGCAAGCCACGAAGTCGTAATGACGGAGCAGGCCCCTGCAGTTCCCGAAGTCGAGAATGGAATGGACGTAGAATATCGTGGTCAGGAGGAGAAAGACGGCGACTATGATATGGATGAACTCTTCGGTCCTGGCCCGTGGACAGAAGTTATGGCTCCAACAGCAGTGCCGGCCTCGCCCGCCGTGCCCTTTATATCGCACCCTACTGTTGGTTCCGCAGCTTCTGAAGACACTGCCGTGGACGAATATACGCCTGGTCTGGTTGGTGCACCTGCACCGGCCGCGGTCTCAGCAGTTGTGCCGGCCTCGCCCGCCGTGCCTTTGACAGCAGCTGTTGATTCTGCATCTGGCGGTGCAGCCATGGTCTCGCCCACCATGTCTCCGGCACCAACCATTCCAGGCAGCCCTATGCGTCCGGTCTTGGAGCCGACTCGTGTGTCGGTGAAACTGCCTCTGGCAGTATCCCGTCCCCGACCAGCCCAAGCCCCCATCGCCTTCGATATGGCTGCAAGTCCTGCTGCGCCAATGCTTGACAAGCGGTTCATCATCAATAACACCCCGACTCGCCCAACGTGCAATATTCTGTCTCTCCAGCCGGGTTACCGACCGCCTCGGAAGCTGAATGTTGAGCCTCGTCAGAAAGAGGCATACGTTGAGGAGTTCCTGGACAATGACGGATTCCGACAAAAAGTGCGATGGGACCTCCGGGACTTCCCAACCCTTGATGTGGACGCGCTCCGCCACACTGAGCAGCTGATGCTTGATGCTGCTGAGGAGGCGAGCAAGGACTGGCTGTCTCGTCAGGCTGGCATTGAGGAGCAATCGGCTATTGACGAGGCTGCCAGGAAGAAGCGAGTGGACGCTGCATTCGCAGCCAAGAAAAAGAGAGACTACGAGGCTTACAAGAAGAGGTTGGCAAAGAAGAAGGAGAATCCAGTCCCTTCGATGTTTAGTAAGTCCCTATTGTTTGATGTTTCGTTTCTCTGCATTGAAACAACTTTCGATCCGATCTTTACGCTCTCTGCTTTTCGTCCCCAACTACCCTTACTATTAAGAAATATCTACTAACACTTCGTCTTTACAGTCCAGAAGAAGAAACCGCCTCTGAGGCGTTAGCCTCCGGGTGGCTTTGACTCTGGCTCTCATCACGCCGCCTCTTCTCGGGGGATGCCCAAGTACCACTGTCCAATCGAGTCCCTCTGACCTCTTTGGTGATCCATCATTCGCCCCTTATAGCCCCGGCCGCCTATCTTTGGATCGCGGGCCGGTGGTGGCTCTCGTCGCGAGACGAGGGCTTACGGTGTCGGGCGATGGATCACTCCTGTTCCTCGTTCCTCGTTCGCCCCATTTAACCCCGGACGCGTACCTTATGGTCGCGGGTCGGTGGTGGCCCTTGTCGCGAGACATGGGCTTGCGGTGTCGGACGGTGCGCGAGGGATAGGGAGTGATGAGGAGGAGAGAGGCTCTGGTGTCTTGTGGCGAACTCGGTTCTGAGTCTCGGGTGATTGTGACACACATTATTGTGTGTATTGGAAAACAGAAAATTCACAAAAAAAACGCGGGAAAGTGCCATGTCGGATTACCCTGTCAGAACATATGTCGGATCACAATATTTCTTTACCTTCCCAGTCTACTTGCCGGTTTACCTAGTCGAGGTACTTGTCAGAGTACCTGTTGGATTACCTTGTCGGAGTTCTTGTTGGAGACCTGTCAGTTCACCATGTCAGCGTTGCTTGTCGGTCTACTTCGCCTGAGTAGTTGTCAGTCAACATTGTCAATCTATCATTTCGGACTACTTGCCAGCTTGCCTTGCCAGACTACTGTACTTGTCGGAGTACTTATGGACATATCGTCTCGGTTTTCCCGGTCGAACAACCCTCCTTGTCGGTCTACCTTGTAAAACAACTGATTGACCTATTTGGCATTACTTCGGCAATTCACCTGTCAGTTTCGGTCTACTCTAGGTTCTGGTTGTCGATCTTGCTTTTCCTGTTGAGTTGGGGTAACTCACATGAACTGCGATGCCTGCGAGACCTTCCGAAATTGGTGATGCACGACATTTCTGGCGAGAACGATGTCCCTAAGACCGGTGCCCCTGACCTCAAGAGCGAGGCTTTTCAGAATCATGACCTTCCTGCCGAGGATGGCGTCCTCAAGATGACACCATTGTTATCGAGCTTGGCGCTTACCCATATCTTCAACCGGATAAAGCCAAGTCGGAAGAAAAGCTGAAGAGTTGGGCTGCTAAAAAGGTCGTCCGGACTGATGAAAACAACCGACACAACGTAGTGCTCACGTTGGTCGTATTGTAATTTGTGGGATATCGCATCCAAATATTGCCCTGGCAGCTCCGCTAACTACCAACTCTCCAGATTGCTGTATCTGATATCTGCTGAAAATGCTACGAGAAGCCCATGTACGAACAGATCAAACTTATCACGAAAAGCCTCAGATTCCTACAACGCCAGACATTGGACTTGGTCGACAAGATCTCTGCTTCACCAGATTGCAACCTCTGGGAACCTAGAGCTGGAATCCGCATCCCTAGATCACTGCTAGCATGAATACTTCTCTTCAAATGCACTTATTGCCACGTCGAAGTTCAGAAGGAGAAGGTCTACCGTGATTTCTCAACCGATTCACCGTGAAACGAAGAAACTCTTGAGGCCGATCGGATGCTGGATCGCTTCCTATATTTGTTCCAGATTTTACCAACGCGAGCATCATGCCTGAAAATCTCGCGGTATCGGCTGTTCCCATGCCCATTTAAATTGTGCAGAACGAGGATGAGATACTACTGATGTCCTTCTACCACGTTTGATACAATTTGGCTCGTTCAATCTTCGCGACAAATGCCATATGTTGGAACAACTATGCGATGGTGGACAAGACTTGATCTCCGGCCTTTATGCAATTGATGACTCCAATTGTCCAGGACTCATACTTGATTGTCCATGAAACAGACACGCGACTTCTCGTGTGATTTAGATGTGATGATAAGCGGCTGAGAACATATTATAAAGTATGTTAATCTTGCTCTCGGGCCTTTGCTAGGACTGTAGGATTACCAATATATTCTCAATATGGATTGTTGTTGTTACCGTTCTGAAAATATGTCTTGATCTGACCAGCACTTTCTGCTCCTTTACCACATGTCCAGAACCAACCATGGAACCGCGTACCTGGACACTCGAAAGCTCAAGAATTTGTTCACGCGTAGCTTCAATTCTAAAAAAGAATAAAAAAATAAAAAAGAGGGAGAATTTGAGAACGAGGATGGGGAGAGTGTGTGTGAGAGAGGAGAGGGAGGGAGAGAAACGATAATGCCGGACCAGGTGGCAGGATCTCCTGTGCTTGACCACCTATCACCGGCAACAACCCGTTTGTTGACTCACCGCCCGATATTCGCTTTTCCTGTAACCATGCCTTGTTTACATGGTGGAACACAATACCATCCCAAAGAAAGCACGGAAGGGATTCATCAATATCAAATCGTCGGCTACACCCTCGGGTCCAATCCAGCGTCCCCCTCAGCATCCCCGGCAGCCTCAACATCATCGCCAACGGTCCCCACCCCAAGTACAGTTGGGGAAGCCTAGTGCCAGACGTGCCAGAGAACCGCTATGACCTAAAGCCACACACTGTCAAGGAGGTCATCGCTAGAAGCTAGCTCTGTCATCTATGTTGAATAATAGCCCTCACAACAACAACGAAGAAAAGAGACAGCCCTTGTGCTCGATGCAAACGTTTGGTATACGACAGGAGGTTTCTTCTTCGGTAGGTTCTTTTTTTTTCTTGCATATCCCATTATTTCTCATTCTTGTGACTGTAGTTGCTGACTTGGCCCCTTAGGTGCTCTGAGACTGTGCGCAATATCCGGAGTGTAACAGATATGCGCTACGCAGGAGAATGTGGACAGTTGAGAAGTCCTACCACCGAAGATACCGCAATGATCTACAGGGATGTATCTTAGGACGGGTTGAACATGGCGACACCACGTAATCCATACGACTCCACAGGCGTGGCCGACGGGGAAAAAGGAGAAAATAAAACTTTGATGCCCACAGTTATTTCCCATGATAATTGACGGACGCATCATCTACTGCATCGATTCACGTCATCAGGCCAGCCTTTCGAAAGTCCTAAACAGGATATGTCAGCCATATCCTGACCACGACTCTTGGAGGAAATACCAAAACCGGTGATCCGCCTGCCGCTCTTGGCGCCCGGGCCGCTCGGCCCCAATTCGACATCGGCTCGCATTCAGCTGTAGTTCCAAGGTTAAAAACTAGGTACCTATTTCGATAGGTTGGAGCGCGCTCAGGACTTTGTATATACGCGTACAGATCCCAGTCTACCCATTGCAAATAGAGGCGACCGTATAATCCTTCGAGATCTTCTACTACATATACCACGTCAAGGTAGAATACCCACTGCTGGGTATAAAATGAAATAGCCCGTTCAATTAGTCTTATAGCTGCGTGAATGTGTAAGAAAACCTTGCTTGTCCTGCTCATCTTTTTCCTTTTTCTGTCAGCTCCCATCAGCCCCCCGGCTTAATTATAATAAGTCGTTGCTGCTGGCTGTCTAAGCTGGAAACTAATGTAGACGCTCGAAAACCATTAAGCATTCCTTTGTCTTGATCCCAGTTCCAATTGTAGAGAGTATATAGAAGCCAGTTTCGTATGGATTCATAGTCGTTTTGCCCTGAGAAGCCCCTCGACTTACTCGCCATGTCAGGTTTGATGCTATTTCAAATTTCGAATGTGGGCGATAGCACATAGGCTCAAATACCGCTCGTCTCTGTCTATGATACACTATTTCTTGAACTTCCCTTTTTATTACTAAGGCCTGTCCTTCAATACGGGAGTACGGATGCGGGAAAGAGGCACAGTTGACTTTTACGGGATAACCCGTACACCCTTGCGTCAAGCATCCTAGATAAACATTTAGTGCAAGCCCTTAGATCTCGCCATTTTGCCTGCCGGAACCCAGAAGTTATTTTTACTTGCAGGGTCCAGAAATAATATATCAAATACACCTTCACCCAAGAACGAGACAAGAAGAGACGACGTAGAAAAAAGCGGCTGGACTAGCTAGCAAGTCCGCTAGACTGGCACTCAAAGAGCGCTGGCTAACCACCCATACCACAAGATTCTTCACATCTGTTTGCGTACTGTTTCGACAACTATCTAGCGTGGTACTTGATACAAGGATCACAAGCCAATAGAAGAATTGCATTTCAGGGTACTTTTGATGTCAGTGGCATTTTGCCGATAACAGGAGTTACGGAGATAACATTTGCCTATGAGCTGATTTTCCAGGTTCAGATGTTAGCAGGGGGGGTGTGGATCAGACCTTATGTACTCAGGGGGGGTGTTGCCGAAACAGCACTCGGAGGGATGTGATGCATGAGGCAGCTCATTGAATATAGGTGCATATAAACCAATTGGCACAGATTGCGTAAGGTATGCGTATTTGTCTATGTAAGCAATGAAACCAATTGGCTATACAATTGGCTATACATAGGTATAGCGTCTGATAAATATACCCCTGTCTTTCAACTTATAACCCCGGCTTTTCCTGAAGCTATGACCAACGGTACTATCTTCAAACCAATAGCAAGTTTAAAAGTCTCAGCAGTCTATCTTACACGGCACACAATTTCCCCATTGGGAATGATGAAGAGCGCGCCCTCTTTCTCGCTCCACTGGCGCCACGATTCCGAGATGCGTTGAAGATCCTCTAGCGTCGCAAGACCTTGCTCTATGGCCCCAGTCGCGAACGATGATTGCAGCGTACGGTCTATCCACGACCTACCCCAGATAACCGCTTCCTCATCCTGGTAGTTCCACGAGCTCCAAGAGAAAGTGATGTCTTCACTCTTGAACCCGGCCTCGTGCGCCCACGCCTTGACGTAGCGCCCCGCGTTCGGCTCTGCCCCGTTGCCCTTGATCACACGCTCGTACAGGTTCCAATGGGTTGTGAGATCTTCCATCTCCGGGTACCAACCAAAGGTCCTGTAGTCCACCTCGCGGGCAGCGACGAGGCCGCCCTTGCGGCACACACGCGCCATCTCTTTGAGAATGGCGACGGGTTCCTTCACGTGCTGGAGCAGTTGGTGGCAGAAGACGATGTCGAACTCGCCGTCGGCAAACGGCAGCCCGTTAGCGTCGTGCCGTTGGAATGTCAGCACGCTGTCGCTCACGCCGTTTTCTCGCGCTAGCACGCGCGCCTCGTTCAGTACGTCCTCGGAGCCGTCGATGCCTATCACTGAGCCTTGAGGCACGAGCTTCGCTAGGCCGATCGTGATCGAGCCTGGTCCGCAACCAACGTCAAGAATGCGGTAGTGTGGCTCGATATGTGGGAGCAGGAAGGCAGCTGAGTTCTGGGCTGTACGCCGCGCGTGTGATTTCACGACTGACACGTGGTGGCCTGGGGTGTAGATGGCTTGTTCCGGCATTGTTGATGGATGAGATGAATATTGGAGAGGGTGAAGATGTAGTCTAGGTAATGAATCCAGGGCAGCTAAGCAAAGAGCGAAGAGGCAGAACGTCTGGAGCAGTTTGCGTGATGTCGACTTAGTCGAAGTCCATCTTGTACTGGCTACGGACTTCATTTATATATGTAAAATCTTCGTGCTTGAGAGTTGAATTGTTGTTCGTGGCAGAGCGGACCCTCCCTCAGTTGAGTTGCCGCGCATAACTGATGTCAGAACTTGCAAGCGAATCGCGATCGACAACTTCTTCGATGCGGTTGAATTTGACTTTCCCCAAATTGAGTAAATGTGAAAGCGGCACAGGCGTCAAATATCAGCATGCCTTATCTAATTACGGGAGCAGCTGTACACCCCTGCAGTATATGAAGGATCTTACGATACTTGTATTTGGCAACAACCTTGACATCATGCACCCTGTATGTATAGTTAGGTATTGAAAAGAATATTGTTCACTATGCAAAGTTCCACCTCGTGTGTGCATATTATAGGGCCTCAAGGTCTACCCTACTATCACAATATCAAATATGCCTCTTATCAAATGCCATAGTTCTCCTCTAGGTTGTCATAGTAAGCTTAATGATAAAGCTCCGTGGCCTTCATTTTCAGCTTTGTTATCATCCACTGAGAGATTAAATAGCCTTTTTAAGCAGCTTCAATAGCAGAAAAGGGGAATTCCTGGCTAGACTCCAGGAAAAGAAATCAGTAAGCTCAGGGGGTAAAAATGTATCGGCTGGTTTCGAAGAATAACCTCATTCCAGGGATTAACTGCATGTCACTCATACAGCTCGCAGAAAGGCGGCGCCCTGCCTTCTACAAGCCATTAGACAATTACTCGGAGCTGCTCTAGGTGAAAGACGTACATAGAACCTCACTACTAACGGCGACTATCGTGCCATCATAGTTTCCAAGCACCCAACGCTGCCTAAGATTCTGAACCTGACACGATTTAACTTTCTCGTGCTTAGCCTAAAACAAATCTCACCACTATAATGATTTCCTTTCAACGTAGTAGGTATTTACAGAGAACTGAAATATGAAAGTTTCCTAACCTTGATTTCCAGCGATCGAAAACAGCAAGTAATCCCGGAATGAAAGATAAACCCCACAACACCTCATTGTCGAACCCAGTCAGGGGTATACGTGGAACTTTTCCACGCTTGCGCTGTCTTATCCCATTGCAACCAGTTCAAGTCTTCGGGGTCATACTCTGGAATACTAAATGCCCAGCTTTTCGCCCAGAGGGAAGTATGAAAGGCCGGATATTCATCTATGAGCTCTTGCCGTTGTCTCCGGAGATCTCGCGAGAATCGCACCATCGTTCGATACCAGGGGCCTGAGACAACGGCTTCCCACCGCCACATGTAGTCCAGTATCTTATCCGCTAGATCCAGATAGCCCATTTGTGTAGGGTCTGGCACTGGTGTTCCGTACGGATCAAATGGGGGCTGAACAAATGGATCATAGAGAACATTTGCCTCCCTCGTGACGTCTTCCAGCTCTCCATCGTAAGGATTCGATAGATAAATCTCGGCGTGGAGTGGATCCCAGCCACTCTGTAATGCTTCTCTCGCGCGGACAGATGCTCTTACTGTAAACCTTTGAACATAACCAGTTTTGTCCTCTACTTCTACGTCTTGGGTTTTAATAGGTAGGGCTGCTTGCATGAGCAAACCTGGCGACACACATTTCATTAGCAAAGAAGTAGTCCAGCTTGACTGGTGATACTGGTAATTCATAAGTAAAATTTTCCTTTGACCACATACCAATAGTAAAAAATACCCAGTGATTCCTCAGGCGAAATTTTGTCGGCATGGCATTGAGGAACCTATTCATGTGCCGCCAATCCATTGGGTGTCCATTAGCATTCACACCCATCAACATCGCATGTCGGCAACAGCCAACCTCGTCTTTCTTTTTAAAACAATCGTCAAAGCGATCGATCCGATTCCGGACGATGGACAAGCCCCACTTCCATGAATCGTATTAGCTTCAGTGTACGGTATCTTTCCAGGAGAGATTGGGGTAATCCTGGACTTAAACTGTGAATTTGCTTACCGGTGTGGTAGCCCAACGCTGCAAATGCGAATCGTACCAATCCCGACGGTCGTAGTTCCACACTGTGCTTCTATCCACCCATGCCGCTACCGCAGCCTGATCGTGATATCGCCACTGATGCTGGCGCGTGCGGTCAACGTAGACTTCATCCCATACATCGGGTGGGCCATATGACGGCCACATCGGATTGGGGTAACTTTTTGACTGAAAGAGGCTCATACGGTGGACTACAACATTAGATAAAGTCAATAATGGCTTAACAAAACGGGACGAGGAAAGAGTTAGGAAGCATTAGAAGCTCTCTAACCAAATAACACACGAAATGGAGTTATTCCACTTCAATTCTTGCGGAAAACGGACCGTAATATCTGTAGGGATTTCTTACAAAAATTATCACTCTTCCTGGGTAAGTTTGGGTCGTTCCAGAACGAAGATGAAAAAAGCCTTGCAGCCTCCATCGCCGGTGTGAGCTCTATAGTGATAGGCGTATTATCTTGTAGTCTGTAATCATTATGATTCCTATGTCCGCCTTGGAGAAGAGCTGTTGGCCAGTGGACTAGAATGCAGTTCATAGGGATGCCAGCAGCCGAGGCTGTATCAGGAATTAGCTGAAGACTCAGGCTTCGGGTCGCGTAAGAATTTCGAATATGATACAAAATAGAACGGCATGGAAAGTTGCAATAGACCGGATAAGATGATGCTTACGACATAGTATAGTCCGCCCTCCAAAAAGCCTTTGTTCCATAGCTTCGCCAATTTCGGCAACAGGATCGAAGTCGATAAACTAAATATATATAATTGTGTCAGTTAACTGCTCGGCGGATGTCCACGTGGATTGTTTCGTAGCCCATCAGGCATTATTCACCTACAGGTTCAGGATATAAAGGCGTTGGTGCACCTGGTGCTGGTGGTATTAACGCATTTAATAATGAGTATCGGCGATGGATGATGGCGTGCATGATTTCGTGTACTATCTACCATGCCAACGTTATTTAGTATAGTAACGAGCGAAAATTAATTTATCAAGTAGTTTCATACCGTAATTGAGATTTCGTATTGTATAAGACACCGTTCTGCCGGTGTGAGGTCACCTTCGTAGAGACGTCTTATTAACTCAGTAGGCAGGCAAGTTACGGACCCACCATCTAGTTTCCAAGTAAGGCCGCAGGTGTTACCGGGGTCATCTTCGGTGAAAAAAGACCATGCCATCCCGTAGCATAATTCCTCCACTGCAATTTCTGAAGTTAGAGAGGCCGCTCTATGAGAAGTTATAGAATTGTAAGAATCTTTAGTATCGTGGACAGATTCGGGGTGGGAAGAGAGCAGTAACGAGAGATTGAATTTCGAGTCATCATGTGAGCCAAGACGAGATAGTAATCGAATATCACTCACGCTTTCTTCCAAGAGCATCTGCCTTGTCGATTTCAGGAACATATTCGAGCTCGCTCAGATATGGCTGTCTATTCTCTACGGTGGCAATTTCTCTCTCCATCTCAGCCGATAGGAGGACAGGAGCCTTATAATCGGGTGAGCTCAAAGCGTACGGGCCAATGTCGTCCCACATTCTGATTCTTCCAAACAGTATTGTTATGAGTCTAATACGAGATTCAGTTGATTAGCTCTTGAATTCTAATTCTCATACGAGAAAGCTACTAACGCGCTGTGTCGGTCAAATATAAGAGTTCTGAATATCCGGTCTACCAACTCGATGCACACCCTTAAGGCGTTCCATATTTTCGGGTTGTCAACGCTCCATGGCCCGCCTCGAGGAGCCGGTAGTGTTGGGTAATTCGGGTCGTTGACGAGGTCATACCAACGATATCTTCGTAAGAATTGAAACCACCTAGATTCATCTACTTCGATTCTATCTCTTTCAAGAATCAACTGAATCATATCTGCATCGTCACTCGAAGTGTGCCCCCCTGATACAAGCCCGAAGGGTGAGGGGCCCAGCCAACGGTTGAGGAGAACTGCTTGCCATGATCGAGGGCCATGGAGATTTTTCCGCTGGTAGAATTCGCTTGTAAACAATCTGTCAAATTCAACACCATTTTGAGGCCTATCGGATGTTCTCGCATCGGGCACCGGATCGTGGTAGAATTTTGGGTCTAGTCTTGGGAACTCTATGGCTAGTCCAGAATGCTCTTGGTCTTTCATAGATGAATTTAGTGTTTGCTCCTCTACGCGGCTTCCTGAAGAGCTCTCGAGTAAGAAAACTAAGCGTCTCGCACAGCTTGCTCCAGCTTGCATGACGCTTCCCAAGTGCCAACTAGAAAAATATCTCAAGTTATAGAAAGGTATTACTAACCAGATTTCTTTAAAATTGAGCTGGGGCGCCCTCCAGAATCGAGAGTCTCCCTAAACCGCTCTGCCCACTGCGAACAAGGAATCAATAACAGTTATTCAAAGTTGAGTTTAACCAGATTTAAGGGGCATGTGTAAGGGTTCTGAAGCAGAACTCTCTCATGGGTGACATCTGCTCCTGCAGCATGTCGAAAAGAGTATAGGAAGTTTCGAATATGACATACTGGTGAAAGTGGTTGCTTTGCCATCTCGAATGGTCTCGTACCTCGAATTTTTGTGTACTCTGTTGCAATGGGATAGGCTTCAAGGATTCGAGATCCATGAAGGTAACCTAAAGTTGATGTTAACCCTGAACTAGTAGTTACTCAAAGTCGGTGCACTGCAATAATTGAGGTGTGGTAGAGACCTTTGTTAGTGCAACTGATCCACCCGAGAATTCAAAGAAAGGGAGTATAAGACATATGCATGCGGCAAAAGAACAAAGAAACAAGGATTCTGACTATATGTTCCTTGTCGAGGATATCGTGCCTCACCTAGGTCCAGCGAATATCTACTCCTGGAGTGAAACTAGAAGGCAGAAAAGACAAGGCCATGATCTAATAATAGGTTGTACGCGCTCTTTACACATGACTTCGGGGTCACGGAAGCTTAGTCAGTAACGCACGAACGAAGGCTGGTTCGCAGCTTTTAGCCTCTTCTGATCTAGAGAATTTGTACAGTGCGCCCAATCATCCTTGTAGCGAAGAGATAAAATCATCCACGCGGTACAGGGAGAAGTATCAGTGTCTGCGTGGTGAAGAGGGTGTATAGAGCACTGTTGAAGACAATGAGCTATGAAAGAAACGGCAGCTGTCGAACTGTGGAACAAGTCAATGATCATCAGAATAATCCTTTGTCTAACCTCAAAGTCCTTGGTCGACAAAAAACTCTAGATAATATATACTAGATTACCTAAAATTTAGATGTACGTTCCGGGTACAGCGGGCCCACGGTGTTGTTAATTGAGATATAACAATAAAGTAAAAAAAAGGTCTATAGCACACATAATAATTAAGATAACTAGGCTAACGAACGTTTCGTGCGAGTCCGAGTGGCCCGTGAGGGGGTGGCTTGCAGCAAGGATGGTTAGCTAATACCTGCCCCTTTTCAAGAGCTGGGCGATACGTTTGACCTTGTATGCCGTCAGGGCGCTGTATTGAACGCATCCCTCGTATTCGTAGGCTGTAGCTACCTAGGTACTACATTACTGTGCCACAGCTGTTCTGACCATATGGATCTGCCCTAGCGGCATTGAGCCTGTGCGCTATCGCTCACATTGGAAATAGTTACTACATATATACTTTTAGTTAGTCCGTGATAACTATAGCAGTGTGTATACCCTAATACTGTATAATTGCCGTCCGAAATAAGGACGATTAGTTCGATTACTGATGAAGACTATTAAACTTAAACTTTGAGTTTCTGAAGAAATATAATTTTAATCCCTGAAATAACGTTTGTTAGCTTGCGGACCTGAACGCTACATTCTACTCCTATAGGCATGCTTATTTTGTTGATGAAATATATGCGGCAACTCCTTCTTTCTAGAATTACACCTGACTGTTTATGGTAAGTTAAGCTGTTTATAAAAATCGGCAAAAAGTGAAATATACAATAGCACTCTGTGGCTGCATACGTATCCATGAGCTTGTATGTCACTCCAAGGGTTTGGAGCTAATATCACTTCAGGGATTAATCTGTAGGTGGGATTTCTAGCCCTGTAGGAGTAAGCATCACCTACCAAAATGATCGGCTGGGAATGAAAGGTTGGGTACGATGTGAGGTGGCGTTCAACGGTAATTACTTCTGCGCCAGGCCGGGGGGATATGCTTCATGATGCTAATTACCTCAGTCTATCATTGAAGATCGAGGGTTTGCTAGTGCATGTGCACGGTGTAAGCTCTTCGCCACAAGGTGATAATTAAAGTACGAGCAGTATAGTATCACCCTTTTATCTAATGCTGTTTACCACTAATCAAGGGAAAAAACACCTGCAGTGCAGAACACGTAGAAGCGGGGGTTTCCATGATACTGTGGCCTCCCTAGGATTCAACTAAAAAAGGGGGAGCCAGAAGTAAAAAACTTCACCCAGGTATGTGGACTTAACGATATCTCTGGCGGTGGTATTGGCAAAGAATTGATCAATAGAAGTGCAAGCAAGGGAAAACACGATTAGAATGATCCGGTAGTCTTATGGCCATAATAAATATGTAACTCAACAAAGAACTGTATTCTCGATACCTATGGTAGCTATATAAAACTGTGCATAATGTATGAGGAACATCCCCAACTACAGTCACGTGACCCTAACACCCTATCCCCGAATCACCACGATAATATTCTCCTGAGGGTTTCATCCATAGCTAATAACAAGTGACCCGAATTGCAACCTCAATAGTTTATTCCTCTAGTACAGCTGAGACATCGGGTACACCCTGCATGTTATGCGACTATTTTTGGCATGGCTGGTCAGTCATTATGGTTGAAGTCTACCAATTTCTTGTAGAATTGCGTCCTCTTCAGCCGCTCGGCACTAGGCTACATATTTTTAGATCTCTTCCTTCTAGCCATCGAAACAGTAAAGGGAACTGAATACCTGGCTTCCTTAAGGCTTATTGCCTGCTAGTATCCGAACCCTCGTTCGAAATATACAGCCGGGCCACAGTCTCTCGGCCTGTTTTCGGTCAACCAGCCGAAAGGCGTCCGAGCTACGCTCACTTCTTGGCAGAATCGTACCGAGACAGGCCGTATTCAAGCCTCATTACATGCGAGCTCAACCTACATCGGTTCGCCTCTTGTATTGGCATCCTTGTAATTATTTCTAGAATTGTCTTAATGATTAGTCCTTACAAAATTCCCGTATCGTTTTGAATCGCATATAAATATACAGTATTTCCGCTTTCATAGAAATTCTAACTACAGCCCAACACAACAGCAGCTCTCGAATGACAAGCCTAGCTACAATTACATCGACGCAAAGATGAGCTTCTCACAGCTTGACATCCCGTATTCAACCTCGACGGTGTCGGTCTCGATCATCGACACAACGGCAAGGGTAACCAATTATCCTTTTAATAGCTTTGCTGGCCCTGCGATCAATGGATTCTCAAACTTCACTTTTGGTAGTAACTCGTTCCTTATTTCACACGGCGAGCAAAACCTGCTTTTTGATCTTGGAATTGGGAAGGAGTTGGAAACGGACTACCCACCAAGCTTTTGGGAAATGGTCGGGCCTCTCCTCGAGGCTGGACAAATAACGGCGAACGTTGACAAATACGTCAGCGAGATTCTGACTGACGAGAATATTCCCTTGGACTCAATCGATGCGATCATCTGGTCACACTCACATTTTGACCATACTGGAAGACCATCACTATTTCCTAACTCAACAGATCTCATCGTGGGTACTGGTTTCTTAGAAGCGTTCGGCCAAGGTTATCCTGTCACTGAGTCGTCGCCGTTCCTGGCTCGCGAGATGGAAGGTCGTAATGTCAGAGAAATCAACTTTGCACCTAATTCGACAAGGATTGGTGATCTCCAGTCTTACGACTACTTCGGGGATGGCTCTTTCTATCTATTAGATGCCCCTGGCCACGACTTTGGCCATATGGCTGGTTTAGCCCGTCTTACGTTAGATCCAGACACCTTCATCCTCCTTGGCGCAGACTCGGTAAGCGACATCAGATACTCCCTTTCGTAGCAGGACGAACCAGCTGACAAGAATAATGCAATATAGTTTCATCACGCTGTAGAAATCCGTCCATCACATCAACTACCGCTACCAAAGTCGATTTGTCTGGGTGAAGTAATCGAGTCTCTACCCAATCCGATTCCTAGAAAGCTCCTTCAAGCTAGTATGTAATCCTCAGGGTTTTTTGCTTTCCATTCCAGCCATTTTCAAGAGCGACAGGGCTCCTGTTCGGACTAGAATCACGTCTTAAGAGCTTTGCATGCTCTTGAAACCCTCACAAATCTCGCTTAAGAAGGTACTTACTAATCCCGACTGTTGCAGTTCATCCTGCAAGCCACCCCGACTTACTCCCACCATACGCCCAAAACCTGACATCGACGACGGAATCACCCTTCCAGGCGATCATTGACCCCCCTGTCGGAGTTACACCCCCGGCTATTCCCCAACTCGCCCGTGATGTGCTTACCAAGGTGCAAGCCTTCGACGCAGACCCAAATGTGTTCGTTGTGGCCGCGCACGACCTTACTCTGCAGGGCACAGTGGAATTCTTCCCCGCAACGGCCAACAACTGGAAGGCGAAAGGGTGGAAGGAGAAGATCCGATGGCAGTTTGTGAAGGATCTCGTGCCAGCATTGGAGCTGGTACAGAAATAAGTCTCTACTCTCAATAGACTGCCCTCTTGCGGCTGCTCTTCTTCTGTAGCGTTTGAGTTTCTAGTGCTCGAGCGAAAGTATCGACTAGGCTCTTGGTCTGCAGATGTGGCACTCGATAGTGGGATTGTAAAATTAGGTGTTTTCCTTTCGTTCGCAATTTATTGCGTCATTAACTACCCAGTTTTCCCAGTTTATGTAGGAAATTAGGAGCCACATAGACAGCCTTGGGATGAAGTCTTATTTCTGCTCCTGAGGATGAATACTTAGATAAAGAAACATTGAAGTATGTACTAATTACCTGCTAAGAGCACTATCTCTTTAACGGGTGAAGCATCTGCAACCCGGGTCTTTGCCAAGTACTTATGCCTGTGACTCCCTCCTAGTGGTACAATAGCCCTTGATTTCAAGCACTTTGGTAGCCACCCTTCAACCCCCAACTCTTCAGTTGGCTGGCTGGCTGGTTACGCTATCCAGATTTAGTCAGCTCAAGTACTAGCAGGCGATAGCTAGAAATATAGGAACAACCCAGCCCCAAAGTATTTATGCCTTTGCTAATCCTTAAGTACCGTATAGGTTTATACAGCACTAAGCATAAAGGACATTGTGTAAAAAATGTAAAAAGAATCCAAAAGTATTATTTACTTATTTTTAAATACAATTTCCTTTTCTTAATTTCAAACTGTTCGTTATTGTGTTGTCCGTTGTTGGAACCCAAGTATCTCGCTCTTGACGTGTTCCGATTATTCTGGCCAGGGTCTGCCCGGGTCCCAGATTCTGGTCCTAGAAATAAAAAGCTGCTGCCTACGGAGATCCTCGAGTGTTGGCTTAGCAACTTTTCAAAGGTAATACAGTAGTTACCTCTTAATTGGGACCTTCCGAATTGCTGGGAAATCCTAGCGCATAAGGCGAAGGAGTTCGAGCAACATTGCCCTAATCTGGAAGAAATGAGTCTACCCAGCTTGTGGCATAGCTAACAGTACAAAAAACTATTTCGCACTATACCTTTTAATTCAAGACCTATAATAGCCCCGGAGAGCAGGCCTAGATCTCCAGCTGCCGTCCTCATTTGCTAACAGTTGTAGACAGCTGTGTTACTGTGTGAGTTACTCCGTACCCAAAATTGTATGGCAAGCTGTTTCAATCAATCAACCAATCAATCAATCAATTAATTCTGTAACCGACGCGTTTTGTATGTGATTTAGGTGTGGAGGTGTGTCAATTGCAAGACCCTCCAGACGCAAAAGATCGTCGAACTTGGCGCTTTTTTGGCTTTGCAACTCTTAATGTCATAGTGTGAAGAAATACAACTCAGATCCATTATGGTGTAGTTGAATTTTCTCTTTCTTGCGCCGCGAATTCGTACAATATTTCTCCATCTTTGTCCGTCATCAACCCTCTCCGCACCACTTCTGCCCACCATTAGTTCTAATCATCGTTAGTTCTTTTATAGCTGCCGCTGCCATTAGACGGCATGTTCAGGTCTGCAGCTGGCCGCCTGAAATCCGTGCTTGGATTCTCCCATGGGCCGATCACTCCATCGCGCGCCTTCTCGGAAGAGAATCTTGCTCGATACTGCCAAGGCGGATATCATCCTGTCAGAATTGGTGACGTCTTCGCCAACGGTAGGTACAAGGTTCTCTGTAAGCTCGGGTATGGCGTTTATTCAACTGTTTGGTTGGCTTTCGACTCAGGGTAAGTCTTCAAGTTTATTTCTGCCGTAATGCATTCTCACAATTCGTGTAGGACAAAGCGGCATGTCGCGCTGAAGTTGCTCACGGCAGACTCTTATGGACATGAACAGGACACGTTCGAGGTGGACATCTTGAGCAAGATTAAGTCTAAAGGTGTGGCGGCGCTAGGGTCGCAGCACGTTCTCGGTCTTCTCGACAACTTTGAACATGTTGGCCCCAACGGCAAGAATGTCGGCCTTGTGTTTAGAGCCATGGGCCCAGATATGTCCAAGTTCCGACGTGTCTTCCCAAAGTCCCGCATTCCGGTCCCTCTTATGAAGGGCATCTCAAGGCAGCTTTTACTCGCGCTTGCTTTCCTTCACGACACTTGCCAGGTTATTCATTCCGGTTCGTCTTTTCTTTAGTATACCGACAATATGCCAATCTTGACATGAGCCTTAGACATCAAGCCACAAAATATCCTCATCGAGACTGCAAAGATCAACGAGATGTTCGAAAACGCACCATCAAAGGCGTTTCTTCCGCAGCGTCTTCCATTAGACCCACCCAACGACTTCTACATCCAATCAACGCAAATTTCTTCGGCAGAAGAGGACCTATCGCGTGTTACAGAGGTCTCTGTCAGGCTAGCCGACTTCGGGACAGGTGACTAACCGAAGCCCTGAATGAAATCCTCTCTTATTAATAGTTCTCGCAGCAAGCTGGTTCACACGTCATTTGACTGAATGGATACAGCCTCAGATGCTTCGCGCCCCTGAGGTCATTCTTGGGGCGAATTGGGACTACAAGGTTGATATCTGGAACCTTGGACTCATAGTAAGCGTTCCAGGCAGATGCGCGTTTCGCTGACCTGTGCTAAAACCTGACCTCACTAGATATGGGAGCTTTCAGAAGGAGCTCTCATGTTTGATGGATCATGGTCCGCCTCAGCACCGTATACGTCTGAAGCACATCTTGCCCAGATGGAAGCTATTCTTGGCAAGATGCCACAGTCTCTCCTTTCAAGATCAGGCGACCGAAACCGGTTTTTTGACGGCGAGGGTGAGTCGATTAATGCTCTTCACAGGTTGCTTGGTCAGTTTGAGCTGATGTGTGATAACTAGGTCAGCTCCTGATGCCGCCGACCTTTCCAGATATGCCCCTAGAGACAATCTGTAGGAATCCCGGAATGTCTGAACTAGATAAAGCACTGTTCTTGGATATGATTAAGTCAATGATCCGACAGGAACCTAGGGACCGTCCAGATGCTCGCAGTCTGCTGGAGTCGACATGGCTTAACTAGCTATATTTCCAATGTGAGCGATAGCGCACAGGCTCAATGCCGCTAGGGCACATCCATATGGCCAGAACAGCTGTGGCCACAGTATTTTTTAACTCACTAGCTATATATACTACTGTTTTAGTTTAAACTGCAGGTGGGTTTAATTGACGTAATTTAATACTGTAGTAAGATTATTAATACAACCTTAAATATTACAATAACAAAATAAGTGAGAGATCGCAACACCATCATTGCTACTCTCGCTAACATACACTACTTTACCCTTAATACTTTGGAAGTCCTCTCTTCATTACTTGCATCTTCTATTTCCCTCTTGCTTACACCCTTTGGTGCTTCAGTGGGTTTGCCGGAACAGGAAGATGCATAACGAGCCTGAATCGTTTTTTGCTGCTTGGCCCCAAAGACATCGCCGACGGTAGACCAGATTTCATCCATGGGCCAGGCATGGCCATGGGCTTTGACGAGTAGCTTCAAGGTGACGGCTTTCCACAGACGAAGCTGGCGAGGGTGGATCGGAGAACGACTTGATTCACCATCAGAACCACTTCCATCAGAATCTTCTGATCGTTGAGTTTGCCGCTTAAGGCTTGAGAAGAAGGCTTCGTGCACAAACTGGGTCTCTCCAGAAGCTAGTATGAAGGTCGGATCGTGCATGTTAATGTCACCATCTAGGAAGGCGTCTAGCACTTCGAGGTATGTGCTCTCGGCCGCCCATTCGGGTTTCATTCTCAGGGATAGGAGCAGGAAGTCAACCCAGGCCGTCGAGAAAAGGGGTACACCGGCTCGTATCGAACGAAAGATTCTTGCATTTTTGTTGGCCCCGTGCTCCAGATATGCGAGGAACGTATCGCCATTTAGACGTGGAATGTAGTGGTAGTCGACATTTCCATTTCCATTTATGACCTGTGAGAAGAAGAATGTCCACGGTGTCCATCCAATGGCCCCGGGGTTCGTTGGATCGTAACTGTAGCTCTCGTTTGGATCTTCACCATCTTCTAAGAGAAACTTTAAAGTACAATTCATCTTGTTTCTTGGCATGGCTTGATTCCCGAAGTGAGCCAGGATGGTCAAAGGTGGCCCGTCCAACTCGCTAAGATAGTCTGGTTCTTGGGCGATCTTTCTTTTCAGGAATTCCACAGCACCGCTCTTGATTAAGTTAGCACGGAAGTATGCCTTGGCAGCACCGTTTCCTGTTTGTCCGACTTGGGGAAGAATAAGTCGTCGGTCCTTGGAGTTCATTTGGCAGAGTGATAGCTCCAGATCATCAAGTGTGTCTTCGACCGTGTCACAGACAGCAGGCGATTCATCTTCGAGCTGAGATGCTAAAAAAATCGCATCCTTTATTTGAGTATGAACTTCCGCCACGCTGGCTATGCTATCACCAACCGGGTAATCGATCGTAAGGCCTTCCAAAATCGTCCTGGTAGCGTTTTTGATGAACGCCAACGTTGCTCTCAAAATCGAGAGCTTAGCATTGAAGGTCGGTAACCCTTTGGTGAGAAGGTAATCTGTCATTTCTCCAGTTCTGAGGAAGTCTGCCACCGTCCTGTGGAGGAAAGTAACACGGGAGCTGCCTACTTCAAGAAGACCTTTGCAATGACCATCTAGGCGGCGGGCGACCTTGTGATGCAATCGTTTGAGCTCCGGCTGCTGAAATACGTCTTGTCTTGGTTTCAGCTTCAACGCGTAATCCTTATCATCGTACTCTTCCTCATGATAACTGTAAAACGGATAATGCAAGGGCTTCTCGGACGCAACGGCAATCTGTAATGACCCTGACATTTTATGATGATAGAACGGTTCGACACTATCGAGCATGTGCTTGAAGAACGGTTCTAAATCTGAAGGAAACTGTTCGAGCCGCTTGAGTAAATCTGCAAAACTGTCGTCATTTGTCAGACCCTCTCGAAGGAGTTTCGTCACGATGAAGACCCAGAGGAAAACACCATGTGCTCTCTGGGTTACTTCGTCGACCAAGTGGGCTCCACTGACAGGTTGGTCATGAAGATGGGTCCATCGCACGTGTTCCGATAGCCGACCTTTCACGTACGCTCGAATATCGGGTTCCGTCAGGTCATGAATGCGTACCGTTGTCGATGGATGACCGCCAAAAGCGTCTTCGAAGACATTCCATGGTCGGCTCGAGACACAGATTTTGAATTTTGCGGGACGAACGAGCTGAACTAAGTCCTGGCAAAGTTCATAATGATCACCTGAATATTCATCCAGTCCATCGATGAACAAGCACACCTTGACATCGAGTTCTGACTCTGCGATTCGTCGTAACGTGCGCCTTAGCTCAATGGTAGACCAAGCAGGCTGAGGCTGATTCGTAAACCTGGGATCTAAGAATCTTTCTGAAGCAATAGACTCTATCAGCTCCGGCTGCTGCCGGAGTATTATCAGAAGTATCTCTTGTAGAAGCCCCTGTTGTGACTTTTGCATGGCGGTGCCTGCATTCCAAAAATAGTGGCTCGCAGCCAACACCCTTTGAGGGTGTGCCCAGCCATCAAGGACACGTTGTGTACGTCCATCGTCCGCCAGATACTTCATGAAGGTAGATTTTCCAGATCCTGGCTTACCAGAAACCCAAAAGATACCGCTTCCTGTCCTTAACCATCTTAGTAACTGGCACTGGGTCTCTAAACGTTCTGGACGATAAACCCAGCTAAAAGTTCGATCATAGGCTGTTGGAATGCGATCATGCCTCAGTAGGCGATGCTCGAAATTCAAGCTTTTGAGAACTGACTGCTGTCGAGAAAGATTTTTTACTGTGAACGAGAGTTCGGCCATTTGTTGCCCGAGGTCCTCAATATCCTGAGGCTGAACTAGAGAAATGTTCCCTGGTGTTATTTTGTCTCTGCTGGGGCCGGGCTTCGGAGGGAAATATCGGCTTTCCATTGTCTGGAGGATCCTGAAAATATTTTCTATCTTTACTTCATGTTTGATCTGATATCTTTCGCAGGTGTCTCTCAACTCTTTGAAATCCGTAAGGTAAGTTTTGTGAAAGCGGCTAATCGAAGATTAGTAACACGGCTAATATCTCAACAAGGAGCCATACCTTGCCATAGCAGACATGTGTAAGGTCAGTGCCAACTGCGTTCTCTGAAGTCGCTTGTCTAATTCTTCAATCTCATTTCGTTTCCAAACAAGTTCCAGAGCTGCCCTGAAGCTCTTCCATCTACGGCATGACCCATTCTTGACATCGAGCTTATCTACAAGCGTCAGGATTTGATCGCAATCCGTCTTAGAGGTCTGTAGGATATCTTTTAGCGTACAGATTTCCTGTGCATCGTCTGTGCCATTCGCGGATGCGATGCTCTCTTGCGAGTTAAGTTTAGCGCTGAAAGACTGTAAGTGTTCATGAACTGTCAGTATATCTGTGAGGTCGGTCGATTTTCCAGTTACAGAATTGTGTATCTCCGAGCTTTTGGATAATAATGAGCAGGCAAAGGTGACGAACTGAACGATCGTCCCTGCTAAACCTACTGCAGACAAAGGGTCCATTGTGTGGCACTCAAATCATATCCACAGAGATTGTAATGCAAGTGAACAGATGGAAAGGCTAGCAGCCCTTCATGAATGCCGCCAGCTTTGATCAGGTCGATGGCTTCTAGGCGTTTTGCGAGGCAGAATATCGCCCCGGCGAACGGAATTAGCCCTGGCTGACTGGGATTTTGGCCCCCCGGGTTTTCCCACAAGCTAGATAATGCACGTACCAAGTCAGACTGGGTCGCAAATGGTATGGGAGACTCTATATTCGGATAAGACTTTGTCACACGACCAGGGTCTACATATGTAGCTATAGATGAGCTAAAAGCGAATACCAATAGTACTGTTAGGAATCGAACCCAACTCACTATTTATTCATCTGGCAGGTGCTATTAGTACACTGTAGGTCTACAGTGCTAGTCTCTATCACTTCTACAACACAATATAACGGATGGGATGATCCGTACAGCTCCTACAAACTTCGCAAACTTGATCAGGCCGTCGCCGGGCGTATGATCGGGATATGACCCCACATAGCTTACACGATGCCCCACGCCGAAATCCAACATCCCTTGCTCCATCATATTACGCCGCCACCTTTTAGGCTGATGAATTCGAAGAGCTTTGGGACTTTAGTTGTACTATGAGTGATGGCCTTAGAAGCTCTAACAACTTTCGCAACCGTGTCGCCACCCAGGGATATTCCTGTTCAAGCCTTCCCGCAAGAGGCAGTGGAGAGGCCGTGATTCTAAGCGGCGATAAGGTAACAAAGATCCATAGAGTAAACTTGTCATGGACGTACCGGGTATGCCGGAGCAAACCATGCGAACGAGTAACCATATTGCGCTGTTAGAAATCGAGCCTAACTCGTTGCATGATCCAGCTGCCGGCAGTAGCGTTGGGTTTCGCGATTGCGTGGGTTTCATTACCCCTGCACATTTATTGTACGCACCGAGCGACAAAATAGCATGTCAGTAGGTGTTCGCTACTCCGAGGATTAATGCAGGACATTCATGTAGCATGGGGGTCTAGAGCTAAAGAAAGGGGGGGCATACTGGTTCCTGGAAGAAGACGATCTACGAGCACACACTATACTTTATCGACGGGGCGAACCGAGATTACTTGCACTCTACTGGGTGCGCGCTGGTCTATACTATTACTTTGTATATCATTAGTCCTTTCTAGACCGGCTATATCGTGTTGCCAATTTAGATAGCGACTGTTATTGGTATGTCTAGAAGCACGTAGTTTATACCACTTTTGGATATTTCAACTTTATCTGCAAGCAGTGCGGCTATTAGTCGCTCTATTTTGCAAAATCTTATAGCTGGTCCCTCTTCGAAAGGCGTAACCAAAATCAGGCAAAGCCGCTGTCAATGTCTGCTTCACAGCTTAAGTGGTAGCCGCTTCCTGGCCGGCGGCCACTCTCTGTCCAGCACTAACCCTAACCTAGTACTACTTACAAGTGTAATATTCTGGGCGTGAAATATAGGGATTCATTTGGAGCTTATAATCGTCGTGAGCTTCGTTTAAATTCAAGTAATGGCTTTCTTGACAAACAAATAGCAATCTTCCCTAGGAACCGCGACTCCAGTATCGCCACTTTATTCAGACCTATGGCGGGCAACCCTCAACTCGAACCCCCGTGGTTTCACGAACCAGAGATTTTGTGTGGACCAATGGTGATCCTCGAGAACTTGTCTTTGAGGAAGTTCAAAGTCAAAGTCGCGGACGATGCGTGGTACAAGCTTAGTCATTTCGAGCATAGAGACATGCCGACCGATGCACACTCGAGAGCCCAATCCAAACTAATAGTGACCCAGTGTTATCTATGATTTGGAACCGACCCTTCAAAAGGAGAGCAAGACTTACTGGCATCCAGTGCCGGTTCATAAGGGCAATCCTAGCTTTATCTCCAGTCAACCACCTTTCCGGGTTGAAGAGATCTGCGTCTCGGCCGAAGATTTGCGGATCTCGGTGTATCACCCAGCTATTGATACCCACGATTGTCTAATACTTTGTTAAGTACATAGAGCCTCCCAGGAAGTTTGCGCAGAAAGGACTCACATCTCCGGGGAAAAATCGACCAGATATAGTTGCTCCCCCTTTCGGCACCACTCGCTCCAGCGGCAGCCCCGTAGCTGGATGGATTCGTAGAGCCTCCTTTATGACCGCTTGAAGGTATGGCATCTGCTGGGTTTCCTTAAATTTGAATGAGTTTGACAATTTCCCTTGCTCTTGAAACTCGGAGATCTCATCTCGTAACCTCCGCAGACATTGTTGATGCTTCAGTAGGTAGTATAGAATCGCGGAGAGGCTGATTGCTGTAGTATCGGAACCAGCCACCATATTCATTGCACAGCCTACTAAAACATGTTCCATGGTAAATATTTTAGGATCTTGCCCATTTTTGGTCATAAATTTCTCGAGGAATGGCTTTGCCATCACTTTTCCTTCAATATTTCCTGTCAATTTCTCTCCAGTCGCTTGTTGTTCAGTAATCCTATTCTTTGTAAAGCTCAAAATATAAGCTCTTCCCGCGCCCTTTTTACCGGCTAAGAGGTTTCTCAGGGCAAAAGTAAATCGGTGGAACCGGGAATAAATGCCCATCAATGTTGCGTATGAGAGATGGTCCTCGAGGGCGCCAATGATACCACCGACGTCATCGCCGTGATCGAGGAAACCAAGCCGTTTTCCATAAGTGATGAGCCCAATGACATCAAACGCATAGCATTGGAACCAGTGTCCCATGTCAAGTTGCCGTCCAGCATCCGCCATCTGGGTGAGGCGCTGAGCAATAAGATCGCCACATTGGTCGACATATGGCTCGTAGTCCACTAGCGCCGTCATGGAATATGTGCTCTGAAATTGTCTGCGATTGCGTGCATGGCGCTCAATCGACTGATCTGCAAAGATGGACCAAGCGTCTGGGTTTGCCCAGGTGCTGTACCATGACGACTTTGCGAATCGTGAGCCGAGGTCGTAGATGGTGCTCGAAGCTCCTGGGTCACTGATGCTATAGCGGTTGGGTCCGTATCTCACGATGGTGCCTCGAAGTAGTAAGAAACCGTTAAATGGATTGGGACAATTGGAATGTATTCACCATAGTGCCTGTGTAAAGCTAGGTTATCAGCCTCAAAATGCCCTTTGCTGACGCGCCAGAAATACCAAGCGTCAGTCCACCTGGCAAAGAAGGGCCCAGGTATGGATCTCAATGGTGATAACAGAGGTCGAGTGAGCCATCGCAGGAGATGCAAGAGAGAAAATAGCCCAATGGCGCCGGCAAAGACATTATACTGGTGCATAGTGGTAACTGATTCTGCCTTGAGTGGTTACTGTGATGCTTACGCACTTCTCATCGAATGAAGAGGATGGGTAATTGATCCCGGTCTCCCGAGTGCTTACCAAGATAACTCCGAAACTAGTCAAATACCCCTTAACGCCATTATGAAGCTTTATGTCCTCTTTTACGTAGCCTATCACCGGTTACCACCTATCCTATGTCGATTAGAAAGTTCTTGTCCACAATTTTCTCCGCACTCTAGACGTTAGGGTAATACGTCAGATTCGAACCCACCTGCGAAGATATCAGCGGGGTACGTTTTATAAATTCTCATGTTGCTTACCACGTGGGTAGTAAAGGGAGCCTTTTCTTTTCCTTTTATTTTGTGGCAAAGGAAAGCGCTCTAGGTTCATCATCAAATTCTTGTCTTATTCAAAACTGGCGTCGTTTGAAAGAACCAATCAGTACAATGGGGAGACTTGCCACAATCCTGTCCGCCATATTCTCGGCTAGAGACGGACCGTCAACTTGGAGTAATCTGCTGAGATAATGGTTTCTAATATGCTTCTGGGATTCCTCTTGGATACGATTGTGGGATCATCACTTCGACTATCGAACCTTAATCTTTTAAGGCCTACCTCGACAATCCGAGTGACACGATTTGAGAGGCGTCTTGGGCGTGTCAAGTCTCTCATATTCTCAACTATTGGTCTGGCGTTGGCTCTCCAAAGGAGAATAAATAGGGTGTACTGATCACGCAGAAGGTTATACGAGGTGCCATGACCTAACAGCAAGCAACGGGGCCTATATTTCAGATGATCTACTAGTCAAGTTCTATTATACACTTAGAGGGTATAACTAACAATTAAATTTGTGCGATCTCCGAGGGCTTGTTCAGCCGATCCGGGTGAGCCCCGTAGCTGTGGTCTATATGTTCGGGATCTCCGTGACAGGCTCTCCGTGACAGGCTCTCCTCGTGAATGCCATTCAAGTACAGTGCTTGAATGAGTCGAATGCAAACCAGCCACGGCCCATAATCAGCACGAATTTTATGTTCAATTTCTTCTACACTCCGACGGTGTTATCATCTGGGTGTATCCCGCGGAGATATTCCACATACAAGCTCTAGCATTGGGTAGCGCCATTACGACTTTTACTAACTGGATAGTCAATAATACCTCTGCTCAGTTTAGTCCCCAGGCACTTACCCCCATTGGCTTCCGCTATTTCTATGTATCTTTCGTTTCAACCTTATTGTAGCCCAGGCTGACCTCCCAAGTTAAACCAAAGAATAGACTCGTAGTACAAACGTGTGACTGAATTCGTGAAACCTATCTAGATGATGGTCAAGAAGAAGCCAAATCTAAAAAGAGTGCAGGTCATAGAACCCTACGGATGCCGAACAGGGTGCCCTAATTGTGGGTCATGTGACTTCTACTACAGTGTATTCTATTCTTCGCTCGCTGAATAACCTTTGGTACCTCGAATCCCAAGGAGAGGCCTATTAAAGGCACGTTTTGTGAGGCTTGGTGATAAGTTTCGTTGAGCCTGTCGTCAGTGGTGCGAGAGCCACTGGAAAAGCCGCGCTATAATTGGTTTTACGGAGGCTAAACCATAGTCGAATTACGTCGACTTCGTCGATGAAGCATATCATTAAGACCTCTATAACCATCACGAAATGCCCGTACCAACTGACTAAATGCCCAGTAGATACTTCTCCAAGAACGCTTCATCATGTTCCATGATCTTTCCATCGAATTTTTCCGATTCACAGATACTTCAGGCAGAATCTGGTGGTTTGGTGTTTTAATGAGTCGCCCAGATAGCTCGTGAAACATCTCTACCAGTTGGCCGACTGTTGAGAGTGTGAGCCTCCAAAAGCTGTTCAGAACTTGCCAAGAATATTTCAGGGCTAAGGCTTGGGAAGTCCCTGACGAGCGAACCCAAAAATAAAATATGATGACAGTAGAGAGGATGTAGGTGAGCAAAGGTACAGTGACGAAGCTTGCTGCGAATCCCCTTGGCGTTGAAATTTCAGAGTTCGACCCCAGGAACGGTATCGTCCAGAGAGTCTGCATGGTCTGGTTTAGTATATCCCATGTATTTGAGGTAACAGGTGAAGAGAGCAGTGAGACGATCATACCGCTATGAACCCTAATGGGGTGAAGAAGACTGTCACGGTGGTGAAGACACCGATGTACAAATTGAGAGTCTTGGCTTTGAGGGCCTCCCGCAGCGATGATGCGTTTAACAGCTACTCAAAACTCAACCGTCAGTGGTATGTCGCGATCAGGTGAACCGGTCGGTGTAAAGGGAGTCACTATACCGCATCTTGTAAGCTCGCAACCTCCTCCTTTTTCCTCTCGATGCGCTCCCGTAGGGGGGTAACTCGGAGTCTAAAGAAATTGTTGATCTTGCCAACGTTATTTCTCAAAGTTTTCACATCTAGCGGCCATTCTACCTCATCCATGGGTGCATGCTTTTGCTGCCAGGCTTGCCACAGCTCACATTGTTGGATCAACTCCTTCCCCAAATTTTGAAGGCCTCCCTCGGTTTCTCTGATCCAATTTTGGAAGATGCGGAGAAGTTGCAATATGGTGAAGTACTGCTCTGACAGCTGAAGAGAGTCGTCGTACATTAGCTTGGTCCATCGTTCCTTGTCAAGTGTGTCTTGGAGCTAAGTAATTTCTGTTGTCAGTGCCAAATAATCGCATTAACGTGAAAGAAACAGGAATTCGAAAGAATCACGAACCTGAATACCAATTATATCGTCAATCTTATCCATCATAACGTCCCAGCATTTCCTCCAACGATCAATTGTTTTTGTGAGCACAATCAAAACCTGGAAGAATCCCTCAGCGCCTGCTCCACAGTCGTCTAAGCCAAGGTCAAGATCGTCCGAAAGTACTGGGAAGATTGAACCGTGCCCCGTCCGTTCATCGAAGTCCGTATTATAATCGAAATAGACAACAACATCGTATTTCAAAGTACACGGAGCTCCTAACCGGCGTTTTTTCCTTAGAACTATTGATACTGATAGTAGGAACTCAACAGCGAATTGAACAGTGCTTTGAGTGATATCTGGAATCTTAGCTGCTTGTCGATGGAGAGGGAAGCCTATGCCCTTGGGCGAAATGCCCCAAGCGTTCTTAAACCTCTTAACTCGATCACCTGTCTGATCTGGGATGCAGGTACGCATTTTGAATTGAATACAGAGCCAGTCCCCTCTTCCAAAGTCCCCTGTACTATGAAGAGCGGGTGTGCTGTTTTGGACCGGAAACCAGTCACTGATAGTTCCAAAGCTGGTAAAGTTGTCATCGGTTGGCGCGAACAGATTCTCGAGAAAAGCAACAGTTCGCATAGTTAGAATGGTATTGGAAATGGTCGGCAGGATTTGCCTGAAAATAAAAGCCAAGTCAGATGACGATGTCAACTCGGTAGCGACTATAAGGGCTAACTCACCAAAGCGTGTTGTCAGAAGGATGAAGAGATACCCCCATATGATCCGACAACGCTTGCAGAAGCTGCTGACTGCCGCCAGTCACCGATTTTCGACAAAGAATAACGGTGCCATCATCCAGCTGAGGTGCACCCAAGTGCCATTGGAAGTATCGCGCTTGCCCCTCATCATTGATCAGCGATCCAAAGCTAGTTGGCCAGGCGCTCGACAGCTGATTGGTAAAACTCTCCAGCTCTCCGTTGTGTAACAACTCGCCCAGCTCGTGATGGGTTTTCAATGAGAGTTTAGTAGACGAAGACTCTGGCTCTTCAAACACGATGTGGAAGGGTCGACAATAGAGCAAGCGGTAACGAAGAGAATTGTTATCGAGCCATCTGTCGCGCAGGACTTCCAATCGCTCATCGGTCGGCATACACTCTACAAAAAGTCCATAAAAGTCCCCTTCTAACAGCTTAGAGTTACGAAGACGTGTTGTATCTGCGCGCTCTTTATTTCTCGCGGCTATAATGCTGCTCCTAAAAGTGCTCATCCTAGCGTCGGTAATGCTAGAATGAGCTGAAGTAGTTGAGAAGGTCTTCGTATGCTCGAGATTATGCCCGCTAGCCAAGTCACTTAGATTGTAGCCTTGTAGCCATGGAGATCCCACCGCTCCGGACAGCTCAGGTGTTGGTTTTTGGTATGATTTGGGTCTATTCGGCATCGTATTATGATTTGAGGCTTTCTGGTAGAAAGAACTTGTCGCACTTTTAGGGTCATGAACGGATATTTGAAATGGCTCAGGGCCATCTGGAGTGTCATCGTGAATCGAAGCATCCTTGGCCAAAGGACCTACGGATATGTCTAGCCCTTCGTGTAAATTGGGGCAATCTAGCGCCATCTTGTTCATTGGAGATCTCAGGCTTGAAAAATCGACAGCTGTGCCTGGCTGATAATGAGGGATGCTAGATCTGCTGTTGCCTGTGTGCTAGATTTGCTGTTGGCATTTGGCACCAGTTAGAGTTAGCTGCGCTAACGTGTAAGGAACTCCGCACTAAATTTGTATGGTAACGTACTTGCCTAGCAGCGCACAATTTTTTAGAACATTTAATTTGTACAGCTTTTTAAAACTTTATATTTTTTTATTTTTAAACCTTTTATTTTTTCACTTTTAATATATATATTTTTTAATTTTTAACTATTAAAAATCTTATTAAAGCAATGATGTTTTTACTATTAAAATTATAATTTTTATTATAATTTTTATTACTTACGTTTTTTTTAATATTAAAAACGATTTTAAATCTATTAAATAGTAAGCTTAATAATAAGCTGCTAATAGAATTAATATAAGTTTTTTTTAAATCGTTTTAAAGTTATGCTTTTTATTACGATTATAATATTATTTATATAAACATTAATAACTATAAAAACAGCTAATTATACTATTATTTAATACAATATAATTAAAAGCTTTAAAAAAGTAGTAAAGCTATTATTAATAAAAAAGTTACGTTTTTAAAAAAAGTTAACTACTTATAATAAAATAACATGTTTACTTTTAAAAAAAACTATTAAAACTAAATATTCTATTTTTATAAAATTAATAATACTTATAATTATTTTATAAACAATAATTTTATTAAAAACTTTATTTATTATTATTTAGCTTATATATATTAATATTATATTTATAGTTTTTATAAAATAAGTATTAAAAATAATTAAATATTAAAATTTTTATTAGTTACTTTTTTTAGTATTAAAATTATTTATAAAAATATTAATAATTATATTTTTAAAAACAAGCTAGTTAAACTTAATAGTTATATTTTAATATAAATATTTATTACTAAATTAAAAAAAGCTAGTAAAAACGATAAAAATAGCTTATTTATACTAAATAAAAAGCTTTTACTTAATAGTATTTATTAATTAATATGTTATTTTTAAAGCTATAACTATATTTTAAGCTTATAAAAATAATAATTACAAGTTTTTAATATTAACTATATATACTGTACTAATTATTTTAAAATATTTTTAATTATTATTATTAATATATTATTTATAAAGTTTATAACGTTTTTAGTTTTTATTTTATTAGTTATAAAAAATAAAAATAACTTTTTCTAGCTTATTAATATATTTATAAAACTAATAAAAAGTTATAGCTAGCTATTACTTACAGTTTTTATTATTAATTTTTAAAACTAGCTTAAAATAGTTTTTATAAAAATGTTTTTAATTATTTAGCAGTAAATCTATATTTTTTATATTAATAAAAACGTTATTTTAAAAACTAAATAAAAGTAAAAAAAACTAATACTTGATTTTAAAAATAAAAATAAAATTAATAAATTTTTAAACTTTATTATTTATGTTTTAAATAGTTTTATAATTAATAACTTAATTATATTAGAACTTAAAATAATATAAAATAAATTATTTTATATTTATACTAGTTTTTTATTTTATTAAGTTTATATAGTTTATTTATATATAAAAGCAGAATTTAATAATATTTAATAATATATATAAAAAAAGTTTAGTAAAAACTAAAAGTTTTATATTATATACTTTTAAAAAACTTATTTATTTAATCGTATTAAATAAACTAATTATTATATTTTATAATATTATAATTATAATATTTAAATTATATTATTTATAAAGTTAATAAATTATACTATTAAAAAGTATTTTTATTTATTAAATAAAACTAATTTATTAGTTTTATATAAAAGCTTTAATTATATAGTTAATATATAATATAAAAACATTATTAACTATTTCTAGCAAAAAAAAATTAAAATATATTAAGAAATAGTTAGTTTTATTTAAGTAAAAAATATTTTTATAACTTATAATAAAAAAGTTTTTAAATTATTAAAAATTAAATACTTAAAAGCTTAACGTTATTTTCTATAATTTAATTATTTTATGTTTTTATTGCTATAGTTATATATATATAATATAAAATAACAATATAGCTTTTTTTGTTTTTATAAAATTTTAAAAAAAATTAAACTTTATAAAAATAAGTTTATTAAAAGTATTATATATATAAAAGTTAACTTTTTTTAATATTTTATATATAATATAGTAAACGAATTATTTAAACTATATTAAAAAAACTTTTAAATTTTAAAGCTTTTTAATAAGCTTTTTTTTATAATAATTACGTTGTTTTTAAAGCTTAATAAATAGTTTAATCGTAGTTAAAAAGCTTTATAATTATTTAATATAAATTATAGCTATTATAAGTTTTTTAAAAAAATACAGTTAAAGTAAGAACTTGTTAAAAATATATTTTTAGTATAAAAAGCTTGTATAAGTATATAAATATTAATTATAAGTACGGTTAAAATATAAAAAAAAGCTTAAAAAAAGTTTAAAAAGCGTTAAAAAAAAAGCTTATACTAAATCAGCTTAATAAACTATAAATTATTATTTAAGTAGTTTTAATTTTAACTTTAACTTTAATTTTAACGATTTTTTTGTTTTTAAAAGTAAAAATTAAACTATTATAAAGTTTAAAAATAATATAAATAATTTTAAAAAGTTTTAAACTATTAAAAACAATTTTATATAGTTTAAAATTATTATAAATAACGATAAAAAAAATTAAATATTAGTTTAATAATTATAAATAATAGTTTTAATAATAATTATAAAGCTTTAAAAAAGCTGTAAAAAAGCTATAATAGTTTTAATAAAGTGTAATTATTACTAACTAGTTTTAATAAGTATTAAATAGTTTTAATTTTTTAATATAATAATATTAAGAGAAAGTTTATTAAAAATAGCTTAATTAATTAATTAAACAATTTTTTTATAACTAATACGTTTTATATATAATTTAAGTGTGAATATATTTATTGCAAAATTTTTTAAACATAAAAGATTATTAAACTTAGCATTTTTTTAAATTTATAGCTTTTAGTATTATAGTTTAAAAAATTATTATTTTAATTTAAAAGGTTATATATTATTAAGTAAGTACGTTATTATATAAATTTTAGTGCGAAATAGTTTATATAGTAATAATGTAACTTTTATTGTAATAGTTTAAAAAATTGCTTTAAATTAAGGTTGTGCGATAGTAGGTAAGTACGTTACTATATAATTTTAAGTGCGGAGTAGCTTATACAGTATTATAGCTGATTTTAATTGGTGCTAAATGCCGACAGCAGATCTAGTACATAAGCAACAGCAGATCTAGCATGCCTCCTGATAATTTGGTATTTTAGAGTCTGAGTTTGAAGAATTCATGGCTTGAACTGTTAAATGTCGAAGATCGAGGATTATGTGCTAATATACGCTGCCTCAAGTATATTTTGCTGAGTTGTCTGTCTAGCAGCGAAGTCAAAGTGCAACAGCTGCTTCTCCGAATGCATTGGGTCCAAGGCTAGATGTGGTAGCATAAGTACAAGTCGGATTGTCCTTTCAGCTCGGCTGGGCCTCATCAGCGCCGTACTCACCAGTGCCCCTCTAGTGTGTCCAGCAAGCGGCTAAGCCTATGCCTCGCAGCTGTGTAAATTGGTTGGTTGACGATCACCCATACTCCATATTACTGCCACGCATGTAGACAATCCCTGCCTATCGAGTCTGCCTTGCGCGGGCGTTGTAGGTGGTTGCCTACTACGATAGCGTATAAGGCGCGCATATTGAAGGAACCACGATTAGGAGCGAAAGCCAGTAGTCCTTCGGTGATCCCTTTGAGGTTTTCCTTTCGTTAGGTATCCTAGTTATTTGGGGATGACTGACCGCACGGTGAATTAAGGTCGTTTATGAGTTGAATGCAGCCATATCCGCTATAACCAGCACTTGCATTGTTTTTGTCGCAGCGTGGATAAGAGCCACTTTCACGCTCTCTTTATACGTGTAGGTAAGGAGCATGTACGTGTAGATGCCGACGAGGGTGATTCGGTAAGCACAATCATGTAGCGGATATTTGTTTCTTCTCGCGTACCAGAGTCATCGCAGTCGGAGCCTGGCCCCTGTACGAAAGCATATCATCTACGCATTTGCAGAGTCGATTAAATCTAGGCTACTGCTGAGTGAGTTCTTCCCGGTGTGGCCATAGGGTAGATTTGGCGAAGTATGCCTTGCATGCCGTCGCCCTGAGCTGGTCGCTTGTTTGGTAGTGAGATCATCTGGCTGGCTGGCAAAGAAAGGAGTACCACTGCCCACGTTAGCCACCCCCATGCCCAACGCGATGTTTGGTTCATCCTGGCCGCAATATTCTTGTTTTCGCCGCTACCGAATAGACCGACCTCGATCTTCGCTGAGTTGGTTTGGGGCTAACCTGACCGCCTTGCACTTATTTCCGTTATTCTCTTGTAGTGCACGCTGCACGTAGCTTTGCACCTCGCCGGTCACACGTGCAAATGAACCTCGTGTGGGGCCGTCTTTTTATTGAACAGTTGATATGATCTACCTAGAACAGTTTTCCGACTTCCGTCTTTTATCGGCCCCCTATAAAGTTATCTGCGGGGCGGCGGGCCATGCGCCATGTGCCATGTGCATAGCGGGTACCAGTTCTCCTAGTCCAGGTAGGTTCTCAAATATAAAAAATATAAAACAATTACCTTTTATCGTATATGCAATGAAATATAGCTAGCCTAATTAGCAATTCTGAATCCCGGTTTCTTATTTTCTAATTTTAAATTGGATTTATTATAAATGTCCTAACAGAGCCTGATGCACATGTCCCTTATCCAATAATTAGGTGTTGAAGACAAGCTTCGCTGGGCCCACTTCCTGATAACCAGTACTGATACCTCGGTAGCGTCCCTTTTGCAGGCTAGAAGGATTAACGATGAGATCCATAAATTAAAAAATATAAAAAAAAATAAAAAGCCAACATTTTGTGATTCTAAAACTGTCACAGATCGAAAGACGTCGCTCTTACATTCAGTATAGCACTGTATGGAAAGAGAATTACTAGATCTGCTGTACCTATTTGTTCCTAGTTGGAGTCAGCTGTGCTACCGTGTAAGCTACTCCACACTTTAAATTGTACGCACTTGACTTAGCAGTACACAACACTCGCTATTACCTACGACTTATTACTTATTTGCACTACCTGTACTATTTGTAGCACCTATAACACTTACAACATTACCTGTAACACTTGATCATTTTAAAAATATAATATTTATTTAAAATAAATAACTAAACTATTAATTAATACTATTATAACGTGATTGATTATTTTTAGCTGTGTAAGTAAGTTAAACTTACTATTTACTTAAGTAGAGTGTTATATGCTGCTGGGTTAGTAAGCTGCTGTACATCCAAGTTGGGTGCGGGGTGGCTTACACGGTCACAGGCTGGCTCCAACTACTAGCATTTAGAGTACAGCAGATGTAGTGCACGGACTACAGCAGATCTAGTGATTCTCTACAGAAACTATAGCCCTAAACTACACACACGCCGGAATGAGGAACAACGTGAAGAGATAAATCAATTGCCGCACGCTCTATATCCTCGGATAGTGTAGTCTTCTAGTTGGTGTTGAAATTCCGCCTAAGCACTACTACTCAGAGTGAGTTCGCCAACCCAATGAAGCGGTTACTAGCCAAATTCAAGAAGATAGGACGCGATGATTGCCGGTACTGCCACTCGCTGTATACCGGGAATCTTCAACTTCCTGCCAGTGAACTTATTCGGGGTGCGCTATGCTGTCCCGCTTGTCAGTTACTTTATCAGTCGGTCGATCCTTCGGATCTCGCAGACCCAAGACTGGAATTAGTATATGTCCGCTTGAATGCCGACTCTCAAGTTTCTCAGATTTTCGATCCTAAATCCGAAGAGATGTGTCGCCAGTTATGCGCCGAGGAAGGTAATCGACAATACCCAAGTGTAAAAAAAACTACATAGCTTACCATGATGCTCTTAGGTTTCATCAGGGGAGGCTGGTTCGCGGGCCCTTCATACCCTCCTGGGGCTGAGTATCCGCCAGTAGAGCGTACGGTGGAACTATTCGCTCTCAAACGTAAGTTAACTGCAAGGCGTTGGTTCGCCGTAGTGCAAGGTAACCCGAGTTTGCCTAACATTATATAGAGGGCACATCACAATGGCCGCAAGTCAAAATCGCAAGACACGTAGCAGCTACTGTAGACTCTCCCGAGTGCATCAAGCTGATAAGAACCTGGATATCAGATTGCGACATAAAACACCGCGGTTGCAAGAGTATTTCAATGGCACCACTCCCTGATCGAGTTATTTTTGTGGGTGCTGGAGGCGAACCGCATCTAGTAGAATCTAAAGGGATGTCGGGGAAATACATGGCTCTGAGCCATCGCTGGGGCGGTCAGGTATCCCTACAATTGAAGATTGATAATCTCGACGACTTTAAACAGGGCCTCTCATTCCCGAGCCTCCCAAGAACGTTCCAGGACGCCATAGCAATATGCCGCGCCCTGGCTGTCGACTATGTCTGGATCGACTCCCTTTGCATTATACAAGATTCCAAAAAGGACTGGGACATTGCGGCGTCTAGTATGGACCAAATATATGCCAACAGTTGGCTTACCATAGCAGCAGATGCCGCTGAGAACGGCATGGCTGGATTTATACATTCACCCGCACGGGGGGATCTTAAAGTGAGGAGTCGAAAGCTCGTCTGTCTTGGTCCAGGGGGAAGGCCTGGTGAGTTATTTGTGAGGCCATGGCGAGAGTTTGGTACCTTGGGTGGATTTGGCCGGCACTACACAGCGATAGAACAAGAGGACGTAGAGCCTTCGAAAAGGTTAACAAACCAAGGCAGCTTCTTGTTACGGCGCGGCTGGGTATTGCAAGAAACCCTCCTACCCCATCGCATCATCCATTTCCTCCCAGACGAGGTCACATGGAGGTGTGCCACTGTCTCGCGATGCGAATGCCAACCCAGGCCGCATGACAAAGTGGTGCATGAGCCCCTGGACCTCGAACAGCCCCGAGAGATCGATACAGAGGATCTGAAAGAGTACTGGAAGGAGGTAATTGAGCAATACACGCAGCGTCAGCTAACCTTCCCCTCAGATCGCCTCGCTGCGCTGGCGGGCATAGCGAGCCGCGCCCACTTGGCCAGCCCAGACGCTCAATACTACGCCGGAATGTGGTCAGATACACTGCCATCAACACTTCTCTGGACTGTGGAGCGGAGAGTCGAGTATGGGAAGTTTTGGGACTACAATAGCCGCCGAATCAAACCTTGCATAGCTCCTACATGGTCTTGGGCTAGCATCACTGATCACGTCAATTTTCTGTTTTGGAAGCGGAACTTTGGGCGTGGGGAGTGGGCAAACAGTCCGCCCGACATGTCAGTTATCGCTGTGAACTGTGTGCCTACAGGCCAGAATAAGTATGGGGCCGTCAGGGACGCGAGATTGACTGCAGAAGGATATATATGCAACGTTCGTATTCAGCTGATTGGGGGGTCCAAGTGGCATTTTCCATTCCGAATGCAAGCGAATAAAGCTGATGGCACGACAAGCAGTGCGCGTGGCTTATTGTATCCTGACACAACCGAGTTGCAGGAAAGTCTGGAATCGTCTCGGGAATCTGGAATGGTATTCACGGCTGTCAGCGTCTACGAGAGTAGGATGTTCCTCTTCTTGAAGCAAATCGAAGAGAGCTCCTTGGTATTCGAGAGGATTGGAGTTGGCAATTGTCATGTCTATGATGAAATCATACTTCCAGAGTGGGGGCACAGGAAGCAATTTACGATTATCTGAGACAATACCAGGAAATGGCATGCCTAGGTCCAAACAAGAGCTGTCAAACGAAATGCGGTCGATCTACAGTAGTCTGTCGAGGAAACAACGCCAAAATAATTATTATGGATTTATTCATATATAAATATTCCGAGTTATTTATAGCTGCAATAGTTAAGTTTAGCTGTGATTTTAAAATAATCGGTTTTGTTTAGACCCCAATGTACCTTTAGAATGCAGAACGCACCATGAAACTCTGTTTGGAGTCGGCCAGGTTCCCAATGTAGTCTTTGCATAGGTCCAGTAGTCCATTATCAAAAATAGATATCCATTCTATTTTTAAATACAAGTCACTGATATGCGAAAGGTCCTGCCGATAGGTATAATTTAAATATTTAATCTAACGACTGTGCACCTCGTCATTACATGGTTAGCAATAGGCGTAATTGTTTCTGTAAAGATTATCCAACAATGCCTTCCGCTATTTCAGCCGTCCCAGTGAGACCACGAACGACACTCATGGCAGTACTCGATAAAATCCGAATGCCTACTCTCATTCCAACAAAGCGTATTCAGAACTTAAAAGCGTGGCAGTACGAACTATTTCCCCGCCGCGTCTCTAAAACAGAGAACATACAAGGTTGGCCGACAGGTCCTTTAAAAGTTAAGGCAAAACCTCGGTCTTATTTATCGACGGTGGTGTTGTTTGTTATTTTATCATTGTACATTGGTAAGCCTTGTATATTGCCACTCCCCAAATTATGAATGAAAGTTCTTGTGCTAATCAACCCAACAGTCTTTAGTATCATCTTACTCTCAATCAATGGAAAGAAGGTTCCTTCAATAACCGGTATTATTGTTGAAGAAGTATCAAAAATCGTATATAAAGTAACTAACCAATAAAGTATAATATCTAACGTAGGGCACAAGGGTCCGACCATCTTTCCCGTAGTTTTTGTCTCGCCTCTCGGTAGAACTCTTCAATCTATAGGTCGCTTATGTTCTGAGCGAGGTATTGAGTTAGGGGTAAGAATTTCGCTTAAAATAGTATTGCAAAGTAGCCATGGACTGATTACTCCATCTCTTACAGAATCTTCACTATCTAATGACGACAAGAAGCAGTTCTGATGCAATCAGTGCAATCACACGTATTTCCTATGTATCACCAGTCATCACTTTGTCGAGCCTACTATGGGCGCTCTCGCCCCTCGGGGGTCAAGCATCTCTACGGGTGCTATACACGGTGCAACGGATAACAAGTACAATAGGTACTATCAGATACCTAGATACTGGTCCATTACGGCATTCTCTCTTAGACTGGTCACTGAACGAAGACGGGCTTTCAAGAATTCAGCAAGATTTGGACGCTGGACTCGACGCTACCATGTTTTCTGCCATGGAACAACCAACCCAAACACTTAATGGCCCAACTGATAGCTGGGGGAATGCAAAGATTCCTATCATCGATCATCTACATGATTCAGAAGGTTCCGATGCCTGGTGGGACACCACGCGCTTGAAGGGTGCAGACTCATACTCGTCTGTACTCGGCATCCCAGTCCATGAAATTCCCCTTACAGGCACCAACGATCTCTCAATTGAGACTTCGTACCTAAAACTTAACTGCTCTTCTTTAACTCGGCCGAAATTCTACGGAGGTCCAGTTAACGACTTTAACTTCCGGCTGTCCTGCCCTAATTGCCCAGCCTGGAATATCTCGCACTCATCGAAAAGGTGTAAGGAAGACTCCTCGTACCCTTGGTGCAGCAGGCTAGCAGCTTTCCTTGGCCTGGAGTTGCCCCATACCACCAATATTGACCGGGTTGATACCAGAACCAACTTTATTATTGTTGACATTTGGACGAATCCTGACACCAATTCCCATGCCACTCCCCAAGAACAGCTGGACAGAAACCAAGGCTACGCTTGGTCAACTACATGCGCTGTGGCCGAGATACATGTGGAAGCCAAATTAAGGTGCGAAAGTGAAAGATGCCACGCGAACTCGATTCGCTACTCCCAGATCGACAAGCGACCACCTAACATCACGCCCTTAGATTATTGGGCGTCTAAGGTTCTTCCCAGTGGTCTAAACCCTGGAATACAGACCTCCTCCATTGCATCATATTTACGCCGGCCCAATGAACGGGAAATGGCACCACCTGATTTCGATTCGTTTTACTCTGACGTTACCGCAGAACAGTTCTCAGTCAGACTAGGGGCGATTCTCAACACATACTTACAGATTTACCTCGCTAGTAACCTCATCCACCCGTTGAGAGTTTCGCAGACTTTAACTTCACAGCGATCAAGTTTAGAGGATATTTGGGGCCCTGAATACACTCCTGTAGATGGGTTGAAAGTAATATCGAAATCATCCGATCTTGGAATTGTTTGGACAAACATTCGCGAACGTTTTAAAGGATACGGGGGATCTCTTCGATACTACGCTACCACGAATGTTACAACGAGCAACAGCAATGAAGTCTACAGGGCAGACCCTTTATGGATCACCCTACTTGTGTTATGCTCGCTGAGTGGTATCACTATCGGCATTGTTGGATTGATATGTGAAGCACGCTCATTAGCACCTGACCGTTTCGACCCTGTGCTCGGGTTGACATTCGATAACACGGAGTTGGGTCTGCCTTTGGGTGGCTCCGCTGTAGGGGTAGACGATCGCCTATGTCTATTGAACCAACTAGTAGTCAGAGTAGGAGATGTTGCTAGAGACGAAGAAATCGGGCGTATCGGTCTCGCTATAGAGTCTAGAGTATCGCCAGTGCGGAGAGAAAGATTTTACAAGTAATCTGGACAGGATTAGAGTATCGGGAGCTTTGATCTCTGAGCGGCGAAGAGTCACTGGTTGGTAGCAGATAATGGCCAAGGCCCAATCTCGTTCATTCTTTGATCTTTTTAATGGCGATGCGAGAACTTTGCTCCTTATATTCATGGGTAGCTGGCAAACCCACAGTTTGACTTCCGGTAACTCCCTGCGCAGGTAATGAACCGACAAAGTTAGTTTCACCTTATCCTTGGGTAAGTTTTTCTGGAAGCAATGTTGACCCAAGGCTTAAATAACGAAATTGCTTTGCTAATGCAAAATAATCAGCTTAGTTGTGCTAGTAAACCTGCTGCTTAAGCTTCTTCATTTCTTATTTTACCAGGAGAGATCATTCATAATTCTAAAAGAACATTTCGTTAAGCCTCTCATGCTAAGATATCGTCTTGAAATAACTCTAGTAAAGTCGGCTCTGCCTTAGCTGCTTGGGTTCTGAAGATGAATCAAGACTGCCGCCGGTTAAGCGCCTGATTTATTTCGAATGTGAACGATAGTGCACAGGCTCGATGCCCCTATGGCAGGTCCATATGGCCAGAACAGCTGTGACACAGTATTATTTGACTCTCCCCCGTGCCAGCGAAAACAAGATCATAGCGTAACTGAAGGTTCGACACCGAAGTCTAATTGACGTGTATGACTGATGTATACAAGGGGTATCAGTTTATTCGATAAAAGAATCCTCACAGGAGGAACCCTCAATGGCAATATCATGTAGCGGTTTAATGCAGCACATATGCTGAAGAAGCTGCTGTGGTCAGAGAGCAGGAAGCATTGGTGTCAGCCCGCATAAATCGGGCAAATGCCTAGCCCAAGACAAGACCATCATGGACAGCCAATACTATCACACGACTCGAAGGTTGTGACACATTCCATCCGCTTCATGACATCAAAGACGTACCTGCAGACTTTGTTCCTGTCCCTAGATTTGAGCTTCCCCTAGATTGGAACGGTCGTAGAGGTAAGCTTCGTATGCCCCGAGTTGGACGGGATTAGATGGCTTGGTGGGAAAGGCGATAATTTCTAGATCCACGGTGTTCAGTACGCAAAGAAAGATGGAGCGACGTTACACTGTCGCCTTTTGCCAGTCTTGTTTTAAACCCTCACAGATTCGATTATCGAAGGCCGGAAAAGGGTCTCCACTTCCCGCGAGTATTAGCACCAAGATACAGTTAGTCTCGAGCTCAGCTTAGTTAAGATTTGGTACGCCAGCTAGCATTTTATCGTGAATAAAATCCACGGTCGTCAGTAAATAGGTCGTGAGGTTCTACGCGTATCGGTGGTTAATGTAAGGCCATCATGACAATGTCTGCTTCTCCTTGTGAAAGAGTACGAAAGCACCAACATGTGACTTTGTCCCGTACAAGTGAGATAAAGGTATTCTGAAGACGCAGCAAACGCGTTGGGGCTAACAGAGACGGCAAGGCCGGTAGGGGTTCGTAAAATCGCAAGCACCTCAGGAGTATGGATAGTTTAAAGTAGATAAGTACCATGAGCATCCGTAGATGATATGTACGGCCATCAAGGCAACCAAGGTCCGCGCTTAAGACGATAGAGGCAGCGGAAATTTGCGAACAAGCAATAAAGGCCAAAGAGCGAGAGATATACAATGGGAAGCGGAAAGTGTCACTGAACTAAGGATTGATAAGCCCGAGAAGATATATAGAGATATATTACCTCACATGATATCCAGGGAATTACCTATGATAAAAAACATCCAAATATATTTGTCTATGCAGAAACGAACGCTAGGCCCAAATAGGTAAAGTATATAGACCTACGATCTCTGCCAAAAATGTTGAGTGCACGACCAACCCTCCGTTCCATTCTAGTCATTTTCCCTTCACTTTAGAACGAAAGTATGCCGTTTATTAGGGGCCCGATTATAAGAAAGTAACGTACTATCCTAACAGACATACTGAGCACCTAATGACAGTTTCTGTACCGACTTTGGCAATAATAAGCGCGTATGTCTAAAAAGGGAAAAGAGGGGGTTCGCTAGCTGATCGAGAGACTCAACACAGGTTGCTCTTCTACGTGGGCATTCAGCCAGTCACTAGCAACCTCTGCTGAACCCGTGAGGGTTTTGACCATGGATCTGTGGAACAGAGACATCGTATCCTCTCTATATGAGGCTCTCGAGGGCAATTTGCCCTTTCGACTTCTTCTCATTCACCCAGGAGGGCCCGCCGAGACTCTCAAAACCGAGCTCATCCCCACGACTCTCGACGAAGCTGAAGGATGCTATGATGCCACCTCATACACCTGGGGTTCCCCAGTGAATCCAGAGCTAATCAATTGTAACAAATCACAACTGTGGGTTCAACGAAATGCTTTCAATATGATGCTAGACCTCCGACGTCCTGACCAGCCCCGCAAAGTCTGGATAGATGCCATCTGTATCAATCAGTGCAGCCTTGACGAGCGCGCTGCGCAGGTATCCATAATGCATCATATTTATCGTCGAGCGGGGGCAACATGGGTTTGGCTGGGGTCCCCAGACGAGCATAGCTCTGCGGCAATGACATATGCAGCGACTCTCGATGCAAAGAAATTCGTTAGGGAATTCTCGTACTGCAAACACGGGTCGAACTGGTCTAGGTTCACGGAGAAGTCTTATTTCTTTGACCCTTCATTTAAATCCGGCGTCGATACCAACAAGTTGAAGGACCTCGCGGTTGCTATCGTGAGCTTCCTCAACCGGCCTTGGTATTCTCGCGTGTGGATCCAGCAAGAGGCTTCATTGTGTCGGAATGCACGAGTAGTCTGTGGCCCGGATGCTGTAGATTGGGACAATATTTTCGCTCTAGCTGTAGGATCACCCAGCCTTCCATTGTCTCATCTTCTTCACCGCATAAGCACCGTTGTATATTGCGGTGTTGAATGGTAGACAGACGTAGTCTTGAGGTGACTGACAGCTTGATTTGTAGTGGATTATGTGCCCAATATACACCGAAACGTGGCCAGACTATGTACATCCACAGCTGAGCCAGACGATCAACAACATACAAGCCGTTAGGATAATCCAGAGAGTTCGGCACTATTACTTTCAAGAAGCATACGGCCCTACCGACATTATGGTGGCATTTGAGGGAATGGTTGAACATGTTTCTCGTTACGAGGCGACGGATCCGCGAGACAAAATCTACGCGATGGGAAATATCATAGCTGACTCGTATCAATGGTTCGAGGTCGATTATCGAGTTCCATGGCAAATTTTGGTGAGTTATCTCGGAAATAAGTTCAATCTGAACTATCCTAGTCTCCATCATAAGCCGATCGCGAGTTGATTTCGGTTATTCGGTGGCACCAATAGATTACGGCCAGGTAACCGGACACAGGACTAATAATGTACACACTAGTATACCGACGTCGCTCGGCAATTTCTTGAAGCGGACGCGCTGCGCTTTTTAATAAATGCGGGCAGGGTCCGACAGGAAGTTGACACTGCTCTTCCCTCTTGGGCTCCTGACTATAGGCATAAAGAGAACAGCGATTATATGATAGCTCGTGCAGCTCTGTGGAAGGCTGGCGGAAACAGCCGCCCCGCATTCATTCCATCTTCGAAGCCCTCACGCCGTAAGGTGACACAACTTCCCAAAGGCAGAAAGAGACGGCTCCCAATGTCAAATGAGTTAAAGGCCTATAAAGGTTCGCGCAAGGCGCTACTCCAAAGTTTTGCCTCGTTCAGATGCCTGATGTCCGACGAGATCATATACGTTGGGGATTGCGTTGATACCGAAAATGGTGATCTCGACGTGAATATCAAGCGGATTGTCGACAGTATCAAAAAGGACATTAACTACATTGCGACATTGGAAGCGCCGGATTACATCAATGGCGATAGTCTCCTGGATGCCTACAAGTCGACACTCATCATGTCGTGTGATGCTCAGCAGGAAATAGTACGCTCAGATTACATCCAGGCGCATTGGGAAGAATGGTTTAGGTGGTACGAACAGAGTGTAAGTGTAACTCCTTAATCTGTTCTTGGTAAGGCTGTAGAGTATGTGTCTTACCCAGAACGAGGGTGTATTCATCCATTATTGACTAATGGTGTCTAGTGTCCAGGGTATTGGGATGCCAATTTCAAGACTCCGACAATGAACCCGTCTTTCGAATCCTCTGGCGCCACAAAGACGTTCCGTTTCGCTGTCACTACGCATGGATATTTCTGCTTAGTACCTCGAATAGTGCAAATTGGTGATGAGATAGGTATATTTCAGTCGTACGAACTTGCAATTGTTCTACGTCGGCTGCCACCACCGCCAACGGCGCAGAAAGAGGGTAAGAAACCAACACCGGCTGCACCTGATCCTTACTTCGAACTACTCGGAGATGCCTATGTGCATGGTATGATGGAGAACGAAGCACGCTGTATCAGTGACGAGTTCAACTGTCGATATGAGCCGACGCAAACCCAGTTGGATAAAATTCTCAAAGCATCAGATGGGGGTCGAGGTGAGCCGTGGGCGACGCTGGATCTTGATGGTCGATATGAGAGGATTATCAAAACCCTTGGCCCACGTACTGTTCGTCTAGTGTAGCATCCAGCTATTGGCAGAGCTAATGATACCGCTACCGGTTTTAAAGAGCGTCTAGTGGTGGAACAGGAGATACCTCTTGGGAAACGATGCTCACCCGGGACATTATGTGCTGTGACATGGTCAAACATGGCCCGCGGGTTGGAAAATTTGCGCAACATAATTGCTTGCAATCAGTTTCGGAATACTACTGAAGGGTATTTTCCCCACGAATGTTAAATACAGATGCATAAGCACTTTTATCAGCAAGCCAGTACAATGCAGAGAGGGCTCAGTAAGCTGGTTCTCGCCTCATTCCCATCATGCAAGGCCCAGTGTCTGTCGTGTGAGCTCCCACAGTTTGTTCTCCTTCGTCTCGTCGTATGCATACGGTTTCACACCCATGATGGTCGCAACCAGTGGCTCCTGTAGGGCCACCCTACAGTCTTCCAGGTACTTCCCGCCTTTCCCCTCCCATTCCTTACCGACCGCGGCAACCACGGTGGTCGCCGCGCCTTGTTCAGTGCTCTTCAGGAAATTTGAAATCTCCGGAGTCGCGTCCCAGCTCTTCCGGACGTCCTCGGAAACGTGCTTCTGCAGTCCAGTCATAATGCCCCCAGGCATCAAACTGAGCGCATGCAAACCCAGAGGGCCAAAGTTGCGATCAACGTAGTTTGCCATGTGTATCTGCGCGAGCTTACTCTGTCCGTATGCCTTCCATGGCTCGTAGGCATCTGGGGCTTTCAGCTGGAAGTCGTCAAAGACGATCTCTGACGTGTGGTGGCCGGAACTTGAAACATTCACCAGCCTTGAGTTGAACTCGGGTGTTGATCCCTTCAACAGAGCGTCTTTGAGCAGGTCGAACAGAAGATAGTGACCGAGGTAATTCGTGGCAAGCTGCATTTCGAAGCCTTCGGCGGTTTCCTCGCGAGTAGGTATCTGCATGACTCCAGCGTTGCAGATGAGAACGTTGAGGGTAGGAGACTTTTGGAGAAAGCTGGCGGCGGCGGACCGAACAGATGAGAGGTTGCTCGTGTCAAGCTCCAGCAATTCCACCCGGCCGGGTTCGAGAAACGATTCGCATGCAGCTCGCCCCTTTTCCAAAGAGCGGGCAGTAAGGAAGACCCTGGCGCCTGTGGCAGCAATGGCACGGCCAGTCTCAATGCCTATACCCGATGAGCATCCAGTAATGAGGAAGACCTTTCCCTTCATATTGCCCTCGAGACCCTCATCTTTAATCACTTGCAGGGCCGTGGGGCGTGCATCCCCAGGACCAGCAGTGTTTTTATGAGAATCAGCGTAGCGGGACATTCTGTGCGATTGTTGAGGTAGAACAGCAAAATGTGGTGAGAGGGAGAGTATATGAGACTTGATTGACTTGATCAACTATCTATGAGAGAGGTGGGAAGACCTCATTATATACACGAGAGCCCTTGTGGACCTTAGTACAGTATATGCTATGTCACCTTTACCTATTCCTTCAACAAATGACTCTGTCTGAAAATATTGAAGAACAGGCTCGGTTGATGATAGTCAAAGAGACTTCGAAGAGACTTGGAACAGAATTGCTCACCTCATTTAACGTTGCTGAAAAGGGCCCAATCTGGCCAATTACAGCGATTGTGACAGCCTACAGCTACTTATGCACGAACGGTCTTATAAGAGGATAAATCCGGTAAACCCGATCACTTTGACTGGCTCTTGTTACGAAGAACCGTCACGACCATTTCCTGCTGGGGTTGGATTGTCAGTGAATGTACTTCAAGCCAATGAAATATCCGATATGTTTCACCCCACTATGTTTCACTTCTTAGAGTGCATAGTATAGCCTAGTTGGGTTCTTGTCTGCTAGGCAGCGGTCGTGGAGTTGACACGTTACTGTCCTGTTAGAACTCCAAATCGGCCAGCGATACACAGAAACCAGAACGACTTATTACAATAGCATACTAAATCTGCAGTCTTCATCTGTTAGAAATTGGAGTAGCTAAGCTACCGTATAATTTATCAGAGTTGACATTAAATTATAATATAGCCTACTAACTTAGCAACACACAGCGCTCTCCTTTAAAAAAAGTACTATACTTACACTCACTGACGTTACAGGTGACGAGTGGTTAATTGGCCTTGGCGAGGGGTTTAAGCCACGGACTTGTCGGGGACGTGAGATATGTGGAGCACATGCTGACGGTAAGCTACGAATAAGAATATAAGGCCGGAGGTTTCCTGTAATTACGGAGTAATGTAATGAAATCTAACGTTAAGGATGACTAGTAGTATGGCCGGAGGTTTCTTGTAATTAGGAAGTAATAAGGGAAGTCTAAAGTGAGTGATTCAGCAGCAAATTTGCCAAGCCTTAACGCACCTAGAAGTATTGTATTTAACAGTACTTTTAGCTTGGTGACATTTCGCAGATAACGGAAGTGCCGTTGATAACATTTGCTTACTTAACTTCTACCAAACTTTTGTTAGTAGGGATACTGTAGTGGTCCTATATGCGCTTGGCAGATCTGCTGCTGAATCACTCCTCGAAGGGAACGAAAACACAGACTTGCAGCGTCCGAACAAGGCTAGTTTTACCTACATAGGCCAATCATGTACCTTGCTGTTTTTGAGACTTCTTAGTTGCACGTTACATACTTTAAAACCCCCGTTAAATGTTTTGGGTGCATCTATCTTGCAAGCCATGTGTATGTTGATACATCGGAGGCTTACATAAGTTGCAGATGAGTTCCCTTTAAAGGGCAGGATAACTGCACATCCCTTTGAGTGCGGTTTCGGCAACAACCTCCTGAGCACATAAGACTTGGTTCACATCTCCCTTGCTAACATCTAACGCTGGGAAATCAGTAGGCAAATGTTATCTCCGCTACTTCTGTTATCAGCGAAATGCCACTCAAATGATAAGTACTCTTAAATGCATTCTTCTATTGGCTTGTTACCCTTGCACCAAGTACACGCTGAGATTGTTGCCGAAACCGCATACAAAGGGATGAATCGCGAAATTCCACCGTGAGACTTACGAGTCGGCAGGATGGTAAAAGCTTAGCGCGGCGCTATATTCTGGTATAGCAACTGTACAGCAGATCTGCTGAGAGGCCATACAATTTGTATGGCAAGTTAACTGTCGATCAGTGTGTTGATCGACTTTACTGGAACTTCAACTCCTAGCAAAGCAAAATCTCAAGTAGTTCTAAAGAGTTTCACATACAAATAACCCTTGAAGTACAAGTCCTTAGCGCCACGCTAGCTTTTACCATCCTGGCTGACCTGTAGATGTATCTATCAGTAATCACCAATCAGTAATCAGTACTGAGGATCGGTTAAAGCGCCACATGGTTGGACCGCCATCACTCGTTGGGCACTGCTACATACCTATACAGTATTATCAAAGAGGGGTTTCAAGGTAAACAGTATGCTGTATTAAAGAGAAAAACCGGTGGCAAAAATATGAAACCCACGGAAAAGAGACTTATAGAGATATCCTCTTTTATTTACCACTATACTGCAGTATTCTCTCTCTCAAGTCCAAAAACTGGTAGGTCATAGTAGTGACCGCCCTCTTTTTGTTGTTCCGTTCGTTCCTCTCGGCATGTATTCGGCACGCGAGAGGAGCGGCCGAAACGGCAAACAGTGGGGCGCCGTGCTAGTTCGCGATGGCGGGCGGCATTTACTTCATTGTCAAGCGGATTTCAGCTCATTCTCATCACGAAAGCCTTTAGCACCCGCCTCGGCAAGGCGACTAATACTTTTCCATTATTCAGATCTATGGAACCAAACCTCGGCCACGGTTTGGTACGCATGTAGCATGGTGGTGCTGACTAGGTATACGCAATTTGACTTCAGGCCGTTCGGAACGGCCCACAAGTTGTCGGAAGCTAATGTCGGTAAGCATGATATCAAGGTTCTTTCGCCGGTCGGCACTGATGGTCATATGTGCAATACTGACTATGTCATCGTCATATGCACTGCAACCCTTATTTTCGCGCTTATCGCGATGCCGTCGCTCTCTACCTGCGAAAGGGAGAGGTGTAAATTCGTTGTAGTTGATGATGGTATAAGAGCAGAGCCAGATCCAAGACGATGCTGTTTTGAAGTTCTATAATCTCAAGACATACAGTAATTCAACATATTCAGAAACTCTCTTATCTACTTAAGTAGCTTTGCTATAATCCGCATCTCAGACCAAAAGAGTCGATTTATTAACTATCTAATTCCCTGTTGACACTTCACACATACTCAAAGATTGCTATGGCTACCATGAATGGAAAAACCGACGGAGGTCTTAACAACTATGACAGAGAAGACTATGGCCGTCGTCTGCTCCCTCATCTTGTTGACGACATCGCCCACAGAGAACCCCAGCGCGAGTGCTTTTCCGTCCCTCGAAGCTCTGACCCAAAGGATGGTTGGAAGCCAGTGACATTTAAGCAATACGCCAATGCCATCAACCGTGTGGCTCATAGGATTATCCACGTCTGTGGCCATCCACCTGCCAACACCTTCCCCACGATAGCATACATCGGGCCCAACGACGCTCGCTATGTTGTCGTCGTGCTCGCTGCCGTCAAGGCTGGCTATAAGGTAAGATATGACCCAGCGTTCGATAAGGGGCGGAGTTTCTGACCAGGCATAAGGCTCTCTTTATTTCCACTCGCAATTCTCAGGAAGGGCAGATAAGCCTGTTCGATAAGACGGATTGTCGTGTTCTCGTTTTCCCAACCACGCACCGCAACATGGTGCAGCCCTGGTTGCAGGAGCGAGAAATGCAAGCCGTCGAGACTGGTCCAATCGAGTCTTGGTTCCCCGAAGAAGAGATAGCACCGTTTCCTTATAACAAGACATTCGACGAGGCAGAATGGGATCCACTCTGCGTTCTCCATACTAGTGGCTCGACTGGTATTCCCAAGCCCATTGTGGTCCGCCAAGGCATGATGGCAATCGGTGACCGGTACCGACGCATGCCAGACTGGGAGGGACGCAACATCTTCCTTCGGGGATTCAGTGACAATTCGAAGAGGACTTTTGTACCAAGTGGGTGCCCTTCTTGTTTTCCAACTACAAAGCTACAAAGAAGTACTTCCTAACTAGTCTAAACTAGTGCCCTTATTCCATGCTGCGGGATTATACGTGTTCCTATCAGCGACTCTATACTACGAAACCCCGACGGCATTTGGCTTGCCTGATCGACCCCTCTCGTCGGAGTCTGTGCTCGAATGCCTAGAATATGCCGATGTGCAGGGGGCAATGCTTCCGTAAGTAATCGATCAACCGCACTTGATACTTAATTCCATTCCTACTTCTTGCTAGGGACACCACTAATTCTGCCCATTTTTTGCAGACCTGCGATTCTCGAGGACATGAGCCAAAGTGACCACTACATCGAAGCCTTGAGTAAATTGAACATAGTATTCTTTGGCGGCGGTCAGTATCCCCTGCATCTTTATGGCATACTACGAGGCGGATGCTAATACGTAAGTAGGTAATCTGGTTAGAGAGGCCGGAAATAGATTAGTCGAAAAGGGAGTTTATCTCGCCAACGTGATCTCTGCTACAGAGTAAGGAAACCATAACTGACTCTCCTTGTCCTTCGTCGAATATCTACTGACTATATGTGACAGATTTAGTCCTTACCCCGTCTACTTACAGCCTGACCCTAAGCTGTGGCAATATTGTAAGTTGCAAAACAGAGTTTTTTTTCTCTCATTTGGTCATTGCCGGGGGCCGAAGTCTCTTGCTCCGGCTAGATCCCTCTCCACACTCACAAAGCCACTATAACTTCGCCTTTCAAGGAAGTTACTGATTATTGATTTTTAAGTTATAATCAACTCGGAAGACTTCGGGGCAGACTGGCGGAAAATACAAGGAGAAGATGAAGTTTACCAACTGGTCTGCGTGCGCAAGGACAAGCATCCGGGCCTGCAAGGTTTCTTCTACACCTTCCCGGATGATAACGAGTACGATACGAAGGATCTGTATAAGCCGCATCCCACCTTGAAGGATCATTGGATCTACTATGGCCGATCGGACAGTGAGTTGATTGTCTTCCCATACACAGCTACTTTGTTAATGAGACGCTAACGCTTAGCTACATAGATATCATTGTCTTCTCTAATGGAGAGAAGCTGAACCCAGTGACAATCGAAGAAATTGTCACCGACCACCCTGAAGTCAAGGGTGCCCTGGTAGCGGGAGCAGGTCATTTCCAACCCTGCCTGTTGCTGGAACCCTTTACGCATCCTAAGAATGAAGCTGAAACCAAGGAGTTCATTGACAGAGTATGGCCCCTGGTGGTCGCTGCAAACAAAGAAACGGTCGCCCATGGTCAGATTGGACGGGATCTCATCACGATATCCTCTCCACACAAGCCCTTTTTCCGGGCTGGCAAGGGAACGATCCAGAGGGCAGGAACGCTGAAGTTGTACAAAGATGAAATCGACGAGCTGTATGAGAAGGCCGGACAGGTTGCTCATGAAGACGCTCCTCGTATGGACCTGAGCTCAGAAGAGGCTCTGATCAAGTCTATTCAGGATCTGTTTCAGAGCCAGCTTGGCATTCAACAAAAGCTTGAACCAGATGCCGACTTCTTCTCAGGAGGTGTAAGTTTCTTAGTCTCCCCGAGCATTTTTGTGAGGAACTTACTTGGCTGACTTGATGGATAGGTCGACAGTATGCAAGTAATCAGCGCTTCTCGTCTCATCCGTGCTGGTCTAGAGGCTTCTGGCTTTCAGATCGATGCTGGAGCTGTCGCAACCCGCGTCATCTACGGTAACCCCACACCCGAAAAACTGGCCAGGCACCTACTCTCTCTCGTCGCTAAAGGCGGCATACCTACACCTGTAGACGAGGCAGAGCAGGAGATACATGCTATGGAGGCCCTGTGGCAGAAGCATACGAGCGACCTTCCCAAGGTGAAGCCGGGTCGTCCCAACCCCTCAGACGACGGACAAACCGTCATCCTTACGGGCTCTACGGGTATGCTGGGATCCTACATGCTAGATAGATTGGTCAAGAACCCCGCCGTGAAAAGAATCGTTTGCTTCAACCGAGCAGAGGACGGCGGTAAGAAGCAGCAGGCGCGGGCCATGAAGGAGCGCGGACTAACCACCGACTACGAATCCAAGTGCACACTCTTGCACGCCGACATGTCCAAGTATGATTTCGGGCTCCCACGGGATACATACGATGAACTGCTCAAGACCGCAGACCGTTTTATCCACAACGCATGGCCAGTCAACTTCAATATTCCTGTCGAGTCGTTTGAGCCGCACTTACGGGGCGTTCGCAACGTCGCCGACTTCGCTTCCAAGGCTTCGAAACGCGTCGCTGTGGTCTTCATCTCCTCAATCGGCACGGGCGATCGCTGGGATGCCAGTGCTGGCGAATTGCCCGAGAAGCGGCTGGAAGATCTCACACTCCCCGGGAACGGCTATGGGCGTAGCAAGCAAGTTGGCAGTCTGATTCTCGAGGATGTAGCTCGGTCCGGGGACTTCCCGGCTGCCATCGTCCGAGTCGGTCAGATTGCTGGCCCCATGGCTGAAGAAGGCTGCTGGAACAAGCAGGAATGGTTACCTTCCATCATCGCGAGTAGCTTGTATCTGGGCGCTCTACCGAAGAACCTCGGCAGGATGGATCGTGTAGACTGGACACCATGTGAGAGCATCGCAGGTCTCGTCCTCGACGTCGTCGGCGTGTCCCAAAAGGTTCCCGCGGATGAGATCAGCGGTTACTACCACGGTGTCAACCCATCGTCGACAACGTGGACCGAAATAGCTCCGGCCGTTCAAGAGTTCTACGGCAAGGAGCGCATTCCGGAGCTCATCAGCTTCAGCGAATGGGTGGACAGACTCGACAAGAGCCAGACAGACGATATGGAGGCGCTTGATAAGAACCCTGGTGTCAAGTTGCTTGATTCTTACCGCGACATGGCTAATGTTCCCGCCGATTATTACGGTCCGGTCGTGTTTGATATGAAGCACACGAAGGAGCGAAGCCCTTCGGCTCAAAATGCGAAGCCGGTGACACGCGAGCTGATGAAACACTGGTGCCAGCAGTGGAAGTTTTGAAGCCGGCCAAATAACTTATTGTCGCGGAATTGTTTTTTGCGCATGTCGATAGGTATAGAGGCTAGAGGACTATTATGTTTGAAAGGAAAAGGCGTTCCGTTGTCTGCGAGTCGGCTGTAGGAGTTTGGATAGTATGGCGTTTATATATACTTGATGAGTTAAGAGTTAATTAGACTATATCATATGTTGTTATCTTATCCCTGGTATTATTTTGAGGCTCTATTGTCTCCCTAGTTGATGTCTGTCTGTGCGGGAAGACGAGAACGGTACAAGGCCATGTAAGCATGATTGTATCCCCAAGCCTTTATTTCGCACAGGTAGCGGAGCTGAGCTTGATGCTTATAATGATAATATTATACTTTCTGGAGAGGTCATTGCCATCCGAAAATAAAAGCGAGCAGGTGAACTTGTGATCCCATAGGTTAAATACCAGTACCGTAGTACGTGCTTATAACACCTAAATACCTGTGTGGTACCTATGTACCGAGGGTAGCCGACCTCGGTTGGTCTACATAGGTATGCGCCGGGACTTGTACACACAGCCTCTATTGAGAGACGATGCAATGCTATATTAGAGGTAATGAGTATATTTAACATAAGCGTCGAGGCCGTGTTTATTCTATGATGATGATTATAGTTTAAAGAGACAAAAAAAATCGAACGTGAAACATATGTTATTTGAAGTGGTTGGTAGCTATTAAAAAAGCCTTTTCATTATGACGATACGATTTACTTAGGCTTCTGCTAACCTACCTTAGTGTTGGGTGACTCAGGCTGAAAGAATACCTACCAGTTAAGCTTCCATTCAGTGGCACGGTGACCCCACATTGCTACAGCAAACACTGCGTGCAGCCTCCCAGTCATCCAGTAACCTGGGAGATCCACTAGAGGTAGGTAGGCATGGCTAGTGGCTCGTGCTCTTCACTACATGTATGTACCTTAGGTAGGTAGGTAGGTAGGTACCTAGGTATATTCAGAGCGAGCTAACCAAGCACGAGCCCCATCAGCAGCGAGACGGCTCCAGTCATTGAACCTCCTTCGCCTCCAGGAAATTTCGACTGGCCGAAAAAAATTACGACCTTTTCCAATACGGTACTTCTTCACAAACGACCTGACGACGCAACCACCAACCATCAACCACCAACCACCATTTACCACAGCTTCACAGCTACAAAATCATCGCCATCCGCCACTCTGCGCAGTCGACGGTATCCTTCGAGAGCATCGATAGTATTGTTATGCAACGAGGTCTGAGATCAATTCTGAATTAATCTTGTCTTCTGCTGCACACATCCCGCATTTCCTTGACCTGGTTTTCTCTCCTGGTCTCATCTTCCAACAAAACGCGAGCGCGCCAGCCATCCCACAACGCAACGCTTTTGCTTCTTCTACGAACGACGAAACGCCACATTGACTGTCTATCCCCTCGTTCTATCATTGCCGCAGCCTTTCGACTTCTCTGATTGTCTCTGGAGCTTTGGAAGAAGAACGAAAGAAAGAAAGAAAAGCCCTGTCATATTGTGTGTATAATTTGTACTACCGTATAAGACGGCCTCCTTCATACTTTTCGTGTCACAATGCCTTCAAATCTCCCTTCTAGTTTCGCGTCTGCTGCTGCTGGACAAAACTCGAATCGCGATGCAAGATCAGGTATACGAGGTGACGGACGTGGCAACGCGAGCGGAGAATGGTATGTGCCATTGTATTCTTCCACATTCATTCATACATCACTGCTTGCTGCCTTGGTCCCGCCCATCTAAATATGCTCTTACGTTCCCATATTGTCCCCCTAGCCTTCAGGGTTCTTCTAGTCTTTTGACTCTCCTGCTGTGCTTGACACTTTGCTCAAGCTACCAACTGCTGAATACTCACCCCTGGCACTTTTTATCTGGCATTCATTTCATCCCTGGGAATCGCGCGCACACCCAACTTCAAGACCACCTTTGCTTTGATCACTGCCATTCGCTAACCTGTGTTTTGTCGATGATTTAGGTCTAGACCACCGCGCACGATGAACGGTACTCTCACTTTCCGCCGATCGTCCGCGACACCTTCAAGCCAAGCCTTCAACCAGCCGAACACGTCAGAATCCGCCGCTCCCTCAGACGATCCTGCCATTCTCGCTGCCATGCCCGTTGGTTCTACAGTCGTCGAAAACACTGTACCCCAACGTTATTCCCGTGAAGATCTGCTATCTATACACAGCAACATGCAACAGGACTCGCGCGTCCAGCCGGATGTTTCTGCCTTATTCGTGTCCGGTTGGAATCCTGGTCACGCCAACGGTGTATCATCTCGCGGATGGGGCAAATCAGGTGACTCTCATGTGCTTCCCCAAGAGCCCGACGCGTGCTGGGACGCAACGGGAGGCTCAAAGGCTATTGGTTTGCAAGATTTGACCTCTGAAGAAAAAGAGGTGGGTTTAGCCAACTTGCCAAGTATCTGGCACTGAATTCTTGGCCCCAAAACTAACTTTCGTGTCAATGCAGCTCTTTTCAGATGTCAACTCTACCATGAAACCCCCTGTTCAGAATAAGGAAGGGGGTGGGACAGCTTTGAACGGTCGAAAGACCTCGGTCACCCAAGCTACTTCCAACAACTATGGCCTATCTTCACCCTCGACCACCTCGCGCCCAGGCACGCGACGTCGTGAAACTACTGATACCAATCCATTCTCCGGTAGTGGCGGTGGACTGAACTCACCTGTATCCGCTAGTCGCCCTTCGCGGGACAGCGGTCCATTCTGGTTGGACCGGAAGAATACTGATGTAAAGGACTCAATGTTTGAGGAGCCCGAGGAGGAACTGGGGCCGAGGGATGCTGCGACAAAGCCTGCCCCCATCGCTGGTGTCTCACGCACCAATACGGCTACTAACACAACGGCTTTTGGGGGACCTTCACAGTGGGCAACATCCTCGTCGGGAGCATTGCCGGGCCTTGGCAGCTTTGGGAACTTTGCGCTACCCGGCTCGACCATCGGGGAGAAGCGTCCTGGAAATCCACGAGGCGAGAGTCGTCTGGCTCATCTCATCCCGAGAGACAGCTCGGATAGCTTGACCACGAGGCCTAACGATGGCTCTGTCGCCGCCGACTCCAATCGGTCTTGGCGTCCACGACCTCGAACCGATACGGACCCATTCGGTGATGAAGGCCTCTCCGGGAGTGCCGTGCTGGGAGGTGCTCAAGATACGAGTCCCCCCCCCGTGTCCCATCCTCCGCTCCATGCACAATCGTATGATACACCCATTAAGGGATCGGCTGGAGATTTCGGAATGTCTGGACTGAACCTTGGGGGACATGCAGACCATGACGCTACCCCACTAAGTCCCTCGGAGACGAATCCCTACCGAAGCCCCCCGGGAGAACGAGGAGAACATGACGAAGATTTAGACAAATCCCATGGGTTTAGTGCTAGTGGAGAACCTGCATCGAACTACGGGAGTGGAGTACGATCTTTCCCACATAACGCATTCGATGGAAGTGATCGAAGCCAGACGTCCAGCGTTGGCGCCAAAGCCTATCCCTCTTTGGGGAACTTATCTGGGTGGCCATCATCCAGCACTCCCGATCGCGAAAGAGCACCATTCGCTGGTTTCGGGGGTTCCTTGTTCGGCCAGGTGGGTGATTTGCAGTCGCCCGGGCTGGGTAGTCTAGGGGGTGTTTTTGGTCCTGCAACGACCTCGGGCCTGGCTGGCACTGGATCGTTCAGTCGCGGCAGCAAGCTAGGCTCCTTATTCCCTGCTGCCATGCAAGCACAGATGCAAGCCCATGAGACTGAAAACCTGAGTGATTCAATCCCTGATCTCCGCCAGGCCAACCCGCTGGGCGCCATAGGACGAACCCCCCTGAATGATCATGCGCGGGAGACGGAGAGTCCTATGAGGGCTGGTAGAGGGGTTTTCGCGGGCATGTTCGCCGCCCACGCCGAGGCAAATCGCACACCAGTAGCGACGGAACCCGTCCTTCACGGTGGCATTTCCTCTGCTCCAGGCCAGTCCTTCACGGCAACCAGCAATACTTCCAACTACTCTGCCGTCCAATCCTCTGAACCCCCTTCGGCTCAGGCACGCACCATGGTGATGCCTGATCGCATGCGCTGGACATATCTTGATCCACAGGGCAGTGTGCAGGGTCCCTTCACTGGTTTGGAGATGAATGATTGGTACAAGGCCAACTTCTTCACGCCGGACTTACGGGTCAAGAAAGTGGAGGATATCGAGTTCGAGCCTTTAGGCCAACTCATCAGGCGTATTGGTAACTCCCGTGAGCCCTTCCTAGTGCCGCAGATTGGCATCCCTCATGGACCTCCGGCACAGGGTGGTCCATTCTCTCCCAATGCTAGTGGCGTCATTCAACCTCCTCTTGTAGGCGCCTTTCCTAGTTTCGGCCGGACTTTGACCGCCGAGGAGCAGAACAATTTAGAGAGACGCAAGCAGGAAGAGCAATATCTCATGGCACGGCAGCGCGAGTTCCTTTCCAGTCAGCAGGCAATGGGCAGAATGCCAATGCAAGGCGTGCCTGGATTAAACCATCATTCCAGTGCTCATAGTTTACACAGCCAGCCAAGCTTCGGAAGCATGACGTCGCCCATCACGGTGCCTCCACAGGCTCCCATTGGTCCTATCGGAACAGGGGGGACTTTTTTCGATTCGCTAGCCACACGTCAACCCGCCGCGCACGGTAACTCCGGTCCAGGCCTCGATGCATTTCGCGAGGATGAATTCACCCACTTGACCGGGACCGAGCGCCAGGTGTTGGCTAGCATGCACAACCCGGGAGTGTTAGGCGGGAGCCTCCCTCAACAGTCTATCGGTGTGCCTTCACCTGAGTCCGGAAACCGCAGCCACCTGCCCGCAAGTAGCGAGCTCGTCGAGGACAGTGAAGGGTTCCGCGACAGGCTACAGGAATTCAACCATCTTCGCGCGCAGCTTGATGCCGAAACCATGGAACAGAATCAGGGACTAGCTTCTCAATATCAGACCACAGAGGAGCTTGTGTCAGCCCATCCTACCCGTTCTACTGAAGTCTCCGAGCCCTCACGTGCGCTTGAGCGATCAAGCGAATCGGAGAGGGTGAAACAAACCCAGAAGAACGAGTCAGCCGCGCCGAGCAAAGAGTTTAAAGAATATCAGCAGGCCCAAGCTGCAGCGGCGGCGGCGAAACTCAGTGGATTGCCCATGCCTTTCCCACCACCGCCTTCGGCTACCCCTCTCCCTGCACCTGCTCCTCAGCGTGTTCGATCTAACTTGCCGGAGCAATATGCGACTAGTTCTCGATCTGGCACTCCGGATGTCAGTTCTGCTACTTCCACACAACTGCCTCCCCTTGCCCCATGGGCCAAGGATGGGGGTGTAGAATCTCACAAGGGGCCGAGTCTTAAGGAAATCCAACAAGCAGAAGCTCTCAAGGCCGCCAAAGCAGAGGAGGCGGCGGCTCAGGCACGGCGTGTCACGCTGGAGCAGGAAGCAGCGCGTGAACGCGAGAAAGCGGCCGCAGTGGCTCCGGGTCTGCCAACCTCAAGCACTTGGGGCACGGCATCTCCTGTCAGTGCAGGACCAGTGAGTAGCCCCTGGGCCAAGCCTGCGTCAGGAAGAGGAAGCGTGCCAGCTCCCTCCACACCCAGCGCAGCATCAGACAGGAAGAAGACGCTGGCGGATATTCAGCGAGAGGAAGAGGTGCGTAAACAGAAAGCTAGGGAGCTTGCAGCGCAGAGCGGATTGTCCTCATCCGGTGGCAAACGCTACGCTGATCTTGCTAGCAAGACCACTGCTCCGATTCTCACTGGTCCTCCCAGTGGGAATAACGTCGCTTCTACAACGGTTGCCTCAGGTTGGGCTACGGTTGGAGCTGGAGGTAAGGTCAAAGCGCCTCCTACCGGCCCTGCCCCGTCAGTTCGCTCGGCTAGTTCCACGGGTCTCAAGTCTACACCCAGCGTAGTGGCCGCTTCACCCCGTCCTATACTCAAGAACACAACGTCGACCGTAGGCAGCGGTCGAACGGAGGCCATGGATGAGTTCAACAAGTGGCTACATAGCCAATTGGTCCGAGGTATTACTGGTGTTACGGACAGTAAGTCATACGGCCTGACCCTCTCGAGAAGGTGTACTTTTGAGCTGCCTTACGCACATGCTAACTCATGTTCAGTTGATACCTTCGCACAGACACTCAAGGAATGTCCCCTCATGCCCGAGATCATTTCGGACGCTATTTACGCCAACTCGAAGACAATGGACGGACGGCATTTCGCTCAGGAATTTATCCGCCGCAAGAAGCTTGCGGAGAAGGGTGTTGTAGAGAAGCAGCCAGCCAACAGTCCCTCGGTCGACACGCAATCTAGCAGTGCGGGTGGCTGGAACGAGGTGGCTAAGAAGAGCAGTCATAAAGAGGCCACCAGCGACTCCAATCCGATTCAAGCGGCCGGCTTCAAAGTTGTTCCCTCTCGCAAGAAGGGGAAGAAATAAGGGGCAGCGACTAAAATTGGAGAGGTTCAGATGTGAAATCTATGTTGTGCTCTCTGTCTTCGCTACGAACTGTGCCATATCGTATGAATGATGCTATTACACAGCTGTCGGTTTTGTGCGTTGGCCTCACAGTTCCCGGGCTTGACTTCCAGGCTTGGTGCTGTTATGAACTTGTTTGATAGTAGTAGTGTACTATATGCGCCTGTAACATACCTACCTAGGTAGCTAAAGCAAACAAGTAGTGGATTGACAGTACTGGACGAACATGCATAATTGGCCCTAGAACAAAGTGAGGGCCAGTCCAAAAACGGGAGACATGTCAATACTGCGAACCGAATCTTCAACAGAATGAAAGCGTCGTAAAGTACCGCTTGGAGTTATAGAACGAGCTGGAATTCTTAATAGGTTAGTCGCGTTGCATCTTCTAGCAACTGTAAAACGTCTATTTCTAACTATTACTGGGTACCTAGGTATAGACATAGGTATTTCCTCTTTTGCTAAATCAATGATCCTTTGGTAACGGATATACCTATTTACACAACCTTGGCCTAGGAGACTCTAACCTGAGTAAGAGGAAATAGGGATGTACATATGTCAAAATCGCAGCTTGATATTGAGAGGGCTTGTAAAGAAGGCACGTTACATTAAAGGATATTTGGCAGTGGCCTTTAACCGGGACTTCCATCCCCTCTACAACAGCGATACTACTCCCAGTCGTTACAGACTCAATTACTCAATTGCAGCTGAATTCTGGCCTGCAGAGGCTAGCTCAAAGTAACTTCACATCGCCCAACGCTTATTACTACCTGATTCACGGAATATGAGTTTCTGCATTGATAAACAATAGATACGTTTTCCAGATGGTGAATCATAGCAGTATGCAGTGCTGCTAGAAGAGCCGGGGCGAAGCTGGGGGGCGAAGCAGACTCAGGTGAGATGTGCACTTGATCAACCAATAATATTTACATTATTTCACATTGGGTAGCCTGCTCAAAGGCGCCACTTCCTTGCTGGTATGGGCTTGGTACCATAAGCTCAGCCGCAAGGCATTCTCTTCTACCTTGAGCGTTTTTCGTCATGTTCCCCGCATCCCTCAGTTTTTTGCATTACGAAAGCTCCCACTCGCTACGCCTCGACAGTTGGTGATACCGGCTACGCTCAGAATGAGACTCCTTCATACGAGAACGAAAGAACTCCGATGGTTTTGGGAGGGCGAGCGTCCACGCTACGCAATTCTCTCGCACACATGGCTGTCTACCTCTGGAGAAGTCAGCTTTCAAGAATTTGAGGCTGTTCTCAAGACGCCGAATCACCCTTCAACCGACTCGGTTGAATCGAAACCCGGATACCGCAAAATACAACAATTCTGCGATGCTGCCGATAAATTGGGCTTCGACTGGGGCTGGGTCGATACTTGCTGTATCGACAAGGCAAGCAGCGCTGAGCTCTCAGAGGCCATCAACTCGATGTATCGATGGTATGAGCAGTCCGCACTTTGCATAGCGTATCTATCAGACGTAACCGCATACGATACGGACCTAAAAGCTCATAACTCACCATTCCAAAAGAGCAAATGGTTCACCCGTGGATGGACTTTACAAGAGCTAATTGCTCCACCCGTTCTGCTATTCTTCAGTGATACGTGGACCTGCCTGGGTGATCGATTGACCCTTGCGCCTTTAATTGAAGATGTGTGTGGAGTGCCGTCGGCGCTTTCATTCGGACGCAAGCCTATTGATTACAGTATTGCTCAACGAATGTCTTGGGCCGCAATGAGGGCTACCACCCGAAAGGAAGATATAGCATATTGTCTTCTAGGGCTATTCGGCATCACTATGTCATTAATCTACGGCGAGGCTGATAAGGCTTTTCAAAGATTACAAAAGAAGATTATCAAACAATCCAAGGACCAAACAATTTTCGCATGGGGCTTCTGTCTATCAGATCAGATGGCCATTTCTCCTTTCGGATCCCCTTATCAAATGCCTGTACTAGCGAAATCCCCCCTTCTATTTGAGGGGTGCGGTGATGTCGTACCTTGCGGTGCCCCCCAGGAACGTTATTTCGCTGACCGTGAGTTCGAGATCACAAGAGAGGGGATTCGCAATAATCTCCGCTGCATATATGACATACCTTCAATCTGTGGGACGAGAGTCCTTGGAATTCTTCCCTGCAAGCGTTTGAATTCAGATGAATTGATAGGCATTCGTCTATGTATAGATGATATGGCCTTGCCTGGACTGAGACATTGGATGATAGAACTCGCTCTCAACTACTAAGATACTTGCAGGGTATCACACAGGATCTCTGCCTGCAAACCAGTTCTAATCCCCCCGCGGGTCTTCTCAACATTTACTCTTGAAACTTACTTGTCAATAGATTTCCCATCTCCAGCTTATCGCCACTCTTCCGATGATGTTAACAGACTCGCTGCTAGTCCGAATGGCACGGTTATCGTTAGCAGCTGCAAGGGCCTAAGGTTGACAGCACTGTATTGCGGCAAGTGGTCTATTGTCGCATCCGAGGAGAACCACGTCGCAATCCATCAATATCCGGCTGTTTCCGACTCCAATGAAGCATTCATGGCCATTTTTTCTTGCCGCTTAGCCTATGGTACGAATGCGAATGATCCGGGTAGGGTTTTCTATATGATGATTGACTACGAGTATGATAATCGCTCTCCCCGATTCGGATTTTCACATTCGTCTTCGTTGGGGCAACGACGAGGATGGAAGCCTAGATGTTCGTTTGCACAACGCGTACCTAGTGATGGTGATCTGAATGTCGAGACGCTTTGCGCTCTAGACTGGACACACACGCTTGATCACTTTGACACAAGCATCTCTGCAAATGAAGGGCCCATTCACCTCCGAGGTGATATTTTCGTTTTCTTCATTTCCCTACATACGGAACGATTCCGGTGTCCTCAGACAACTTTATTCCGCTTAATAGAGTTGAACAGACTCCGCGATGGACAAAGAATAAAGCACCTCATCAGAAGGTTGCTTTCGTCTTCTCCCCCGTTCTGGTTTTTAATCACGGGTTGGTCCCTACTATTCTTGGCAGCCTATGGGATAATTGCAGGTGTAGCACCACTGACTGTTCTGGGCATTGTTTACGGCACTATTAACTTAGAACAGGGCTTTAGTGCTCGTCACAGGCGTCTCGCCCTCGTATCGATACGACTGTTGCGCGCAGTAGATATACTGCTGCCAGTATTTTTCTTTCTTGTTTTCTTTTGGTATTAGCATATGCTTTTCTAGGTAGTTATATATCACACTGTAGCTCTTTCTTGGGGCTCATCTTGAGAGATCGTACCACTTCAGATACTATGACATTACGTCGAACCTCCCATCTTACGTGGTGAGAAGGGGACGGGGACAAAATGAGAAAAATGTTAAATAACTGTGTGATATGGCCTATGCGAAATCAAAGCTATCTGTAGAAAGATTTTCATTCTTCCAAACCACTACCTTTTTTTATAATATCAGAGAAATTTGGCGATGTGGATGTACCCAAAGATGTGTCCTACAGTGTGACATATCTCATTGTTGGTCTCTAAGTTAACTGAAGAGGATCAATGATGTATAGTTCCTAATATGAGCTAGAAAATAATCCCTATGTACGGTAAATGCCTTGCAGTTTCTAGCCAAATGAAATCTGAATTCAGTTTCAAGGAGTGAGTCTACCCCTTAAAGAACTTGAAGATACGACACGACCCTACTGCTTTCTGATGTTTTGTCTGCTTAAGCGGGTTATATGAAAACGCAGGGTAGCGCAGAAAACCATCAGTAATTGGATTGTGTGCACTGGCAGTTCGCTCCTTCGAAAAGGCTTCAAGATCGGAGCGTGGTCACCAGGCAGATAGGCTGCGGGCAGCACTCCACCGGCAGCCTTCACAAAATGGCTTGGCGCGGCGAAGCGATTGGCAGTCCAGCTTAGATGTGCTTGCTGATAGTCCTTATCTCCTCGAGTATGGAACTACCAGTAGCCAATACTTGGTCGTTCCTGGGGGGTTATAGTCGAAGTAACATATACGAAGCGAACTTGGTAGCTTCTTGGGTACTTTGCAACTCCGCCCAGCGAACGCCCGCCGACACCTCCTAGCTCCACGCCATGCTTAATCTTCGTTGACGGCGCCAAGGACCTGAGCCGCCGTTTGGGTGCGCTCCTGCGGGATGCACTAGGCCTCGAGCCTAATTTCTGCTTTTGATTACCTCCAACATTGTATCGCGCCTATAATTTACTAAACTGTTCGTTCATCTTACCTGACCGTTTGTACTTAAACATTCTCGAAGTTCTTTAGAACGAAAAGTCGCAAATGCTACGGCACCTGTGTCAGGAATTCTCGACATTGCTGGCTGCGTAATTTTTGACCCTCGGATCATATCTCCAAAGTAAGAGACGGCCACAAGCTTTTGTGTCAGGTCTGGCCTCATCCAACAGGAGTCAGGACTATTCGGGTCGTGTGAGCAGGGCTTAAAAGGGTCCCCTTTAATGTTCCAAAAGCATTGTTTCGAGGCCATTATGCGCTCAGATCCTGAGTTGGGAGTGAGTTTGCTGCCCTGGCGTCCCACAAGTCGATTAAGGCAAGGGACAGTTGCGGCGAGGTAGTCCAATCCCTCCGGAAGACCGTTGCATATTGGATTATTGCGAAGACTGACGGGCGCCGTACCGCTGTTGCTGGGAATAGCGGTGATAACCGCGCCGATGTTCGAGCACACAACAACTGCATCAACCACGTTGACTAAGTCAAGCCAGTTCCTTCCGGGAGAAGAGATGTGGAATGATTTCATGCAAGTGCCACGACCAGGCGAGCTGACCACGTCCATGAACTCAAAGCCATAGAGTTTCCCACTAGAGCTCTTCTGTATAGCTTTCACAGTGGTGAGCAGGTTAATATTGAGACCGAGAATCAACTGCCGGAATCGAAAGCCGTCCACCTGTCCACCGAAGACGAGGTTATCACCAAGGGGTTCAAGGTCTTTGATGAGTTCGGTAGCATCGGCATGTCCATTGACGAATTTGTCGTTGTTGCGAGGCGCGACGACTTGCGAGGCGTAAGCCTGACACATGTGCATCAAAAGGCTGAGCTTTGGGACCAACCAACACTGTTTCTTGCTGGAATCGTATATGATAGCAAGCTCAAGTGCCGTGTCCCGTAGGAGCTTGTAGTAACTACCGGCAGGCGTGAATTGGCGTCGATGACTGGCGTACTCGAAATTGGCTTGGACTCCTAGGATAGCCGTCAGTGGCGCCGAGGCCCCGAGCTGCGACAGGACTGAGAAGCCGTTGAGCTGGAGCGACTTATCTTTCTCACGACCGCGCGAGTATTTGACGTCGGCTGGCAGCGCTCTCGTCCCAAGATTGATCTGTGCGAATTGGCACCAGCCGAGGAAGCAGCGAAAGCCAGGGAACTGTTGGAAGTCTTCAGTCTTCAATCGCGTCCCCAGATCCATAGTGTATGGGTTGATTTGACCGTTATCGCTGGTGAAAAGGTGGAACTGCGCAACATCGTCTTTGATGGAAACTGGCACCAATACTGTCTCGTACCCGATGAAAATGATCCCGCCATCCACAATTAGAGGAAACTCCACCGCTGCGAGCGTTATCATCATCTGGAATGGCACTTCAAGTCCCTTCCCGTTACGACTATTTACAGAGCCATCATGCTCGAAGTTTTCTAGGTACCGCTGCTCCATGTTCACCAGGATGCTGGAACCCATGTCAAACAGGCGCTGCCAGCAACGATGCTGCATCATCTCTGACGGCAATAGCTCATCTGAGAGAGTCATAACCGGCCCCAATCTATAACGTTGTATTGGTTTGCTAGAAGTGGTGGCGCTGTTTGTCGATGTTTGAATTTCATAACGCTCGAGCTTCCAGCAAGCTGTAGAGACGCTGGGATGCTCTTTAGCCTTTGGCGTGCGGAACGCCTTGCAAAGGACCTCCATGCTGCGGAGAAACTCGGCGCAGATCGGATCTTGGACATCTTGGTCGAAACACAAAGAGACGAGGTTCCAATTGTAGCTTACTTCGATTGAGAATGACGGGTCGGTAAACTGGTAAACATAACCTATGGACGTTAGTGTCAGGATGAGAAGAACAACATTCGCGCCCTTTAACTCTAGAACGGTTAACCGGCATAGTAGGGACACCGAGATGAACTTGCCGCTACGACCGATCCCACCTCAAGCATAGTTACATGATGGTAGTCAGGGGACCGACGGGCTTTAAAAGACCATAGCGGAAAATTAAGGCAAGCTAAGGAAGACTTTACATTAAATCGACTCACATTGAATGCCGGACTTCATATTTTGAATGTGATCTGCTACGTGGCGAACTAGTCCTTCTAGAAAGTGCCGAAGCTTGGGCCATGCGTTACTCAAATGTTGCTCGCCAAACTTGGCCCAGGTATAAGCTCGAAAGCGTCCCGCACTGCTTAGAGTGTCCTCTTTCCGATTTATAGACGGTAACGTCGTTATTAGAAGAACCTCAAGGTCAAGGTTGAAGCCGACTTTACCATTTACAGTAGCATATCTGCCCTGGATGAACTCCGGCAGCTCCCACTGCCAGATGGCCTCGTTGCATTCCCACGGTAAAATGATAGACTGAATCTTTTCGAAAAGCGCAGTAGCCGTTTCAAACTCCGCCGATGCTGTTGCGAATTCCCATAGCATTAACTCTAGGGGCATGGAGCGACTGGTATCCGATTTCATCAGCCTCCACCACTTTTCTATTGCTCCGGAGGCATCAGCACCATGCTCGAGTAACCAGACGCTGATATCAGCGTGTCCCGACACGGCAGCCTCTATAACTGCAGGACATTTGGAGTTGCCGACTGCATCTATATCAGCACCGTGGTTAAGCAGGAGTTTGATAATATCGAGCCTCCCTTTCCGGGCGGCGATCACTATTGGCAGGTCACCGACGTCAAGACGCTTTTCAAGCTACCCAAAAATGACCTAGGCATTAAACTCTGCTCTTACTATAATGAAGTATGGGCTTACTCACCGGTACGCCATTAGGGTTTGCTCCCGCATCGATCAGCCATCTTACCACCTCCTCGTTGCCGTAGATAACGGCAAAGAAGAGAGCCGGGCGACTATAGTATGTTAGTCGGGGATCGTGGCTGATACCTCCATTGGGATCGGCACCCTTATCGAGGAGAATTCGGACAGCTTCTGAGTTATTGCACTGGGCCGCCGTCGTCAGCGCGGTGAAGGGGGAATTTAAGTTGAGCTGGTTGACATTTGACCCTTTCTCAAGTAATACCCTTAGGACATCGTTCATTTTCCTTCTCACGGCTGCTGTAAGCGCCGTACCGAGAGCGGCCGACAGGGCGTTGACATTTGCGCCGTGATCGAATAGGAGTTCCACTATTTTAAGTACCTCGTCACTCGGCCCACGGTCAATGGCCACTTGCAGCGCCGTACCTGCGGCGGCCCAGGTCTTATTGACATCGGCTCCAGCCTCCAATAATAATTTCGTGGCTTTTAGGGACTTCGTAGCTGCCACCTGGATGGGCAGTTTATTCTGAATTGAGCGGTCACGACGTAACATCGGATACTCGACATTGTCTATAACGGGAACGAACCTCTCATCATCGTTACCACCGTTCAGAAACCCTTTATCTCTATATGTAATCGGCTTATTTACGTCGATTCCCTCCGAGATTAGCTTCTTGATTTGGTCAATGTCATCATTGTAAAGTGCTCTAATCAATAAGACCGGCTTCGTCAGAGTGCTATTTGATTCTTGTTCCCGCTTCTTTGGAGTGCTAGGTGGTTCTTGTTTGGGCATAATAAAGCCCGAGTTCCACGAGACTGGCGAAAACGCTCGCGGCTCAGTTACTGATATTGGCTTGTCGGATATGGACTGGTGGAGGGTATCTTCAAGTTCCGGCTTGCCAAAGCTGGGACTTGAAAGATCGCGACTGGAAGGGCCGAAAAGCCTTTCGCTGACCGGCACCCTCTTAGTGTTCCTGGCCAAGTTCCTCTGTGTGATCCAAACGAGCTTGCCTGTCACAACCTTGGATAGAGCATCGTCGGTCCCATCGGCGGCTTCCTTTAACGCTAACAAGCTCGGTTCGTCAATTATATTCCAAGTTTCAGATTCGACTAGATTGCGAGAAGCGACCGCAACAGGTGAAAGGTTCTCGAGGGCATCCACACAACTTCCGATCTCCCTTATCAAAAAATCATAGTTTTGGTCGTCGTAGAGCATCCGCTTTCTCTTTTTAACCGTGCCCGTCTGTTCCTGGTGTCGTGTAGGAAGATCGCGGAGCCGAGTATGCAGTCCTCGAAAGACCGCGCCCGTCCGTTCCTGGTATCGTGTAGGAAGATCGCGGAGCCGAGTATGCAGTCCTCGAAAGACCGCGCCCGTTTGTTCCTGGTGTTGTGTAGGAAGATCGCGGAGCTGAGCATGCAGTCTTAGAAAGACTGGGCTCGGCCGGGGAGGTGGGCCTTTGTGGTCGAAATACGCTAAGTCTTTCGCCGCCCTGCCGATCTGGTATGGTTCCGATGCTTTTCGGAGAGATTCGAAGATTTGCGCAATGTTTTGCAATATCTTCTCAACTTCTTTAGCGAATTCATCTTCATGCGACCTGGTAGTGAAGTGAGGGTCTTTGTTAATCGCAATTGCACGACCGCATCGGCAGAGCCTTGCCCGGATGACGTCGATTTTCAGCTGGCATCTTTCATAATCGCCGTCCCAAGGGCGAGCTAGTTGGATGTAGTCGAAACATTCGATACAATTGTTGAATAAGGCGGCAATACTCATGGCGCCAGCGACCGTGCTGGAAGTATCACCCTCCATTATAGGCAAAGCCCATGGGAATAAGATGAAGTTTCCTTCCGGCGAGGAGAAAAGCGTAGCTAAATGGATCATATGTGTTGACTGCCATAGCTATGTGGCTTACCCTATCAGCAGGGGGGTTATGGCTGGTAGTTGTGATTGGTACGCGAAGATAATGGGATGCTACCTAGGTTAGTATACTGGGTTGCTACGTAGGTACTAAGTTCTGTCGCCCAGAGCTCAAAGTTGTGTTAACGCAACACATATGTAGTCCTACATATATAGTACACGTAGTCCTACATATATAGAGTCTATAGTCCTACACATTGTAGTCCTAGGTAGGTATGTAGGTATGTAGTCTAGTTTGACCGCAGTAATTGAAATGCGTGCACTGACCACCATGCGCGTACGAGAAGCTGCTGCCCCTCGACTTGCCCCTCCTCCCCCACCATTGTCGCGTTGCCTGGACTAATGGAATTTTCTCTACTTTCTCCAACTTTTTGCCGTCGCATATCTGCATCTTGCGATTCCCAGGTGCCAAACAGAGATATATTTCATTTGATTCGCGTAGCTTGTTGAAAGGTGCCACTGCATCATCATGATCAGCGCAAACTATTAACCAAATTCCACTTCATCCAGGTGAAGGAGTTTGGCAACTTTTTTTATTCTTTTTCATGAACGAATGTCTCCCTAGAGCGATTGAATATCATATCAAGAGAAATAAATATGGAGTCGACAGGTGATATCTTGGATTCGGATAGGGGGATGCCGTTCGATACTTTCTCGCCTGATATTATTCTCTCTATCGAAAAGATAGTTTCAGAGAAAAATCTCAATCAGTTCCTAGCTGAGCCACTGTCGAGAAAACTGGTCAATCGCTTCGCTCAAGACATCTCGCAACAAACATCGACCCGGGCTGATAACCAGAAAAAGAACATAGTACAAAGCTTGGCCCAGGATACATCCGTAACAGCAGAATTGGCCAAAGCAGCCGTCAGCCTGGGACTTGCATCTTTGGCCGCTTTCTTGCAAGCGAATGTCACGGGTCCCGTTCTTGACACTCCACAGGTGGCAGAATCCCTCTTCGCTGAAGCCTTTAGCAGCGCAAGTTCCCAGCCGTCCAAGAATGGGTCCAAGCTCGCCGAGGCCCCTGAGTCTAAACATTCAACAGACAACTTCCGGCTGCTCTGCCAGCGATCTCTTGACGTTGATGGCGTCTCTCCCTACCCCTATATTCCTTACATAGAGCTTTTCTGCCTGGCGCGCTTCATATTTATCACTGGCAACATCTTACCCACAGCCCAATCTGACCCAGGCGCAAGACACCTTGCGTGGATAAGGCTGAGGATCCATCTATGGCATTATAAGCTTCTCACTCAGCCCTCACTAGGGCCTGGCTCTCTCTACACCAAGAGCGGTCGCTGGTCCGACGTTGCTACACTAGAAGAGTTGATCGAGAAAAGTTTAATTGACGCCGAGGCTGCCGTATTTGGAACGGTAGAAAAGCCTTCGTGGCCCGAAGAATCGCAGATTTTGTTCCGGTTAGAAGAAGCAAACTGCTATATCTTGCTTGGGAATGATACCAAGGCCCGTCAGACACTAGAAGATGCTACAAGAATCAGTGGTTTCACATATGCCCTTTCTGGCGCATTGGGGAAGCGGACACGATTTCAAGAGAACAGTTACAGTCAATTAGTCGTTCTCGCAAAAAGTCTCCAATTGTCGTCTGAATCTAAGGACGGGCTAGAGGCGAAAGAAGCGGCGCCATCAGCCCTCCCGCTAAATGACGATACACTGCTCGAAAAGATCAACTTCAATACAGATGATCCTCCTAGCTCAGACTCCTCAATCCCTATTCAACTACAGGGCCTCAAGCCCGACGACCAGCCAAAGCTGCGTGCCGCAGACCAGATTATACTGCTTACTGAAGCCACCCTTAAAGATACATTCTCACCTTCCGACTCCCTAACGTTGGAGGTGATTCTTCCCTTCGCGGTGAGGGTGATCAACGACAGAGCCATTAACTGGCAGATATATACCCAAGCCCTCCTCGTGAGATCAAGAATCGAGTTGAATAGGAGTCGAACGATCGAAAGAGGTGTTTTACAGATGCAGGCTGTTGCAGACCAAGTCATTGTAGACACTCAAAGTCCTCCTCCAGCGGGGATGTCCCAATCAAATTCTACTGTCGACGTACCCATGATTCAGGTTACCTCTGATGGCGACTCCTCAATAATCTCCACTGACATAAATAAACCAACGTCGTTTCTCCCAGCCCCCAAACCATCTGAGTCAGCGACGGCAGCGGAACGACTGAGATATGTAAATGCTCTGGCATCACCGCCACGGTGGCATTTGGAGTCGGAGCTGGCGTATGCATGGACATCCATTGGATCCCTTATTTCGGCGCTAGAAATATTTAAACGTCTACGACTCTGGCCGGAGGTTGCCCTCTGTCTGGCCACCGCCGCCGCCTCAGACGATCTAGACGGCCGTGGCTCTGGAGGAGAAGAGAAAGCCCGTGCTATTGTGAGATGGAGACTGTTTGAACGATCACCAGCATCGGGCGTTGCTAAAGACTCACCCGAGGATAACGACGATGAAAACAACATTGATCTCGATTCAATCAAGGCTAGCGAATTCTATGGCCCAGAACGATCGCCTCCTCCTCCTAATGCCCCTCGGTTGTTCTGCATCTTGGGCGACATGGAGAATGATGCTAAGCATTATACGCGAGCATGGGAGATTTCAAACCGGCGCTTTGCACGGGCGCAGAAATCTTTGGGTGAACTTCATCTGCAAAACCAAGACTGGGAGGAAGCGCGCCGGGCTTACCGGCTTGCTGTTGGCGTAAATAGGCTGAGCCCGGAGCTATGGAGCCGCTTGGGGGATATCGAACTTCGTCTTGGGAACTTCCCCGATGCGGCAGAGGCTTTCCAGAGAGCTATCGGAGCGGCCAACGACAGAGCCGGGGGAGATGATGCGCGGACCTGGAGTAACCTGGGTAGCGCACTGCTCAGCTGGTATCGTGAAGTGATCGCCGAAGCAAAGACGAAGGAGAAAAACGACGCCGACGAGGCTCATAACATAGACGACATGGTTAGCACGAAACGAGCATCTGAGCTTGGACGTTCTGCGAGGCAGCTGCTGCGAGATTCGTTGATTGCTTTCAAGCGTGGTGCCACCATCGCCGACTCAAACTGGAAGATTTGGGACAATGTCATCACTATTGCGGCAAGCATTACCCCCACTCCTGCCTTTGATGATGTCATCCTTGGAGTGAGGAGTATCATTCGTATTCGCAAGACAGAGAGTGCACTGGATATCGAGATCCTTACTCTTCTGGTGCGAGAGGCCACAAAGAACTCAGTAACAGCCAACGACGCGGACGATCAGATATACTCGCCACCGCGTGCTACATTGGAGAGTAAGATTGTAAAACTATTCGAGGAAGAGATCGTGCCTCTCATCACATCAAAATCGGCCTGTTGGGGCCTTGTGTCGAGGTTGCGAGCGTGGAGACGAGACTTCTCAGGGGCTTTAGATGCAGCCGAGAAGGCATGGCGAACCGCAGTAGGTGGTGTCGGCAGCGCGTTATCTGCATCGAGTGGCTCAATGCAAGAAGGGAGTTGGTTAACAAACCCAGAAGAGTGGGATGTGGTTGTCCAGAGAACATCGGAGCTCGTTGCGGCCTACGAGAACTACGGATCACGCCTGGACAGCATCGGAAGCAGGTGGAAGGGTAAGGCGAGGAGCGCCATTCGAAGTGTGATGGGCAAGGCTAAGGAATCTTGGGAAGGCGATTCCAGATGGACGACGCTGCAGAATATGATAGAGGACTTAAGGTAGAAAGAAGTCCGGATAGGTATAGATGAAAAAAAATTATGGCCGCTCTCTTTCCATTGTATCGTCCCCTGTTCGCGACACAGCAAGCACGGCGCACCGGATAACCTTTTTATTTGGTATTAAACTTATTATTATTCTAACATACTAGCAAATGCGACCTTGCTACCTTGCCTACAAACAGGAATTAGTAGTTGAAGTAGCCTACCAAACGCCGGTCTAAAGATAACCCATATCTGAGGCTAGTTTGCCCCCTCTTCAGCCCGCAACCCCCTTTTTGGTGACCGAAAGTTCGAAATGGGAAAAATATAAGAAAGAGAGATCAAAGAAAGGGAGAAAACGAAGGACAAGAAGAATAAGGGTATAATGCTATGCTAGTGTTCCTCAACCGATCAACCCAACCCGAACACAACCTAGTTAGCCCGCCCCCCTAATTTACCCAAAAGAAACCGAAGACCGATTAGATGGTGGGTAAACTTGTACAAAACGTTTCTTCTGTCTTTGTCTTTGTGTCTGACGCCGACATCGTGATAAATTCATCCATTCAACCCTGTGGTCCCCCCCTTCCTTCCTTCCTTCCTTCGCCCAACTCCCTGCCCCTCGTTCCGTTCCCCGTTTACCGTTTCTATCGTCCGGCCCGTCCGATCCCGTCCATCTAAGTACCAGTCCCCTGCCTAGCCATGAAACTCCCCGTGGTTAAAGTGAGAAAAAGGAAAAAAGTCTTTCGTCGAATGGATATGGTGGTGGTACAGTACAAGTAGGAGTGATAGAAAGTGAAAAGGGTAAAAGCACCTTGGAAACCCTGAAAGAATGCGCCCGTGTGAGGTCTAAGTGAGAGGTCTGTCTTGAGGTGTGTGTATGTGTGATCAGGGCAGTTGAGAAGTGGTGGTGAAGGGTCTGCTGGAAGGGAGTCAGAGTGTAATGTCGACTGGATAAGCTTGGTTAAGGCGGTTGGATAATGGACCTGGGCAACCATGTGTTGTTGTCTGTAAGCCATGCGCGGTCGGAAACTCGGTGAGCGGTCGGGAGCGGGAATGAATGACTCGGATTCCAGACTGGGAGGCGGGGATGAAGAGGCGAGAGTTGCGACGCTCATGGTGATGTCGCGCATGATGCAGAAGCGCGTCCCCGTCGGGCATGGAATGAAACATGTACGAAATTGGGTCCGAATGTTTGTCCTGATTGATGTGATAGGGGTCTCGTGTACTCATGATTATCCAAAAGGGGACAGGAAGCGTAGAAATCCCAGAGTTTGTTCTCTCTTCAGCAGACGGTGATAATCCAGGAACACAAATTATGATACCATGTGCTCGTGCCTCGCGGGTTTGGGGAGTAGTAGTGCGACGTTGGTGTAATAGACAGGAAAAGAGATGGAGTTGTGCAAAGAGTCGTAATTGGTTCGTGGACGCACAGCTGACCTTGCATGTTGGAGTGCAGCTCAACCGCCCCCCACCCGCACTCCTCTTCAATTTGTTTCCGAACAGATGATAGATCATGCGCTTGCCACCGTTTCATGACAAGTCATAAACGCAAGTGACTCCTTAGAGTAGTCGTGACTTCGTTGCAGCCTTGGGAATAGATCCTCAGGGGGGTTCATCTGTAAAAGTGAGGGGGTAACAACTTGGTTTGAGGCGAAAAAAGGGGTATGAGACCTTCCCAAGCGGCTGGATTTAATGAGCAGGTGAGTCGTTGTCATGAGTCCCTCACCCAGTACCTGATTCGAATGATCATTGTATCTTGACATCCCGTCGATGACTTCCATATGGGCCTCCTCCTCTTGTAACATTTAAAAAGCATGCGCACACACTCTTAGCTAGATCTAGGAAATCTTCCATGCCACCTCTATTCACGGTGGTGACCATTGCTGCCGTATGCACCTGTGCCATACACATGACTAGAATGCGGATGACTCGAGTACGCGGGCGCCGTGGACGCGTCGCCGTAGCCGTTAGTCACCACCGCTGCATCCCAGCGATGACTATGCGATGCCATTCCATAACCGTGCGCTGAGTGATGATTCGTGTACGGCGGCAGACTCGGGATCCGGATGCCTGCTGTCTGTGGTGAATGCGATTTGAGACTCGGCGACAGTGTGCGCGCCGTGTAAGGCGCCCAGCTCGATGGCGCTCCTGATAACGAACGAGGGGACGTCATCGCCTGGGAGTCGTGGTGCGAATAGCTCGTGTCCGCGATCGTTGGCGTGTGCGGTGGTCCGTAGAGTCCGGGGCTTGTGCTGCTAACGGGTGTGAGGAGCGCTGGAGGACCAGACGTGGGATGGAACGAGTGTGAGTGATGATGAAAACCAGATGAGCTATGGTTTGGCGGAGATGCGGACTACAGTTGTTTACCACGTTAGATCGAATATGGAAAAGAATGACTGACAATATAGCGGAAAGGATACATATTCAAACAGGAGGTTTTTCGTCACAACTCCAAAAACTAACAAGGTAAAGAAGTTCTCCTTCTCGTGCGTTGAAAGGGAATGCAAATCGAAAAAACAGAGATAAAAACAGTTTCAAGGATCTAACTCACGTATTTTGAAATAATCTTCTTCAAAGCAGGTGCCAGGATCTTCCAGGGGAACACCTTAACATCCTTCTCAATATTCCGCGGTTTCGGATTCGGGAACCCCATGATGACCTTGAAGAACTCCTCGCTCTCAGGCTTGGCCTTGCTGACAGTCAGGGGACGAAATCCTTCCAGGTTCCGTCGAATCCGATTCTTTTCCTCGACAGTGAACTTCCCCGGCGCAATGACCAACTGTTCTAGCAACGATATGGTGTCCACGCTGGTAACGAAACACTCGCGTTTCTCGGCCCAGTAGATGCAGCTGATGCAGATGCTGTTGGGAGGCCGCTCACTGACGGACACAGGCTTGAAATTCATCGAGAGTGTCGATCCTTGCTGTTTCTTGTGGAACAAGACGAGCCTCCTGCCGCTCTCGCACTCCTCGGGCGTCCAGTTGCTAGCCATCGACTCGAGGTCGCCATTGATCTTGAGGACCGCCTTTGTTGAATACAGTGCATAAGCATTCAAACCACCACTGGAAGGGACGCTTGCCTGGAGCGTGCTCGTTCGGATGAGTTGAGGTGCGTTCGATGTCGGTATGGGCAACGCTGTTACGCTTGGACGCCGGATGCTTGTCGTATGAATTCCAGGGGGGCTACGAGGAGACGCCAGGGAATGTCCATACGGACTGGCCCACGAAGGAGCCTTGAGTAGTGATGGTGGCGGACGAGGGTAGTCGGCGCCGTAGGAAGAACGGTGATACGTAGACAGCATACTGTTATTGTTATTGCTGGGGTATCCTGTGGCGTCATAGTTGGACGCGACAGCCTGGTGTGTCGTAGGAGCATAACCATATGTATTTGTAGCAGTGGCAACAGCCTCAACGAGCTGATCAGCCTCTTGTTGCTGCTTGGGGGAATTTGTCCGCTGCTGTTCTTCCTCAGGTGACTTGGAGGAGGGTCTCCGCGTGATGCTCTCATGGGGCCCCTCTACACTCACAGCCTGTGTGTCATGATAAGTAAACGTGCCCACGTCGATGGTAGCCAACGTTTGTCCGTCTGAGCTCTCAATTAGGAGTGATATAGGCACGTTGCCGCTAGGAGTTCTCGTGTCGTCTAGATGCGGTGCATCTCCGCTGACAATAAAAGCATATACACTGGCGTCGCTGGCATCCCGTATCGCATGCGCTGGACTTTTGTGCGACCCAAAGGCGAGAAAGAAATGACTCGTAACTGCGATCAAATCGTAATGCGCCGAAATTTTGATCATGACTTTGGTGCCGAAAACGCCGCTCGTCGGTTGGTACGAAGTCAACGTCGGCACAACCGATGTCATATATTGGCTCGCTGAACTGTTGGCAGCGAAAGCCAGGTGGTTGAGTTGTGCCGCCGCCGCATTCTCTGTCTGCTGCGTCGCATATGATGGTGCCGCGTATTGATACTGAGCATCTTGGTATGGTCTGGAGGAATCAAATGCTAGTAATCATCCATGGTCAGTTCAAATTTCCATGTTTACTCAACTTTACCCTTCCAGCCCAAAGACGACTACTCTACTCTCTTTTCCAGCCACACATATAACCATCACAACCATTCCCAATTTACAGGACCATATCGAGGGTGGTGCCGCAGAACAAATAACCATTATATCTGGCAAAGGTCCAGGAAATATAACTTACAGTGCATTTGGGGCGGTTGTGACTTTTCACACGCCTCTATAGCAAGGAGACCAGGCGGGGAGTCCCCACGAAGGCCTCCCCCGTTCACTCTTGCAGCGGCTTCCTCTTCGTACCGGAGCGTGACCGTCTCGGGAGACTCGATCGCGTCCGTGTCGATGATTATTGGCCTCTGAGGGTGGTATTGAGGCTTAAGAAGGAGCCTTCGTCAGTAGTGTCCCAAAAACGTAGAGACGTCGCAATCGACCAGCGAGAAAGACGGCTTGACTCACCTCGAAAAGCTTGTATGTTGGGTAGCTAAACTTGACAGTAGACATCAAGATTCGTCTGCTTTGAAGCAGTTCTGAGATGGGAATGGGTAGGGTTTGATCCAAATGGAACGAACGAACCAACACCTGTTTCGGGAACGGTGTTGCAGAAAATCAAGGGGGAAACCACACAATACAGGCAGAAAAACTTGTGCGTATGTGAGCAATAGGTATAGATGGGTGTCTGCGGGGGAGAGGGAGAGCCAAACGGGTGAAGAATGGGAAGAAATTTTGCTCGTGTTTTGGCTGCTGATGGGGCTTTTCGCTGTGCCCTTCTCGGTCAGTTTGTCTTAGAAGTAATCGAGTCTATCGAACGATCTGATGGTTGCTTTTTACACTCTTATCCCCCCTTCTGACAGGTGAAACAGGAATTCCCTTGGGAGGTTCGATGGTATGTTTTTCTCCTAGGGGTGGTTGGCCCGCCCGCAAAAGACAGAAACAAGGCAGTTGTAGATCCAGTATGATTTTGATCAGAGACCGCAGGCTGCTTCTTACGGCTGGTCTGGACAGATTAATAGGGATAGCCTTCCTTTTCTTACCAGGCCTAGAGTCTTTGATAGGCAATTTCACAGGGGTAGATGTCGGTTCTGACGTTTCTCATTGGCCCAGTCCGATAGTTAACAAACTGATTCTGAGTCGGTCTCGGAACTGGAAGCGCTCAAAACTTATTCTCCTCCCCGCTTCAAAGAGCAAGTCATGCACAGGCCTTCAGTATGTCTGATGCTGGATTAGTCTCCTGAAAGATTACTTTCTTGCTCGAATGTCTTCGTGGCTCATTGCGAATAAATAACTGATGGCATCGCGAAAGGGGTAGCTCAGACTGACAGCTCTTTGAACAATTGGCACACGGGGGAGTAATTATGATAACTGACGTATGCTGCAAGTGCCAGCTCCAGAACAAAATGAACAGTAAACCCTCACTTACACCCAAAACTGGACGGAACCAAACTAAAAAGCGGGTTTCGATTGACTGTGGAGCTGTCGTTCTCTTGCCTGCAGGCTGCCCGAACCTGTTCGCATGAGGTTGATTTGGATGGGCTGCAATCAAAGAGAGGCAGGTAACCGGGGAGTTCGCGTGGTGTGCGTAAGTTGGTTCGTAAGCTAAACCAGAGGCACGCAGCAACAGCCGACTTAAGAGTAGGTAAACGGTCCAAAGAACTGCGATTGTCGGAAAGGCTGCCGGCAAACGGGTCGACCCAAGTCAGTCACGATAGTTTCCTTTCTGGTGATGTGGGAAAACTGAGACGCTGTTCCTCAGACTGGGACAAGAATGAAAGAAATCTGCGAAGGGAAACAGGACGAGATAAAGAGTCATGAGAGTCAGAAAACCAAGAACGAGACACATTGCCTGAGTAGGTTGAAGATATGGTGGTGACTTTTGTAATGGGGCTGCAATTACGAAATCCATAGAACGGTCGGTGATGAGACTACGGATACACATACAAGCAGCTATGAACGGGTACCTTGCTTCTCGGCCGTTGACCTCAAGCCTTCGTTGCTTTCTCTACCTCCTCGTTTACAATTGCCCCTCTGAAATGATTTAATGTATCTTGACTAGTAGCCGCAAAGCTGTGTGGCCCGCTATACGCTCTAGGGGCCCCCAGGTTACTTCTTGTTCTTTTTATTCACTTCACCTGCGTGTGCGTAACTCAGGTGGTGAGTCGGACAATTGGGTACTGTATACTATTCCAATCAATGGTGGCCGTAGACCCTGATAGTAAAAGCGGGCGGATACTAACATCCCGCTCGCAGGGATGTTGGCCGTTGAAATGCTGGATTCCCAATGTCTTGAATAGCTGCAAATCATGCAAGGGTGTTGGTTGAGAGGAGGAAAAAGCAGGCTATGGCTAGAAAGCCTGTCAGGACATGAAGACAGCCCATACTCTCCCCACACTCAACGGGGGCTAGCGGGTCGAAATAGATCGCTGCCGGCAGAGGTGATCTTGGTAGCAGCCTGGAGATCACCCTCGCTCCCGAGATAGCGGATCATATTGCATGGAAAAGAAGAGAGGAGGCGTAAGGCCAAACCAAAAGGAGTAATTCAAGGTGAGGGAGACAGCACAAGGGTGGACTTCATCGGTGACTCGGTCCTACTATTAGATCGAAATACCCGGGGAAATGACAGAGATCTATCAGACTAGCAATAGCTACCATAACAAGTAAGTCGAGGTTGGGTACGACTACTAAAAAGCGTAGGTAGTGCAGCAAAAATACCTACCATAGAAGCCTATTAGCCACATAGTCCCAGGACCGGAACATGGGAACCCAACGAGCCGTGGTTGAGTATTGCGCACTACGGGGCTGGCCACAATTGGTATGCTTATTTGTTTTGGTGCATTATGATGCCATAACGGACTGATGATAGTTGTTAGCTCTTATAATTGCTACTTAGCATATCAGGAGGCTATAGAGATGTCCATGATCATAATACGTGGCATTGCCATATCAGCCTGACCTTGAGGTATGTTGAATTTATCGCAAGATGGAACATTCCGCTCATCACATGGCGACAGGTCCATGTATATGTCATATGCAGTATCATACCATCTAAGAAGGTATACACTCCAAGATCTGTAGATGGCTTGCCTGTGCCCTAGGCACTGCTTGGGGGAGCTCCGGCAGAAGGCTTGTTTAGCTACAGCAAAGCATTGGATCAATCAGACATCGTATTGGCTAGGCACTTCCGAAAAGGGAGAGACGCGTCATATAATTGGTTCACTACCAGATGCAGTGGCTATTCGATCTGCGTAGCCAAGATGGACGAATCAATCTCTAGACATGCTATCTAAGGGGCTAGGGGCAAAGGAAGCCACCAGGACCGGAGCGTCGTTATACTGTCGTACTGTGTGTGCTGCGGTCATATTGCAGTAGCATTGAAGCTACGGATCTACCTTGGCTACCTGTTATTAATGCAGCCGAGGGCCGGGGCATGCTGGGGAACGTCAGTTACACCGTTATTCAATATGTGGTACATAGAGAGATTTGCTCATCTCACCTTATTAGTAGATCAAATCAGAGCAGTAATATCACCGCTAGTAGGGGCAAGGAGCGACGAAATAATAATAAGGGCCGAACACACGACTTGACTAGTAACCAAGTTCAGCTGCGGCGGTGTTGGTTGGTATGACCACCCTATCTGTCGCTACAAATATGGCTGACCAATATGTAGCTGAGTAAAAAAAGATGCATCAGAATGGGAAAGACTCAAAGGCTGTCAAAACGATGATGGGCTTAGGCTTGGCGGGCCACATCGTCCACTAGGTTCCGTTTTGAGCTGCACGAGTGAAACGAGATGGATAGGGGGCTTTCTTACGACGCATGGCGGGTCGAATACGATATGTATAGTCGGAGGTCGAAGTCAGTTGTGGTGGTATTCAGCTTTTCATCTCCCACTCGCTGGAATGCTCCGGTATCCAAGGTGTTGTGAGCTATGATAGTATTGTTTTGAGTCGACCGGTAGACATCGATCCGATTGCTGCTACTGCTTCCGGGAGGCATGGCATGTTGGCTGATATACACCGTACATACAATAGTCTACAAAGAACAATGCGCTTGGATTCTGATAACAAACACTGTGTATATTTCTGCCGTTGCTCCGTGAGCCAGTGACAATTAAACGATCGTCGAATTCAAGAGGCAGCTTGCAGCTACATATTTCAAATACAAACTAGAAATTGGCTGAAGAACTATGAACTTCAATCAACTTTCACTCAGCCTGCCTTCTATTCAGATCGCTGGCAAAGGGGTCTTGGCACTTTCGTTGAATACTAATCAAAATTCCTGAGATCTACTGTTTATTCCCGGCAAGCTAAACGTGTTCCCCCTACACTACACCTATTTGGCTCAGCACAGAACAAGCTGATTAGTCTATTACTACCCATGTCCGCTCGAGGACCCTTGGTTCACCATCATGATAGTGTGCCTGTCAACATCTCGCATCTCTTTCTTCGAATCGTCTAGGTGTGTCCATAGATATGGCGGTCTGTTGTAGAACATCTATTCTATTGTCGCGAGGTTGTGTGACGTCTGCTCCCAAATCTCCCACTGGAGTCCTCGACATTCATGTATGGTTCTATGCGAACCGTGTTGGGTCACAAGGAGCAATACGAATTACTAAACACGGTGTAGTTCATAAGCATTGAGTATGATCCGGATGCGGATCCTACCGCACACTGCGTAGGGAGTTTTCGGCATCTTGACCTGCTATGATCGCCCTTGGCAACTGGGGCGATACCCTTGTCAGATCTCACTTAGATACGCCACGCCCCGAACAGCTGCTTAGTCAATCATGAGATCACAGATGAAATGACGATTGAGGGTTATGTTCCGTCTGTAGGATAAAACCCCCCTTTTATCTTCCTTCTTATAGAAGCAATCGCGGTTGTAATAGCAGATGCAAATTTCCTGCTGAATAGCTCTACCTCGAATTCTAGACTTCGTTCTCAATCTTCGCGCTCGTCGCCTCTCGGCCTCTGCGTACCTACTGATTCGGGCAGTCTATGAAGACTCTCGTGCATTCATTGTTACACCCAGTGCTCGCATCCTTGACTACGGCCGTACATGGAAAAGCCATAAAGAACACCATTCTTGAAAGCTAGGTTATTCGCTCCGGTCAGTGATGCCGCGGCCGCAGAGATTCTGCGTTCAACCGTAGAATCTGCAATGATGTGGTGGATGACCGCCGTAACCGACGAAATGAAGCGAGCCCAGCATGGATATCGGTCATAGCACGACGTAAAAAGAGCGGGCTGTCTTTTACCGAAGAATAATTTTCTCATCTCGATAAGTTATCGCCTTGTCCACAGTAAAATCATGCTTATCGTTTGGCCTAATAGTTAGCTACGTGACACAGCAATCCTTGCCTTTCAAAGATGAGCAACGTTCTATTTCAGTCTTCCGGGTATCGGCCTATGCATGGCCCGAATGGCTTCTATCTTTTAAGTTGAGCAGAACCGGTTCCAAGACCCCTGGTGCCAACCACCTGTGGATCTGAGTCTGTCTGACGGGTGTGGAAGGCTCCATCTGAAGGACATATCCGCAACAATAGGGAAAGACAAGGGTAGACGTGGCGTGCTTCATATCCCCCAGCATCCAGGTCCCCAGAATAGTGTCTCTGGCAATCCCTATGGTGAGCGGTTGGCCGCATAGCCACTTGTTACAGATTCGCGATGAATCGCTGTGGTTACGCATCCCGAGCCACTGGAACGATGCAATCGAGGCTCTGTACTGGGCAAAAATACATTTTACTCAGAAGTAGATGAATGGGCTCTCTTAACGACTAGGACATACTCTCAGCTCGAGGTTGTGTCACTCGCTCTGCCTCGGCGGTGCGTGTACAACCTCGTTTCACCAATGCTGTAATAGCCTATTCCATCCCAATCCCTAGGCGAGCTCGAAGATGCTCAGTAGAAGTACTAGCGCACCTCATCATGAACGCGACTCATGCAAATCATCAGTTAGGCCGTTTCCTGGGTCATGTAGGGGCGGCGAAGATCGCTTTGTCCGGTGAGCTATCAGCCACTATAGTGAGACGGATTGGTTGGGGGCTCAAAATTAAGCATTTCAGCAAAGTCAAAGAACACGCCACCATCCTCATAGGTGACTAAGCCGTGATTCGAACGATGAGTCGTTCATGAGATAAAGGAAGCTATTTTAGTGGCTTCAATGAGTGGTATACAGGAAGGCTGACCCTGGTCTGCGATATCTTGATGAGTTCTCGTCACGTCATGCTTAACAGGTTCCTTAGTCCCGACTTTTGTTGTCGCCCGCCTTACCTTAGTATCCAACGGATTTACCTGCAGCCACAGAAACAATAGGCCACTCGGCTCAGGCCGAGGATGGGTTAGTCTGCTGGTGACAGGGTTTCAGAGGCTATTTTGTCTCACCCAGGGCAGACAAGGGGGTGAAGATCCTTGTGAAAGAGGTCAGGCTACATACCACAAGCTCAAGAAGGGGGGAAAGGGTAAGGTAACAGCAAGTCTACTGACCGATAATGAGTGATCTTAGAGCACCCTGCCGTTGATGTCGTCAATATCCGAACCAGGTTTTTGACCATTTTACATAGGTCTTCCAAACACACACTATCCCGACAGTTTAGCATACAATGTTAAAGGCGTTTGAATAGGTAGACATAGAAGAGGAAAGATGGCCACACTGTAACGCACCATGATGATCACGCACCAGCTTAGCCAGGAAAGGTAACAGCAAACGAGCAACACGCGTAGCTGCGTCGAGATCATGCACGAACATATTGTTTCCGTCACAGATCTCGTAAGTTCCCTTGCTGAGAGACCTCGGTCCTGGCGATTGGAAATCCTGCAGCGTCACTTCAGATGCCGTGCGACAAGCACAACAGCGCCACCAAGAGCACCCAATGGCGGCTGTGATTGAATATGGCCCAGCATGCAAAGAATTTTCACTTCACATAAGCTTGTGTTAGGAGAAGAACCTGAGAACTACCTAAGCTAGAACATCATAACGACGTTCAACAGCTACGACAGTCTATTAACATAACCTACAACCAATCAAAGATGACAGCGCCGTTTCCTTGCAATGTCACGCGCTTGCTCGCTGTTCGTTAAGTGGACATATTCCGATAAGCGCCAATCCTCACGGGGCTCAATTTCCCCTGTACTACTCACTGGGGATGTCGTCCCCCCGAGGTACCAGAATATTCATCATGGTCACGGTCCACTAAGTTAATCTTTAAGTCCTCCCAAAGTCTCGGAATATTTTATATTAGGAACAGTCTTGAGCCGGAACTATAGCCAACTTACCAAAGGCTTTTATACCATCTATATTGTGACTAACTATAGCATGACACACCCATTTTGATTCGCAACCCGTCATTTTTGCTCTTCTGAGGTCAGAGGCCGTATTTCTTCTAGCTAAAACACTGCCATAAGCTATTCATACTACGTAATTCCCGCCCTATTCCTCAAATTTACTATGTACAGTGGTACCTAAGTACGCCCCTCAGGTATTACTAGGACGACCTTCAGTACCATCGGCCCATACTATACCTGATGACAATTTGAGAAGCCAGTGAAGGACTTTGGACGTACACGATGTGACACGCTGACGTCGTGAGCTTTCGGTCAGGCTACACCAGGAATATGGGGACCTGTGGGATCTCGCCTATCCCAATCAACATACTGAAACGTCGCCCACAGCCTTCGGTTACCTTAGCTTACCGAATCTTTGGGTCCAACTCTCTGGCCTTACATGAAGCATCATATTGGGTTGAGTTGCAATGGCCGGGGCCTTAGTTCGTAAAACATACTGCGCGGAAAGGCAGCCAGCCGTCCGACGTACCTGATCTCGGTTCTGCCCCTCGATCCTGCAACTATGCGTCGTACTCCGACCCCTATCTATATTTACGCCCGTAAAACAGACATGAAGCTGTGGTATGACTGCCAGACAAGCTTGAAGAGGTAGGGCGTGTGTAGCCTCGGTCTCGACACCATAAAAAAAAAGGATGAACCGACACCGTGGAACGGGAAAGCTCAATTGTAGGAAACCAGGAGGACATTGGAGAGAGGGTCACCAGTAGGACTCCACTCTTATCACTACACAAAAAGGATAACACTACCTGATACGGAAACTACACAGTCCAATTCCAGGATAAACAGTCACGAGTTTACTGGGGAACCAAGAATGGAGAAATACCGTGAGGAGGCCATACCCTCAAGCAATCATCCTAACGGGAAAATATGTTCCCAGCCGGCTGGGGGCGACAATTGACGGAATGGTCGAGTTCCGATGAGAGCATTCACAGGCTTCCTGTGGGGAACCAGAACGCGAAAACTCGTTAATCGCACTGCACGCCCGAACGCCAAACGCAACAACGTTCTTTACATGGGATATCAAGGACTCGGCTAGCTACGTGACTTGATTACGGTGGTGAAACAGTTACCGGTGTTCTGGAACCCCGTGGCTCTACAAGATGCTCTACGCGGATTTATGTAGGCTGCCGAAATCCACAGGATATCATGATAGCCTTGGCCCCCTTGGCTTTTGGAAGAGAATATTAACTTTATCCGCTATTGGCGAGCGCAAATGCATTAAGCTTTGTTAAGCTGCATTACTGTTTGCACGAGTGTCAACCGCTTTAGAGTTGAAGACGAGAATGGGGGAGAGATAGACGGCTAGTGTTTACGTTTCGAAGTACTTATAGAGACAGAACGTTTACACTCGAATTGGGACCTCTACCACTAGATAGCGAGCTGGCTCAAGTGGCTCAGGGCCCCTGTTAAGGGAAAAAGGATGAATCGATGTCTCAGATATCCGCGAGCAATCCCCACGTGGGATTTGTGCTCACTCTTAGTAGACTGAACCGACTGCCGGTCTGGGATCATACAAGTCTCCTGAAATAATAATACCTTGATTCTTATGCGACCCCGCAACAATTACCGAGGGGGCCTACCATCATATCATTACCGGGGCCATTGCAGCAGACCAGTCATTGGAAATACCTACAAGAAGAACATGGATGATAGAAAACCCTCCTTCTGGCCCTCAAGAGCATCTCCTTAGGACACGGGGCTAACATATGCATGCAGCCGCACACTAGACACACCGTACAGGGGGTCGCTGGATCGGAGTCGAACACTGCTTGATCTCGGGTGATGAACCATAATTACGGGCTTTGGGAAACAAAGAATGATTTTTCTAAATGCATACATAGATCGTTGCTTGCATTTTGTTCGTACTACGTCTCACGCACAGGGGCGAAGCAACCAACTTTGACTGGCATGTAACATCGCGGTGTCGCAGTACGTGGGTGTTAAGATACAACAATCAATCTTCTGAGATCGTCGGGAAATATTCAAGCCTCGCGAATCTTGTAAGAATTCCCCGAGCGCGAACATATACTGTGCTGTCTGGTTTGATGCATGTCCCTTGTCCGGTCGACCAAGTACACTCCGTGTTGCTGCTTCTGACAAGGGAACCCTAGTAAATGAAATCAAGTCGTTGGTATTTCACGCATATGCCGTGGGATTAGGGAGGCGACGCTCTTGCTAATGCCCGTTGCGTTTTTTGCTTTTTTCGGCTGGACAGAACTTGCTTGGCTTCAAAGAGGCTTTGTGACCGGCGAATGGGCTCTCTGATCAGATATCAGCCCAAAACGCTCTTTCGGAGATGAATTGCATAATTCGGCCAGCCAGCCAAGAGAATTATTTGACACATTACAGCCTGCAGGCTCTTCTTAGGTCGATTTGAAGCTAGCCTTGACACGTATGTAAATATATAGCCTTTGAGACTTTTGTTCTTTAGGTTTGTCCCAAAATAGTCGTTTGAATATAAATATAGGAAATGGTGGAACTGAGCATTAGCCACTCGCAGTAATAAATTCAATACTAACGTGTATTATTTGATATTGCTTGGTACCCCTGACTATCAACTACAGATATTGATATCTACCGTCAACAAATAACGTTACATACAGCACGAAGAAAGCGATGATCAACAGGGAGAAGAGCCGCAGAGTGAGTAAAAAGACCATTGCAGCGAAATAGGTAGTACTAGGACTCAGGAGTGTTGTCAATTGATGCCTGAACCTTTAAAGTTAAAAGGTAGCCCTAGGGTACGCGTATATCGCAAGAATAGCGACACCAGCCCTCTGCATGGCGGTTTTTACATAGCAGCCTGACAATTATTGAAGTCTATGATACGATACCAACCTGTTCCCGAAATCAGAAGACTTTTAACATGTCTAATAGTGGTACTGGTAGGTGGTTAACGTAGATTCTATTTTAACGCCAAACTCACTTCCACTCCACGACTCTTCACTGGGAACTTTCAGAATCAGATACAGGCTTGTTTGCATTATACTAGGAAGACCCAACAGTACTTACATGGAGATACCCGCTAGTTTCATATTTCTGTGCAGTAGGCATATGCGGAAGATCACGAGGAATAGTGTTTCAAAACGAAGTGAGCAAAATTATTTGAATCACTTTTACACCTCCTCGCAACCTGACATTCCTTGCCACCAATAGCCCAGATATTTGATTCCAGGTAAGGTCATCGTTCTCGCCTAATGATATGAAAACGTGGAATACCACTCAAAATTGACAGTTAAAGAAGGAAACTGACCAGAGTAATTATTGATTCTTTAGAAGTAATGTGTTGCACATTAAAGCAGACCAGTTCAAGTTCAACATGGAAGAAGCCTTCTTAGACAATAAGACAATAGAGACTCGACAAAAAACTGTATTAGTCGGTAATTTAGCCAACATGAAACATTAGAGCTAAGATCGTCTCCGTCACTGTCTTGAACCATCCAGTTTTAATATTAGTTGACGGCTTTCAGAGACCATTCTAGAAATCCTTGTGGCAAGGCTTCCGAGATCTAAAAAGTGAAGACGCGCTACTTAGCCGAAAACCTGCCTTTGTGTTGGAAACTTCTGACGAAACTTTTGACCGCTCGCCACCCTCAACCGGAGGAAGAAGAACACGGCGAGAATTGCCTTAAGGAGCAGATGTTTAAGGCTACGAGTTATGAGCCACTAGATAATATACATGGCTGTCCACCTAGATAGGCAGTGTAAATGCTCCTGGCTCAGTACGCCTTCATGCCCTATGGAAGGCTCTGAGACTAACTAGACTAACTGCTACCGCGTCATCCCCTGGCGGTAATTCTGAGACCTGAAGGTAGCGAGGAGCTTTGTCAAAGTCCTCCAAGAAACCCTCCGTCCTGAATAGGGTTACTGACTTTTTGTGATCTAGACTCTAAGGATTATCACATAAATAGGGGGTTAAGTTTCCAAACCGAATTACAAATGCTTTTGTATCATAATCGAACAGAGATATGACGTCCGTACTTCACTCTAGTAAGGATCCATCTGCCTGCTCGACCGCCATGACCATTTCGAGTGCGAGCGATAGCACACAGGCTCAATGCTGCTAGGGCAGGTCCATATGGCCAGAACAGCTGTGACACAGTATTATTTGGCTCCCTCCGTGCCAACGAAAACAAGATCATAGCGTAACTGAAGGTTCAACACCAAAGTCTAATTGACGTGTATAACCTCAATAGCCCTCAAGTTCAAACTCTCTTCAAAGTCAAATGCTAGGAAATTGACTATATAAGAGCGAGGCAGACCTGCTGTCCACGCTGCCATGATCATTAACGTATGCCTGGGAAAACACGGTTAGAGACTAATTGACTACCGCAGCTCTCAAAGTCACCGAAGGCTCACTAAAAATTCCATGACACATGGAAAGATGTAAAGACTTTTAGAGCTAGGCAGAGGGAGAGATAGGCAGAGATTATTTACTTTTGTAGGCATCAATGCCACAAGTAAGGTAACGATACAAGAGACAAACCCTGTAAAATTTAGAGGATATTTTAATCGAGATAACCCCTTCGACATCGCAAGATAACGTTGCCTTGTACTAAAAACAACTAGGAAGAGTTCAGTAGAAACAAGGCATTTTTGCCAGATAAACTATACCAGCTCATTGAGACAAGAGGGAAATTGTAGGACTACTCTTTGGATACACGAAGTGGCTTGAACAGCTCAGCGGCTCATGTCAGACAACTACGATTGGGTATCTCTGGCAATCAAAGTCCAATGTGGCCAAGTTTGAGTGTGGATAATAAATCAGCGAAGTGTATGCATGATTATAGACACCTCATTTCCTTTGTTTGACGGATTGACAAATTACAACCCGCCTCAAGAAGTCTCGCCACAAACTATCCTGACTTAGTAGGTGACGCCAACTTCAGATGTAACTATTATGAGATGTCGAGTTTCGAAGATAGATCCAAACCCTGCTTTTAAGGCCAGGGAAACATTTTCCTGAGATGATGTCCATTTAAGGGTGTTCCTGAAACCAACCGAGCCTTTTGAGTGCAACCAAGGACTACTCACTGCTCCCAAGAACAACAAGCTTGGATAATAAGGGCAGATGAGTCAAGCTTTGAGGGACGAGGGATCCTTGTAGGGGTTCTTCTATGCGACCACGCTGAACCCAAAGGATCCATCAAAAACATCTATGTCTTCTGGAGCCTTGCCGCCACGCATAGCCTTCAGGACATGCAATTCAGGGGCCTCGGAGGATTGGTAGAAGGTCAAGAGGTTATTCATATCCTCGTTGGTGAGTGCGCACATGTCGTCCCAGCTGTATGCGTCACTAACCTTGGTCATCCAGCGCATCCTCTTGGGCCCATCTTCAGGATTGGGCACCATCTCGCGAAGCTTGACACGCAATTCACCGATTCTCTCGATGGCGTTACCGACTCCCTTGGGCAACTGGTTCCCAATCCACTTCCGGATACTCGCGGCCAGGCGTGGGCCTTTGCCATTGGTGCTCACCATGATCTGGAGCGGGCCATCACGGTGGACGCTTCCAAAGTAGAAGTCGCACTCGGATGGAACATCAGCAATATTGGCGGGGATGCGGTGTTCTTTGCAGAGTTTCCAGATCTGGGTAGAGGCGGCCGGGTCATCAACGGCGACGAGGACCATGTCGGGAGGGGAAGCTGCGGGAGGGAGAGTCTTCAGGTCGGCAGGCTCAAATACGCGGTCGATATGTGTGACTTGGTTGTTATCAACGCGATGGCGAACTTCAGAGTTGAGGCCAGAAGATGGGCACACGACCACGACATTCGCATCAGCATTGAGGACGTTGAGGATTCTGCCAGCGGCAACCTGTTCACATTGTTAGTTTTTTTTTTCGAAGATATAATAACCATCTAGATAGAGACATAGAATGGGTAGGTGAGAAGATGCCAAAAAATAAATAAAATAACAAAAACAAAAACAAAGGAGGATATGCTAACCTCGCCGCCGCCGACGACCAAGACAGTCTTGTTCTTGATCTGCCAGGCCAAAATCAAGCTCCCTCCACCTTGAACGTCGGGGAATTGTTGCTTGGTGTTGGCCATGATGGTTGATTGATCATGACAACCGAGTCTTTCGACAGGTGAAAGTATGCTCAGAGGAGTAACCAAACCTCATGGTGGCATTAATCATGTTTTGATCTTTCTGTTCGTACCAACCAAAACCAACCAAATTGAAAGAAAAATGTCTGGTTCAGGAGGACGGCCATTGATCGGTTCTCGGGACCTTTACGCCAATGACGTCGCCGCTGCGGAACGATTTTGGTGGGGCAGACGACTTATAGGTATTCGGTTACCTAAGGAAGGCCTTCCCGCTGTTTAGCGGTTAACCTAGGTATCAGTTCCCCCTGTCGTGTGGTCTTACAGTGCCTAGGTGTTCTAGACCCCCCCTGCTAGTGACCTATATAGGCGCCAATTAGGCAGCCTCGCACCACCAATTGCGCCCCTCCTTTCGACCCTGTACAGTACCTAGCGTAGGAGCCGAGAGTGATACCTAGCTCCAACTCCTCCAACTCCTCCAACACCTATCAGCCTCACTTCTATCTGTCTATCTAGGTAGGTATCTATCTATCTATCTATCTATTTTATCTATCTATCCATCTATCTGCTTCCTAGTCTACACTACTACCACTGCCTACACCTAGGTAAGTAGCCAGTAGATAGTAGCTTTTCTTATTCTTCTCGGCTAGCTTTGTACGCGAACTCCGGCCTTGTGGTTGCAGACTGATCTTCAAAGCCCTGGTATCATCCTCGTCCCTGAATCTATCCCGATCAACCTCATTTGTCTGCTTACAGTACAAACCATCATTCCTATTCGCTTTCTTTCCCCATAGTCGGAGCACCACCTGGGCCGGTCTGAGGACTACCACCCACTAGGTACTAGAGAAACGTTCCTTTACCCACCGTTTCTTAGAGGTAGTCAGATGGCTCCATTCCAACCTCCAGTGTTGTAGCCTCCTCCTTTCGCCATGTCCGGACGCAAAATTGGGGGAGGCAGGGTCTTGGGCAGCGGAAAGGGCCTTGTGCCCCCCGTCTCGCCAGCGATCCGCAGGGAGAGAGCTACGAGTCCCTCCGCACCCTCCGAAAGCACCTTATCTATCGGTTCGCCTGCAGCCTCCCCCTCGCTGACTTCCTCGAGCCCGTTGCCGGACTTCGCACAGGACCTGACTTCCAACGTCAGCCTCGCTGGACCTAGTGGCGTTGGCCATGCGACTTCTAAGCTTGTTTGTCCCATCTGCGAAGAGGAGATGCTGACCCTTTTACAACTGAATCGCCACATCGATGACAACCACCAAGAGCTCCCCGAGATCGAACAGGACGAGGTCAAGTCTTGGATAGACAAGCAGGTTCTCAAGGCGAAGCGGTTCCAGCCCCTTTCTCTCATCAACCAGAAGCTGCGAGGACTCGATGTCTTCGAATCTAACGAGTCGCCACCACCTCCTCCCCCAGTCTCCATGCGAACAGCCAGAACAGCCAGAGTACCCGTCCCCGAGCATCCTGTCGATCCCGATGATCTGATCACGACATCACACTGGCAAAGGTCGGGACTAAACGATATGTGTACGGATCCTACCTGTGGCAAACGACTTGGCGCCGTCAACGGCAGCATCAATTGCAGGCAGTGCGGCCGTCTTTTCTGCGAGGAGCACACCATGTACCAGATGAAGCTCTCAAAGTCTGCTGCTCACGAACCCGTGCGGGGCTACTGGTACAGGGTCTGTGAAACGTGCTACAAATCAAGAGAGGGGTACAACGATCACAATGGCTTCACGAGGGATCACACCCAGAGCTTTGTTGCGATACGGAGGAAGAAGGTAGACAAGCAGACCCTGGAGATTTCACGCCTCGAGAAAAGGCTTACCAAGTTGACACAATTACTGGCAAATCCACCTGCCGAAATAGCTACCAACAGCGGTGGTAGCTTGCTGCCGCCCGTGTCCTCTCTGAACAGTCAGCGAAATCAGCGCAAGATTCTCGAGCAGTCGGTCGTGACCTGGGAGGAAGATGTCAAAGTTTCCAAGTGTCCATTCTGCCAGCAAGAGTTCGGTTCATGGACGTTTAGGCGCCATCACTGTCGGATATGTGGAAGGGTGGTATGCGCAGACCCGCAAACTGGGTGCTCCTCCGATGTGGGCTTGAAAGTGGCAAATACGTCCACTGCACCATCCGAGAAAGCAGAAGGCAGTTCCGTCCACGTCGATATAAGGATGTGCCGAGATTGCAAATCCACCATATTCTCTAAACGTGATTTCGTTGAGTCTATAATGCGGAAACCTCCAGACCAACGAGCCTATGATACACTGAGGCAATTCGAGCGAGGCATCGAACTGCTGCTGCCCACCTTTCAGCGGGCTCTTCTCCCCCTGCAGAACGAAAACAACCCGCCCAACCATGCTCAGATACAAGAAGCTGCCAAACTTCGGAAGAGGTTGACGGACAGTTTCACCAAGTATGATATAGCGGCTAGGCGCATACGCGATATGAAGACCGATAGTGCGGCACAGCAGCGACTACAGAAAGCGATCTATCAGGCGGCGTCCTCTTTTCTTCACATGCATATGCTACCCTTGAAGAATCTACCCCGGCTGTTGAAACATAACAGTTCGAGCAGTACTAAGAGCCGCCTCATGCCTAACGGCCATATTGCGAGCCCGCTGCGACATGGAGATGTGCTTGAGACGGCCAGCCAGACGAGCGAGGGGAGTACGGTGGCGTCTGCGCTGGAAACGGAAGAGAAGGAGTTGCGGGAACGTCTCATCGTGCTCGAGGAGCAAAAGTACATGGTACAAAAAATGATCAGTGCCGCGCGGGGTGCTCGCCGATTTGGAGAGGTGAGCGCCCTGACGCGAAATGCAGAGGAGCTCGACAAAGAGATCGAGGCGGCCAGAGTTAAGGTAAGTGAAGTGGACGAACGATGGCAGGGGCTGTATGCCAATGGAGGGCCTGCGCCTTCATAAACGACCGCCATAAGGAATACGTTACGAGTATCGGTGATACAGAGCATTTTTTGCGACATAAACTCATTGCATGGCACGGCGTTGGGTCGCAACCGGTATATTGGAATTATCTTTATCTTGGGGTTTATGGCAAGCAAGGAGTCACGTCAAAAATCAGCATCATCAAACTCGCTACGTTGCTTCTCTATGAACCAGTCAAATTGATACCCATTCGTGATGCCCATTCGTACAGACCCTGACCAAGTGCTGGCTTGCTCTGATGGAACGTAGGCTTTCAAGAGAAACGAGCAGGTCTCTTTGGCGAATGGAGAAGCGCCGACCTGAGGTACCTATCCCTTATGTTGTTCGTCTCAGGCCATATCTTGGTAAGGCGGTACATAATGGGAAAGCCATCAGGTGGGTTGAAATCCCCAGTTCTCCAGGGAAGCCGCACATAGCAGTCGCCGAAGCGATCCCAAACAACCTCGGGAGTTGATGTCAGCTCCTCGAGGTCGCGCTCGCCAAGAGCCTGAGTGTTGGCATCAAACATGAGGAGTAAACGCCCCGGCCACAACTCCCCAGGACGAATATCGAGAAAGCCGGGCATATGGCTATACAGCAGGCCAAACAAGGCATCGGTAGTGTTTCGAAGGGCGGCGGTATTACACCGTGCCATGCTCGCGCAGAGCCGACTGGAAGGAATAGCTTGGGGTAGATTGGGGGTGAGCTGAGGATCGTACGCCCAACCCTCATCAGCATTACCCGTGGCTAGCCCGTCCACATCGTCGTCGCTGGAAAAAGAGGGCGTCTCCTCGTGCGGTAGATTGAAGCTGCAGTTCTCGACAGACAGACTTAGGATATCGTCAATGTGAACTTGGACGGTACGGCGGGCCACAGGCTCGGTCAATGGTACAGCTATACCTTCATCATGTCCAGTGTTTCGTCGTGGATGTAAGGGCGTCGTCCTAAGCTGGCCATCGCCGGCACGCACAAATAGCCCCCGTTTCGGTCGCGTGAGCGTGATGGTTGCGGCCTTGGACTCGGGAATGACGCAGATTAAACGGGCCTCGCGGCATGCCTGGCGGACAGAGTATCTTGCCTGCCACGATGAGGGATCGTAGCGGAATACTTCATGATCATGATGCTCGATGTCAAGACGGCGCAGATCGAGGTATGCCGAGGGCGGCGAAGTACTGCGGTTGCACCCGACGTGATCGTTTGGGAAGCAGTGGACATTGAAGAAGTTGATGCCTGGCGACGGGATGGCGAAGCGCCAGATTAGATGACGCAGCTCGGGAGGTAGGTCGCCGAAGCGAGAGAATTGTGATACTGGTTGGGATGAGGTGAAATCGGAGGTGGAGGAGCAGGAATCATCAGAGGAGTCGTCATCGTCGGTGGTGGTGGTTGAAGGAGGCATCTTCTCTAAATGTGATGTCATTTTTGCTTCTTCTCCGGCGCAGATATTGAAATAAGGAACAGATGTCTAATGCAGGTTGAGCTATCAGAAGTGATACCTAGAATAGCATGATAAAGTCGCCAGAAGATATCCTTGCGACTTCTTTTTTTGATATATCTACCTAGGTACTGATTCAGTGGGAAAATGATAGTAGAATTATCACTTGCGGACTTATGTATGTCTAACGATTAGGGGAAATCTCGAGCTGACGTGAAGGTCAGTTACCTTACCTTAGGTAAACGCAGTGACCCCGCTACGTGACTGTTGCAAGGGCCTAACCCCGCTATGAGCCGCAATCATTAGTGCAAGGTTATAAGTGCATTATTCCCCTTATTAGATACCCTAGGGCCATGGTACAGCGTACCTACATGTACTGTGCCTCTGTGACCATAGCATCATTATTATTAACCTTGTCAACACTGCCATTCCCGCCTCATCATCATCCTTAACTTGCCATTGAAGAGTAACAAGAGCCGTCAGCTTCATAATTGCCTTAATATAACGTGTCATTTAATTTTTTCATACAGTTTTCAAACTCTTCAAGTGTAGAAATAAGACTATCGCCACGAAACGACGCGTCTCGTTATCTGTCTGTTGGCTCGACGAATAATTAACAGCTCCCCACCTTCGCGATAGCCTCTCTCTCTCTGTCTCTCTCAATACCAGTCCAACAACTCTTGCAATACAATAGTCTCAACTATCACTTTCTACAGTTGCTGTAAACGATTACATATAACAGCCCGTAAATATATCAATAGCAGAGCACAATGCCACCTAGAAAACGAGGACGGCCCGCCGCCGTAGAGCCGGAACCGGAACCGGAACCAGTCCGGGATGACGACACAGACCAAGACGAACAAGATTCACTCCTCCAAAACAACGAAGATCAACAGGGGCAAATCCGGTTCTTCAACACTACATTTTCCACCTTCCGCGTCTCCCCGTTGTACATCGGCCGCCAAGCCCTCACGAAAGCAGGGCTGGCTATCTTATCCAGACGAGTACGCGACACACTTGTCGGTGACGTGGTGCGCGGCGTGCAGGTCGGACTCGAAGGCGATGCTACGCTTGGTCGCGCGGGCGCGCTGGAGAGGGTCGAGTGGCGGGAGTGTGATATGCAAGCCATCATTCCTACATTAGCGGACAATGACATGGGCAAGAGGGAAACGAGTAAAGCCCGCGGCAAACGAGCGGTAGGACGGACACGACGACGAATAGAAGCACGGCAGCTTCTGTGTCTGGAGCTCGAGTATGAGAATGTCACTTTCAGCGCCTTGATGCTGCCGTCTCTCGACGACACTCCTGACAAGGAAAGAGGTGATGACGAATCGCGACTTCGGGGTGCTCCTTCGTGGACGGGGATGGGGAATACGGGCGCCGCCGAAAATGAGGACCAAGATAGCAACGCTTTCGCACATTTCCCTTTATTGCTCACGCGCATGCCCGCGCCCCTGAAAGCCGTCCTGGTCGATTTCCTCTCAAGCACGTTCGACTGCCGCATCAGTCCCTTGCATCTCGGGACGAGAACGCTTATACGCAGCTGGGAGCGCTGGATACAAGACAGCGGCGTTGCCAGGGGGAAAGTCTTGAATAAGGACGTTGCTCTGACGCTGGGTTTTCATCTTGAACCTAAAGATAATGAGCGGAAAGGGGAGCCAGCTCAGTTAGGTCTGAAGACCATCGATGTCGTCGTCCCCGCTGAAGAAGTGCGCCGCTTCTTGCGCGTCGGCAAGATACCGGAACATAACTCCAACGGAGACGGCAGGAAGCGTCCGGCAGATGACACCGTTATGGAACGAGAGAGGGTTCGACGTCGAAAACTAGGCGGTGGGAAAGATGAGGAAGGCTGGGCGTGGCGAGAGGCTCTGCGACAGAACCAAGACAACAACAACAACGACAATAATGATGGTTTAGACACTTTCGACCAGCCTTTCGCCGATGCATTAGCCCGCTACCTCGACCATCATCTAGCCCTCGACATGTTCCACCCGGGCGTGCGAGTTCTGCGCGTCGTCTGTGATGCCTTCGCCTTGTCAGAGGGTCGGATGAAAGTCTTTGCGCCTCCTTCTCGTGGCCAGACGGGCGGTGAAACAGGCGCTGTCGAGACGTTTGTGCGTGATTTGGTTCGAAGAGCGCAGGGCAGGGAATGGAGCCAGAGCGCTTTGCGGTTGGCGAATCTGGTGGCCGATGGACATTGATGAAGAGGATCCGCTCATGAACGATTATGTGAGAATGGGTGTTATGCTCGTTTCATATTGCAAATGATACCCCATGAAGATGATTACTGGAATTTACAGGTGGCCAAGTTTGGATCTCGGGATCAGATGGTGACAACATATCGTACCACGTGCTATCATGGGCACAGGACAGGATACAAAACTAACATGGGAGTCATTAACGAAGAGGAAAGAAATTGAGGTATCTTGATTCCACACAGCCTATCGTAGGTATGTCCGTCCACAAGGTGCGAGCTTGGTACAGGTATGTACCGCAAATAATCCGCCCTGCCAGATGCAAATCAACGACAAACAGGTTCCTCTACCGTCTGGTATAATGCCTGATTCCAACAACAAAAGCCATTACATAACAAGCAATGCCGATGCTACCAGACATCCAACGCCACGTAACTCCATGTAGTACTCTTTATAAAAGTAGCATCAATGCACCACAGTATCAACACCGCCGAGGAACCTCCGGACTCGGCCAACTTCCAGTTCGCCTTTTTCACTCTCGACAGCCCTCACAAGGCTATCCAAGACCATGTCCACCTCTTCCTCGGATATTCCAGTACATAAAGCTACCACTTTACGGTACTTGATTTCATTGTCTTTACTGCGACTTTTGAGTGACGCTACACCTGTTCTCGTCAACTCGGTACGATTCCTAAGGGCCTGTATTCGAGCTCGTAAGACCGTAGCACTTGGTATCGATCCGTCATCCCTCCACTCGTTCTGGCTACCAAGATCTGGGAGAGACTGGAGCTCTGCCTCCCATAGTATACTGCTGTCATCTAAGGGCCCTTGGCTTTGCTCGAGCTTGGCGAGACGTTTCTGCTCTTCCTCACGGCCGCGTGTCAGGTTAAAAATCTTCTGTCGAGTCAGCAATTGTGATTTCGCCGCCACCTGTAATTGCTCTAGCGTCCTCCGAGCATCGCTGAGTTGCGTAGATGTAGACCGCAATGAGGCATGCAGCGAATCGAGATCCACTTGCTTCTTTTTCACTTCGGATTGGAAACTATTTGATGTTTCGTTTAGAAGATGGGTGATGGCTAATCGGTGTCAGTACATATCATCAAAGGGAAAGAATAAGTGACTCACAAGTAATGATATCGTCACTGCTCTCACGGCTCATGTTACCGCTTCCGACGACCTTTACCATACCGCCATCAACCACATCACCGTTCAGGCCATTCTCGCCACCCTCGCCCTCACCACCAACTCCGAAGTCAGATGGTCGCAATCCAGCCGCATTGGCGATGTTTGGATCAGCTCCCACCTCAAGCAGTTGTGATATGATGCTCCTGTTGCCCACACGCGAGGCGATGCCCAGAGCCGTGTCACCCGATTTATCTTGCGCATTGACAATCTCACTCATAAACCGCCCAATGCCCATTTTCGGTGCGGCTGCAGCGCTACCATTTGCCACCGTGGTCTGACTGCTGGGAGCACTCCCCTGCCTCACTACCCACTCGAGAAGGCTCTCCAGGTAATACCTACTAGAATGGCCGCGGCCCTTGACAGCACTGGACAGCGCGATGTGGTGCAAAACGGTACGCCCTCGGTTATCTCGAATTTCGATTGTATTACCCAGGACATCAAGTAGTTCCGGGAACGACACTTGTTCAGAGTTATTGGTCACCGCTGAAGCCCGCATTAAGGCTGTTTCGCCAGAAGCATTAACCCTGCAGGGATTTGCGCCGGACGAGATCAAAGCACGTAATAAGGGCATGCGGGCCAGCGTGGCGGCCCAGTGTAATGAAGTATTGCTTGAGGCATCAATGGGTGAATCAAGGTCAAGGGGGCTTAATGACTGGAGAGCCTCGATCGGCACGTGGTCTATATCATTTGTTCCCTTATCCATGAACAGGCTCATAAGAAGACCACGCTTCCGCTCAGCTTCCGGAGAGAGATCGAACGGTAAGGGAGGAAGATAGTTTGCGTCAGGATCATGCAGGTGTATGCCAGCCTGGGAGTAGACAAAAGACTCGTTTGGTTCTGTTGGGGACCCTGGAAAGTTGTTCGCGTACATTTCCATAGATTGCGAGGCATATCCGAAGCTTTCGGCTGGCGTGACGATCCGTTGGCGTTTGCGCGGTGGCTCATCGCCAGTCAAGATCTGGGTATTTTGTGTGGAATAGGCTGAGTCCATGTTTTGACCGTAGTCGGATGTAAAGCTCTGCTGAGAGTTACCCGGGAAATCGTCTACATTCTGCATCGAGGATTGACGACTGAAGCTAGACGGTCTCGTTGGTCCATTGCGGCTCCTCGGACCAGGCGAATCGAACCGGGCTTTGCTGATAGCAGCAACCGCGTTGGATGCCGTGCTCGAGATGTTTTTGAAGAAGGTACCAGACAAGCCATTTGAGCGCCCCTCATTACCCGCGCTGTACATGCGTTTCCTTTGAGCGGCCATAGCCTGCTCTTTGGTGGGTGTGTTCAAGTCACCTCCTCTACCCGCAATGCCGCCGTCCTGGCCCATATCGTAGGTTAGGAGTGGACGCAACAGCTCCTCGACATGATAGTGCTTGCACACCTCAACACCTCGCTCGAAACGAATCCATGTGCCCTGATATTTCCCGTAGCCGCCTTGAACTTTTTCGTGTTCCCCCGTCTGAATCTCCTTCTCCAGAATCTTCGTACGTTTTCCCTTATCGATACGTGCGACCTTTAATATCTGTGTGGCATTGAGCCAACTGTCATTGCGACGGCGCATAACGGCTATGCCATTGACTTCCATCTCGTATACATCGACGCCGGAATATACAGCCTAGAAAGCACGGGTTAATGCGCTGGTGTGGGATAACCGGGGATCCATGGAAAAGGATTCGACTTACCGAGTAGATGATCTGCGGAGGATCCGGGCCATTTTTCCTAGGATAATCAGGTAGTTGGTGCCGAGAGAATTGGGACTGGGATTGAGGCTGGCTCATGCTAAAAGACTGCTGTGAGGATGGTTGCGACTGTGGTTGAGACATGGTGAGGTCTCCTGCGGCAGCATCAACGCTGCTGCCCCGGCCGGCTGAGGCAAGGTTTGGTGGAGGTACTGAGGAAAATGATCTCTGATGTGTGCTAGAGGAGGGCGGGCGGGAGGAGGATGAAGAGGGCGCAATAGCGCCTCTAGGAAGAGGTGCAGTGACTGTTGATGTTGTAGAGTTGGTATTCGCAGTTTGCTGCTGACGGGCTGTGACTGTAGTCGAGGCCATGAAGGTACGTATTATCGTTCGAGGGATCGCTCAATTTGGGGGCGCAAGGCGAGGCCAAAGACGGTAAAGGGTACTGTGAGAGGAGATTGCAGTCGAGTCGAGTCGAGTGCGGATGCAGTTATGTCGGGAGTAGCATTCACAAAAAATAGTAGCAAGTACCAGAGGTATCAAACTCTAGCAGTTACTGGATCGAGATGAGGGAGGCGCATGAGACAATGGAAGACGGTTCGACTCGATGACAGCGATAATGACAGTGAGACAGAGGTGCAGCGACACAGGCGCATGCATACGCAGGCAGAGTCATATACCACAACTATTGTCTACAATTTACAAAGTCAGGGAGACACTCGAACTGAATCAGATAGAGATAGGTATCGATTGGTAGTCATGAGTAGTTTGCGGGTAGAGAAGTACCTACTTACAAGGCAAAGAACAACCAAATTCAAGTTTGCTTGCTACATGGAGAATAATGAACAAGCCTGAACAAGGTATTCAGATATTCAGAATGGCAATTGAGCAGAGGCAAAGAGAAGTAATAAGTATAAAAGTGAGTTAGGTAGGTAGATTAGGTAGTCGTTAGCACATTGCGAATGTACCACATGTATAAGAGGAGGGAGGTAGTCAATGTCTATGTGTCGTCAACCTCAGATCCTCAGGTTAAGATGGACGACAAGGCTTCCAACTACTACCAGGTAAGTAATGCGCAGGCTCTTTTTGCTTGGTACTGATCTTCCTTGGCAAAAGAAAGATTCAATTAAAGAATGAGGATTGGGAATAGTGCTGGCCAGGGGTGACGGACGTGTCACTTTCGTGTAGGTGCGCGTAAAGAGACGCGTTGAGCTTCACGGTCGGGTCTCGGTGATGGGTGACATGTGGTGTAGGTAGGTAGGAGGAGAGAAAAGGACGTCTCTTCTTGGTCCGTGATGAAGAGAAAGCCCTGCCTTAGTCTAGGTAGTCAGGTAGTCAGGTAGTCAGGTAGTCTTTGATTGAAAAAAGAGAAAGAGGAGTCTATGCTCCGTAGACCAATGATAATCGATTAAAGAATTGTCAAGATGAGAGAACGCGATAACCCAAAGAAGCAGCAGCGGATGAGTCAAGAAACGGTCTAGCGAGCAAGCACGGCGCGGGCGCGTGGATTCCACATGTTAATTGGTCCCTTTTTGGCGACATATCATCGATTTTAGGTTAGACGAGACGCGATATACCTAGGTAGGTACAACAGTACGTGTATCTAGTGCCCACAGTTGTTGAACCAACGCGCAGTAGCGCACACATGCAGCACGTAATTATTAGTACAAGCACCGTTGACGACACCACCACTAGTAGTACCCAACAGAATACCCAAGGTACCTACTTTCCCAAGTTCAATGTTACCTGTTCTTCACAAATACCATGCATTGCTTTCCAGTGCACTAATGTACTTGACTGCATATCATAGGTATGTACTGTTTCTTCTCCGGGTCATTGGACAGGCACAACTACTTAAATCCCAATCTTGGGTACCGTACCTACATGTAAGTACCTAGGTACCTTCAATGGTTATGTCCAAAGGTGGGCTTTACCTTGAACTGCCGCAGGCCACCCTTTTTGTCCATTCCAGGTTCTCCACACCTGCCCTTGTTGGGCGTTCCTACCCGGTAGAACGTTGAAACAAGGGTCACAATAGTTCGTGAGCAGGCTCCACTTTCTTTATCAAGAGCCCAGCCAGTGCATGTATTGATAAGAGGTATGTACCTAAGGTACCAGGTAAGTACCGCTGTACTCTATTTATCGTAGAGACACTGTAGGTAGCCAGATAATTGTGAAGACTGACAATTATTACCTCTCTAGAACTTAACTTTGGATTATCAACATCAGACGTTCTGATTGGATAGTATCTTCAGCTTTTGTTGTTCCCTTTGTTTGAGATACCAACAAGTTGTCATGTTACTTTGAGAATTAAAACCATCATGCCTCTGCAGATCTCCCATCCCACTGCTCCTCTCCATCTCTATCGACATCTGCTCCGGGAATCCACCTACCTCCCAAATCTCTGCCGGCCCTGGATCACCTCTCACATCCAGCAACGATTCCGCGACTGTCGCCCAAAGAACTCGCCGACACGTTATGTCAAACAGGCACATGCCTCTCTTCGCTACCTGCGCTCAGTCAATGCCGGTCACGTCAAGCGTCTGGAGCACATTTGCTTCATGGCCACTGGCCGTGTCGGCAAGCGAAGACGTATTCTAGCCACCTCGCAGCTTAGCAACCGTCCTGCTGCCGACACCACCGAGTTAGAAGAATCTCGCCTTGAAACTGTACTCGGGTCTCCTCCCTCAGCCCTCTCCCCGCCTCTCGCAACAGCTACCATTGTGCCGCCCAAGCACGACTGGCTCGAAAACTGGTCTATCGACATGATCTCGACCCTCGCCCACTCTCAACTCGTCCAGCAGAGCGGTAGTTGGCCTCAGGCCATGCGCCGTGGGTTAGATCCCCAGATAGCCATCAGCGAAGGGAATTGCTTCGGCCGGCCCTTTCGCCCCAAGCAAGTTCGGAACAAACTCAAGAAGCATTGGGCCGGCGTCCTCAAACAGCTACTACCTCCATTGCCGCAGGGTGAATGGGACCGTTTAGCGTCTCTGGTTCAAGGGGAGGCGAGCGCTAAGGAGTTGAAAATCACTCCCAGAAGGCCTGTCGCTCGTTCCGTCCAGCACAGCATACCCGACCCAGTGAGCGAGCAGTGGAATTGGTCCGATCATGTGTTGAGGCCCGTACGTGTGACCGAAAGAGGAAGCAGCCGCAAGCAGAAGAGTCTCAGCGGCAAGGAGGACCAAGACCCTCGAGGCCATGGCCGCCCCATTGGTATCCGCGTCATCAGTCCGCGAAAGCTACAACGTATATACGGTCGCGTCTGGGAGATGTCGCCCATTATGACAAAGAACCCCCTCAAGCAGAAATGGTCCGTAGCTTGGGGCAAAAATGAGCAGAGGATATCTGCTCCGTCGACCAAAGATCTTATATTCTTCCAAGGTGTTGGAAGGGACGGGAAGGTATTACCAAAGGCGGAAAAGTCATCTATGGGATGAAACCAAACGGAAAGGTATTAGCGCCTTTGATCTTATACTTTTTGAACGCCAACCTACCCTTAACGATGCTTAATATCTAGGTTTCCTAATTCATACTACTCTATAGTTTTTGTTCTTAGTCTAACATGGAAGCCAGCTTCGTCAAACCCTCACGATCGACGCGCATGCCGACCCATTCCGTCATGGCATTAGCGCCAATGGACTCGTAGAACTTGATGCTCGGCTCGTTCCATTTGAGGACGCTCCAATCGAGTCTTCCACCGTCCATGGCGACAACCTCCTTAGCCAGCTCGACAAGTAGTGTCTTGCCATAACCCTTCTTCCTCTCACTCTGCCGTACATACAGGTCTTCGACTGAACGATTTCGAGTCAGCTTTTCTCATCTTCTGGGCGAAAGGGTAGGGTTCATATGCCGACCCCTTAAGCTCGGAAAGAAAACGGTTTGGAATATTACTCACGGTAGATACCAGCCTTGGCGCGCCAGGTGCTGTAGTTGTAAAAGTACAAGGCCATACCCGCGGGTTCGTCTTTCTCGTTGAAGAGTATAAGGCAGCGTGTCGGGCGCGTGGAGGTTATGGGCTCGGTGATGGGAACGGTCGATGCAGACTCGACATGGTCGGGCGCAAAGGCTATGGTAGCGGCGAGGGAAGCTTCGGTGGCCTCAACGGCATCGAGCTCATTCTCGTAGTCTGCTAGCTCGCGAACCATCTGTAGGATGGATGGTACATCTGAGACAAATAGTGGGATCAGTGGCTGTCACAGCAACAGCCTGAGGACCCTCAACAAGAAGGCATATACAAGTACAACATACCTCCCCGGCGGGCATGTCGAACCTTGCAAGGAGCCGGCGCCATTGTGTCGACGGTGTTTTAAGAAGTAGGTACGTTATAGACTCAAGTGGATATCAGTGTAATATAGGTCATGGAAAGAAATTACCTGGGTAGAAGTTGTTTATCAAGTAGCGTTTTCCCATCGTTGTTTTTCCGCTGTATGTGTGCGCGCCCTTTGCCTTTACTCGCTGGGCGGGACTGCGCGGTGCATCGGATGGATTGCTTCAACCCGAGCCCATCAAATCGCGGGCGCCGCCGCTACCGGATTTCTTCCAACTCGAGCAGGGCCTTCCCTGCATGAATTGCAGTATAGATCACCACAGCCTGCATTAGACTAGGTACTCCAAGTACTCCAGGTACTCCAGCAGTTCCAGGTATTAGATAGTACCTACTGCAGGTGTATCGTAAAGCATTGTCAGTGAGTGACATTCGTTAGGTATGTATTTTTTACACCTCCGCCTTATCTCAGTCTTCGTGCTTTGGATCGGTGAGCGGCATTGATGGGATACCAGATATATTTCCTGCTAATAGCCAACTACCTAACTCCCCATCAAATATGTATCTACCTACAGTAGGTACCTAGCTATATCCACATTAGTGACATCTCGGGAGATCTCGCCTTGTTCCAGATACTGTTGACATTCTTGCCTTTATTTCTCCTAGGAAGTACAGCGAAAGGGCGTAATGGGCCGAGGGGCACTCCTCAATTCACCATCCCCCCTAGACTATAAGCCGCTTAAAACGGCTGGGCAGGTGGTGTGCTCCTCAACGTAACGGACATTTTACCGTCGCTATTGTCATCCGTAGCATTCCACTGAAGAGCCCATATCTTCTGGAACCGCGTTGGAACCGCATACCACAAACCCTGGAGAGTGTTGCCTGGGCCTTGATGCAGCGCCGTCGCGCCGTAGAAGATGAAACCCGACGTGGACGTCTCGGGTTCCGAGTCGGTGCTCGTGAAGCCGACGTGGTGCGACGAGGACGTCCAGGATGGCACGAAGAATGCCTTGTTCGCCCACGCAGGCGAGCCGCGGCTTGATGTCAAATCCGGGTTGCCCAAGAGGGCATTATTTGGTCCGGTGGTAACTATATACAAATATTTAGTCGAGTACACGAGACGTGAATACAGTGGAGTGAGAGTGATGGTCTGACTTACACACAACACGAGCAGCGTCCTGATCATCCATCTGCGTTTGGTCGCCGACGAAGGCAACATCTTCAACACACTCGTTATCAATAATCACTTCGTTCCCGACGGACCCCGTCTGCAAATGGTGTCTTACCATTGGAATAGAATAGCGAAGCACCACTAATGCTGCCTCCATAGGCATACAGCCCAAACTGGCCGCTGGGCGAGTCCTTGGCCCTCTCTCCAAGCACGCCGCCGAGGACGAGGGGCGATCCGAGAATCAAGAGGAGACCTTGGTATCCTAACATTCTGTGAAGTATAAGATGGATCTTTGCGATACTATTTTCAATGTATATTTTGAGAAGCGATGAAAGAATCTACACACCGAATGAGACGGCCGATAGACCCTGACACGATCAACAACCGCGGCCATCATTGTTAAAATAAGCTTTGGCAAGGCATCATCTTCTCACATCTCCATCGCTTAATCATCTGACATACAACTTAGTAAGTGCCTTTGTCAAATTATCATTGCTACCACGAAGAACCAGGTCGAGCAACATAAATCAGGCTTCGATTAGCAACCAACGTCGCAGCTATTTCAATTCAGCCGACGTCACATGCAGGAACACCGAACGGGGCCTAATCTCGACTTTTCTTTCCCAATTATAGCTTTTCCCCGCCATGGCAAGGGGGCTGCTCAATATAAATCCAATTTGGAATATGCACCCATTGAGCGATGTCTCGCAGCTATGTAAACACTTGGTCATCCGCCAACCTGGTCTCGGAGAGGTCTGAGCGCTCATCATGTGTCCAATATAAAGTAGACGAGGACGCCGTGCATCTATATCATCTTTGTGATAAGGGCCGTTCATGCGCATTTATTGTCTTGATGTGTTTACCCCGATGAAACATGGGTGCTTAGTAAAGAAGTATCTCTGATATCGAATGGAATCGAGAATGGATCGTTTTTAGAGACGCTTCTTGTCACTTCCGCATGGCCGTCTTTCTATGCACTTTTCCCCTTGCTGATATTGTTGTGCGCAAGGATCTCATTCGTTCTTAAGCACTATTTCCTTCGATAGTCGAGATAAGCCTTCTACTTTTTTCCAGATCGTTTAGGCTGCCGAAAGCCGGTAGACCACGCGAGATCCTTTTCTCTCATACTCATGTAGGCGTTTTGTGTCTAAGCCTAGGATCTGAAAGTGAATATCGAATCTTTATTGGAGACAGAATGTAACGGTCTCATTCCTATGAAAATTCGCCACTCATCGATAGCATCTCGAGACTGGTAGTACACAAACTTATAGGTAGTCGGTCATGCCCCTAACGACAACGCTCCTCATCGAAACAAGTCAATATCTGGCGGGGTCAACGTTCATGTTGTCATGGAATAGGCCTCTTTTCAATTTGCAAATAGCGGAAACCCTGCGAGGTGATACCGCGTCTATTCTAGCTTGGTAGAGTATTTGTGGTAATTAGGAGCCCTCGATTATGTTGATTATTTTTCTTTCTGGACCGGAATTTCAAAGTATACATAGACTTAGCGTAAAACAACAAACATGACATGAATAAACTAGAGCGTTACGGCACCAGGACTTGAGACCCCGGACAGTAATACGATGCTCCTACGGAGGTCATGCTATATTGTGATATAGGGTGCCGGGGCAAGCTTCCGCCCCGGCATCACATTTATGCCGTATTACGCAGCATGAGAGAACATAGTATACAGTGACATCGAAGTATATATTCTCACATATACCTACTGTACACGTCGGTAATTTACGAGGTTAGGTGTGATTGATGTTGCAGAAGACATGGAGCTCAGGTAGGGAGAGGCCTGACTGCCTACCTAGCTTTCAGTCCAGATACACAGTCCATCGTCCCCTCTTGACTTACAAGTTCAAAAATTTGGTTAGTTGGTGGCCAAGTCCTGCACTAAAATTTATGACTTCAATCCAGGCAGCGAATAAGTCTTTCTTAATATACAGGTTCATCTCCCTGCACATAAGTACTGGGCAGGAGGTTCGCGGCATGATGGAATAAGTGAAGAGAGGAAGACGCTTCAAAGGGGTGTTTAGATTGTGTAGTTTCCATGTTATTAGTCTGTATAGTCTTATGAAGTTGGTTATTTAAGTGTCCACCAAGGCCAAATGATGTCTATTATCAGGAGAATAGGGCACCAGAGTGGAGGAAGGTCACTGGAAAGCCACTGGTAGATTGCAGTATAGGGGAATAGACTCAGTATTATTGATTCCCGAGTTTTCATCTAATATAGAAAGGGCTTCAGGCCTTGTATTCCTTGAATCTCTAATACATATACCCTCTTGGGCCCCAAGAGCACCTTGTATGGTTATAATGCCTACCATTGATGAAGCAGGAGATATTAGGTAGCAAGCAACCTCTCGATGGTAGACAGTGTTCAACGGGAAAATTGCATCAAAATTCCCTTCTTCAATCCCACAAGCCCAGTTGATACTGCGCGATAGGTTTTGGTATATGGTATATGTAGATGAGCTGTCTGTAGTACTCTCTCTAGTCTCATGTAAAGCACATAACGCCGCTTCCTCGCCGAATCCATATGTCACGGCCAACGAAATAGTTGGGGCCAGACTAAGAGTTAGTCTGTCCTTCTTGGACGATCAATGGGTAGAGCAGAGATGTAACACGCCGCAGCTTCGTTAGCCTCCATATGTATGTAGCCGCACTTCTGCCGTGAATCACGTCTTCTAACGTAGTAACCTAAGGTGTATGAAGACGTCTTGATCTTAGATGTCGAAGAAGGCACTATGAGCTCGAACGATGAATGGATTAGCTGGAACAAGCTGGTTCATTGCGCCGCAAGTCCAGTATATTCGCTTCTGGCCCTGATAAGTACGTTCCGGGTTGTACGAGCGTAATGTATGCCAAGGAGACATAAGCCGGCTATTCACGTATTTACCTCAGCCGCAACGATACAGCCGTGGAATGAAAAGACCATGTGGTACGCTAGCGAGCTGTGTCGTCTTTGAATACGACTAATATTGTCTCACACGCATGCAAGGGAGGGGACTCTGGTGAGTAACCTGATGAATGCTCATGACTAACCCTCATTCAGTTATCCGGGACTTTAGTGTACACATCACACAGAAAACGCACTACAAAGGCTATCAAATATATACTGTACGTGAGATCAAGTAGGGCTCAAGTCTGGCGACGTGGATCGTGATCTATACTTGACGTTTTGTCTTCACTATGCCCAGTTCGTAGGAGCGTGTTCTAGGCGTGGGGTGTGTCATTGTCTCTTATCACATCATGATGTAACGATCTCTTCGATCGTTGCTGCTAGAATCCAGAAGAAGCAGGAAGTAGACAGGATCCTGCGAAGCACGACTTGCAGTTATAAAAAAAGATACCTTTGAATGCGAAAGTGGTTAGACTGCACGATTGGAGTTGGGAGCTCGACCTCTTATGGCCATGTCAGCTAGTCTTTCTCATCTTGAGGCTACATCTGCATGCACATCGCCCTATGCATATGCGGCTAATTAATAATCATGGTGAGCTGTTAGTCTAAACGTTATGTTTATGCGGAGTGCCAGGCTTACGACCGCCAGCATGCGAATTTGTCGATCAGCATACCCTCCGACTTAAATCCGTCTGGACTGTAGAAACACAAGTGGATCTTAGCAAATACATAGCAGATACGAGACGAATATTTTTGAATACGTTAATGCAAGTACGTTATACTCTATCAAAACCCATGCAAATCTTATCGCATGCTATGTCGTGATCTCCACGTTGTCAAGGCGTGCTCCGTCTAGCCCAATCACATGCCTAAACTAGCAATACAGCTTCACTCTTGGCGGCGTGGTTTCCAGCCTCTTTCACTGTAACGAGGTTAGTGGTCTCTGACGCCATCGTCACCTCAATGCTCGTTCATCGCTTTAAGACTAAATCGATGTGATGCGTGGGGATCTTGCAATCTCAATGTCTACATTCTTCTTACTGGAGTTTCAACTCGACGTGAATAACACCCAGCGTGCCGGTATACTGCAAGGCAATGATGACGACCGAAGGAGAGAAAGCGGAGGGCGTTTCGCAGAGCCCTGAGGTTTCTGACTCTGAGACTGCTGGCGCCGTGATCAATGAAAAGGCCTTGCTCAGAAAGATTGACGCATACCTGTTGCCAGCTGTGGGGTAAGTGAGACCAATCCTCAGCAAGCCGGTAGAGTTGAAGTGCGTTGAAATATATCATCGTTACTAACGGGGGGCCGTAGTATTCTGTATCTGCTCAGCTTTCTGGACCGAAGCAATGGTAAGCTTGTGGCACTATAACTGTTTCATAAGATCGATATGAGCTAATATCTTTCCAGTCGGAAATGCAAGAATCGAAGGTCTCCTTACGGATCTTCATATGAGTAAGTGTTCGCTCACAAGTATCCAACAAGACTCTGACAAGGATTTCATCAGCCGGGGATCAGTATCTCATTGGACTTAGTCTTTATTTTGTTGGATACGTATTATTTGAAGTAAAACCCCATACTATATGATCCCGCTCGATGTGAATGAAACTGACGAGAAGTAGGTCCCATGCAACATTATCCTGAAAAAGACGAGCCCAAGAATATGGCTTCCAACTCTGACCATTTTGTGGGTGAGTAGCCTGCAGCTTTCTGTCCGAGATAGAATATGTGTCTCAAATCAAGGAGCTCCATATTACTTCTCGAAATGCGTCGGCCGTCATCACTGACTTATCATCTTACAGGGTGTGGTCGCTACACTGATGGGCATTGTGCACAATGAGGCAGGATTTCTAGCTACCAGGTTTTTCCTTGGTGTAGCAGAGTCCGGGTTGTTTCCAGGCGTGACGTACTACTTCTCCATGTGGTATAAGAGAAGAGAGCGACAATACCGTGTAGCTATTTTCTTCAGCGGAGCAGCGTTAGCGGGCGCCTTTGGAGGGGCTCTTGCGTATGTAAGTGTGCTTGAGATTACTGTCCGGACAAGCAATCTTGTGACTAACTCTGTGATTAAGGGGATTGGCAGACTGGGAGGTGTTGTATGGGCTAATGGATGGCACTGGATCTTCATACTCGTATGTTGACCCTCTTTTCCGGATTCTCCTCTAAGACTAACTCACTTCATAAATCAGGAGGGAATCGCAACGGTGGTCGTCGCCACAGCGGCCTATTGGTTTATTCACAATTATCCGGACAACGCCAAATTTCTCAACGATGATGAGCGGAAATTCTTGCATCAGCGGCTAGCAGCAGACTGCGATGCGACCCACCAAGAAGAGTTCAGCTGGGCTGGTGTACGAGAAGCCCTACGAGATCCTAAGTGTTGGCTGTATGGATTGGGTTTCCATACCATGAGTCTCCCGCTGTATACCCTATCCCTGTTTCTGGTAAGTGGGAACTGAAGGTAACAATACAATACTTTGGCTGTGCTAACGGACCGCGTCAGCCAACCATCATAACCAACCTGGGCTACAAGGCAGCAACGGCACAGCTACTCACAGTGCCGCCGTACGCTTTCGCATTCGGGACAACAGTGGCGGTAGCCGTCCTGTCAGAACGTCTTGGGAAGCGAGCAATATTCATCGGCGGCTCAGCAATTTTCGCTGCTATCGGATACGCCATATTACTCAGCAATACTAACCCCGTGGCTCGTCCCGGCGTAAGCTACGTCGGGGTGTTTTTCGCAGCGGGTGGGATCTACCCGGCCGTAGCTCTTGTCCTATCCTGGCCCACCATCAATGTGTCGGGCCAGACAAAGCGGGCGACTGCTACAGCCATGCAGATCAGCATAGGAAACGTTGGCGCAGTGTTAGGGACCCAACTTTATCGAAGTCACGATGGCCCGCGGTTTATCGTAGGACACTCGTTTGCTCTGGGCTACCTTCTTGCCAATGCTATAGTTGTGACAGTTCTAGCTCTCCTATTGAGGAAAGAGAACAAGCGGCGAGCACAGATCGCTGAAGAGGTCAAAGATATCGGAGAACTTGTTGATTGGAGTGGTGATGTCGATCCTAGATGGAGATTCGAGTATTGACATGTCATCTAAATTAGCTCCTAGCGCATCTGGAACTTTCTAGAGAAGTCAATAATATAGTGATGAGATTAATCAATTAGGGTTACATAGTATCGCTCTGCGCATGGTAGTCTTTCTATCCCGGGACAACCTGGGCTATCCTCTTTTATATCCCTTATCGTACAAAACTGTCTGCCTCTCCAAGTAAATCCCCACCACTCTCGGTTACACTTGTGAAGAAAGACAACTTGCGCCTTACTGAGAGTTCAAGGCGGCAAGTCGTCTGAGAGCCGGATTTGATAAGATGGGAAATTGACCGATCATCGAAATATCTTTAGTGGGAGAGGTAGTTGGGTGCTTGCCCATAGCCAACTCAGTGAGGACCCGGCCAAGTTCCTCAGTAGGGCTGTGAAAACTCGGCAGTCCAGCTCGGATAGGCGTCGCCAAAAGAAAAGCCATCATGCGGTAAGACAGTGGCGCCGTGGGAATATACTTCTGTATCGCTTCGTGTTGCCCTGCGTCTACGGCTGCTGGTCGGGCAGAGCTGGTGTGCATAAGGGGGTTCTGCTTGCGCAATGCTGCGAGCGCCAGTTCCGTCTCTCCCTTCACGCGGGCAAATATTGCTGAGAACCGACCTGGTTCTGTCGTCGCCCCGTGCCCGGAGACGTAGACGAAATTGAAAGGCTCATTTTCGTGAGCGAGCTCTTGGAATGCCTGGGATGCGGCGACCGCATAGTCCTTCGTGATCTTCACGTATTCCCTGTACAAGAAGAATTAGTGGCGCTTAGTAGTAACGGTTCTGCGCATTGAGATGCGCTTGTGGGTTGGCTTACTCCTTGCTAACTTGTGTCTGACTGATACCCACTACAACATTAAGAGTCAGTAACTTCCCTTTTGGACGAGTTTTGACGGACTTCGAGTAAACAGAGCCTTGACTCAGATATTTGTCTCTAACAGATAGCTAAGAATGCAGGAAAATGACTCCAGGTTTCACTTACGGGCCCATACACAACCCCTAGCGCCCTTGAGCTGGTCGAGGACTGCCGAGTCGTAGTTTGCGAAGTCCTTATGAATGATGACATTGATTCGTGGATCCTTTACATCCTCGGCCATTTGCACTGGCCTCCTGCTCAATATTGAGATCTTTGTCACGTCTTTCATCTTGATCATGGCGTCAAGTACGCCGGACCCTACTAAGCCCTTTAAAGTTTCATATTAGTAGTGCGCGTCATAAAACCGTGATGGAAAATAGTATAGAGAAAAGGTAGGTGATTTGACTGAAATGTAGCTTACCGTTGCTCCAGTGAGAATTACGTGCATCGTTTTGAAGTTTTTCACGAAATATTATGAGTCTAAGTTGCAGGGGGGAGATCAAAAACTTGAGAAATCTTATTTCAAAGACAAATCTGTCTCACTTCGAAGCTCAGTTTGGAAGACCGTTAGATAGAAGGCGAGGAATGAGGATCTGGTTTGGCCTAATACCTAATACGAGTGGACGTTCTGTTATAAATGTACTATAAAAAGGCTCTGAGCAGGCTACCCACTAACGTAAGCCACCGACAACTAACAGCGTGGATTTAAACATAGCCTGTACAGGATTGGAACTCCGCCAAACCCACGATTCATGCAGACCCGCGGACTTGGGAGCAACAGCGCCTATCTCCGACGCTTCGGGGTCTACCATCGTGCCGTTGAGATGAGCTGACGCCATTTTCCGCACCAAGCTTATGCTCATGGAGAATTGGATAGAAAAGGGACTGCAACTTTGAAATTGTCTGGCTTTCATTGACTGTAAAGCCCACCAGTGCAAATTTCGTTCTCCTCTCCCTATCTTCGAGTGCTTTCCAGCAGCGGCCTATGATGTGTGACGTGACGTGCTGCGAGGCGTCATATCGAAATTATCGTACCCGAAGGGCTACAGATTCAATAAGCACTGCGAGCTGTGGACAGAAAAATTGGTACACTTTAACCTAACAGACCGTTCATCTTAAATGACTAGATCTTTTTCATCTCCAGGCTTGTAAGCTGAAACTCATGATTCTAGTTAAAAATAGTAAATAATACATGTATGGATTTTTAGGAATTTTATTTTGATCGATGTTATGGTTTTCTTGCGGTCGGTTCAAATGTAAGCGTGAAGGTGGGCGTGTCAATCTTTTTTTGTCTACAGCTTGCCTGGGTCTGGATGTGCTGGTGCTTAAAAAAGCAGAAGTCGGATAGAGAAAGATGAAGAATCGTGGCAACGTGTGACCGCTGGCGTTTCGGTGAGCGAAGACACCGACCTAAGTAGGCACTCTTGTTAATTGCCACAATTGAGCATCGTCATTATGGAAATGTTGATAAGTAAACTCGATTACGCGTCACTGAGGACCGAGCACCATCATAAAGCAGGGGTTGGCGTATGACCTTATTCTGTAAACGATGATCTAGTGGCAGATCCTGCTGCAAAGACGGAGGAACATATGGCTGGACAGGCTGAAGTCTTACTATTATGTAAGTTAGGGATATGCCTGTCTACATCATACGTAGGTAGGTTAGGTATGTATGTGCAGTACTTGTAGGCATTCGAAGGTTGCATAAGGCCAACCGGGGTTCATCATCTATGTAGGTATCTAACTAGGAGCGATCTTAGCCATTTTCTCTACAATTCACGGGAATGCAGTCTGACGTTGTGTGCTAGGTTACCTGGTGCAGCCTATAAATTCTTGAATATAGGCGTGGTGTCGTTGTGATCGCCTCTTGCATTTGCATTTGCACCTGCACCTAGGTATGCTTGTGTCCTGTCCTTTACATCGTAGCGGAGAGGAGGCGACGGGGATGAAACTTGAAGTTGGAATCAAGAGGCACCCAACTTATACTAGGTACGGGTAGGGAGATGCTGCTTCCGTAGGCCGTCCTGTAGGACCTCGGCTAGTCACCACCGGCTCTCAATCGACCCTTAAGGTAACCCCACCACTACCTCAAGTGAGTTACCCTCTGAAAGGCTATACAATGCCGCAAACTTGAAGCTGTATCCTCTTCGTTCTAATACGTATGCAAATATTAATCATTCCATTAGAGTGCAAGTAATACCTAAGCTATAATAACTATAACAACTAAAATAAATACATATTTATACCAAGGATATAACCATAGAAATTGCATGTGGTATACTATACATGTAGTAACAGATGACGTGAGGCAAATAGGTGGACAAATAGGGTAGCATCTTTAGTAAGTACATGTATACCATATCCACCCACATCCCGCTTAGTTTGCCGTCTGGTTGTACTTTGTACTGTAGATTCGAGGTGGGGGCAGCTAGTCTGCCTACATGTAGGTATCTACCTCTAAGTATGTAAGTATGTATGTAACTACGAACCCACAGGTAACTGGTTGGAATATACCTACATACATAGACAGTCTTCTGGAGATCTAAACATCTCATTGAACCTTATTCAGACTTCGCCTTTGCGCGACGACGTCTTTATCGAGCTTCACTTATCTATCTACCCTACTCTACTCTACTCAACCTAACTTTAACCTCCTGTCGGAGCATTGTTGCTATGATCGCCTACTCAATTACAATTACCCCGCTGTCATGTTCATGGCCCTAAGTAGTTCTGCTGTGTCATTGCCATGTCAGAAACCTCTCTCCGGGCATCCAGTGGAGAGTCAAAGGATGAGGAGCGCTTGGCATCATGTTTCAATTGTAAAAAGTCAAAGGTCAAATGTGTGCGACCAGAAGGTTCTACACACTGCACACGCTGTACCCAGCGCAAACTCGAATGCAGGGCGCCCGTATTCCATGTTGGCCGCCATAAGGGAGTCAAAAAGTAATTCCTGCTTCTTCAACTATTCAATCTATTGCATCACTAACACGCCCGCTAGCAAACACTCGGGACTAGAGAAGGCCGTATTCCAGATAGAACAGGCCTTGAAGAGGACCCATCCAGGTTCTGATCAGATTCAGAGCTCCGAGCAGTCCACCGAGTTGAGATACTTGCTCGAGAGGAGCCGGGATCTCCTCAGCGCCGAGCGAAGTCAGAGACACTCCAGCTCTGGCGCGAACAGGCACCGTCGCGATGGAGCCATCCCATCCCCTCAGCATTCATCAACCACTCACGGGACGCCACCCTCGCAGACAGACTCACGCGATGATGGTGCTGTCTCGCAGAATGTAGATGATGACCAGCTGAACTTGGACGATGCGGAGAACCCCCTGCAGTTACTGGCCCGAACATCCGAGCTGTTGTCTTCAATCGGCCCCGGCAATGGGTCGGTTGCAGGCCACTTGCCGCCGTCCAAGTCTCTCCCGAGCCGAGAAATAATGGTCGAAAACGGCCACGATGGCAACTTACCCATGTTCTTTGGTCGTTTCCAGCCGCGTCTCGACGTTGGTCAAGACCTAGACCCTATCGAGCTTGGCCTCCTCACACTCGCCGAGGCCGAAGCATTATTTGCATAGTAAATAAATTCTTTGTACTCCCTGAGTTGATTTCGGACTGACATCTAAACCAGTTTTTATGAAAATCTAGCGCATACAAGATGGGGTATTGACCCTGTCCTACATACAGTTGATTTCGTGCGGAGACGCTCAGCCTTCCTCTTCACATCCATAACCGCGGCATCCGCGCTCTTCTCACCCTCACTAGAAGCCCTGCACAAGCGACTCTCGAGACATCGCCAGAAGCTTGCAGATCTGGTTATGACTAAGCGTTTCAAGTCCGTTGAGATCGTCCTGGCATTTATGGTTAACATCCCATGGATCCCCGCTGGCGAACATTGGGCTGATGATGAAACCTCGACCTACATGTCCATGGCGCTGGGTATTGCATTAGACTTGTCTTTGAACAAAATAATACTGCCTTCCTCGCCGGACGCGCCCTTCTCGAGAGACAACATCCCCGTGTCTGACCAGATCTCATCGAGGAGAGCCCTCGCTGTAGACGGCTTTAGTGAAATCGATCCAGAGCGCGAGTTGGGTAGACGTCTATTAAGAAGGAGAGAACGAACATGGTTATCTCTTTTCGTACTTGAGAGAGGGTAAGAATATTCATATTGGGACACGCGAAAGGCTCTTGCAAACTAACACCTGCTATTACTATCTAGCGTATGCCTAGCGAGGGGAAGAAGTTATATGCTGCCCATGTCGCAGCTTATCGAGAACTGTGATCATTGGCATCTATGTGAACTTGCCGACAGATGGGATGGCTCTATAGTCTCTGTCGCTGTCCTCCGTAGAGACTTAGTAAGGCTACCACCTCTCAGCTTCTCTCGACTGTTAACCCGCTAATTGGCAATTTTAAGGCCAAGTTAATCGCGAACTTGCGAGTGATCTGCGATAGTTACGTAAACGGAGTCAGCGAGGCAACTATTATCGAAAAGTACATATTCTTCTCCCGACATTCTGAATAAGCGACTAATGTGCTTCTTAGGTTAAAAAACGAGATCACCATATTTTTTGACAGGTGGTATCACACTTGGCCCTTACAGATAGGAGACCGAGAACGTAAGCTTCTTCATTTGCTTTTGTTAGAACGGCTCCTTAACAACGCCTATAGAGTTCACGCTGCCTCCGTATGTGGAAATTCTCGCTTCTCACACTCGCCTATCCATGTACTCGAGTATCATCAACCACAGCACGGCGCCAGTCGGAGCAAGGCACTTTTTCCGCGCTGCGGGTCTATCATCGGCTCTCAATGTGCTACGAGTTGCTGTTCAAGGAGAAGGACAACTCAGGTCTATGCCGAACAACACCGCCATTATGATATCTTTCGCCGCTTGTTTTGCGTTAAGAGTGAGCACTGTCGCGGATGGCAGAGGATCGAGTTTAGCACCCAGCATCAGAGCCTTGATAGGAGAGACGATCGACGTCCTTGATAGAATAGGGTCAGCACCCGTACAGAGAAAAGGACTCTCATGTCTCTTCGCTGGGCAACTCAGGCAGATTCTCAAGCTTGCTTCACGATCTCCCCAGACTGCACGAGTCCCGCCTGAAAACAATGGAGTTGTACCGGAAACCGGTCCAATCTATACCAACCTCAACCCTAACGCCACTCATGTGGCGACCAACCAAGTCGCGACGCAACTACAGATGCCTCCGGGAAACATGCCATCCGATTATTTATTGTTCTCTACTATGTCTAACGACCAGCTGAATGAGGCAATCAATAATACGGATGTGGGACTGGATGCCTTGTGGGAGGACTTCCAGTTTCAGCACGCCTCGGAGTTGGACTGGATGGATTGGAGTACCTTTGTATGATTTATGACTTTGGGCATTTAGCGAGATGTTATCTTTCCTGGCAGAGGGAAATGGATGATAACTAGGTGTATATGGTGATCGGCGTTGTGTTTAGATATGCAAGGGATCAATGGCACGGACTAGCAGTCTTTCTTCATTCATTTCAAACAAAAATAACAAATTTTTTTTAAGATCCTGTAGTCTACTGATTTGCCCATGAGCTCAGAGATACTGTTCTTAGAGATTTTCGGAATAAGGTAATGAAGGCGTGTCACGGCGGAATACTATACAAATAGTGTTCGTCACAGCAGCAGGGCTCGTGTTCTACTCGTGTTCAGGTATGCGGGTTGGTACGGTACTAGGAACCCCCACAAACCCCGAGTTGCGGCTCACCGAGACGATCCTGTCATGCGGGACAGAATAAGTGAACCATGCAGCCACAAAGTACTTGCCCTTCTACTATACTCAAACTACCAAACAAATTTATATTAAATTAGAATCGATATAAACACTCCAAAGGAAATCCTAAATGTCTCTCTTACCTATTAAATTATCTAAAAGAATTTCCTTCTCTAATTTTTACATCGCTTATAAGCAAGTTATTTTTTGTTGAAAGTAAAGGATTAAAAGTTGCTAGCAGGGGTGGCTCATTTATTCTGACCGGTGGTGTCGAGATGTTCTGATTTGCTTAACGGCATCCCGCAGGCCAGCGGCTGCGTCGACATTACTAGTACATCAAGCTCCGTATACAGAGACGATCGACAGAGCATCCTGGTCACAGGACTTTTTTTCTCTATACAGGTTAAACCTGAAATAATGTTAGCTTTAAACCCTTGAAGTGACTTACAAGCTTATGGATACGTATACAGCTATAAAATGTTATTAATACGTTTTACCTTTCGTTACTTTTTGCAAATAGCTTAGGTTAGTATGAACAAGCAGGTATAATACCAAAAAAAACAAAAAAAAAAAAAAAGGAAGTGGCCATATAAATCTCAAAGGACCAGATAGGTATGCCCAGAATGGGAAAATGTAACTTTAGGGCCCGCAAAATAACATTATTTCAGGGATTAACCTGTATTTTGGGTCGATCAATCTCCCCCAATAAATCCATCCCCAACAAGCTGGTTGGTTACCCGTGCAGCATACGACCCTGGCATTGAAAGGTGCATTGTACCCCGCAAAACCCAGAAAGTAAAAGTCCTTTATAAGATAGGACCCTCGCGCCTGGCCAAGGTAAGCCACCCGGCGCCGTCCCGTATCCGCGAAGTCTTGTCTTTCTTGGCCGGCCGTCTCAACAACAGTTCCCACGATGTCTGAATTAGAATCCGACCAGAAACTCCCCAAGATGGGCGATGGCGATAGCGCTGGCGTAGAGGAGTTGGAGAGGGGCGAAAGTCCGAGTGCGACAATCGACAGGAAACTGGAACGGAAAGTCCTTTGGAAACTCGATACAAGGTGTGTAAATAATGCGACTGCTCGGCGCTCGCAGGTCTACTAGGCTAATGAAAAATGTATAGGATTCTGCCTGTTCTTGCGGTATTGTTCCTGTGCTCCTTTTTCGACCGGACGAATGTGGGCAACGCCCGACTCTTCGGACTCGAAAAAGAGATTGGCATCACTGATCACCAATATGATGTCGGCCTCGCCGTGTTCTATGCCACCTATATTTTCGGAGAAATCCCGAGCAATTTAATACTGAAAAAAGTCACGCCGAGCGTTTGGTTGCCGTGTCTTGCCTTCTTCTGGGGCATTGTTGCGATGAGCACCGGGTTCATTAAGTCTTTTGCACACTTTGTCGTTGTTCGCGCACTCTTGGGGTAGGGCCCCTTCTTAAATCATCTTGCCTCAAAATGCCGGGGATATGAAGCTTGCACTTCGCAAAAGAGTCTCGCTAACGCCTATACTGCAGCATATGTGAAGGAGGGTTATTACCTGGCATGGTATGGTGCCCAGAGTCATCAGTTGAAGTGATGAACTGACCTGTACCACAGATCCTGTATTTGTCAGGCGTCTATACTAGAGCCGAGCTTGCGATTCGGATCGGCATTTTCTATACTTCTGCTTCGCTTTCTGGCGCATTTTCGGGTAAGAATTGAGTCCCCGGGCATATCGAACGAACGTAGTCATCTGCTAACGACTTTTAGGCTTGATCGCACGAGGCATATCCCAGCTGGATGGCCGAGGGGGTTTGAGCAGCTGGAGGTGGATTTTTATCATCTTCGGCCTCTTCGTAAGTCGAAGTGACCTAAATCATTTGGTGACAACGTGCTGACTCTCTGCTTCAAGAGTGCCACAGTGGGCTTCATTTCGTTTTGGCTGCTACCGAATGGCGTTGCCACTGCCCGATTTTTCTCACCCGAGGAACGAGAGTGCGCTCTACGACGCTTGCACACTCAAGGAGCTGGCAATGGCCGAGAGAAGTCAGTCAAAGTCGACTATTCATCGACGCAAAGATTGTTCGGCTAACCGCTTTGCAGAGAGGAAACGGAAAAATTCACATGGTCTGAAGTAGCTCGTGGCGTCTTTAACTGGCAAACGTGGCTCTCCGCTTCAGCTTACTTCGGAATCCTCAGTGGGTTGTACAGCTTTGGTCTCTTTGTACGTGCCGTTCTTCTATCTGCAATTCGCTGAGGAGCAGTATTCTGACAGGCGTCTAGTTGCCGACTATCATCCAAGGGTTAGGTTACACGGCCAACGAAGCCCAGCTTTGGTCGGTCATCCCTTATGCAGTCGCTACAGTCTTCACACGTCAGTAAATCCCCACATCCTATTCGAGTGTCGATATTGACAGTGTTACCAGTCTGCACGGCCTACTTGTCGGATCATTTCCGGGTTCGAGGTATCATCATGCTGTTCACACTACCCGTCGCTATCATCGGATACGCAGTGATTGCAAATACCCATATCACCTCGGTTAAGTATGGCATGACGTTCCTCATGGCAACTGGATTGTACAGCAGCGTTCCTCCGGTCCTCGGATGGCTCTCAAATGTAAGTACGAACCCAACGACAGGGATGAGATCAATGAGGCAGACGTGCTTGGTCGCATTGACTCACCGATATCTGGACAGTTCGCGGCCTGGACGCAGCTTACCATGCAATGTAGAACTCGGCTGGTCACTATAAGCGAGCAACCACGAGCGCCCTGCAGCTTGCAATCGCAAACGCCGGTGGATTCGTGGCCGTTTTCATTTATCCAAAGCGCGAGGGGCCGCAGTATCACAAGGGTCATACTGTTGTCCTCAGTCTTTTAACCACTGGATGGTTTCTGTGAGTGATGACCACCATCAATACGAGGACTGCTAAAATTCATCTTGCTAACTTGTGGATAGTGTTCTCTGCAACGTTCTCTATTGTTGGAAAATCAACCGAGACAAGGCCAATGGTAAATATGATAAATATATTGGCTATAACGACGATCGAGATCCCTCGTTTAAGCTGGTTTTGTAATGAAGGAGTCTAGTCTGTATTCAATGGAAGCGAAATTGCGTATAGATCGGTCTCGATAGAAGGTTCATCTGAATAGACTGAATAAGATGGTAGAGACTCTGATAGACGCTTTTTATCGGAGGAAACACGACGCAGTGGGTGCAGCTCGGAAGCCTCATATGTCAAGTGTACATAGGCCAAAATTCAACTGTAGATTCTTCAGGAAGGAAGTGTTGATTCTTGCCATGCATCGTTGGTGAATATTGAATGACCCGCCAATGTTTTGTCTTTGACTCCTCGGCCAGACTGGTTTGGTTATCTGAGGGACTTATACTGCTAGAAACAATGGTCCGCGATGAAATAAGCGGCCATATTATTAGCAACGAACGAATATTGGTCGTACAAGACACTTTCTACAGGCCATACAAGCAAGGCATATCCAAAGATGTGGTGATGTGGTGATGTGGTGCCACTCAAACTACTGTCGGATGATGTATGTGATAGATACAAATTGGTAGAGTTAGCGATTTCTCAACACAGCTGTCACTGCAAAACGGCCCTGACTAAAACCTGACTACTGCTTGACGCTATCGAAGCAACCTCCACCTTGATGCTGCAGGGATTTGTCCAGATGAGCTGCTGTGGTTTGGGTTGGGGGCCTTCTCCAACGGATCTATGGCATCGGGCATTTCAGGGGTGAAAAGGGCCGAAGCCCCCCTCATATTCCCCCTTCCTGCGGCATTTCTCCTCGGGGTAGAATTGCTGCGGATTCGGGCATAGTATTTCGTCCATGACGTTTGCCCCCGAAGCCCTGCCGCGACTTTTATTATTAGCCGTTGGCCTCATGTTTCTAATGATAGTGGAATGAAGTCGATCATTGGCGCTGGAAGTATTGATGAAGAAAAAGGACAAGACGTATCATTGATTGTGTCAGTGCCAGTGCCAGTGTCCGTGTCGGTCGGAGGGTCAATAAGTCATAGTCATCAAAAACAGCATTCGCCGTCGACATCGCCGCCCGAGATGTCAAAGTTGTCAGATGTAGTCAAGGCTCTCATTAATGCCGGCCACGCAAAGTCTGGTTATACTCGCGCCGGCCCCCAAGCGCAGTCTGCCCTCGAGCGACTCGCCAGCGATGCCCGCGATAGGAAAATCGGGCTACCCGCCTGGGTCACCGTATCGGTATGATGATGATGATGATATAAGAAGTTGTCCTCTGTGCTGATGACCCTCAATCGCTCATAGACAGCCGTATCAGCTACGATGAACTGCCCCGAAGCCATGACCCAAGTCTTCCACCTCGCCAACTCGAGCAATTCCCAGTCCAAGCGAACACCCGTGCAGAACGCCGAGTTGATCCGCGAGGTCGGCCTCAAGTGCATATCCTTCAACGGCATTCCGCGCACCATCAACACTCTAGGCGCTTTCTTTAAGAGTCTCCCTTCAGACGTCGCCTCGTCGCTCTCCACGGCGCCCACGCGCGAACTCACGCGCGAGAACGTCGAGACCAGGAAGAAGGACGGACTCGCGCTCTGGGACAGCGTATACCTGGGCTTCGAGCGCAAGCTTCTCGACAAGCTTGCGCAATCACATCCTGATTTGCCTGTACACATCATTAGCGGACACTATGCAAGTCTGCTGTCCAATCCGCGGGACGCGCAACCATCAGAGCCCGTTGGGAGAGTGCTGACCTCGCTCGTCGCTATCGCGTGTCTGCGCACTCAGACGGGTGTTGGTCCACAGGTTGTGTCGCACGTTTTCGGCCTGCGCAAGGCATATGAGCATGGGGATGCGCACGCCGAAGGTGAACGGCCTGTCGAGGGTGGAGAGTGGCTCGCTAGCGATGATGGAAACCTATGGTTATTAGAAAGCGTCGATAAGCTAGTGCATGCGATTGGTGGTAGCGAAGGGACAACGTTTGCGCCTGGAATGCGTGCCAAGCTATGATGAGGACGAGGGCGTTTGATAGCTTACGTATATACTGTATATATAACGAAAATAGAATAAACAGACTTATGAGTTCATTATATAGGCATTAAGAAGCCTGTGATGATATATCTAAAAGCTCCACGTCTGATGTATGATCCTTTATGTTTACAATGCAACTCCCATGACAAACAAGAAACATGACTTTCTATCTTCTCAAAACGTGCCCAGATTCTTCGCTACCGCGAACTCCGCATCCGTCTTCTCTCTCACCGTCTCAACATCAATGCCTTCAGCCATCTCTGTTAGGGTCAAACCGCCCTTGGCCCTATCGACCTGGAACACGGCAAGATCCGTAATGATGGTGCTGACGACCCCCTTACCAGTCAGCGGTAGCTTGCAGTCTTGAACAATCTTGCTGCGGCCGTTCTTATCCACGTGCTCGGTCGCCACCACGATCTTGGTCTGGTCCGGGTTCGACACGAGGTCCATGGCACCACCCATTCCCTTGAAGACCTTGCCCGGGATCATGTAATTGGCAAGGTCGCCCGTAGCAGAGACCTGGAACGCACCAAGGATAGAGACATCGACGTGTCCGCCGCGAATCATGCCAAACGACTCGGCCGAGTCAAATATCGAGGCACCCGGTAATAACGTCACCGTCTCCTTGCCGGCATTGACAAGATCCGGGTCTGCATCCTCTTCGGTCTCGGGGTAGGGACCCATGCCCAAAATACCGTTCTCGGACTGCAGCCAGACCTTCGTATCTTCCGGCAGGTAAGAAGCCGCCAACGTGGGTATGCCTACGCCAAGGTTCACATAGTAGCCGTCTTTCAGCTCCTTGGCGGCTCTCTTCGCGATCCGGTGTCTCGAATCATCTGGTGAGCTCGTCTTGGCGGGATTCTTAGCCGGCGCTAACTTAACCACTTCGGCCGTCTTCTTCGCCGTAGCCGGGACTATCCGGTCGATGAAGATGCCCGGGAGGTCGACGCTGTCTGGGTCGATTGATCCTATCGGAACGATGTTCTCGGCTTCGACGATGGCTAGGCGAGCGGCCTTGGCCATGAGTCCGGCGTAAGTCTTGGTTGTATATCTGTAGAACATTTTAGCACGACCTTCTCGATGAAGAGACTCTTACCGCTGGGTGGTTTGACTGACTTGAAAACGCAATTGCCTGCTTCATCTACCTTCCATGCTCTCAATATCGCCACGTCACCTGGTAGAGCGGTCTCCATTACATATGACTTGCCGTTGAAGATCCTCGTCTCCCGCGGCCTGCCTTTCTCTAATACAGCCTCAGGCGTGAACCTTGCGGGTATCTCGCCCGTTTCTATAAACGTTTCTGAAGCCATTGTCAGCCGCTATAACGACGAATGAGTAAGAGACGACATACTGCCACCCGTAGCCGTGTAAAAAGCCGGGATACCAGCGCCAGCGGCACGCAGCCTCTCGGCAAGCGTACCCTGAGGACATAACTCGACGGCGATCTTGCCCGTCAGGTATTGTTTCTCGAGCGACTTGTTCGACCCCAGATACGAGAGAATAATGCGATCCAGTCGGCCATCCTGGGTGAGTAACGCGAGGCCGTGAGAACCGGCTCCGGCATTATTTGAGACGGCCGTCAAGTTCTTCAAGCCCTTCTTATGAATCGCTTGGATTAACGTTTCTGTTACGTTTTTACAGTCAGTTTTCAAATTCAATTATTGCGCCCCTTATACAGCATGTAATGCGCTCTCTTTCAATGATGAATGTAGGTATCATACCGGCTACCCCGCATAATCCAAAGCCAGCGCTGAGAATGACATCGCCGTCCTTGACGTCTGCGATCGCCTCGTCGGCCGAGTTGAAGACTTTCGAACCTCCTCGGGACTTCGCTGCTGGCGCTGGGCGTCTGTCGATTGAATAGAAACGCTGCGACAAGGGCGTTATTAATTTAGCGTACTGTGGCGCGCTGGGTGCTGCCCAGCGATACGAGATCCGAACTGAAGCACGTAGGAATACGTTGTGTGGGCGCGCCATGATGCCCTACTGAGTTCCACGTTTCCAAAGGCCGAAGAACTAGTTATCGCATTGTAGTCTCCAAACCTTTCAGAAGAGCTACGAGCTGATATTAGTAGGCTTTCAATGTTGTCTCTTATTAATTCCTACGGTAGCTAATTTATGTATCACACCAACACCGTTCCAAGTGTCAACATCACTAAATCGGCAGTTGATCTACGCCCGCAGTTATTTTGTCCTTTGACCAGGCATCCCTGCGGCCGGCGGGGGTTTACCTACAATAGCCGCGGCAGGAAGCTATTTCCAGCCACCGTTTAATTGATGTCAGTGAACACCCAGAAAAAATTGTATTCCCTACGTGTTTTAAGGTATCACATTGCTCTCGTCTCCTTCGCCATAGCCCGCGATGCGCCAAAATAAGAGATAAATGTCAATCAACAAAAGTACGCTCCCAGAAGACGCTGACTGCTCGAGGCCGTCTATGCTCACTAGCTGTAAGAACCCCCCCCATGACTATTAAAAACTACCTAGAATATGAAGTATGCCAAAAACCTGGTTGTCCTCCTCATGAGCGACACGACAAACTAAAGATAACAACATATGATACGGAACGCGCAACAGCAGAGGAGCATCATGATGGATGAATAACTATCAGATGAAATAAAACTCGTCTCAAACCCTTCCTTGACGTCCGATGCTTTCGACGTAGATATCTAATTTCGCCATTTCTTTCGGGTCGATAATACCCTTGCCGTCAAACAGCCACTTGGGCTTCTTCATGCTATAGGATATCTTATGCCAGTCCACATTCTCTCCAGCACGATGATCGCTGGCGTTCCCAGCCGTCGAATACCCGCTGGACATGATAAGTTCGCAATCGGGGCAATCCTCCGCACAACAAGGCTCCTCTTTGTATCGCGTATTATGCACTAATGCAGGAGAGGCGCAAAGGAGGAGTTTGTGAAGAGCGAGGATATCTGTCTCCGTCACTTCGAATTGTGGGAATGGCCTCGGATCGAAATATTTTCTTGATCTATAACCAGGAAAGGATTGGGCGTGCGACCTCGTGTTTCTGAATTCGTCGCATTCCGTGGTAATGAGAACGGCGTTGCTTGCTGCGCACGCCTGGTATGCATTGGAATAAACCACGATAGGGACTCCATCCTCCCTTAGTGCATCTTGATTTTGGAGTAACATTTTTGTCTCACGTCTAACGACGGCTGGGTTACAGCAGGGATCATAAATGGCAATCTCTTTGGGATTCTCATCGAGCAATGTCTTGATGATTTCTAACGTGGGCGATTCTCGCGTATCCGACGTGTTTGCTTTGAAGGTATAACCGAAAAACGTGATCTTCTTGCCGACCAATGTGTTGTTCAGACATCGAATTACTCTCTGGGAGAACCTGTCGCGCTGGTATTCGTTCATCTTTATGACCTGGCGCCAATACTCGCTTACTTCTTGGAGGCCGAGAGAATCTGCCAGATAGACGAGGCTCAGGATGTCCTTCTTGAAACAGCTGCCACTAAACCCAATTCCTGCCTTCAAGAACTTATCCCCAATCCTAGCGTCACAGCCGATCGCAGCAGCAATTTCGTCTATTTCTGCTCCTGTTTTCTCACAGATAGCAGATATCGAATTGATGCTACTGATGCGCTGTGCTAACATAGAGTTTGCGACTAGCTTGGACAGTTCGGACGACCAGACGTTTGTTGTGATGATGCGTTCTCGAGGAACCCAAGCAGCATACAGATCAGCAAGAGCGTTGGCGGCGCGGCAGCCAGAAGGCGTTCGAGAAGACCCAATGAGGATTCGATCAGGGTGCATCAAGTCTTGCACGGCCGTACCAGCAGCCAGAAATTCTGGATTCGAGAGAACTTCGAAATGGGCACCAGGGCGATAAACGGATATCTGGAAACCCCGTGTTAGAATAATTGAAGGAACTGCGTTTAAACGGTCTCCCAACTCACTGTGTCCTGAACAAGCTGCGCAGTTAGGCAGGGGACGGTCGACTTCTCGACTATGATGGTTCCCGCACGAGCGTGTTGGGCGATCTCGTTAGTAACGGCTTCGAAAGCCGTCATGTCCGTTGCGCATCCTGCGCCTGCTCCGCTCATCTTAGTCGGCGTGTTGACCGCAATGAGGACGAGATCGGCTTCACCAATACATTTTTCAACTTCTACAGAGAAAAACAAGTTCGGCTGTCGAGCAGGCACCTCCATCATTTCTGTCAAGTGTTGGTAGCTTGCAGACCCGCATTCCTCAGATGAAGTCGACATATCCTATGTGTCACCATCTGACGTGCTGGTTTCGTTGACGAAGGCGAACTGTCGGGTACCGTCTCGGGCGATGCGCACGATGTCTCCCAAGTCCGGCTCGTATATCGGCAAGTGCTTCGAGTTCCACCGTCGAATACGTTGCTCGTCTTTGTCAACAACCGTAACGCGAATATGGGGATTTTGATAAGCGATAACTGCCGCCGTAGGACCCCCTATGCAGCTGTCAACCACAGGCAAAACAAGGCAATTTGACACAAAGGTCTCTATTTGGTGGGATGAGGTGTCACTGACCAACATATCCTGCACCAATACAGCAAATGTTGCGCACAGATAGTCGACTTTCTAGTAAGCCTGATAGTGACCCATTGCCACTTTCGGTGAGACTGGATGGCTGAAGGCTCAGTGAGACGTGATCCGAACTATCAGTCTGGCGTTCGGGGCGCAGCACAGGACTGAACGACAAGCGGCCGTCCGGCGTAGTAGGAGCTGTCGAGGTCATGTCTTGATATACGCTCTCGAAAGACTCGCCTGTGGGCGCAGCCATTGACTCTATGATGCCTTGGGTGTGTTGAACGGGACGACAGGACGCTGTTTTCTTATAGAGCTTGAAAGTTGGCTGGGCTGTTGGCCGAAAGTGTAGTTCTAAACATCTTTGGCTCTTATTCGTGACACTTATAGTCAAAGGAAGGGAACGACGAAGGCGTAGGAGGGTTCGAGGCATCGGCACCTCTTGTGATAGGCAAGTGGAAGGAGATATGCGGCATATTAGGTTCAAAGTTGGTGAACGTGGTTTCTGCTTGAGTCTAGGTTCCATGAAGACCAGAGAGAAAGCAGAAGCAAGAAAATCGCCTCACGAGATAGCATTCAAGATACAAAAGCATTAGCAGTTTCTCCCTCGGGTGAGTATGGTCCATACCTAAGGAAAAAGCTAATGGGAAAGCGTACCGACGTCTACCTAGGTGCTTACAAAGTTTCATCACGAGATGCTATACTTCCAGTCACTCGGGATTGGCGATGCTGACATAACTTGACATGATACAACTCATGAGGATCAATATTCATGAGCTATCTCTATCTACTACTCACTGGTTGTCTATTGTTTATAATTGGGACCTACCAATTCATCAGGGATGCCCACTAACCTGATACATTCGTATCCCATGTATCTTCCGTTTTTCATCAAATATTTCTTCTCAGCATCCATTTATTCTTATAGTATTATGATGGAGCTGAAGCTCTGCGCTATTCGTCCCCGCTCTCCGTCCGTAAGTACCCCTCACATACGTGAAACAGGTCATACCTACATGCCAGCGAACTGGTAGGACCACACCATCAAATAGTATTGTGAAGTGTTGGACATGTCCTACACCAATTGTGAATCAACTAAGTGTCTAAAGACTACTGGTTTGCCTGGATCACAAAACTGTAGTAATGATGAGTGACTCGCTAAACAAACCTAGTGGCCGAGTTGTTTTGCGAGATCACCTACAGCAATCCTGCCCGGCTCCGCACAAGACTGCTAAATTCTTCTTGTTCACATACAGTTTCCAGGAAACTGAAGTATGTATACTTACCTCTGCGAAGCGACGACAGCCTAAACTGTCATATATCCATTATTTATTAATTACAGAATTACGACAGCTAGCAACACTGCAAGAGTTCTGCTCAAATTCATCTGCAATAAGCACACAGAGACAAGGTCCTTCCCTAGAGGCACTAATCACGGCGAGGTCCTCATGAGAGCTACTATGGATGCAAACGACCACGATTTGTCCACATTCCCTTCCAATCTCCGGAACCGACGGATTCTGGTGTGCTCAGAATCCTTTGGCCCTATAAATGGTGTCTCCCGCACGACCTTGATGATTGTGAATCACCTGAGATCACACGGCGCTCTGGTATCCGTTGTTGCGCCGTATAACCATACAAAAGTGAATATCTTCTTACCGGTCGATGCCGTCGAGGATCAGTATTCGTATTGCTCGGAGGTCCGTTTAGTGGGTTATCCACTACCGCTCAATCCAGAGCTCTCGGTGGCGTACCCTGTGCGACTCTCTGCCATTTACAGGAAGACCTTTGGCGGACCCCCAGATCTCATCTATCTGGCGAGTCCGGCGTCCTTGGGTTTTCAAGTTCTACTACAGCTACGACAGAAAAGCATAGAAGCACAAGTGCCTCTACTCTGCAACTTCCAGACAGATTTAGCAGGCTACTATGAGATTCTGTTCCCCATACCCCTTGGTCGCATCGCAAGTGGGATATTCACTACGATTGAGGGTTATCTGTTTCGTCATCCTTCTGTAAAGACCGTATTTTATCCTAGTCTGTTTGCCAGAAGATATCTGGAAGATGTCGCCAACGTACAAAGCGACAAACTAGAGGTGCTGAGGAGAGGAGTCAACACTGTGGGCTTTAATCCAGATAAGAGGAATATCGAACTTCGAAGAGCATGGGCACCAGACGGAGAACTCATCCTCTTGACTTGTTCAAGACTAGCGGGTGAGAAAGGTTATGCCTTTTTGGCACAAGTAGCTGCTGAGTTAGCCAAGGCAGACTTAGACTTCAAGCTCGTCATCGTGGGTGGCAATCAGAATATCATTGTTGAGCAGCAAATCAAGGGGATGTTTGAGCCGCTGGTATGTGACGGCAAAGTCATCTTTAGCGGCTTCAAGATGGGTGAGAACCTGATGACGCATTACGCTTCCGCCGACATCTTCCTTCATTGCTCTATCACAGAGACTTTCGGACTCGTGGTTCTCGAAGCGATGGCAAGCGGCGTTCCTGTGATTGCAAGAGACGAGGGTGGGCCAAGCGACACCATCGACCATGGAAGAACTGGTTACCTTGTGCCGCCGAATGACCTCGAGGGTTACGTGCAAAGAGTACTCGAGCTTGGCCGCGACAGGGAGCTTATGCGGCAGTTTGGCAAAGCCAGTCGTGCGCAAGCGCTATTAGCGACTTGGGAAATGATCGGGAATAGAGTAGCTTGGAAAATGATGGATGCCATCGAGGAGCGAGCGAAGACGACAGAGCGCCGCGAACATGACGACGCTACAGCACCTCAACACACTATGTGCATGACCGGTATTCTTTCTACGAGCTCTGCTGTTCAAACAATGGTAGTCTCATGGATAGTTGACGCGAAAATCTTCCTGAGCTTGATTGCTATCGTAGGCTGCTGGGGAGGTATCGGCCTCTGCCTGGGCATGATCAATGTTGCACATTGGGTGAGGACTCGGGCTGCGAGAGCTCAGAGTTGTGAAGTCAATTAGGAGGTGACAGGAATTTCAATGAAGGATGTTGGTCGACTGATCTTGGCTAATGGTGCTACAAAATCTCAAGCTTATAAGCGATTACACCCCGGTGAATAATATGACGAACACTTGGCTCAAACATGGGCCTCTTGTGCCGACATTGATGCTGTTCTGCAAATGACTCCTTGTTGATCAGGCAAAGTCTTTTGGGAAACTCCGTAATATGAATATTTCGTATCTTTCATTCTACGAACCCTTTTTGTGTTTTCTAAACCAATCCTCGTGTTCCTCTTTTACGTATTATTTACTTTTATTTTTACTAGACATTTTTGAGGGCCAACGGACAAAGCATGAGAATGCGGATTGAGGACTGAGATGACTTCCTATCCATTATACCTTGCACAGCCGTTCTTTTATGTGACCAGGGGCAGAAAGATGTATTGTCGCGAACCGCTACAGATTTGAAGCGAAACTGTTTGGAGACGGGTCGCGGTTCGGGTTGGGGGGCCAGGACCAAGCTGTGAACAAAAAGTTGACACCCCCACCTTAACACTTACATTTGAATCGACCGCAAGAAAACCATAACATCGAGCAAAATAAAATTTCTAAAAATTTCCGCATATATTATTTACTGTTTTTAATCAGAATAATAAGTTTTCAACATATAAACCCGAAGATGAGAAAGATCCAGTCATTTAAGACGAACGGTCTGTTAGGTTAAAGTGTACCAACCTTTTTGTCCACAGCTTGAGGGCCAGGGGGGCCAAGACGAAGAAGTGTGAGCGGACCAAAAGAAGAGCCCCTGACGCCACAAATGATTGGCCCTTTGAAACCCTTGTCTCGAACTAGAATGACCCCTCGAAACCACTTCATCTTCTTTTCTCTCCACTTCTCCGACCCTCTTGTCACATCGCCAGTCGATCCGACAACGTCAGAGCTTCGCTACCGGTCGCAGCCGGTTCCAAATGGCTCGCCTAGATTACCTTATCGTGCATTCACAGCTGTGAGCCGCCTCAAGGCTTGAGGCTCAATCATGCTTGGTGCCCCGTGCCACTGTCTTGCCAAGGGCGCTACCCGGCACATATCGTTACATCTCTGTATCAAAGCCATGAACGTCACTGTCGCAGACATCGTGACTGGTGCTGTTCTTGCCGCGGATATCGTTCCAATATGGATACTACCCCGGCGAGCACAGGCTAAATCGACCGACAGACAGACAGGCCACCAACACTACTAGGCTTATACAGGCTACGCCATGAAACCCTTTGCAACATTCCATGGCTCTAACAAGTGGGACAGAACATGATCATGGCCCCCTAGGCATGCTGTGGCCGATGGTCAGGCACGACTCAGGTGAAGGGGCCATGTTTCTAGAGACGCGTGTTCTACCTAACGAGTTTCGTTTCTATATGCCAAGTCGCCCTCGTCTTGTGATCTTTTTGTTTCTCTTCCGTCTTTAGCACCTTCATTATGATCTTCACTTCTTCTTCTAATTATTGACCTTACATTCTTTGCTTGAAGCCAAGCCGCCCGTTTTTTTCTCTACCTGCTGGGCAGACTTTTTCTCTTCTTTTCACCCTCGCTCAGTGCCGCGCTCGGCCGCCAGGTTGCACTTTAATCATTCTATAGCTCTATCGAGTCGCGTGTCTGTCGAATTCGACCTTGAGCGCCGCCGCCGCCACCCTTTGACGAATTGCTTCGACTGCAGGCCGGACTTCGCGTTACGTAGCTATATAATTTAATCGATACTCAATCAACATTCTATTCGAAAATCACACCAGAAACTAAAAAGTCAAGATGATTTGGTTTACCGCAGCCGTGGCGTCCCTGCTTGCTGTTCAGGTGTATGGCGCCCCTGGAAGCATTGTGGGAGGGTTGTTAGGCCCGAGCAGGCTATCGTTGGAGAGAAGAATGGAAGATATGGCTTACGGGACGTTGGAAAGACGGCAGACAACAAGTGCACCTTTAAATATGACGCAGTGGGACACCGATACTCTTGACGCCTGCATGGCAACACTTTCCACACTGCCTAGTGCTAGTAATCCCTCTGGCATGGCGGTTTGCTACAACTTGGTCCAACTCGACACAAATCTAGGGACCTTTATGGCCGACTTGCGACTCTTTGAAGTATCAACGCCTTCAGGAGCTTTCGCGGGTATCCCTCCGCAACAGATGCAAGGCGGAGTTGCATTCCATGGAGCAACTGCTTCCCAGGTAAATGAAAAGCAAGTGAAATCCCGCGACACCAAAAGAGAGAATCTCGCCAAGCGTCAAGCTTCTGCCCCTACTTTTCTTCGGACATATATGATTGTTGGTCGGATTAACCAGGATCAGATGAATCCACCCATGACAATGTATGGTCTTTGCATCCTTCTACTGGTGGCCACTCCGCTAATGCTGTACTTAGGGAGAAAATAGAACCCTTGGTGATGCCAATCTTCACGCTTACGGCCAAGGACGCCACGGGCCAGACCGTCACCACAAACGTTTCTTCCAATGAGGCGGTGTTCGTACATGGCATTTTCTCCAAGGAAGTTGTCTTGTCGTCCTTCGGCATGGCATCCCTTGCCGTTCAAAACGCCACAGCCGAGAACAAAGCCGGCAGGGTCGCATTCGTTCTTCCGGGAGTCAATATCCTAATCTTTCCGACTGGCTTGGTCATCACGAGTATCTGGATGGTGGCAGGAGTGGCCGCTTACGGCTATGGTACATATGAGCGGTACAACTACCGCGAGTCATATCGGAGAAGAAAGGCCATGGCCGGGAGCAAATCTTACGCAACGAGAATATAGCAGCTGTCTGAAGTCGACGATCAAGCAACTAGCGGCCCTTACGCCAGTGTTTGTTGTTTGTTCTACAATTTTGCACGATTTTCTGGAATGCCTCGTTACCGGCACGGCGGTCCAATTAATAGATGGTTTAGCTTCCTTTCCTCTGTTCATAAAGCTTTGTTGGCCCTGGCCTTAGGACCACGATACCCAAATACTATATATAATATTGTCACAGAGTGATCACTAAATGATTTGCCTTCGTAATTTTACTTACATGCTGACTGTATGTAGTAAGAGTTGAAACACTTCAAGTTCACCTTGTCGCGAAACAGAGCTCTTAGGAATAATATCAATCCGTATTAGGTGGATAAACCCCTGTATCTGGTGAATGTGGCTGTCCTCAGCCTCCTGCTGGCTGTGGTATTTCGTTCAGTATCATCTGACTTGGGGAATCCCGTCAGCTGAGCAGTTCGTGGCTGTGCCTGGGAATCAATAGGCAATCGATGCCTAGGTACTATTCCATGGCGAGAAAAGAAAATCGAGCCTTACGATGCGTTCGCTTTTATTTTACTCGTGGCGTTAATAGCCTCCCCTCTATTTGGTACACGATCTCGTCATACCATACCTTAGACTTGGATAATTCTTGTCCCACATGCCTGAGTAATCCGAATGTCTCGCCTTACCTTCAACCGGAGGAGGTAGCCAAATTGACAGTGCCGTGAACCTGGCTCATGGTTGATCCCGTGACCGCTCTCGCCATTGCGGGGAATGTCTCCCAGTTTCTCGAGACTGCCTACAAACTTACGTCACGGATCAAATTGTATTGCAGCAAATCGAGTAATGCCCCTACTGTATTTCATGAACTTTCAGTCCAGATTCCGATGTTGTGTTATCTTTTTGAGGACTGCCGGTCGCTCAAGGCCGAAAATGTAACGGATCCGGACAATTTGATACCCGTTCTCGACGGATGCCGACGTGTTATCGAGTCACTTGATCGCCTCGTTTCCTCTGTGCTCCCTGATACTGATGATACTATTGGCACTAAGGTTTTGAAGGGTGTAAAGAGTGTCAGTGTCGAGAACAAGGTATTAGAATTTAAGGCAGAGCTGGAGAGCTATAAGTCGACTCTCGCTCTTCACCTAAGTTTCCTCACGGCCAAGCAGACTCACGCTTCCGGTCCACAAACTCTGCTTCCTTCTTTTCATCATATTCCGTCCACGGGACGCTCCAGATTTGTCGGCCGTGAGGACATTCTTCAGTTCATCAGTCAATCACTAAACCCAGGAGGACGAGATCCAAGGATCGCTGTCTTGTTGGGCATGGGCGGCCAGGGGAAAACGTCATTGGCGCTGGAGTACTGCCGGCGAGAAATAGTCACTCGGCATTTCAAGTTTATCATTTGGATTGACAGTAGCTCTCCCGCCGCGCTTGAACGAAGTTTCGCTCAAATAGCAGAGAACCTCGCCGCTATCTCAGGCGACAAGCGGGCTTTTCCCAATTCCAGAGCTCACATTGGCTTTGTGAAAACGACGATCGAGAATAGTTCAGCTCCTTGGCTTTTTATCCTTGATAACTTCGACAGCCCGGGATTATTCAAGAATATTCTTGATGTTACGCCACACTCTGCCTTTGGCTCTGTGCTATTCACTTCTCGCCACAACGGATGTGCATCATTTGGAACTCCTATTCCCATCCCTGGCATGTCGCAAACTGACAGCACAGAACTTCTACTTCAACGTGTTGGTTATGAGCGTACTATTTCCAACCTAGAGCAAGCAAAGAAGGTCGTTGACATGCTTGGACACCTGCCCCTAGCTATAGACCAATCGGCGGCCTATATCAGATCGAGAAGGATCTCTCCAGCGGATTTCATTGATCATTACCAGAAGAGGAGGGAGAAGATATTGAGACACATCCCGAACGTATGGGACTACCATCGAGTTGTAGATGGCCGCGAAGAAGAAACACCAGTGTCTGTCTTCGGGACGTGGGAGTTGTCACTTCAGCAAGCCTTGGACCAGAGTCAAGACGATAAGGCGACAATGGATTTCCTAACCTGTGCCGCTTTCTTCAACAACCTGGACATTAGGATGGAAATGTTCAAGGCTTCGTTCGAGCGATCCAAGAAGCCTCTCGACTGCATGGCCCTGTTCACCATTGATGGCGAATGGGACGAACTGGAGTATCAAGATGCTGTGGCGACGCTTACCGACTTATCTCTATTACAGTATCGTAGTTCCCAGGGCATCATCGGCGAGGACGACCGCGAAGAGGGCATTAGCCTCCACTCATTCTCGCTTCATCCACTTGTAAGAGACTGGATCCAGCTGAGGATTCCTGCAGCTGAGAGGCGAGTGTACGTTGGTCGGGCGCTTGGGACACTACGACACTACATTGAGTCGGCTGGCAACGACTACCAAAATTGGACTCTGAAAGAACGAAGAGCGGCGATGTCTCACGTCGATGCATGTATTGAAGCACAGGCGAAGTTTGCTCGAAGTTGGGCGGATGAGGAGTACGGCAACAATAGGGACGCATGGGTTGTCATTTGCAACTTCTACGTCAACGATGGACGATACCTAGAGGCCGAAGGTATCTGCAAACAAATGTTGGAATACGACAGGAGGATAAATGGCGAGTCCAGCCAGGCATTCATAGACTCTGAAATTAGGCTTACCGATGTCTATTTGCTCCGGGGGACATATAATGAGGCAGAGGATATTATAGTCCGACTCCGCCCTAGTATTGACAAGTGTCCTGTCCAGATGAACGTATCCTTGTTCAAGAACCTCGCAAAAATACTCTTCAAACAGGGACGCTACGACGAAGCTGTGCCCCAATACCAAGATGTGCTAGCCCTACAGGAGAGTTTTCTCTCGAAGGAACACTTAGAAGTCATGGATACACGCCACCTTCTCGCGCAGGTTTTTCGCAACCAAGGTAGACACGTCGAGGCTATTGACCTTTACGTAGATATCCTTGAAGCATACCATTCAGCCTCTCTCGACGATCATCTAGGGGCTCTGCAGTGTATGGTTGATCTCGCTGGCGCGTATCGAGCTTTGGCGCAGTACTCTCGAGCCGCTGGATATTACGATCGTGCGATTGCAGGTGTCTCTGCCCGACTAAGCCCCGATCATCCCATTGCGCTGTCCACTCGTCTCGTTCGTGCGATTAACTTGCGCGAGCTTGGTCTCAACGAGGAGGCTGAGGACGCCTTCCGCGACATCGTCGAACGGTTCGGAAGGATTCTAGGACCGTTTCATCCGGACACGCTCAGAGCCATAATGAATTTTGCTATTCTATACGATCGCTCAGACCGACCGGCGCGCGCTGAAGAGCTCTATCGAGCTGCCCTCACTGGCCGTGAGCAGATCATGGGAGTCGATAATCCGTATACCATGCGAACTGTCGAGCGTCTCGTCAGTCTCCTGTGGTCACAAGACCGTTGCGAAGAAGCCGAGACCCTCACGCTGCGAATCCTTCATGCTCAACGCAAATCATCTCTTGAGCAAGATATGCTAGCTTTGAGGATCGAAAAGAGTGAAATAGATGAGAAGAGACCGTACCGACCGGTTGAGATCTTATTCCAGCGTGCTGTAGAACGGGATAGGAAATTGTTGGGCGAAGCACATACGGACCGTATCGAGGCAGAACGGTCATTAGCCGCTGTTTATATTAAGCAAGGCCGGGACACTGAGGCAGCTGACTTACAGGGATTGGTGGAATGTGGTATGGAAGCAGCCCGCAAGAAGCTCGAGTTAGCGCCGTCCGATGGACAGAAGCTTTCAGAACCACCGCCACCGTATTCTTTATCAGAAGGAAGCAAGAACTGATCGAAGGTCAGGCTTTTCAAGCAGCTCAATATTGCATTCACATATACGCTTTTCGCAAAGGGGTAACGCACATCCGTTTTTGTCTCAAAGCGACCATTGAAGCCATCGATTGTATATGTCAAACAACACTTATGGATATAGGCCATAGTTACGAGTTTACGATAGAAACTGCTTGTTTGGAAGACTGGCAGTAATACTTCCACCCGAAGATTTTTTGACGGTGTCATGGAGCTGTTCACCGTTATACCCGAACGCTAAATCGAGTCTCCTTGAACTGGAACCGCCTCTGATATGATAGCCCCTTCTCTGGCGTGCTGGTCTATACTTGTTGGAGATGGCTTTGGTAATGGATTCAGGGTTCATACTTCGAATCGATTGTTTCATTAGAGATCTAGACTTCTGTGCTGATAGTCGTCGTTGGTTATGAGCTTAGAGAGATGTTTCCTAGCGACTATATAGAATCTAGCTCCAGTCGGTCATCTGAGGAATATGCCCTATTTATCAACGCAGTATTCCTTATAGTCGAAGGGGCCATCAAGGTCTTGGTGGACGGTGAAAGGCTGAAGCTGATCGGTTGACCGATGCCATGAAACCATAGGTGTAGAAGCTTCGTCACAAATAAAAGAGCTAAGTCAATAGTCTCGCCGGCTAAGGAGCAATGGATGTTTCGGTTCAACGGCAAACCCGCTATACTTGGAAGAAATGTATTCGGTTTCTGGTTATTGAGAGTCTAGACCAGGAAGTTGAGGGGTCACATTGATAGTCAGACGTGGGGACTCCATAATGCTTGGTAATATAGAAGGAAACCCTCACAGACTATCTCATCCCTTGACCAACCTCCGGCAAGTTTGAACAGTAAAACAGGGTATCAGAGCTGTAGCAAGATTCTGTGTGTGTAGGATAAGTGGGTGGGGTGAAAGGTGTGGAGCAATATTGATCTAGCCCACCCCCTATTCTGGGCGCTCCAAATGTGATGCACTCCGCTTCGGGCCATGTGCCGATGCAGTGTCCTCTATTTGGTCAACACCACGTGGGTTCGGACTACCAGGTTTAAGTCGGGTACCTCCGTCTCAACTACTCTTTACTCTAGTAGCGACTCATTTTACCGCTGAATGTAGTGTAGTATAGCTTGAGTCAATAGCGCCGCGTTCAGCTCGGTTAACAACGTGTACAACGCCACATGCGGCTCACAACGATGACAAATGCCCAACGACACTTGACCTAGTGTCAGGGCACCGGTATAACACGTTCAAATACAATAATACTAAGGACTGTCGCGGAGAGCAGATCAGATTTGGGGACGTATACCTGTCTATCAGATTGAGATATGTATAACGCAATGCACCCTAGCAGGTGAGCATGTGGGGTGGTGGTCTAAAGAGAGGAAGAAGAAATAGTCTCACGCTTCCAAGCCAAAGAGAGTGTGGAGGTCAAATTCAGATTGAAGACGCCGATCCCATGCTCTAGATGGATACTGATAGAGTGAATGGGGGTAACTTGACTACTCGAGTAGGCTCACAGGTAATAGAAAATATGACACGGCGAAGACGACTTAATGGCCTGAGCGTCGGAATAGGAACTTGAAATGTATTGGATGGGCCTCAACGGGCATAGCTCTGCGGTACTGAGTGAGCTGACACTATGTGTTGATGAGTCTATCTGGAACCTGGACATCCCAATGCAACGCAAAATCCCGCAGGATGGGCTGCTCGTGGCTGTGTCTATACTATCAGAGAATAGTGCCATTGACTTGTTGGACCGACAGTCACGAGCCACGAACCGCCCAATTGTCCTCTCACAGTTAATGCTTCCGAATTTCCATAGTGATCGAGCCCAAGGCGTCTCCGTTGAAATCAGCACCCCAGTTCGTGACGCCCCATCCTTGAGCTACGTCGGTGATGGTAAACTTGTTGGCGCTGCCCCACGGGCACGAATAAAACACCTTGGCAACTTTTTGATCCAGTCCGCCCGTCTCCTTCTTGGTCCAGATCTCGACGGTCCCCTCCATGCCGGCCCATTCGTTCTGTTTCCCGGTTTGCCCGTATGCGTATGAAGTCTGGGGTCCGATGTCCTTGGCCTCAATGTCTTCGTACTTGATGCGGTTGCGCGTGCTGGTGTCTTGGGTGTCGGCAAATGGCCAGCCCCAGTGCGAGCCCGTGTCAGGAAACTTAAGCTTCAAAGTCGCATCGAAGGTCTTGTTGGAAAACCGAAGCAGAGCCCACTGTTTCCAGCCCATGATTGCAAGTGCTCGAGGGATAAGATTTCAGGAGTAGTGATTGTGATAGTGTGAATGGATAGGTGTGAGATGAAAGAGTTGCTCAAGTTGCTGTTGATTGTGCTTAGTGATATCTCTGTTTGGAATTCCGCGGGCGATTCGATGGGTATATATACCTGTTCAAGAGGTCAATACCTTCCCTCTTGGAAGCTTGACCGGTCTCTAGCGGATATACCGACATAATTGTTGGACACTTAAGTTGTAACTTCGGCGTTCTGATCAGCTGTGATCGGTGTTCAGCTATGGCCTCAAGCCTAATAGGAGAGAGGCCCTCGTCTATCCATGCCTAAGTAGTCTAGCCTAGGATAATTATCGAGAATTGCTTCAGCTATGCAATGTCACTTGGCTGGCTGACGTTCTAGCTAGGTTTAGTCTGCCGACGCGCCGCCTTGTTCCAGGAATTTGAACAGTATATTAGGCTAGACTAAGCGATGTGCCACTTTGTTCGGGGTAACCGACGATGATGTTCCACTTCCTACCGGAGTAGTTGATCATAAAATTGGGCTAGAACATAATTATGCAACTTGACTTCCCATCACCGGATCTCATGTTGAAATCGGGTTAGACGAAGGATGTACCACGATGTCCTTTATGAGCTGAATACGACGATATTGGGGGAGAACCTGGACTAGTGGGCTTCGCTCCAGAGGCGCTGATCATGAGGACATCGGAGCAACCCTTAACTTTGACGGGTTTGAACCAATTTAGCCAGGCTTGTAAACATGCGGGCCTTTGTACAGCTATCCTGAAGACGGGAATCTAGACCACTACGTCGATATTTGGGCGTTCGATAGTCCACACTGACTATGATTTGAGGCGGGCTGGATGGTTAAGAGTCTTGAGAGGCTGACTGAGGTGACTGAGGAGCACTAACGAAGCACCAAAGGGCATCGATAGCTGGCAACCAAACGATAAGTGGAGGAGAGGTTGGTATAACAATATGTTACAATATATATAGTTGGATGCAGCTGCTCTATCAGAACAAGAATGAAGAAAGACAATCCAGATCTTTTTCAGAAGGATCCTATTCACCCAAATCATTTCGTTTCATAGTTGACATCTCATCAAACCTCTTGATCACTTTGAACGATTAGCATTCAGAATACAATACCGCGTCTTACTCCATATTGGTAAAAGGCTGTTGCCAGTCAGAACAAGATGTCTTCCTGTAAGTACCTCGATTAATCCATCCTATTCTCAGGAAATAATAGATCTGATGAAAGACAGTGAACCTACCCGAAAAGACGGTGGCACGGCTTAATGATGGCTTTCACGTCCAAGTCCTCTTCATCAACCAAATCAGCGGCGCCAAAGAGCCAAAGGCTACAATCAGCTCTCTGAAGTTGACCGAACATCGCGTAGCTGTGGATGTTACCTTGAAACACCTCCGTGATAATCTAGGGAAGAAGGTAGACTCAAAATGGGCCTTTTGCTTTGGTAACTGTGCTCCAGTTGAGGACTCAAACGGGTTGCTCTACTATCTCACCCTAGATGAGGTCAATGTGAAGAATCTTCAGATCCCGCCTCCACAGGAGAAGGATAAAGCAGTCGTTGAAGCTGCTTCTCTCCCAGTGTTGACTGTGTACATGTCCGTCGGTAACGCCATGGCTCCTATCCCTAAAGGGTTTGGGGCCGAGTGGGCGGGCAAGAACCCTGCCGACTTGACCTTGTCAGACCGGAGCCAGTCTGCCCTTACAGCGCCCGATCTGAAAGATGTGAAGGCAGAATATCTAAAAGAGGCTGCTTGGGCAACTAAATCTACAGCACCTGGAGGACCGGGAATGCTTGATTGCGTTGTCGACTTCTCAGACTCAGATTGGGACAAGATCATGATGCTCAACAAAGTACTCTACGCTTTCGATATTCGGGGGAAGATCCTGGAGATTACCAACGCCAGACTTCCAGCCTTTGAACTCAAGACGCCTACAGAAGGAGAACTCGGGATTCCCGGAGCGCATCTCCGCCCATTTGTTGAGATTCATGACACGCCCAATATCGATCTCACCGAAGTGAGCTCAGAGTTTCAGAAGTCTCTCGTCGACAATGCTTTTTCATCTAAGTCCCTGCAAGCAATGGCAAGTGGTGGCAGCCCTATGTTCTCTGCTAGTGTAACTGCAGGGGTAAAATCGGAGTCTTCAAGAGGCACCGGATCTAGCGAGGGGGGAGGAAAGAAGGAGTATTATGCGACATACAACTTTCCTCGCGTCAGGTTATATTTGGATGAGAACACTTTAACAGTGTCTAAGTACTGCGAGGATGCATTGGTGTCTCTCCAGGCACAGCCAACCGTCGAAAACCTGCGCATATTTCAACGTCGATTCGGCGTAATTTTCGCGCAGGAATCTATTCTCGGCGGCAGGCTGGAAAGTACTAAGGCCGCGAAGGCGATTGGGAGCGCCCAGAATCAATCTGACAAGGATGCTTTTAAGGCTTCCTTGGGTGCTGCTGTGTCATATGGCCCTGTCACTGCATCAGCAAATACTACCTCGGAGACTCAATCCAGTCATGCGACAACCAGCGGCGTCAAGGAAGCTAGTTCAGCTATTTCATACACGGCAAGGGGTGGAGATACCCTTCTCTGCGCAGAGTAAGTCATTATATGTCAGCCGTCGAATCTCGTATTCTCTGCTAATCATTGATATCAGTCCCGCAGCTTGGGCTGCTACTGTTGCAGTCTGGAGAAATTGGCGAGTTATTCAGGTACGATTGCTATACTACCAATACAGCCATTGCAATCAGAGCTAACTAATCAACGTGTTCTCAGCAAAACGAGCCTGTCACTCTTCAAGAGCTTCTTGGACGCTTTGATAAATTCAAGTTTGTACCGGAGCTTTTCGCATCAATCCTGACTAAGGCTCCCCCACCGCCGGTGGTCACCCCTCCTCCTGTTCCGGACAAGGTGTTCAACCCGAACGTCCCATGGACAGAGGCCACAAAGATCAGGCTCTGGATAGGCCAGCAGCAAGTTCCTTCATGGACATTGGCCATAAGGGATGGCGATCCGGCTAGCGAAGCCGCTCCACCACGCAAGACCGTGAGCACTATCTCGTCATGAGAAAATGTATTTATAATACTGACTCCAAGATGCCTAGTTATTGGGTGATTATCCTCTCTTACTATTCAAGGATGACACCTATAAGACGCCAGGGAGAGACGCAAACACTGTCTATGTGACCAAAGCCGACGGCGTCCTCAGGCAGCAAACCAACAACAATGGTCCATTCCGCTTCTCCTTCCGTAAGGAGGGCGCTACTGGGATTTGGATGCCCCTGAGTAATGCTCAAATCTCCAACGGCGACAAGGTCACCTTATGGTGCCATTCTGTGGGTCAGGGAGGATGGAAGTCTCTGCATGAGCCCCCGTCAACGGCCTACCAAGCAGTCTTTAACAAAGGAAAGGGAGATCTGAGGATCAATACTTCAGACACCACATTCTCGAGCATTATCGGGTACGACCCAGCGATATTCGCCATAGAATTCGTTTAAATCCGCTTTCCCGGAACTCTTGAGAGCCCTAGACAGTAGCGAGTCTTACAAAACAGCCTTGCACTAGCAAGAAAGCTTTCAACCACGGCCCAACTCTATTTGATTAATAAGCTTAGATAGGACTCTTATAAATAATTTTATTATTTCGAATGTGAGCGATAGCACAAAGGCTCAATGCCGCTAGGGCAAATCCATATAGCCAAAACAGCTGTGACACAGTATTATTTGACTTCCCCCCGTGTCAGTGAAAACACGATCATAGCGTAACTGAAAGTTCAACACCAAAGTCTAATTGACGTGTATGACCTCAATAGCCCTCTAGTTCAAACTCTCTTCAAAGTCAAATGCCAAGAAATTAGCTATATTAGAGCAAGGCAAGCCACGCTGCCATTTCCAACATAAACTAAACAGCTTCACCATGCCGGATTCGAGACCCATTATAGGCCCCTAGTAAAAGGTAATATAATACTAAATGTTGAGTCTAGCGTATAACACTATATATGTCTAATGTAATATGTCCTCCTTTAGGCCAACAGATCACGAAAAACTACCTCATAATACCCACACTTCCCTGAAATAAGATCTTTTAAGTAGAGAAGTCCTTCAGTAACAGTGATAGATCGTCTGGGTTTTGATCAATGTATCCAAGATCCTCAAGAGTATCGAGGGACATCTGAGCATACTTGGTAGCAGTAGCTGTATCGCGCGCCTTCCAGTAGAGTCGGGCAATGACTTCGTACTGCGAGGCCACCATGGTGGGAATGTCCTCAGCTTCCACCAATGCAAGAATTTCGTGTGCCAAACGCACCGCGACGGAGCCATCCCACTCGGCAATAGCCTTAAGGATGTCCTCTTGCAGGGCCGCAATTTTCTCTCGTCGGTAATCTGATGCTGCGATCTCGGTCTTCGACGCCGTGCAGAGACTACACTTGCACTTAAACCCCCAACGCCGCAGAGTATTCTGTCTCTTGTCTCTTGGGTGGTTTAGAGGGATATCTGGGTGCGGGTTACTCAGTCAGCGAACGCGGTTAGCGAATATATTGAGGAATGGGGCTTCCGCACAGCTGATGGTGATTTCTTCTCCTATATTAATATCCCTAAACGCAACGACTCTCACGTCGAAGCTAGTCGGGCTAAACCTTACGAATGCGCTGTGCGATGTTAATGTTAGGTTTGCTCTTAGCAAAAGGCCCAAGACTCACTTCGGTTTACAAGCGTGGTTGATTCTCTAAACCCCTGTGAGTATATTCTAGCAAACATATATGGACTCGTATGGACTCACCGAAACTTCTGGGTACAGCGCCATATGAGTATCACCGCCCAACGTATACGAGAACGCGTTCGTACTGAGGATGTCTTCTATAATATCAGAGGCCGTGGTACTCGACCTGCCAAGCTCGAGCACCGCGTCCGGGTCTGAGAGCTGCTCAGCCGCTAGATGAAGGAGTTGATGTCCGTTCTGCTGCTGCACCGCTTTGGGGAATGACAGGTCGAGAAGCACGGTCGCCCAGTCCGACATCACGACTTCAGAGCGGGATATTTTTCGTGTGGCAATCACTCCCTTCCCTTTGGGAGGCATGTCAACAACTTCGTAACATGGTGTGGTGTGGTTGTTATTACGCCTATGGGGGAGCTCCGCGTTGAGCATCTCAGCGCTCAATGCCGCCGTCCCGGGCTTCGTGATGATACTGATGCCTTGGTTTCCATGTTGCGAATTACTGTACACACAGTACTTCGACGTTGGATCCCTCTCCGCATCTAGGCAATCGGGGCGGTGAGTCCAAGGCGACCAGTCAATGGGCTGGGGCCCGATACTCTCGTCGATAGGAGACGGGCACCGGAGTTGGCCATCGCGCCACAAGGCCGGTGGTGGGTTGGTGAGGCAATATTTTGTTGCTATGCCCGTATTCTCAGTTAGTACTGGAAGCGCACTGAAGAGGAAGGAAATGATGATTGTCGCTTGAGATGAGCTATTTATCTGTCTATATTGTGAGTTCTTCATATTTGCGAAGAGCTGACCAGTTCGATCGGAATAAGCACAGACTGAAGGGTTCACAGGACTTCTTAGGGAAAATGAGGTACCTTTGCTACCCATATAACACTATGATAGCATGACATTTCTTAGGTAAACTTAACCTCCGTATCTGAACGCGCAAACACGGTCGAGTTGAGCCGCGATGTAGTCGTATTAGCCAAGGTACAACCCAGCAACGGGATCCTGAGAGTTAGGAAGAGTTTCTCATTGCGATCTGCGCTCTATTCAATTACTCCTCTTAGTATGATCAAGCAGTTTCTAAAGAGATTTGGACCAATTGCCATCATGATCAGTGTAATTATGTCAGCCCCTATTATTGCGCCAACTAAGATCAGCAGTGCCCGCCACGACATGTTCATCTATTTGAAGAATTCATCCTGGCGGGCGGCAGCGGATTACCCCGTTGACGTTCTATTTCATCTCGAGGTTAGAAGGTACACCACGGAGAACTGCTCTCCAAAGCCATCTTATTAGCCGCTCCGTCCGTGAAAAGTAGGTATTACCAAGCTCGACCGAAATGGGAATTACACCTGGCCATGCCGCTTTTAGCCTGAGCTATGCCCCATTTTTGCATAACTTTCAGTGTGTTACGCCGTAACGGAGACGTTGCAGCTTTTCTTCTCAGCATAATATTCCTAGGCGACTTCTCAAGAAGTCGCTCCTTGGCAAATGGCCAAGGCTTATAGTTTAGTAATTTATCCCAGTTTAGCTCATAACAACATATACGACTTTATTTGCTCCTCGTTTGTTCTTTTACTGTCTCATTTTATGCCTATCATGGAAGCCAACCTTAAGATATAAACTTTTGGAAATTGAACGTGAGCTTGAAGAAGAAAGATGCTAACTCGAAGTAAGACGTTAGCGCGAAGAAGTAGAAGAGCTCGTTAAAGCATCACAGCTATAAACATTCTAACTATACCTCAAGGCTTGTTATAACCAATCCATCCTCAGCTACACAAGGTGAGGCAACTAGTCCAACTGGCTCCGACATTTCGAACGCGACACTGTTGAAAATGCGGTTCGGAAGTTATTCGACGAGTTATATAAAGACTCTACCCTGAGGTCTAATCTAGGTCTGCGAGGAAGTATTACCTTCGGAAGCCATACAAATCTCGGTGACGCTGATGCCGGCATCTCTCAGGGCATAGAAAGCCTATCTTTGGTGGCGACGGTACTAGAAGACCAGCGACTCCAAGGATCACTCGACGCAGAGCCAGGGGGGAAGGTCAACCTTGCAGACGAGTTTTGCATATATAAGGATGTACGAGGGCAGAATGTGCTGGTTGTCGCTATTAAGTATAAGCCCCTGCACAAGCTGAGCAAGGAGGAGATCTGAACTAGTCTACAGTCGGAAATCTATCCAGAGCGTGATGTAATCAACGTAGAGGACACCGTAGGCCACGCCGCGACGAGCAACCTAGAACTCATCCACCGTGCTGAGAATGGGGTAGTAGAATATCAGAAACCTGAGGCCATAAGCCACCCCCTGAGTGAGTATGAGTGCTTCAAGAGTAGAGGCAAAGGATCCCAATACGAGACCCGAGAGGCGAACCGTCCCTAGTTGAAGACTCGGTCATTTATTCTTGTGGCGTGAGCAACTTGGAATGTCTTCAGTTAATAACACTTGCAGCCTACCAATATCATCTGACGCCGCCATCGTTGATAGCGCCGGATGAAAGGAATGATGACTGGCGCTCCGAGATAGCCGATCCCTGACGCAATGGTGCTCACAACAGAGATAAAGGGGTTATCAGAAAACTCCGGTATCTTGGAGTAGTACTCCCCGAAGACACCAAAGGAGAGGGGGAAGCCTATAGGTATGATGGAGGGGCTGGAAGGTTATGCGCTGGCATTACCAACCTTGCTGTCGTCCACCCTCCTCTTGTTGAAGCTATACGAAGGCGAGTGCTCCATCGCAGTACAGGATAGGCATATTAATTCCAAATAACCGAGTAAGCAGTACGCCAGGTCGTAGTCTTCTAATGGTCTCCCCCAGGACCTGTTAAGTATTGCTCTTAGCATTTGAAAGTCTCGAACCTATGGGTTGAAACCGATTTAAAGATCCGACTCTGAGATAAGAGTAGTGAATCCCATATGAAGTGTGCTCATCGTCGAACTATCTACATTATTCTCCGCAAACATTCTAACAAGCCCTGCAAAATCCATCTCCTTGTTAATCCCCGCGCGATTCCATACTTCTCGCACTACTTTGCGCATAATCTGACCTCGACAGCGAGGATCATCAGCAGCGATTGCCAAATTTTCCGTTATCAGCGACATTCGGCAACAATCGACACTGCCCTCGTCTCTGTGGCCTTGTGAAATGGCGCTGATGTAGACCTGGCGATATTCGGCGAGAGTCTGGGGCGAGTCCTCCCATACTCCCCCGGGTTCGACGCCTTGCTCCATAGATTCCTCGTATCCGTACATGGCCGGGTCCCAGTCACGTGTGAGCCAGCCGGGATATCTTTCATTGCCGACGGAGCGAGGAACTGCGGCTACACCATCCCAGTCGATGATGCCCAGAAGTTCGCCTTCCTCCGACACGATGAAGTTCTGAATGTCGAAGTCGGGGTGAGCCAGAACAAAAGGATCCGTTTCATTAGGCTCGGGAATCCAACTGATCAGTTGCCGCAAGAGCGCCACGACACCTCTCTGAGTTTCATTCTTCTCGGGATGCAACTCGAGCATGAAGGTGTACCAAGCCTTTGTATCGCTGGACGGCGGTTGGCTTGCATATATAGGATCGTCGGCCGGATCTTGATGAACGAACCATCGATCAAGCATGGCTTGCTGGTCGACTCGGCGTGCCGGACCGGTTCCTGACAGAGACCAGCCGCTTCCATATACTGGGCTGCCACTATTTTGAAATGAAAATAGGGCTAATTGTACCAGTGCAGATGCGATACCCTGGAGTGCACGAGTTCTGCGCGCGCGATTGACCTCTAGGTCATGCCCCTTGAGCCTGTGTCCGAACCAGACGTCATATAAAGGAAGACCGGAAATATGGGATAATAAAATGTAAGGGCACCGGAGGGTATTTTCGGAAGTTGACGAGAAGTCTAGGACCTCGGGAACGGGAATCGTCGTCTCGCACTTGAGGATCTGCATAGTCTTGGCCTCAGCGCCTAGGGAGGACGCGGAGAGGTCATCCCACTTTTCCGGGGTACCATTGACGGGGATCTTGACGAGCCAGCGAAGGCCTGTGGTAAAGGTCAAGGGAAATAGAACATGGTAGGAACCGTAAATTGGCTCTCCAACCTCGGGCTCCTCGTCCGTATTAGTGTGTTGGGGATGAACGCGCTGGAAAACATCCCGCCCGAGTATGGGAAGCTGAGTTTTATCAAGTGCCGAGAGGACTTCAGTGAATACCTCAAACTTTTCATCGCTCTCGTTAACGTCCGTCATTTCGCTGTGCTGGGTTTTATGAGTAGTTGAATGTAGGTAAGAACAAAGTTGATGCCTTGTATCTATCTTTTAAGTCTAGCTAAATTGATCATAGCATGATGGGTAATATATGGTGATGATGGGATATATCCTTAAGCTTAAGAGACTATTACTCCAAATTAAGCCCACAATCAGCTCTCCAGGAATCCAATGTAAAATCTAACAGGCCGCTTAAAGCAAGGGTTTATTAGCGTATCCGTTCACTCGGGACGACGCGTCTCGGTATTTTTCCGTAATTGGCCAAGGAGCTTCGAGGCGGTGCATGTCATTGTTTGATTTTCGAATGTTTATTCGAATGTGCTATCCACATAATCTATTTACATATTCCTTCATGTTGATTGTATGTTACGGTATATAAGTCTAGTAAGAGCGGCGCAATCTATGTCGCTTCTTACCCCTACCACCATCCTCACCTTTACCATATGTACCGCCTCCTCACGAATGACGCTTTCTACGTCCTGCCTTACGTCTACGTCGCCGTCTCTGCCGGCCTTGGTTTTATTCTCGTACTCGACCCCCTGCATTAAAGAAGGTAAAGGCGGCGATAAGGACATCATTAAGCTCTCGTTATTAATTCGTATCAGAGCTAAGGGTCGGTATCTAGTCTAAGACTTTGAATAGATTTATAACAGGATGGAGATATGGATTATTGAGTATATACTATATACTATATAATGAACTGTTTGAGACACTGTGTGGAGGTTGAACGGAGCTCCATACTCTGACCAACATATATCAAGAAAGGTCAGTGGGGTAAAGAGAGGTTGAACTCTTCAGATTTTAGTTAACATCATATTAATACCACCCCTACGTTCTACGGCAGCCATCGTGAACCCTATGTCGGGAATCCTCTTGTACCTTAATAACATTCCCTTACACGATTTATCACGGCTGTGACCTTATATCACACCTCAACATCTCTTCCTTAGTAATTTAACAGTTTACTAAAATATTAGTGTTTAACTATATAACTAACGCACTCGCCGCGAAGCTATTAATACTATTATATTTTTTAAGGTGTAGTAAATATTCTAAGTAAATATTAAAGCAGTCTCTGAGAAGCTCTAAAATAGTATCTATTCATCATTAATTTATTAGCGACTATAGCCTCCCGTATTATTCTGATGTGCATATAAACCTCGTTTCAAGAAATCATTTTAAGGTCTATAATGTCTGTTACAAAGTCCGCTAATACGGGCTGTTACTAGGACTGTTTCTTTATGCATAACTTTTTCATAAATATTTTCCTCAGTCAAGTGACTGAGGATAAACTGAGCCGAGCCCTGAGCAAAAGCAGCAAGTACGCTAAGCCTGATCTGTCGCGTCTTTTGCTCTGATAAAGCCTGGTACGTACCTTGGACCCGTTGCCGATCGCCGGTTAGACGGATGTAACACCCGTAACAGTGCCGACTTCCGTTCCCTATCAACGGGCCTTTCCCTTGTAGCATGTCACGAAATAAGAGAGAGAATCTAATCGCTCCTCTTGGCCAGCGGCTAAAAGCATTGATGAGTTCCTTGTATGAAGTAGAGTTGATGAAGCTTTATGCGGACCGCCTCTATACATGATACAAATTAAGTAGGTATGACGGGAAGAGATCTGCACAACCAACGAATAAGACGCAGAAACTTTTCAACTAGTAGTTTTCTGTACCTATCAATGTTGTCATATAACATCTAGTAGAGAATGACGTGTGATCATTCGAGTATACGCGGTTAATGACATGCTAGCACTCTTCATCCATGTGCATCTCAGTATTAAATGCGTCGCTAGAGCCCTACATCTCTATAAGCATGTCTTTATGTTAGATTGGATCAGGCTCACTGCAATCTGTCATTTATTAAACCAAAAGATCACACGTGAAATTTTTCCTTGCTACCTGACACATGCGGTCACAAATTGGCTTTATCATGAGAGTTCGTAAAGACTGACCAACAGTGGGCTTTCCCTTCATTCTTTTAGTAGTAGAAGGATTGCTCACACTTCTTTCGGTAAGAAATATGTTCCTCTAAATGGTCACGTGGAGTTCGCTCGAAGTCCGTAAATGTTTGTTAAGAGATAACGTTGTTCGGAACACCTGACCCAAAACATTGTCGTGACTACTGCTGGTGTGCCTGGCAACGGACAGCTATCGCCTTGGGCAGAGCGGTTTGAGAAGAAGGCAGGCTTGTCTGTGGGCAGGCAGAACAATGATGTATATTCAGGTCTTGCTCCGGATTAGACACGCCTAGGGCCGAAGTATTACGACATCCTACCCGCTACGGATCATGCTAAGAATCCTCCATCCGAGCTCGACGACTTAGATAGACTACTACTTAGCTCCGGTTCCCAGCTTGCGATACCGAGGTGGTTGACAAGCTGGCAAGTTGCTTCTCTGAATAGCTTTGCTATACTTTTCAGAGTGATTTGGTTGCACCCCAGGCGGACACAACGATAATATTTAAAGTAGAATAACAGACGATGATAGAAGAAATTCTGTCTCAGCAATTACCATGCTTGGACTTGTGACTAACCCATGTGTCCTGGAGACACACGAAGACGCTATCTCAAAGATTTATGAACTTGAAAGAATCAGAGTTGACGAATCAAAATAGTAATTATCCATTCCTGCGCGGGGATCGATGGTACGACAATTGGAATACTAAATGGAGCGTGGATGATGATAAGGTGATAAGACTTGGGCAGTGTTAAGAGTTTCAATCGAGTTGGTAAACCGCATCCTCAAAGCACTCATCGAGGATAGACATAAAACATGAATCTAAGGGATTTCCAAACAATCAGCCAATACCTCAAAACTAGCCTTGTCCAGGCTGCAGACAATATTATATGGCCGTTTCGAGCTTTGTAATCAAATAAAGACGAGGTTGCCTGTGCATGTGCGGCAAATTCGCTGGTTGCTGATATGGATTGGCATATAAGTAAAGACTAATTTCTAGCCCATTTCCCCGGTACTATGGAGGACGAGTATCCCAAGCACATATCTCAGAATTGGGCTGTGTGTGTCATCAGTTAGTACACTCGATGTTCTATGTTTTTGTATTGATCATTGAGATATTAAATTACCTGACAAGTTACCAGGATTGATGATGATGGCCTCAACTCCCCTATGAGAGAAGGATAAGAAGATCATGACTAAAGTCAAAAGTATGGACGGTAGACTGGTCCCTAGGAGATATGCTCGGTCTAGTAGCTATATAGAACCCATTGAAGTCCAATTCCGCCTAGATGAACCAAGGATCTCTATCTCAGTAAGTTGTTTGACTGGTTAGGACCAGGTAAAGGGAAGGTACCGCTATCCAAATACTCACAGGGCAGCTATATCGTTGTGACTCGCGATCTTCTGCGTCACCTAACTACCAATATGTATGTTATATCTCTGCTATGGCTTTGGAAAATCTAGATGACAATGATCATAATATCATACGAGCGGATGGAGCTGACTAAAATCGAGGGTGATATTAGCCACAATGGGAACTGGAGCTCGCGTTGGCCGTTCGTCAAGCCAAAGTTTCAATCCATATGGGGTACCTCTTATGTAGCCATGGAGAATTGGCGTCAAATCAAACCTAAGCGAGCGAAGCGTAGGTTGCAATTCATTCCAGATGAGGATGCGGTCACTCCGCCTTCGGATATCAATAAGGACTTCCCAAGCTGGTTGTCGCCTAACGGATGCACAACGAGTCCGTGATTCCTGAATCTCAAGGGAAGCTGGTATCCTAACATGCTCAGATGGAAGAGTGTGATGAAGATAACAGGTCGACTTGCTTCACCCAGGGCTGGGCCTTCATGTGGCCGATATCTTAGGTTGCCATCTAGAGCGAAGGATAGTTCAACAACTCGTTGCTGTAATATATTGACTTTGAAACCTACTTACTGCGGCAGAACCACAATCAGATCGAGCCAGCCTATCACTGTTGGATGCGTTGATATTTGCACTTCTCTGAATGTTACGGAGGCTTAGCAAATCCTTTGCTAATGAGCAAACTCTGTCGCTCTGATGGACTTTGAAGACAGAGGTCTTTACACACAAGTCGCCAAGATAACTAAAGGACCGGGATACTAGTTGAGGTAATGAGGGGTGGACAGGGATTGACGTATTGTACAATTTCCTGTCAGCATCAACAGTCAACAGTTCAGTTTCGCCGCCGCTTTCGCAATCGTTTCTTGTTCTACACAGCATACAGTTAATACCCTGGAACATTTCAACCGTTTCGGCAGCGTTTAGCTTTGCATTTCCTGCTAATGATCAGCTATTTCTCTTTCTTTACTCCAAACATTGTGTTTGCGCCTGCGGCTCTGGCAGCTAGATATTGCCTTGATGCAGTGCTACCCTGATACTAGAGCTTACCTGCACGTAAGTAGTCTTCTCTGAGGGTGGGGAAATGAGCAAGCCACTCGGCAATGCCGAGTCGGTACTGCAGTACCTAATGAAAACGAGGACGTCCTGGTTTTACACATTTATTGACCGTTATATTTGTTACCTACGGTAGTAACCCTATATGCCGTTTATGATTATAGTATTATCTATCTTGAAGCTTAGGAACTAGTATTATACGAATCTCTGCATTGATGATACCCTGCTGCGCTTTTCGAATTCAACGTATCGAATACGACCAATGCCTTATAACTCTTTACTTGACAGATAATAATAAGTATCAGCTCATAGGTCTTCTTGCCGCGCCGGGTTTTTTCTGCTCACGAGTTGCTTTACTACAGACGGCCTAGAAAAGCCTTTACTAGAGCGGGACGCTACTGAAGTCATGCTATGCCTAGATTTATTTAAGCTTACACAGGCTTGGCAAGCCTCTCTTGTTGCCGAGAAAAGCTTATGTTGACATTTCCCTGTTGTCCAAAGTTCTGCGTGTATTATTCAATTATTTAAATATACTATTAGAAACGCAAAACCACCACTACCATCGCTTTGAGTGGTGCTTCTTCGGCTTCACCTCGTGCTACACCAACCTTTCTGTTCGTTGCAAACGTTTTTCTGGGAGCTGGCTTGGGACATCCTAGTTAGTGTAGAACCCCAGTCCTGCACGAAGTGATTGTGGGATCCAACTCGTGGAGACCCCGCACGTGAAAATACAGTGCATTGCTGATCAGTACTGTATAAGGAGTAGTGTTGTTTATTTCTACATACAGTAGCTTAGAGCTCATACTGTAGTATGCAGCCAGGGGGTACATCATACCTAGAAATAGGAGATGGAGCGAATAGACGAAGACAAGGGAAACATATTTCACCGTCAATGACTTTAGGTACAGCTCATTGTCCTCATTCCTTTGTTTTTTGGAGGTGGATGCCGGCCGAAGGCTTCTTCGAGAGTAACATAGCGTCTTGTTACTTCACGTAGCTTGCCTGACTTGGCTAGAGCTGCAACCTGATATGGAGATAGACCGCCTAGCACATCTTACGCATTGCACCGGCATTGTAGTCGGTACTGTAGGGTACCCCAACCTCTTGGTCAATGTAGCTAGTACCCGTATGCCGGATTTCGAAAAGTTCTGAAAGGCCTCGTGAGGGGAAGACAAGGATAACGAGAACCGTACAGTTACCCCGATCTGATCCTAGCACCCAGTATTACTGTAGTGCCAATGAGATCAAGATCTACGAAACCAGGACCCCGAAAAATGGTTAGTCTAGACTAGATAAATAATACATAAGATAGAGTGCCGCTGCTCTATCTCACCGCCGGTGTAGTAGATGAGAGTCTCCCTCTCGTGTCTTTGAAATCGTCAAAGCCTTTCTCCCGAGATCTCTTCTCAAAATGGCTGGCGGCGTCAAGAAACCCGTTAACATCTTCAAGTTGAAGGATCTGAACGAGCCAAAGGGCGTCTTCAACTGGCGTCTCTGGTTCGCCGTCGTCTCGTTCGGACTTCTGGGTGCCGCGCGCGGCGTGGACGAGGGTCTGATCAGCGGCGCCTTTAACTCCAAGACTTTCCAAGCCTCCATCAACTACGACAGCTACGATGATACCGCGCAGGCAAATATCAAGGCCAATGTTTCGGCCATGGTGCAAGTCGGCTCTGTCGCTGGTGCCCTGATAGCGTTTGTGATCTGTGACCGCATCGGCCGTATTTGGGCGACAAGACAGCTCTGTGTACTATGGATCATAGGCATTGCTATCTTTATGGGACATGGAAACAGCCTCGGTGCCGTGTATGCGGGCCGCTTTATCGCCGGTCTTGGTGTCGGTCAGACGCCCGTTGTAGGGCCTATATACATTGCTGAGATCGCGCCCGCGTCTATCCGTGGCCTTTGTACCTGCGTCTTCACCGGTTGCGTGTACGTTGGTATCGTGCTGGCGTACTTCACCAACTACGGCGCGCAGATCAACCTCGGGGACACTACGAATGATCGATGGGTAAGTGAAGACGCCGGCCTTGGGGCACGACCCCTGCGAAAAGCCTTACGTTCTTTGGTACTAATTGGAATATCTTGTAGCTTGTGCCGACAAGCCTTCACATCATCTTCGCTGGCCTAATTTTCGTTCTCACCTTTTTCCAAAAAGAGTCGCCGCGATTCCTCGTTAAGCAAGGCAAGCATGAGGAGGCCCTGCAAACGATGGCGTACATTCGCCAGCTCCCGCCAGACCACGAGTACGTCGTGCGCGAGATCACCGAGATTCGTGCCGCGCACGAGGAGGAGATGGAAGCCACCATGGGGTCGAGCTGGACCGGCGTACTCAAGGAGATGTTCTTGATCCCCAACAACGCCTACCGTCTATACCTTGCTCTCTCAGTGCAGGTGCTATCACAATGGAGTGGTGCGGGCTCGATTACGCTGTATGCACCGGATCTCTTTGCGCTTTTGGGCATCAAGGGGACAAACGAGTCGCTCCTTGTAACTGGCGTGTTCGGCATCATCAAGTTCGTCGCGGCCCTGCTCTGCGCCCTGTTCCTCGTCGATGTCATCGGCCGCAAGCGTGCCCTTCTCATCGGCATCACGCTCCAGGCCATCTCCGTTACCTACATAGCGGGCTTCCTGACAGCGGTACCGAAGCTGGGCATCGACGACGACTATGTGCTCCCCCGCGCCGAGGCCGCCGCTAGCCGTGGTGCTATCGCTATGATCTACGTCTCGGGCTTTGGCTGGGCGCTCGGCTGGAACTCGATGCAGTACCTACTGACGGCCGAACTGTTCCCTCTGCGCATCCGTGCTGTCTCGACCTCACTCGCCATGACGCTACATTTTGCCAACCAATATGGTAACTCGCGCGCCGTCCCCGTCTTGCTGCTCTCCACCCCCTTGGGCGGTATAACGCCAAAGGGCACCTTCTGGTTCTTTTCCGCCGTTACCGTGCTCGGCGGTGCGTGGGTCTGGTACTTTGTGCCCGAGACCGCCGGTCGTTCGCTCGAGAGTATGAACCGCCTCTTCGAGCTCCCTTGGTACCAGATTGGTCGTCATGGTAATGAGGATGCTGATCGGTTGGATGTGGCGCTCAATGAGAAGGAAGGTAACGCATTCGGCGGCACTGCCGAGCATGTGGATGATGTGAGGGAGAAGCGCCCATCAGAAGAGGCTCGTGTTTGATAGTTTTGTGCTCAGAAAATAGTTGCCAGCACCGATAGTGTCTCGCACGAAGCTAGGAAGTTCAAGGCTCCCATGCGGTGGAAATTAAAGCGCCTGCTTCATCATGTTCATTAGATTTGGTCCAGGATTATGCTTAATCTTTGGCCACCCAATGCAGAATCGAACCTCACCTAGTACCTTATACTCACTATCCTATAAATTACCCAAACATATCAAACACCACTAAATTGTTAATGAAGGTTTGGGCATAGTATATGGGCCATAGCATGTGCATCCTGAAGTGACCGCCGCTGTGCAACCATGGTCATATTGGGAGATTGTATTAAGGGAGAAAGCCATGGTAGTAGCGATATTAAATTGCAGCAGTGCTATCTTATATACCACTCTCGCTCCAAACCGAGAACTCGACTCCCTAAACGTCTAGTCCACTGAAAGCAAGAACACCTCGCCAGATGCATCACTTGTCACATAGAGCCTCCCGGCAGCATCGAACACCAAGCCCACCGGGCGGATGCATGTAGACGACGAACATTGCGTCTCGTCTGGGGGGTAGAAGAGGTCAATGCTACCCCTGGTGTTCCATGAAGCAGCCGTAGGGGCATACGATCCACCTGGGCCTCGAACGAAAGGCACAGCAACTACTTTATACCCCGTTGGAGGCTGGCGGTCCCAACTGCCATGCATGGCGACGAACAAGTTGCCGAACTTAGCGTCAAATTTGCAGCCAAGTGGTGCTGAATGCGCCTGAAAGCTGAGTATCGGCGGTACGGAAATCTGGTTACATGTGTCGTCGTTGAAGTAGGTGGTAGGTATCTGGACGAGTTGTTGGCCGACCTGGAAGACGCGATCTGGCAACTCGTTGGGGTTCCACACCGTGAAGCAGACTGGATAACCATACCAGTTATCATTCGGAAGCGTCACATCTCCTAGGAAATTGAGCTCCTCAGATGGGTTGTCTGTGTGTACGTCTGTTGTAGTGCCGTTGATGGTGCGAGCAAGGTTATCGGCACTATTTTCGACACCCCAGAGCCTACCACGTGTCAGCGCTTCATCTCCCCCCCCCCTCTTGGTGTTGAAAACGCAGAGGGGATTGTTACATATTATTCCCGTCAAATGCAAGGCCGACCTCGTTGCGGAGTCCAAATCCTGCATTCCAGCCCTGCGAGACGTAGTTATAACTGCCCGTGGGAATAGAAGACATGTTGAAGACCTTCACAACCGCTCTAGCGGTCTTAGGGTTGCTAGAATCTTGATCAATGTTCGCGTTCGAACCGTGCGAGACAACTAGCAGATCGGGGCGGTGTGGTGGAATGATCAGTGTCCTCGTGGTATGGCCAGATGTCGCCATCCCTGAAATTACCATTACTGGGTTCTGGCCGACATTGCCGGTGGATGGATCATAAGTCCAGCTGAATACGGACGAGGCCGAGCTCGCGTACAGGGTTTTCCCATCTGTGTTTAAGCAAATTCCATGGTTGAGATCGGCGTTGGAGACCAGGAGACGTGTGTTGGTGATGCATCCGTTGGCATCTACAGAGTGCTGGCTGACGCCAACACCTTTCTGAACAATAAGGAGGCGGCCCTGGCTATCGAATATCAAGTCGCGAGGGTTGTGTAGTCCATCTGCTACCTTGGTGTAAGACCATCCCGGAGCGGTGTTGTATGGATGGAGAGGGCCAGGGAAATTGGGGCAGGGCGAAAGAAGAGCTTGGCCAAGTACTGTTGTAATTTGTATAAGTGAGGACTCGAGATATAAAATAGATCAAGATGAATACAGCTTACTGGCAGTCACCAATACAGCCCCTGCGACCCGTACGATCTTCATGGCGGAATGTTGAAAAAAAAAATTTTCTGTATTATCCCGCCAGCTTACTCTCCAGGGTTGCAATTTAGGATGATCGGGTAGATGAGCTTGGTCAAGGGACTTGGTCAAGGGACATGGCCACATTCCAGTGAGACTTTGGTGGTGAAACATCCAGTTGGTAGAGGTTGCCCATTATACACAGCCTGTCCCATGGCTCCTGCTGTCCTTTGATTGCACTCATCTAGATCAATATGAGCATACTACAACTTAACCACCTGCCTGTATAAATCTCGATGATGTAGTATTAATTTCGCCGAAAACTTTACTGGTGTGAGGTCACATCCTAACGGCCGAAGGTAGGCTTTGTCATTCAGTGACGGCCGTCCCCGTGTACTGAGAACCATCGCCGGGCCGAATGCAAGACTTCATGTCGCATAGATAGCACCATATACTATAGGGACGCATGATGAAGTTCTTGATTTCGAGTATCATCTCATCATAAGCATAACCGCCACAGCGGATAAGACTGGTCTTATTTTATCGATCCTTGACAACAGTTGATCAGCGAATTAGAGATTTTCTATGTTTATCTTTATACTCCTGTCAATTCGATCACTGGGATTCAAATAGCAAGAGCTTCAAATTGCCAAGAGTAGTTTAGTCGTAGAGTATATTAAGGGCAGTAAGCACTGACTGGTGTAGTATGATAAAGAGCACAACACTACAATTATCAAAGAGATGGATTAGAATACGCATCGTCTTGCATGAGAAGAACAGACGGGAAAGCAGAAAGGAAGCGTGCTTCATAAATCTTGAGACGAATAGTACGCTCAAGTGAACGTTGACCCGTAGAGTGTTTAAGGAGAAGGCTGCTAATACTGGAAGGCCAAATCGTGTATAGCTGGACAAGTACATTTTCAGAAGAGCATTAATCTTCTTAAGCACTGTTACCTTGCAGAGTCACTGACACAGATCGTACATACTATTGTGAATGCCGACTTCTCTTCTCCCTGTCTCAGTAGTTCATCGCCGTCAAAGATGACGATCTGCTGGTTTTGTTAAGCTAGGTATATCTCGCCATATTTTGACATTATCTAAATCTTCCGGAGTACTTAATCCACTAAAGTGAGTGATACTATAGACGGTTAACTGTGGTCTGAGTATGTTCAAGCACTGTACTATCAAAATAAGAATGAGTGTTTAGGGATGGTTCTGGCCTGGACTGACACATTTCGCTCTAAATAGGTAAGCTTGGTATGGAGTACCCATCTGAATTATGCATATAACGCGACAACCTACCCACTTCAATGTTTACGCGGTGGGGTTCTCGGTGGGGCAAAGCATATGGGAAATCGCGCTGCCCCACTAAATCCCCGATAGCTGGGTAAGGTCAGTTACAGCGGCTAAGGTACGTAGATGACGGGACTGATTCTTTAGGCATTATTCGACAGTCAACAAAATAAACCCAAGGGCATTCAAACCCCCCTCATGCTTTGCATTTTTGCTAGGTAGCCTAGCTACGATATTATTCGCTTACGTGAACGAGAACCGGCAATTGGCGTAGCATCGCGCCAATGGGCCGGTTCGTGACTATCCTTGACTCTTTGAGTCGCCATGGACGACTTTTCCGACGATGATCTCGACACCCTCAACGCCAACGCTCTTCAAGAGCTCGAGAACAATGCTATCCAATTCACCCAAGCCCAGAAAGTCTATGAGCCGAGCCGAGCCCCGGCCACGGCCCCGGCCCCGGCTTCAGCCAACAACTACGATTTTGACGACGAAGATCTCGACGATGCCGTCGTACTCGTACAGGATGCTCTGCCGCCTGCGCCTGCGCCTGCGTTTGAGAGACCTGCCCAGCTACCGTCGAGGATAGTACCTCATCAACAGCGGCAGCAGGGACAAGAGCCCTGGCGTCCGGTTGATATTCCTATGCCGCCTAATCGCCTTCGCCCTCTGCCCGTTGCTTCTGTCTTCCGCCCGTCTGCCGGTCCTGCTATTGTCGGTTCTCGTGTCTCGGAACAGATGCCGCCCAGAAGCCAAGCCCTGCCTTATAGCCAGATTCCACGCCCTCCGCCACCGCTACCTCGCCCTGCTCCTTCGACATCCTCTAGATACCAGCCGTCTCAAGCGCAACGTCAAACAGGTGTTTCCTCTCATGAGATTGCCGCTTTGCAAGCGCAGATATTGGACCTCAAATCCAAGCTCACCACCAAAGACGGAGAGATAAGCATCGTGCGCAAACGGCTAGATAAGTCACGCGAAGACCATGAACGCGAGCTTCAAATCATCAAGACACGGACAGCTGAACAGTTGGCAAAGCAGGAACGCGCCGTCGAGGCTGCCAAGGTTGCTCAAGAGAATGCAGCCACCGAGCTTCAGTTTACGAGACGAGACTTAAGGGAAGAAGTCAACCGTGCCAAACGTCAGGATGGAGGAGGAACACCCAAAAAGAAGGCCGCCGCCAAGGTTTGGGGTGTCGCCGATGGCTTTGAAGATGTTGAAATGGCCGGCAGCCCGAGTAAGGGACAACGAGGCAAGAATGCCGGCCCCGTGGCCAGCTCCGTTGTTGAACCTCCCCCAAAACTCTTGAGGACGCCCACCAAGAGCAAGCGGAAGCGCCCAGCCATCGATAGCCCTGTCATGGCCCTTGAGACGCATTCAGAAGATGTGGTTATGCAGGACACTGTGAAGCCGGATGATGTCGATCTAGGCTTCATGTCACCTATCACGCAAAGAAGTGTGCCTTTCGATGTAGGATCAAGAGAACGACTAATTCGAAAATACCTTATACTAATAACTTCTAGTTCTTAAAAATCATCTTGAATCACAGTGCTGCACATGGTCGTCCTCTGACGCTTCAGTATCTGTCCCGTTTCGAGCTTAAATCCAGACCCAACGAAACCATTGCTTCAATTCTCCTACAAACACTTAGCACCGCTGGTCAGCCTGATGACGCTATCCAGCTCCCGATCCAATTTTGCTTGGAGGTCATCCGATTGTGGGACGCTTGCAGAAAGGAAAAATGTGTAAGTGCAACCGACTTACGTCCAGTCCGTCATCCGAGTCTCAACTAATCTTGGTAACAGTTAGCTCCCATTACCGAGCTCATATCCTTGGTTTCATTCGCTCTCCAGCTACAAACCGTGGCACTTGCTCCACACATTGCTTCATCTTTGCTTCCCGTGGCAATGGATGCTTGCTATGAAGTGGCTATTCCCCGATTCAACAATTTAGTTCCCGGCGACCCAACTGATGAAGCATTTATAAACTACAGGGACCATATCGACACCAACAAGATACTGTCACTTTTATACCTGACGGCGCTCGGTTGCGCGACATCAGAACCAATTGGTGGCAGTATCTCATCACCGGCTGTCGATTTCTGGGGTCTAGTGCACATAGAATTCCCGCTGATGCTTCTGAGTCGCAAGCAACCTATAGACGATTTCGCTGCGACCTTGAGGCTGCTCTGGACGTCTGTTTTTCCCGACAGTATGGGGCCCATCAACCCAGACAAGACGCCAGAAGTCGTGGCGCAGTTGCTTATAGACAAGATTTCCATTCACCTCACCGACTCGCAGCGATGGGATGTGGACGAGATGCGACTCCGGAATGTGCGACTCACGATACTGCAAACGTTCTGCGCCTTTGCCAGATCTCCCTTTGGCCTTGTACAACTCGCCAAGCACGATTGGCTACTCCCACGGCTGGTGACGCTTCTGTCCTGTTCCATCGACGAACTCTATGATGGCGACATGCAGTACTCGTCAGCGGGCGAGGATGACTTAACCGACGGACTTCAGAGGCTAGTGGCGCACATAGTGTTGCTGCTTCACATGATCATCATGAACCCATTGGGTGGTAATTCCAACGAGTTGACAGCTAAACTATCCAAGACGACAGGTGGTTTGCAGAAGTACCTGCTGAGCCTGTCCCGGTTAAATTTTACCGACGACCTCGTATCGGACGATACTGCCGAGCTGGCGCACGAGTTAGTAGAGATGGCGGTGACACCGGAGGCGGGAGAGGAGCTAGAAGCTTTTTTCAGCGGTTAACGGCTGACTATGCTAACCGCAGAATAAGGACATAAGATAGACGATTTCGTGATGAGAATTCGATTTGAAAAGAAAATGGCGAACAAGGAGTTCAGGGCCGGGAAATAAATCAAGGACTGCATATCATAATTTTGTGTAATGCATCAAGGAAATACCCAAGTTATGGCATACTGAGACATGATGGTTGTTAGCAAAGGTAGGGATGCTTATGCTTGTTACCAGAGAGAAGCAAGGAAATGATTCCAGGATATATAGAGTACAGCGGGTTAAGATCGCTATAGAAGCTAGGATGTACATGTTACAATTACTATCAAAGCAACTTGAAGCTTTCGTGATCGAATTGTATGAGATGTATTCTTTATATCCAAACTGTGATATCAATGCATCATGATGGTAGGTGGAGCTTACCTGATAATTTGCTAATAATAATAGCAAGTAGGTAACCATCAAGCATGTGAAAGAGGGACATAGGTACCTGGGCGGAGTCCTACCCAACAAATATTGGCAGCGGATGGGTCGGGGTATCGGAAATATGACCGGGCCCGCGCCACATTGTGCTGCCTTATTAGTAAGTAATAAGCCACTCGACAGTACTGACGTCGATCCTGAAGAGTAGGAAGGCAGTTCAACCAAGCCCAGAGAGCAACAACTTCCAAGGTTGTTGATTGTTGGTTGCTCTTTCGTTCCGTTAGCTTCAAATTGCTACCTTTTCATACGTGAAACCAAGATCCACATAAAGGTACGTACCTATATTAGGACTGCAGCTTCAAAGTTGCAATGACACTTACCAAAGAAACGGTGCCAAACCTTCGATTTCTGCGTTGATAGCATTTTCTAATGATCCACCTCTCTCTCACACTCTTTCACTCTCACTGCTTTTTGCGCTGCCTCATCCTAATCCCCCCATTCTCACGTACAACATTCTAGTACTACCGTTTGTTATAACGGCATCGCTGCATTAATACCTAACTCACCGTGATTAGGTACCTAGGTAGTTAATGATCGCCAAGAAACAAGAAACAGCGCTGGAAATATCCACTTTGTACGAAAAATCCCTGGTCGAGTCGAAGCCGCACATACCAACAGCCCAAACCAGGTTTTATCTCGATTGTCCATATCTTGACTACTGTACCTGGTAGCTGAGATAAGATACGACCGAACCGATAAAGACACGTCCACGGCCAGATCACGACACCGTCCCCGTCATTTCGCGCGCGCATCGTCGTCTTCGTCGTCGTTGTCGTCGCAAACAAAACCACTACTTCTCCCCCGTACCAGCGCTTTTCGACCATACATTGTCCAGTCTAGACGTCATGACGAAACCACGTCGTGGGGTACGTTTCCCCAACCGAACCGCCAATGGTCATTTATCGGCCGATGGTAGGAGGTCCAGTATGAGCGAAGTCAGTGAGGACGGTTCTGGTTCACCTCTCAGGACGAGGAGTACGACACAGTTGGATAATATCAGCGAGGTATGTTTGTCTATTTTCTCTGCTGTCTCCTGTTTTTGCCGACCAGATAACTAACTAACTATTCCTCTTTCCATGTAGAAAGCGAACGAGCAACCACAGCCATCCGAGTATGAAAAGAAAAAGGCCAACTTCCTCACCCGAACCTTTTGGACCTTCGTCATGATCGGACTCTTCTTTACGGCCCTCTTCTCGGGCCACATCTATATTATTGTCTGCATAACTGTCGTTCAGATCGTGTCCTTCAAGGAGGTTATTGCCATCGCGAGCGTTCCCAGTCGCGCAAGACAGTTGCGTCCTACCAAGAGCCTCAATTGGTACTGGCTCGTCACGACCATGTATTTCCTATACGGCGAATCCGTCATCTACTACTTCAAACACATTGTGCTCGTCGACAGGGTCCTCCTCCCGCTCGCCACACACCACCGTTTCATCAGCTTCGTTCTCTATGTCATCGGCTTCGTTTTCTTTGTCGCCAACCTCAAGGCTGGCCACCTCAAGTTCCAGTTCACCAACTTTGCTTGGACGCATATGGCCCTCTACCTGATTGTCGTCCAGGCCCACTTCGTTATGAATAATGTCTTTGAGGGCATGATCTGGTTCTTCCTTCCTGCGTCGATGGTCATCTGCAACGACATCTTCGCCTATATCTGTGGCATCAGCTTTGGTAGAACCCAGTTGATCAAACTCTCACCCAAGAAGACGGTCGAAGGTTTCGTTGGCGCCTGGATCATGACCATCGGTTGGGGTTACCTGTTGACTCACGTGTTGATGCGCTCCAAGTACTTCATCTGCCCTGTCAATGACCTCGGCGCAAACATCTTCACCGGCCTCGAATGCGAACCGAACCCCGTCTTCCTGCCGCACACCTACACGCTACCCCAGTTATTCTTCCTGCCCGAGGGTACGAGCTTTTCCTTCACCGCCTATCCCATGCAGTTCCATACCGTGGTTCTGGCCTCTTTCGCCTCATTAATCGCACCGTTCGGTGGCTTCTTCGCATCCGGTCTCAAACGTACTTTCAAGATCAAGGACTTTGGCGACTCCATCCCCGGTCACGGTGGTGTAACGGATAGAATGGACTGCCAGTTCATCATGGGATTTTTCGCTTTTGTGTATTATCAAACTTTTATCGCTCAACACAAGCTCAACTATGGGAACGTTATGGAGCTCGCCATCACGGGCTTGTCGCTGGAAGAGCAGATGGAGCTTGTCCGGGGAGTAAGTAGATATTTGGAGAACCAAGGAGCATTTAGTCCCGAGGTAAGTTGTTTTAACACTGTAGAAGACAAGGATCCCACCTTATTGACACTACTCAGGTTGTCGCATGTCTTGACAAAGCATTGCTAGCTCGCCGGTAGAAATGGTCAGCTTTTTGACTCACTAGGCTCTTTGGGAGATAATGACGGTATGGAAAAGGCCATGTAAAGAGAACCCAAAAAGGGTGGGATCTAGTTTCATGAATGGATCATGAGAGAAAGACTCTTGCGCCTCAAGTTTATTTAATAAGAGAATGGTCATTATGAGTTATGAACTCGGATGGTGATACAAGCTCAAGCGGGACCTTCGTTTACACCGATTCCTAATTGGCTGGCTCCTAGAAGTTTCCAACGCTATGTATATCATATCCCTTGTTTATTTTTTTGATTAAACGCAATGATTTTGTTCGTCATTCCCGGACTCCGAAGACGCATAATGATTATCTGGAAAACAAAGCGTCAAGTTGTCTGTCTAGTCCTATTATTTTCTGGCCATGCCGGATGCAGCAGTGTTATATTGCCGGTGGTAAAAATTGCTTCATTCTTTAATACATGAGGCGGCATAACTGCAATAGGATGAGTCGGGAAGGTTGCCTGTGTCCTCGGTTCAAGATTTGGCAAAGGCATTGATCCTACAGGAGCGGTTGGCTCAGAATTACTGGAAAAAGTATGTTGATCCAGAGGCCCCTTTAGTTGAGGAAGAACATTGGTCAAAGATTTAGAAGAGAAAGTGACACGAGCTTGAGCTACATGGACCCCTGTGCAGTCCACACGAGGCAGGTATGTGGCACAACCGTTTAATAAATTTGATACGAAGCAACGGGTCTCCCTTAGATGATAATCCTCACTGCCTTGGGACGAACAGATAGAAGATTCCATTCTGGCCAAGTACCGTACATACAGCCCACTTGCGCAAAGCAAGCATGTAGGAATTCGCCTCACGTCCAAGACGTCGACATATAAGGGGCGACATCCAGCGTTAACTCAAAGGAGGAAGACGGTTTCGTCCACTATCAATATCCGATTTGTCGTCCCGTCATTCCTCCTGTGATATAAATCAACCAACATGTTATGTATATGTCCTCTTCCGTCACTCTTGAGTTATCTAGGCTCTTACGATCCGGCTCTTTCTGTTCAACCAACATCCATTTCCTAAAGCGTTAGGTGATAAATACGATATTGGTTACTCAAGATATCCCCCAGCCTCCAACAGGCATCGCAACACCGGTTGCGGCAGGTTATATGGCAAGCAAATGGCTCACGAATATCGACATTCCTATAGAGTTAGTCCTCGAACAAAGATCCTCTTTACCATGACACGATTTGTTGGTTTCATCCTGGGGTTCGTTGGAAGCATTTCATGTCATGCACTAGATGTTGGGTCCCAACAGCAATGGAAGCAATATACATATAGGTATAGACGAACTATCAAGAAACCGTGATCTATATAGTCGCTGATGATTCTTCTCTATCGCTCCTTTCAAACCTTCCCTATCAGAATCACACAAGCCGCATACGACGCATTCTATCCACCGTCCCTGAATAGCCACAAGCCCACACAATCTTCAAGATCACATTTCGAGATCATCAAATCTCTCTACCTTCGAAGCTCTCTATCTCATATACCAGGCCCTCCCGAAGCCACTCAACCTCAATATGCCCGATCCCAAAGCGCCTGAGTGTAAGTCCAAAGACGAAGACTATAACGCCGAGGAGGGAAACGGTGATCAGAATGGCCAACCTGCCAATAACTCTGGTCAAGGTCAAGCGGCGGGCTACCACGCAAACGAGGCCATGCGGGCAGACAGCGACAGAACGGAGGCGCAGGAGTTCGACAACTCGGAACAAGAATACGAAACAAGGCCCTAATGGACCCGTCATCCACACGCTGGCCCAATGCTGCCCGCAGACTTCTATACGACTAACTTGGTAGCAAGCAGCGGTCTCGGGGCTATGCTGGGAGGGTCTTTGGTCGCGCAACTGGGAATCGCAATCAAATCGCACACGGATAAGAACGGAAAAACGGAAAAAGAAATTGAGAGAGGGATTTTGCGAACATGAGTTTGGAAGCTCTTCATTCATTCATTACACGGAGGTTATGGGCGGAGCAAGGCCGGGTTAGGGGATCGTCGGCGCTTCTTGGAATCACTCTTTCAGGTCAGGGGTAGTTATTTCATTCATTATTAAAATTGGTGGCCACCTCATTCATCACCTGCTTGATACTTCGCTAACTTTCGTGATATGAGGCGGACTGTGATGTACCACGTATCTTGTTGGGAGGAAGGCTGCCTGCCTCGAGAGCAAGTGAAAGTGACATGTGGTATCTTCCTAAGAACTTGAACTCCAGCAAGATCCAGCGTATGTACCTTGGTGAGATATTAACTCCCTTTTTACGATAGTTAGAATAGAAATGAAACTAAAAGTCATTGTTTCAGCCTTGACTTATTTTGGACACGAGCAAGCTTGAAGACATGATTGCCCAGAGAGCTGGGGAGGACATAATATACGTCGACACCAACACATAGTCAACATGTTTAGCATTCCCTAACGACGAGCAAAGCTTAGGCTTACTCTATAATGCTAGTACCAGATCAAGAACTGTAGTTCAGACTAGCAACATAGGATATGCTCAACGGAATCGACCCGACGCCTGGTCACATTGTGCAATTTACTATATGAAGCTTTCCGGCTACAACAACAACTCCCGAAAGTAAAGTGTATCAGCCTCAAACCTCGGTTCTATCAGAAACAACCACGCTGCGCTAGAAGCGCTTACCCCATGATTGGCCGCGAAACAATGAAGCTAATCATCATGCCAAGCACCGGTCGCCATGCAGCGGCGTCTCTCGCCTATCCTCTGAAGACCCTCACTTGCATAGCTACCAGTCTAGTCTATGTGTATGATGCATACGGCGTTCAATTCAACTAGTCCAAAGGGTCCTGTCGCCTCCGGGAATAGCAAGGATTTCGGAGTTCGAGTGTCTGAATGTCGTGTTACCCGCGGCATCCCTATCGGAAGCTGCAACATTGAACTTGGCACAGACAGACTATTGGCGCAAGGGATCTCGAGTGTGGTGACTAATAATCTTCTTTCATGGATAAACATACATCCTTATAGAAGTACCGGCGTTTTTTGGTCCAAGATGCTGTGCGAGGTCAGGGTATTCGCAAAAGGACTTTCCGGGTACGAAAAAACTGCGAGACACATTGCGACCAGAGCTGAGAAAAACCAATAGCATCTATTGCTCTCGATTTTGTAGTACTGTCTTGTATGTCATATGACTCGGTTAATTAATCGATATGTTATTCAACTGCATTGTACCTCATCAAAGTGCTATATCTTACCTGGTCATTCGAGCCAGCCTTCCTTCCAATGAAGCATTTCACATGCCTGCGTGCACACTACGTGAGCCATCCATCGATCCATCCATCCACACTCCCACCCATATCGCATTTTGGGAGGTGTGGCGTGACGAGGAGTGAAAGAAAATGGTGGTGTCTACCGAACCGTATTAGGTACCTACAGCGAGCGCGAGGGTGGGTGAATGGCGGGATCATATCCGATCGCATCACGCCACATCTTGTTCATTAGCATAACATGCTATAGACTATAGGGGCACGAGCCATACCGAGGCGTAGACATCTGGACGATGGAATAGCTAGTCGAACCGAGAACCCGGTTATCTGCGGGTTTTCTTGCTCGGCATCGATCGCTTCTTGCATCTACTAGATAGATCGCGCACGCGCGGTTCTTTAATCTTTTTTTCGTATGCGCGCCATACCATCTAGCGATTGATGGGTATTGACATCATGCGCCGGTGCCGATTGGTTGTGAAAGTCGAATAAATTAGACCCTGTTTGCAGGATTATGCAGGCTCGGTATGTAACTGTGAGATGGATGGATGGAAGGGCTTGGTTGGGGTAGATGGCTGACTTTCATTTTAATCTTTCTATCACTCTAGATCGTGTCCATCTGCAATGGAGGAGGAGATGGCGCTGTATGCAATGTTGACCCCCCCAGTACATTTCCCCTCATCCCAATGCGGCTTATTCCAGCATTTCTCGTACGTTGAAAGAGTCCCCAAGTGAGCCGATTCCCCGGCACGGGTTGAGGGGCTCATCCGCCTCGGGAAAAGATGCGCGTTGGCTGCAAGTCTAGCCTTTTCTCCAACGAGTATTTGTCTAAGAAACATCAGCTTCGCTACGCCTCTTCGCTCATCTTGGTACGAAGATCAAAAGAACAGGGCAGGCATCTCCCGGTAATTCCGCCAGACTGGGTGTGAGGGGTTTTGGTGTCGCACAAAGACGTGACTTGGGAATCCGAGACCCTGGGGTGAGATGCTTCGCTCTCGACGACGGCCGATGAAACTTGGAAGGGCACCTAAAGATAGAGAGTCCGGAGGCCGAGGGAAAAATCATCCTGTACGTAGGTGATAGTGCGGCCCGCTGCTGAGGTGAGATGAGGGGAATATAAGATTTGTATTCGGATAAGACTTAGTGGCTGGAGCTAGTAACTTTCCTTGCTTGTGTGCGACGACGTCGTTTTTGAAGGAGAGAGAGAAGCCGTGTCTCATTACCTTAGTATCAGTCCAGTTAATTCATTGATTCGGAAAAGGGGAGGCTAATAGGTGACCATTGGGGCATCTATATATGTAGTAGCACATATAAGATTGATATGTGGTAAAACCGGGGAAGGATCTCTCTCTCTCTCTCTCATGCACGCTGCAAGAAGGACGTCCGGAATCTGGTGATCGGGGGAATGGTAGAGGATGCTGATCCTTGATTGTCCTCCGCCCAAGCCAAGTGAAGCAAGCATTTGGGTGACACTAACGGTGAGACAGACCAGCCCAAGGATATTTTTGCTTTCAAGATTCCTTATCACATAAACCTCTGTATCCCTTACGTCTCCCGTATCACAGGTAAAGAGAGGACGCAGAAACGACCTAACGTAGCTCAAGTTGGAGACACGTTGTCACGGTATGGGCAACACAAGAGCCACGTCGCCCACATTATCAGGAGCCACGAAGGGTAAGGCGCCACGTCGTCATTCATCGCCTATGGCTATATCAGGCCTTAAAGTTGTGGGGGGCTCTTGAATAGATAGCAAGCTGGCGTGGATTCGCAGCACATGGTATGTAGGTGCGGAATTCTAAGCGGAGGAAACGCTACCAGAAGACACAGCTTGTTGTGAGCCCTGCAATGATCCAGTTGGGGGAAGCACGTGAGTGATACAGTATCAATGCTACGGGCACTTATTTAGCGTAAGGGAGATGCATCCGACGCTAAGTTCTTGTATTCCCTCCGTCAAGTTGTGATATCTGTTAGTCTTATTCGGTCAACACTCGGATATCTTCCAAGCCACTGCCGTCATGATTGGATACCGACCGAACGGAACGGCACAAGGCAGGCCGGACGAGCCAGTCCAGCTTATAGCTCTGGCGTCCGCCCGGCCTACGGTCCGTCGCCGATCCCATCTAGGACAAGCTAGGCATACTTCAATTACTACAATATCTAAGCTTGCTGCATGACCATTTGATGAGATGGGCAGTGGCAGTGGCATGGCATGGCATGGCAGGGCAGGGCAAGGGCCAGGATCTCACTGCACAATGACTCATGTATCTCAATCACCCTCCTCTTCTAAGTGGTAGAAGATCATCCATCTCGTCACACCTCAGCGAAGCAGAGTCATGCACTTGTAAGTGCAAATGGGCGCCCGTATATGGGTGAGCGACAGGGGTCCTGTGCCCTGCTCGTTCTTACACAAGGATACTATCACATGGCCAGCGTTACACTGGAGGCGCTTGTCATGCCCTAGCCATTTCCGTTCATGCTTTCTCCACGTGTGTAGCTCAGCCCTGGGGAAACGCTCAAGCAGCAAACATACCAAAAAAATCCACCCATTCCTCATTACCAGAGAGTGATCGACATAGCAGCCTAGCCCCAGCCAGACATGGGGCATGAGGGGCTCATGATCATCTCTTACCTCGTACTTGACAGTTCTAGTGTGTCGAAACGGCCTAACTACGGTATGATAGGTTCAAATAGTGATAGTGTTACCTTTGCATGTCTTGTTCGCGACCGACGGTTGAAACTAGTGTGAGCCCTTTGGAATGGGATATAAGGCTGAACCTGGAAGATAAATGTTGTTGTTGCCCCCCTGCGCTGCTTGCCACAGTTGGCTTGTTTGTTTCTTGTTGTAGCTCCCTAGCTCTTAATACTTTTTACATATAATTATAGGATATTGATAATAAACATGGCCGTCGGCATCTCGTCCAGACTTAGGTCGTATCTTCGTCCGAGGCTGCAGAAGAGAAAGGGAGACAGTATCGATTCGTCGACAGGCACGATCAAAACAGACAGGAAAGTTCCAGTATCGCTAGCGACATATGAAGCAGTCAATCCTGATGTGTCTGCGAAAAGGACTAGATTTGATGAGCAGCCAGACTCTTTCTTCTTCCAAAAGCTCCCCCTCGAGCTAAGGAAAATGGTCTATGCCTACGTCTGGCAAGGAGAGTACGATCACATGTATCATGAGTCCAACGGACGACATTTACATTTTCAGAATGGACACTGGGTGCATACCCGCTGTGTGATGTACCAAGAGGACGACGAAGATATAGATGCGATCCAGTTGCACATGGATTTGATACACTACTCCGGGAAGGGAGATCTGCTTCTGTGGCAGCGAAGGCTTGCCTCGACTTGGGGGAATCGGCACTGGAGATGTCAGGAAAGGATCGAGTATGGAAAACCCACCTCGATCGACCATACCGATCTGGGAGCCCTGATGGTTGTGTGCAAAAAGATGTGAGTTTTCCATGCGAGAGCAGATCATCCTGAACTGGGGTTGAAAACGGAATGCTGACACTCAAATGTCGACGCCAAGGCATCCAGAAGTGATGCAGTCCTTTCTCGAAAGCCACAAATTCATGTTCAACGACCTCTTCTCAGCCCACCGCTTCTTGGTGCAGCAGGGATCTTCCTCACATCTTATTCGTCACATCCGGGACCTGGATCTCACGCTTAGCGTACCATTCCACGAACTCACTCCCTTCGTCACCATTGGTCGGCCGGACACCGGAGACACGCACGACGACGGCGAGAGCACGTCGCTCGCAAAGGCCCAGAACAGCCGCCTAGGCGCCATCCTCGCCGTTGTAGCCGACCGTACCACGTGTTTACGCCACCTTCGGGTGTCGCTTGATGTCTACGACCGTGGGCCGTGGCGGAAAATCCCCGAGAGTACCCTCGCGCCGCTCCTTGAGCGCATTCACGTCCGAAGGGGCAAGAAAGGGGAAGTCAACTACACAGTCGAGCTTCCACCCGCGCTACCTATTCGGACACATTATGCCGGCATGCAATACCTGGAGGACAACGAAGTAGAAGGTGAAGGTGACGAGAGGAGGACCGCAATGCCATTCAAGGTCGTACGTCGGCCACCGCTGCGGTATTGGCAGTTCAATCCGGGCGAAGTCGAGCACTTTACCTGGGAGACATGTCGCGGTGAGAGGCAGCAGCAGCACTGCTGGATTGCGCTGAGCAAGGCGGCGAGGTTTATCTCGAATCCGTACCTGATCGACATGACCGAAAGATGAGATGAGACGACCAATGCTCGTGTGCTTTGCTTGGCTTCACTTGGCTTCACCTGTTTTGTACGGACGGACGTGTGGCCGCTACATACACTTCCACGCCGAAAGAGGAATGAGTCAACAGCGCTGGTGACCGTTATGGTTATGTATCATCTGCTGTGGATGCCTGGCTGTTGGGACAGGGGTCTCAGCACGCGGTGACAGGGCATGTGCAGACAGGTAGGATCACATGTGTTGACTATGTCGGGCTATGTCATTATGATAGCGAAGATGGCTGTAGGGTGTTTCACTAGGCAATCTGATAAGGCGGCATATGTTCACGTGTGACTGGCGTTGCCGATGGATGTTGGTATAGTCATCAGGATTGGCTCGAGTTACTATTTGGAGGCACTGAAGTCTTTAGCAAGCAGGTTTGTACGGTTGAGCTACACTGGACGCTTAACTCGTGGACACCAAACATTTAATGATACTTAATTCGATATACCCACCTTTGTTAAACAACAATCCCCTCGTTTTTTATTTAAGGAGGTACAGTTAAAGTAAAAAGAAGAGCTACTATGCAACAGCTTTTTTTCTAAGACGAGAATTTACGACCCAGGACTTGCGCCGGCCAAATTCGGTTAGCGTAGCCCGGTCAGCCACAACAGATTCAGCCACATCTGGATTAGCCACCAATAGCGAACTAGCTACAACTAAGCCAGTCAGCCAGCCAATTGAAGGGTTGAGGATTAAAAGGTGGTGGTGTCCTTGAAGCCTTGAAGGGTGGCTACCTAGGCTCGAGTAGTCGAGACTGGTGAGGCTCTGTTGTGTCGTGGGTTTTACCATCATATAAATATCCAGATACTGTATGCATGTTGCGACGTGCCTCAAGTATTGAATAAGCTGCATGAACTTCACTGCAACTTTATTCAAGTCCTTTTGCATCCACACCGCCTGATCTACTTAGAAGGGCCGTTTACCGCACATGTCAGCTGCAGTCAATTTTCCTTGGCCGCATGAGGCTGACTCTTGCAGTCGTTCGCCGATCAATGTCAGGGTCTCTATGGGGTATTCAGCTCTCTATGGAAAGGAAGTTGTGCCGGATTGAGTAATGGCTACCGCGTCTAAACGTCTGCGTATATGACACGCACAACAAAACAAAATACGAGTTCTGTCTATGGTGTAGTAAGCGAAGCAAACCAAACATGCAATGTCGAGTTAATCGTGATATAAAGTTTGCTAGCCAGCGCAACAATCATTAACTTTGATCGCTCATTTAGCAGCTTGCAGACAAGTTGAGTCTCTCTCCTCGTAGCTTCAGATTCGGCTCAAGAGCTTCTTCTACAGTCATAAAGTTCCATTTAATTATGTTCAAAGCCACGCTATAACTAGCATATCGAACAGTTCTATAACGAAGAGGACCAGTCTCCGTACTCATGCCTCCACTGAAGATACCCATAGCTCTCAACAAACAGCACTGAATTAGAAGCACGAGACTAAAAGACTGCCATCATAGTAAAGGCTTGGAAGAGTAGAAGGGGGAACACAGGGTCTACTATAGCTCATTAAGTGAAGAGTGGTCACTATGTAAGCTATTTCGACATGTTAGCAAGAAGAGTCGATGCGTAAAGCAATGACTTCGTGGTATGGGTACAATGGTATTCTTGAGAGCACCTGTCCGGTAAAACTGGGAAGCTAGGAAGAATTTTGGAAAATCAGCATCTCGGCATCTATGTCTCCTAGAAGGGACATAACGAAGTTAGCCCATTCACCTAGGCTACACGTATATATACATCTTCTACAGCTTCATCGTTCCATCATCGATGAGCACTAAGAAAGCACCTTACCTACCGGAAGTACCCCACTTCGCTTGACCTCGCAAGTTCTCTTTACAGCAATTTAAATGTTAATAGCTACATCCACCTCCTCTATTCAACCTAGGTGCTTGTCCCTAGTGTTACTATCTTGTAACAGTGTGTAGTCTACGCATTTGTTTGACCTGTATATATTATATCGTAGGAGAATTTAATGTAAACAGCTCCTTTTAACTGTCGAATTCAGTCAGTTAATAGAAACCGGTGATATTGTTTGCGATGCCTATAATGTGGTGAGCAGCCTAGTCCGAGAGAAGTAGCGGTTGAAGTGCGTAACTTAGCATGTGCTTCTAGAAGAACGCTTCTGACGGAGGATAAATAGGTTATATTAATCACGTAGAAGGTTATACTAAGTATCATAACCTAACAGCGAGCAAAGGATCTATATTTACTAGTTAAGTTCTATTATACACTTAGAGGGTAGAAATAACCCTTAGATTTGTGGGATCTCCGGACGCTTGTTCAGCTGAGCCGGATGAGCCCCATATTTGTGGTCCATATGTTCGGGATCTCCGTGACAAAACTAGTAACTCAGCTGCTATTAACATGCTTATTCCCCGGGAATGGTGGCCTGCAGGTAACAGGTGCAGCTGAACTATATATTTGAAACCCCTGTTGTAACTGCAACCTGACAAGTCCTGTATCTGGGCAGTTGATATAGTACGTTTTAGTCACAAGTAGGTCTACGCTCATCAGATGGGCTGTTTGCATTAGCAAGTTTTACGCAGGCAGAACTAAGGGATTTTGATGGTATCTAACTAGGAGTTTATCTTATTATGTGAAAAATTGTCTCATCGGTAATGGGATGGTGGGAGTTTAAGTGCGACCTTAAATATCACAACCTTATATCAAGGCGGCCAGCATGTAGGTTTAGTTACCCATTCTCAGTCCGTAATTAATATATTGGGCAAAACCTCTGGATTTAACCTATCTTACTTGCTGCTTCACTTAGCTGGCTCCTTTACCGTAATCGGCTGCTGCACCTACAAGAACTCTCCACAGCTATACAAGGGGCGCCATCTCTTCCATAACGTTAATACTATCAACAAATATTACAATAGCCTCACTACACCCGCATATGCACCATGTAAATATCTATGCACACGGGCATAATCAGGGTTGCATTTCAGCTTACCGTTGTTTACTGAGTTTCCAGCCTCCTGAGGAACGTAGCTGTGACTTGAAAGAAGCAACCGACGAGGATATGCCAATGCCGAACTATAAAAAGGACTGGCTTGTCTACTAGCACTTTGTATCGATTATAATTACCTTCAAAAAATCTGGATACTCTATCTCGTCATTATCTATATCTAACCCCAACCATTTCTCGTCCTCTTATAAGTCTCGACTGAAGCTAGTCTTTTAGCAACATCAATCACTACCATGATTTCCGTGAAACAAATATCTATGCTCGTTGCTGGGTTCGGCGCTCTAGCAGTACCTACTTATGCAGACGGTACCATCTTCCAGTACTGTGTGGATGTGAATTTTGGCAACTGTCACAATATTTGTGGAGTTGCCGGCCAGTGCAGCATGTTCCGCTTTCAAGCCCTCTTATAAACGTGTAGAATAGTTGGCATGTGCTAACTCATGCTCTATGCTACTAGTCCCCGTCCCTGCCGGCCTTAGTTCCGCGAGGGGGGCCACCGGATACAACTGCTACATCTTCAGCGAGTAAGAAATGCAATCCGTACCCTGAAGGGTAGTTCTAACTAACGACGCAATTAGTAACACATTTTGTAATGGCGTTCCTGGCGGGCCCGTCGCTGATGATGATCGCCATTATAACTTGTCGAATTTTGGTCGGGACGACACTACTATGAGCATTCAGTGTCAACTGGCCTAAGTGCTGATGGTAAAGCATCCCAGCTTCCAGACAACTTCTAGTCGCATCACCTTGTTTCACTGTCACTTAGGTGGCAAGGCTATATTGTTATTCAAGACTTGGAAGTCGTTTTATTCTGGTACGTTAAAGATTGGTCGAGCGTATAATAGATATCTTAAGCATGTCACGGCGGGCATAATTCAAGAATCAAGACTTCCTAATATACACCCATTGATCTAATAGTACTCGACAAAGAGAAAGAAAGTCTGGAACAAATTGCTACATGAGCTCTGGAAAAATCATCTGAAATCTCAGGCCATCGTGGCCCGAGCCTCTGATCTGACCCAACTAATAGCATAGGACTAGCCGTCACAGAGTCAGTGGTGAGTACGCCTCGTTGAACGTGACGGTCTCAACGACTACATTAACGCTCTGGCGGAAGCACTAGCATAAATGTAGCTCTGCGTCATATTTGTAGAGGTTAGCCACCCTTTATGACGCAGTCCTATCTATAACGATTTCCCACTAGAACATACAATTTTTTAACAATACTTTTCAAGGTCTTAGCCGTTCAGTCTTCAACCTCTCAACCCTTTGAAGGACCCTCCTTCAAGGCTAATTAGCTAGCCAGCTTAGTTATAGCTAGGTCGCTATTTGTGGCTAACCTAAGTGTGGCTGATCTATCTAGTTGTGTCTAACCTAGCTAACCGAATTTGATTAGATTCTAGCTACAGGTTTCTACGGAGATTCTTTGTAAGCTTGGCGTTAACATAACTACTTTTTAAATAAGTAATAGTTACTTCCTAATTAGGACCCTATAAACTGTGAGGAAAATTTCGGAGCATAATAATATTTTGTTTCACTCTAGTCGACCTCCTTACGTTAAAAAGAGGGCATAAATTAGTTCTAGAATTCGTTCTAGAAGTTACTGTATTGAATGTTGTTTGGGTGGCTAGAGCGGGGTACAACTCGGATTGGACGTTTTTTTGTTTCCACCGGCTGTACACTACCGAAGTTGCCCCTCCATCACGACAGCTTACAAGACAACGAGTAATCATCACAGTACTACAAGAAGGGGAACTAGGAGAGAGCCGAAGAACGAGACAAAGCGGGAGCAGCCGTTGTGCTACCGGATACCTACACCTACACTTACCACATACTACCCACAGTCCAGCCCACCACACGTTCTACTGACATATTATGCCTAGCGATGCGCCTGGTTCGAATAGCTAGCCTATTTCCTACCCGTTACCCGTATCTAGACGTACGAAATTTTTTGTGCTTTCGGTCTTGTCCGCCAAGTCTAGTATAATCGCATATTTGTCCCACTAAACACATGCAGCGTTACAACTGTTGGTTCTCTGCGCATGATGACGGAGAAATTTATTATCGCATCGGAATGTATGAGAGCGGGCCAAGGTCGCAGCGCAGATCGGCAAGGCGTTACAGCGCGGTTAAAGTGCTTCGATCCCTATAATCGCTGGGCCAATTAAGCCCAATTTGAATGTCGATACAGTGATCTATCATTCATTTCTTTGCTATGGTTTGGTAATGTATCGCTCCGACGAGAATACTGACTGCCTCTTTCGGCCTTTGCATTTGCGCATGTTGGCGGCTAGTGACCACTCACAGAGCACAGTCATCAGTATGGTAGGACTAAACCATAGTTCAAGCCGGGGTTACCTATACCTACCAGCATCTGGAAGCAGGCTCTCAGACGCGGGAGGGCTTCCGTCTTATCCATGTGGACCAGTGTCTCTTCGCCGCAAACAGAGTGTAGGACAGAAAGTTGATGTCTAAGCTATAAGAATGCTACAGCCTTGTAAGATTTCCTGTCCACTTCTTCGGGATGAGTGTCTGTCTGTCGTGGGACGAAAGGGCTCGCTGGAGATAGGTATTCCTTGTAATTAATTACCGACATGATGGCGTTTCCAACGACAAAACAAGACTCTGCGTCGCCGGATGTGGCGCAACTTCGGACGACAGCAAATCTTCAGCTCGGATCAACTTTCTTTGGTCGTCTGCCGTCAGAGATCCGGGAGATGATTTATGCAGAATGTTGGCTTGTCTCGGGACTTCAACAGCACGTCTTTCTAAGCCGGCATGACCGTCAGCTCACACATTCACCATGTATTCTTATGCCTGGCCAGACCGACGAGCGAAATGACGAGATTCAGCGCCTGATGTGCTGTCAAGGCCAGAATCGCCGCGGCTCACGATCGCGGTCATCCTTCGTTGTTGATGAACAGTGGGCATCTCGATTCTCATCACCTTGGCACGAACACTGGCGATGCGAGGAGGAAATGCTGCATCCTGAGAAGACTGCTCGGAATGATGAATTAAATCTTCACCATCGTACACTTTTCTTACCCATACTCCTAGCGTGCAAGCAAACGTGAGCCTCCCTTTTTCTAAGATCGACTAGTTCATCTTGCATCGTGCCACAACAAATACTCATCTAGCCACTCAGATACATCGAGGCCTTCCCAAGTCTCTACGCCTCCGTCACCCTTGTTTTCACAGACCTGGAGTCTGCGCACCGCTGCCTCTTATCTCCCCCGTTGCAACCACCTACTACCCTATTCCGATCCCTTGTCTTCTCTCTCGCCCTTACATACGATACCCTCCATGAGCAGCGCTTCCACACGAGTCCCTCGCTATGTAACGGGCCCTGGGCCCGACTCTGCACCACGCTGTCGGACATGGCGCGCTTTGCATCGCTTCGCTCCGTCACCATCCGTCTGGATCTGGTAGGGGACGATGATGGCGGTGTCGGAGATTGGCGGCGGGTTCGCGAGCGTTGGGCCTTATGTGCCATACGCGGCATTCTGGCCCGTCACCTCACAGTCCAGCTACCTGCCGTCGCGCATCCCAGGTGGTCCCGCCCCTACCAGTATCTCGACGGTGACAAGACGTCATTCCAGATTGAGAGATACCCGAAGATGCGATGGGTTTCCGTGGGAGATGGACGGCTTGTTGAGCCCTTGGTTGATCCTCTCCCTAGAAGCCCGGTAGAGGGCCGACTTGAGGGCCCGGGTGAGTCAAAACTGCAAAAGGCGACAAGAAGTATAAAGGGCTTTGTCGTGGGCATGATGTCCGATTGATACCTTCTACTGGGATCTGTAATGAAGCTTTAGATGAATGCGGCTGTTTGTTTGACAGAAACTCATCATCGCGGCCCCGGATTGCAGTTTTCTCCTCAGGAAGAGCCTGCACGGTTGATAGACATGCCATCATCCAGGTACCGAAACCCGCAGTGATATCTACCTAGGTACTGTATCCGTGTCCCTTAGCAAAATCCCCGTCATATAGCCAGCATTCAAGTGATTTTAGTTCGTAGGGGAGTATTTGTTGCTAAATTTCAAGCATAAGTTTCACATACTTCCCAATCACGGTCCACCCGTATCGCTAACCCCTTTGGCTTCATTGTCATAATATCCTCATGAAGTTGGGGTGGCGTTGGCAGCCCTCCCGTGACTTTTGTCTGTGTTCCTGGCCACAGACCTAAGTCTGCCTCCGAATCTCGGCTCGAGGATTCGTAGTAGCAATATCTTGAGCTTCTCTGCGATGCTACGCGGTCGATGCGGGCTAAGCCCCCCTCATCGTCTTCTTGCGTAACATTGAAAATTTCGCTTTTTGGAGTCCTAGTCATACCGTTGAAGGTCTCTTGACTTTTACTTCTCCGTGTGTCTGGTGGGTTTCTTTGTGTCGAACTCTCATGCAGCTCAAATTCCCCATGGGTGAAGAGGTCCGCGTCACTAGTAGATGTCAGATTTCTGGGGTTGTTCCTCGAAAGCTTTCCAAGTGCCATAGCCACGGATGACACGCGCTTGCTCGACCCTATTGTCGGTGGCCCGTCGCCGTATTGGCGGGATGGTTTCGAAGCGCTATTCAGCTTCGAAGCGAAGGAAGGTATAAAACGACCGATGAGTGGCCGGATGGTCGCCAACGACGCGGCGATGACCCCCGAGGACAACTCAGCCACTGACCAGCACGAGGATGTCGCCGCAAGATACGTCAGGTCTCCGCCTGGAGCGCCGAGTGTCGTCACGCGAACAATTGATATAGCCGACGTGAAACCACCGATACCGAATATGCCGAGTAGCGCCCACTTCTGCGTCTTTGGGAGGTTGAGCTTCCAAATTGCGGGCATTGGTAAGAAGAGGATGATGAAGTCTGTTACCAAAGTTCCCACGGCATTCAAGTAGACTCCGATTAATTGATTCTGACATTTCGCCTTGATCCCCATATCCCAGAAGCCCTGGACCGGAATACATATGAATACAACCGAGAGGAACTGGCCCAGGCACCAGCCGCCGATTAGAAAAATTGTCACCAGATACGCGATCCTTAGTGAATTGGTCTGCCTGAAGACACGATAATATTGGAATAAAAATGTCATTTTAATAAAGAACATCGCTGCATTGTAAAATAGCTCGTTGATCCAGAACAGCTGTACGTAGGTGTCAATGGTAGCACATACGGAACGGCCGCAAGGACTAATCACCTGAAGAAAGCGAGGAATATCCACAGATAGGTCGTCCAAGTCATATATATGTCGACCGAGGTATCGAGATGCGTTGACGCTCTGCGAAACATTCATTCCTATTGTTAAAAGCTAAGGCAATATGTTCAGAACAGATCCGTATCATTGCTATAACGACCTCAGTCCCTCATATCACGACGGACGTACCAGGGACGCCACCGCCATCCAGTCATCGATGCCGACCTGGTGGGTTATGATATAGCGTGTATAGAGACGAGCACACACTGCCATTGTGGCTAAACTATTCGTCACGATCCCAGCGATAATGACAACATTTCCCCGCGAGTCATGGGGAAGCGTTGCCGAATCCATGGCATCGAGAAGGCCGTCTTCGTGCCTATTATAAATAACGATGAGGTTTTAGTTGCAACTGTTCTGAGCGTGTGCCATAGTAAATAACCATAAGATGTTGGAACGAAAGCACATGTCTGATCTTCGGGGGTCTCTTCATCTTATCTGCCCCATGATCGACAGTCATGAGGATATGACAGTTTTAAAGTGGTTGGCCTATGTCAATGCTTTGACAAGTAGTCCCGTGCGACAGAACGAGTATAAGAACATATTGTCGAGTATTTCTTCAGCGTTATCTTTGCTGATCCGGGGACAGTTTGCGCTTTGACAACACGGCCGGTTGAAGTGTTAACCAATTAAGGCTGAAATCCAGTGCATGAGGCGAGCCACCGTTGTCTTCAACATTTGCCATCTGCGAATGCAGAGCTTAGCAAGCGTTTATCTCTTCGTGTCTTCGTCACGAGCTTTGACCCGTCGTTCAAGCCAACTATGCACGCAGCGTGTTTCACAATATCAAGATGTATCAGGGTTCGCCAGAAATCTTCCTGAACCAGTCTTCTGCTTCGATGCGCTTCAATCAACTGGCTTCGCTTCCGGCACAGCGTTCCAACTGCAACACATCAGGGACAGGGGCTCTTCCCGTTTCCCAGAATTAGCCGGGTTCCGCACCTATTCATCCCCTGCGAACCCCCGGCATATCGTCGCAGGATGGTGTCCCAATAGAGTGACGCCAAGAGCGTTATACAGTAGCTACGGAGAATTCCTAAAGTCATAACCACAAGATCTGCAAAGGATCTGAGCTTAAAGAGCTCGTAAGAGATCATGACCTAACTTTGGCTATGCCAATGATACGTCAACTCTAATGATAACATTCTGACTTGCCAAGAACGAGGGGTAAGCGGACGCAACATCAACGGTCCCCCCAGCCAACGAACGTTTATAAAAGAGTAGCTTAGATCTTTGTGTGTATCTGGGGAAACCATGCCCACCCAGCCATCCTAGCCAAGCCTCCCAAGATGGCAAGAAGGGGTTCTTTTCTACATATTCCATAACAACTATTATATAGCCTTTCTTGTACTAAACTATTTATACTTTTCTCCTGATCTTTTTAATATTCACATATTCCGCTATTGTTATGGTGTTTATAAAGTAGTAAGGATGAACTTGGCGTTATCGGATTTTCTAACTTAGTCGTATGGACTGGCTAATGTGCGATAGACCTGTAGGTACGAATTAGAATGATATATCTAGGACGGGTGAAAAATGCGATCTGGAGTAGATGATAGGTGAGATAAGAGTTACTCCAAAGGTATCCTGACTGAGGGCGAGTTTCCTCGATTGGTCACCATGCAGTCAGCCAGTTGCAACCCGTTCAGGTCTCAACCAATTGTATGTGAAATGTGACATATGATTATGTCAGCTTCAAGGATGATTCCATCTTCGATGTGTGATATAGTCTCTTAGCTCCAAATGCTCGAGTTGATTGAACGCGTGATAGGCCCGTTTTCTAGAAGGGTTGGATATCGCGACTATATAACTATACGGACGTAAAATCCCTGCGTGTCTTTATCTATTGAGATCGCCGAATGCTTGGTACTTTTAGGTATATAATTCTGAATCCTGTCGTAAGAACTCAGTGAGACACTTGGTCCCAACGAGGGGAACAGTGAACAGTTGAAACCTTACAACTAGATTCTAAGAAAATGGCTGATATTACATTCATATTAGGGCTTATTTCCTCCATTTTGATATTGTTTAGCTGTGTTCGCCTCCTCTACTCGAACTGTCGTCCTTCAAACTTCCCTCCTGGCCCGCCACGACTGCCACTCCTGGGTAATCTGCATCAGATACCCCTGGAAAAGGGATACTTGAAGATTGCAGAACTATGCCGGAAGTACGGTTCCCATGGTCTCATGGGCTTGCAATTGGGTCCAAGCACCCATATCGTGGTGATCAATAGTTGGAGGGTCGCTCGAGACCTTCTCGAGCAACGCGGGGCTATCTACTCGTCGCGACCACCCATCCTTGCAGCTCAGGAAGTGTTGCCACCTCCCGGGGACTTCCATCTTGCGTTCCTGCAGTATGGATCTAAGTGGCGCAAAGAACGCAAGACCTTCATGGAGTTCCTGAAGAGCAGCGAAATAGACAAGCGGTTGCCGATACAGGAGGCCGAGTCATCCCAATTCAGTGAGTAAAATTAGGGGCTGTTCCTTATTCGGGCCAATATCAGAGGCCACTCGCTTGTTCTAGCTAGATCTCTATCTTAGGAGCTTTGCATACTCTCGAGACCCCTAAAGATTCCGCTTAGAAGGGGCTCTTACTAATTCTTAATGTTAAAGTGTATGAGCTGTTGCTAGAGCCTGAGCGGTTTCATGAGCATGGGTTTCGATACCACGGTGCCATTATTATGGCTTCGGCTTTTGGACAACGCGGGAAGGAATATGCCGACAACAGTGAGGTTAAAAGATTCTTTGATGTAGAGAAGGATTGGGCCATCATTATCGCTCCTGGATTTATCCCTCCTCATGACATCTTCCCTTTCTTGAAAATTATGCCAGACTTCCTTACGCCCTGGCGGGGGTGGAAGCAGAAGACACGATCAGTGCGCCAGAGACAGCAGGCTCTCTATCAAGACTTGTTTGCTGGAGTGAAAGACAGAATGGCTCAGGGCCGAAGTCAGGAGTGCTTTCTAGCGGATGTACTCCGCAATAATGAGAAATATGGGTATAGCGATGTTGATCTCGCGTACATCGGAGGTGTGCTGTTAGAAGGTGGTACCGAAACAACGGCGAGTGCCTTTGAGACGTTCCTTCTGGTAATGGTAGCTTATCCGTCTTTTTTGAAAAAGGCTCAAGAAGAAGTGGATGGCTTCTATGGGAACGATAAGATGCCGACGGGGACAAGTGATGCAGAGCTTCCATTCCTTGCAGCCTGTCTTCTCGAAGTACGCCTGTTCCAGCCTACGGAATCGTTTTTATGTCTAACGAGAAGTGCTAGATCCTTCGCTGGCGGCCTGGCATTGCTTCTGGAATTCCGCATGCCACAACTCAAGATGATACCTACGAGGGGTTCTTCATTCCGGCCAATACAACGATACTGATGAACATCTGGGGAATCAATCACGACCCCGAAGAATTCGACAATCCCGAAGTTTTTGACCCAACACGATTTCTCCACGATCCAAATGGTGCCAAAAGAGGCACAGGCGATGTGCCCAATGACAACAGTAGCAATCATTTGCGACGGCCAGTCTGGACCTTTGGTGGTGGCAGAAGAGTGTGTGTTGGGCAACATATGGCTCAGAAAAGCATGTTGTTGACAATGGCCAAAGTGGTGTGGTGCTTCGATATCGAAGCCGTCTCACCTGATAAGTTAGACATGAGTATAAATGGGTTTGATACGGGCTTGGTGACTTGTCCAAAGCCGTTCGAGGCCAGGTTTCGAGTTAGGGGTGAAGACAGAAAGCACATCATTGAGCGGGAGTGGGAGAAAGCCGATGCTTATTTGAAGCAATTTGAGTGAGGTGGGACATCTGGTACCACTTACAGGCTCTTGAATAGTAAAATGAAGGGTATATGAGACTTAATTGATTTGATCAACTGTCTGTGAGAGGAGTAGGGAGACCCCGTTATATACACGAGAGCCCTTGTGTGCCTTAGTACTAGTACATGCTATGTCACCTTGACTTATTCTTCAACATGAAGCTGTGTTCCTGTTTTGTTTTTTTCTTCTTTTCCCCTTTCATTCTTCTCTATTTTCATGAACATTTCCCTTTGCCTATGTCCTCGTTAATTAATTTTGAACTCTGAGAAGAGAAGGGTTATGTACGGAGTAGATGGAATGCATATCACTGAGTAAGACAGACGCTAGGAGCTCTATGTGGTTACGGCGCTATACGTTCGTAGTTAGTACCATGTACAACCACGTCATTGATATAAGGATTCGGAGGTTGATCGGTGAATTTTAGGGGATCTTTACTCCCCAAACCCCCTACTCAGCAACAGTTTCTGGCGCTTCTCGGCGATTCGGAATAGAAAAAAATAAGAAAATTAAAAAAACGCTATTGGTACTTATGCATTGAAGTAAATATAGTCCCCTTCTCAAGTTTCCAAGTCGCCCATTATAGGCCAGATGATTCGAGGACGTGTAGGCTGCGGTTCTCTGCTTTCTGCATCAGTGAAAAGAACATTCATCCCAACGATCCCAGCACTATACAAACCTCGATATTCACAGCGGCATTACAGCAATTCGAGCAACAATTCCAACAGTAAAGACTTCTTCAGTCGCAACATGTCTCCTTCGGATATTTCTCAGTATCTCCAAGAGACCCATGACCGCCTATTTGAGCATAACAAGGCCTGGGCTGCCGGGCAGAGGGAGAAAGATGCCGACTTCTTCACCAAGCTGAGCGCCGGACAGAGCCCTGAGTATCTTTGGATTGGATGCAGTGATTCCCGCATTCCTGCCGAGCAGATCGCAGGTCTGCAACCTGGAGAGGCCTTCATTCATCGCAACATCGCCAATTTGGTAGTCAACACCGATCTTAACGTTATGAGCGTTATCGAGTACGCCGTCTCTCATCTCCACGTTAAGCATATCATCGTGTGCGGCCATTATGGCTGTGGTGGTGTTAAGGCCGCAATGACTCCTAAGGATTTGGGCTTGTTGAACCCGTGGCTTCGGAACATCCGCGACGTCTACCGTCTTCATGAAAAGGAGCTAGACACCATCAAGGACGAGACGGCGCGCTATAATCGTCTTGTCGAACTCAGTGTCATGGAGCAGTGCCGCAACGTCATCAAAACCGCTGCTGTCCAGCAGTCGTACGCTAAAAACCAATACCCTGTGGTGCACGGCTGGGTATTTGGGTTCGAGGATGGATTGTTGAAAGACCTGAAGATCGATCATAAGGAGATTCTTCACAGCATTCAGAAGATCTACAACCTCACTGAGAGCTAGTCATGAGAGACGAAATCCCCGAAGAATCTGCATTGCCTCATAGGCATTTTCGTCACGGAGTCGATGGCTGAATAAAAATGGTATTGTGTGGGATGATGCTTAGATCATAGAGCTCGTCAAGCTGTTTCGAGACAGAAGACACCCAAGCTTCCAGGTGACACATCCTTATGGGAACAGTACTTGAATGCGACTATACCACTCTACACTCTGCGCTTAGACGGACATGACAACGAGGGGGATACCAGGAAAACCCAAGCACCGGTAGCTTATTTCACATATGTACTAAATAGCCCATTCGCTTGAAATAATTTAAATATGATAATGAGTGTCTGACATTATGTATTCCCATCTGAGGCCTCAGAACTCTGCAGACCTGATTTGTCGCCCGCTCGGCTGTGCGCATTCAGATTGTACGACGAGCCACAGCTTCCAAATTCTGTGACATCTTTTCAACCGACCTATCACTCCGAGGAGTAGTGAAATCATAACCTCACTTTAGCGTAGAGTTGACACCACGATGATCATCCACCACGGCATCTTTGCATCAAACGTTAAACATGGATAACATTGGCACATAACGGCCGATAGCTATTATATAACTGCATCTATCTTATAGAAGACACCAACACTGTGTAGAATTTCTCCACGGTTAGCATAAGTTGCCGATGTCTTCAATAGGACGGGTCCGCGGGAAATAGAATAAATCCATTAAAATATAGCGGTATCTTCGGAATCCGGATCATCAATACCTAGTGTACTGTAAGGTAAGTTCACAGGGGGACGTGCAATACCAGGGGTTTTTTGCCGATCGGACCCCTTGTTAATCTAGATACAGACTCCGTTTTTTCTCCGTCGATGATCTCTATTCTTTGAACATTACAGGACTTCGTCCACTTATTATTATTCCATAATCTCTTCAGAGTCCTTATGGTATGCCTCTAGATATTGAAATAAAATGACACCGAGGGAGGCAATCAACTTGGCGCAAACTAATATTACGGAGTTGAATTTATCACAGCACTCGCTCCTTGGAAGCTTTCACCAATAGATCAGCGCCAAAAGCGGTACAGCCCAGTGGCTTATCTCAGAAACACGCATCTAGACCTACCTAAGTAGCGCGCCGGTAGCCTCCCGCTGCTCTATGCAGGTCGGGAGCTTATAATATTGAAATGGCGCATAACCGAACTCGTATTGGCCAGGGATTAAGCCAAAACCAGGCACTGCCGCTGTGGTCTTTCATCTTTCCAGGTGTTTTTTCGTGCATGTCCTTTTCAGCTATTGACAGAAACATTGGGCTGGGCGCTCAGCTGGTGACTTGGGATGGCGTTTGTTGGTTCTAGGTCAGCAAGGCTTGCAGAATATCACTTCCACTGTTCCCGAGTTTGTTCTGCTCGTGCTTCTCTGATCCATTGTTTCCGTTCTTTTTGTTCTCTAGATAATAGAAAGCTACAACTAAACCTGTAACTATCACGCATTAATTTCAATGACTTTTTAGATCTAAGACCAGCATTTCCAGCTTCATTCACGGGAGTCCAAAGACGAGCCCGTCTTCAGGCGGCCTCAAGTAGTCTTAATACCATTCCAGTCATTCGTTCACTCAAAATACATTGCCATGCATCCCTCTTTTGCTCTTCTGGCCCCGATCTTGTCAGTCGCATTCGCGCAAACGCGATCGGACAAGCGCGGCCTCGTTTTCGTCCCCAACAAGCACAGCCCAGAGGATAACAAGATATGGATTGAGGATGGATCTGATTTAACATGGTACTACAACTACAACCCGACGCCGGCGCCCGCATTCGCTTCGACTTCGCAAAATGACTTCGAGTTCGTGCCCATGCTATGGGGCTCAATCGACGACACAGCCTTTCTCAACTCAGTCAACGACTTGATTGACGGCGGGCGCAACATCAGCCATGTGCTGACCTTCAACGAACCCGACGGGCCGAGTCAGTACGGAGGCAGTAATATCCTCCCGTCAAAGGCTGCTCAGGTTTGGGTTGACAACATTGAACCTCTGGCGGAGAAGGGAGTCAAGGTCGGTTTGCCAGCTTGTACAGGCGGTCAGGGTGGCATTCCTTGGCTACAGCAGTTCCTCGGCAACTGCTCGGGACTCATCAGCACCGATGGAAACGAGAAGAACTGCTCATACGATTTTGTGACCATCCACTGGTACGGGAATTTCGAGGGTCTGGCGAGTCATCTGGGCGAATACTCAGCTGCGTACGTTTCTGCCTACTCAAAACACAATGCGCATAGCATGGCGAATAGTATCCAGGATTTTTAAGCTGACGTTATGACTTCCTAGTTTCCCAAACAAGACGCAGTGGATTACGGAGTACAATTTCGATAACCAGGACCTTGCCACGACCCAGGACTTCTATAACACCTCTTCTGACTATTTCGACCGTATAGATAGCGTTGCGCGCTATAGCTACTTCGGTTCGTTCCGTTCCAGCGATAGCAACGTCGGTGCGAACGCCGTTATGCTCAACAACGATGGCAAGCTAACAGACATCGGCTCTTGGTACCTTGGTGGTACCGCTACCGGTGTACAGCCTCAGTCCGGGGAGTCCGGTGCAGCTGGGCCAAACCAAGTTGATGTGTCCTTGGCCCTCGTCTTGGCTGTTGCTGGGACCCTTTTCCTTATTTAAGAGACGTCCATTTGAAGCATAGCGACAACCTCTACGGCTGGTGGAGGCTTATCAGTTCATATTGCCTAATTCCAAAAGGGTGGTCGAGGCGGTGGGACTGAAGTACTATTCTTGTTCCATATTGAAACTTTCGAATTCGGACATAGACCGTTTAGAGACCTGGCCAGTCTACAGAGCATAAGAGATAATGAGATATACCAGGCGTTTAGGTAAGCGGATAGATATAGAGCAGAGAATTTGAATACTCGGCATCGGGCGTTTGTACTAGTTCGGGCATCTTCAACAAGTGACAGTGAACTCGTGTGACAGGGAAGCGACTCAAGAATGTGTCCCTTTCTACAGCATTCCACCCTGTGGAAATCGGTGCAAGGCAACTTCATTGCTTAAAAACATTTAAGTCATAGTCCATATCGTCGCTATGCAAATAAACAGATACATCATTGCTCATTAACAAACAACCCAGCCATGCCCATGCCGGTTCCAATGCACATACTCGTCAACAGAATCTTCTTCTTCGTCCGACGGCACTCGCTAAGACCGGTGACGATCTGCCGCGCGCCTGTGGTTCCGAGCGGGTGGCCAAGGGCAATAGCGCCACCGCGCGGGTTCATCTTGGTCCAATCCAGCTTAAGGAAATCTCTCGTATAGACGGCCATTGTGCCGAAGGCCTCGTTAACCTCGATTACGTCGCAATCGTCTAGAGTGAGGTTATACTGCTTCAGTAGCTTCGGAATAGCTACCGTGGGTCCGATGCCCATAATCCTCGGCGGTAGGCCCGCGACAGTCGAGCCGACATATTTGGCCAGAACAGGTAGGCCGAGCTGTATCGCCTTCGAGCGCTTCATCAAAACCACGGCTGATGCGCCGTCGGTGACCTGACTAGCATTACCACCGGTCGTCATATTGCCCCATTGAGGGAAAGCCGTGCGAATCTTGCCCAATCCCGCAGCCGTCGTCCCTGGTCGGATTCCCTCGTCCTTGGTCAGAGTAACGGTTTTCAACTCGCCATCAGGGCCTTTAACTTTGGTGGTGATGGGCACAATCTCGTCGTCAAACCAGCCCGCCTTCTGTGCTTCTTCTGCGCGGCGGAAGCTCTCGGCAGCATACTCGTCGATAACCTCGCGAGTAAGCCCAAAATCACGGCCCACGTTTTCGCTCGTCCAGCCCATGGGTTCCATGCAATCACGGGCCTCCTGGGTGAGTTTGAGCACTTCCTCGTCGAAGGGCTGATCCACTGCATCTCCGCCTATTGTCATCGACTCTGCACCGGCGGCAATGCCGATTTCGATCGAGCCCGAGGTGATTTCGTGTGCGATGTCGGCCGTGGCCTTGAGACCTGAGGAGCAGAACCTGTTTACGGAGGATGCGCCGGTCGTGTTTGGGAAGCCAGCGGCGAGCGCTGCGGCACGGGCCTTGTAGGCTGCTTTGCCGTCAGATACCTGTAGACATAAACCCGTTAGCTAGGATAGACCAAGCATCATTCAATGACGTACATTGCCCATACAGATATCTTCCACAAGTTCCGGCGAGAAACCCATGCGCTCGCGTGTCGCCTTTAGGATGGCGTACATGATGTACTCGAGGCTCGTGTCCTTGAACCCGCCCTTTTTGGCTTTACATAGCGGTGTCCGAATTGCAAGGGTAATAACTATATCATCGGGGCTCTTGGACGTTCTGGTGTTGCGCAAAAAGTCAGTAACGCTTCTGTGAGCGATGTCGGGTTCTCCAACACTGAGGGGTTAAGCTCAACTTACATCGCTGCCACCGGATTATTCGGCGACAGATGCTTTAGGATAGAAGAAACTCGCTCGGCAGCCATCTTGTCCGTCGTCTTACAAGTATAGGAATTGGTATAGAGACAAGCGACAATCTTTAAAAGCACGGAATGAACTAGAGGCACGCAAGACTAAATTAGAGGACAACGATGGTCTCGAAGAGTAATAAACAGGTTGCTTTAGGAGACAAAATGCTTTCGAGCTTACATATAACCCTGCATTGATTGCATTCAGCCGAGGCTTTCGGACAATCGGTTAGTTGTTCGGCAGATCCACCCACGGGGTATTATGTTGTACTTCGCCACGCAGAATCCGGGGAAGTCCCCAATAACTTCTAGTTTACCTGCAAAACGGTAGCACAAACTCGCTGACTCAGATGAAGACGTTAGTCGTCTCTAGGCACGTCTTATAACCGCTAATGTGGAAGTAAACACAGCAACTCATCATTCGTTATAGTTCAGGAGGCTTAGAACAGGCAGAGCAAAGTCATAAGACATGGGTCATTGTGAAACGCTTTGTTGTAGCAACATGACGGATCATGATGGAAGAGATTGAAGAAATTGCAATACTTCAGTGAGCTCTCACTGAACAAGTCGGAATCTCATTTTCAACTTCACGCAAGACTCGTGCTCGAAGTCCTTTGTCTTATTATTTGAACAACAGTAATTTGATATATTAGCAAGGAGTCGAGGATACCCAATCATTAATCATAAACGCTTTAAACCAGCCCGAATTTCCAATCTACAAATTTTCCTGTGGCTGCTGTTTCCAGCTTGTAAGAACTATCTGTTCTTGCACAAATGCCTCATTGGCCCTCTTATACTTGTTATCAGGAGCCATTGACGCCATCATACCCGACAACTCGAATCTCACGACCGCTCGGCAGACTATAGCGCTCAGGGTGTACCTGGCGACGATGGTTAGGCAGTCAACTAAGCTGAAGAACAGCAAACCCGACAGGACCAGAGTGCCGAATGCGACCTGAACCAAGATGCCGAAGCTGATGACCCAGGTCAATATGTAGAACCACATAGCGTACGCTCTCTCCTCTCGCAATTCGAGTCTTATCGGTGGATGGAACACGGTCGGAATGATTTGTGTCGGGACCCACGCAGGCAGAGGCCTCGACTGCGTATTGAAATCGTCTCCGTCTCTAGAGTCGATGTTCCGCATGCGCACACGCAGCTTGATAGTCAGGACACCAACCACGTAGATGGTAGTAGCGCCTAATGTCCATAACGGCACGCCGAAGATGGTGGTGGGGGCGAAGATAGCGACGGCATTTACGCCCAACTGCCAGGCCAGGTGAAGCACGTTGGCCACGGCGCCACTTACGAGGACGTATTCTATGATCGAGATAAGGATCGCATAGCGCACGCGCCCTCTGCTCCAGCGCAAGCTGCCGATCCCGATGTCTCGCGGGTCACTACCGTCGACGTACTCGGTGATGCCTGCTGCGAAGTCTCCCGTCTTCATCATGGATACTGTTGGGCTCCCGGCGGCGATCAGGAAGCCCAGTACCGGGCGTCGTAGACCCACGAGGGCCGTTTCCACCGTTGTGCTCCCGATTGTTTGTAAGATGGTAGGGATTAGACCTAGTACGAGGGCACCGGTTGCCACTATTTATTCGACCAAGGTCAGTTTACCAGGGTTTCACTCTCTGGCGACCAAAAAAAAAACCAACGAGTAAAAGCAGTTAATGGGGAAAGTTGAGTTTCGAGCGCTAGATAACTACCCATAAAGAAAAAAAAGTAGCTTGCTTACGTTCTGCTTTTCTAGACTCGGGAAAGACTCCCAGGACACAGTCGATGACTGGGTTTACGAGCGACTCTTTCCCGAGTGTATCGTTGACCTTACCGGTCAGATATTCGGCGTACGGGTCGCTACAGTTTTCGCGTAGAGTCCTTTGGATAATGCCATTCCATCCTGGGAAAAAGTGGTCGAACTGGTGAGTCGGCGTAGCTTGCACTACGGATACTAAGGCGAACAGAGTTGCCAGACTTGTTGTAAGGAACTTCATGGTGAAAACGAAACTACCGTAGAGTTACAGGCACCAAAGGGGGGGGGAAAGGACATGAGATGAGGATTCGCTATTTGTCTAGATAGGTAGGTGTAGCTCAACCTCCGTGGGATACCCACGTCTCTTTATATCTATCTACCATACCTGTTTACAGTAGAGAATCCTGTCACCATAAAGATCCCTCCTCTCAGAATCGCTTCGTCGAGTCCACCCACTTGGTCGACCAGAAGGATTTGCAACCCAGCGGGTATCATACTAATTCGCGACTAACCGGCATGTAAGGGCTGTAAGTAAAACGTCCCTTGTCAGGTATCGCGCAAAACCAGGGTCTTGCAGCTGGAGGATTACAAGGGGCATTTGGGTGCAAGTACCACAAGGCGAGATATTCTTAGTGGTGCCAAGTCTTGGTTAGCGCGCCAAGTATACCTGACAAGGAACGCTGTCCTAGCCAACAACCCATAGTACGGGACGACACAATTGGTAGAACTTTCGAGATACATGGAACACTAACACAGGTCAAGTTAGAGCGTTTCCTGAAATAGGGATTAAGCGGTAAGCCCTAGTCACAAAATAACAGAAACATTATCCACTAGGTAGCCATCATGCGGCTGAACCGCACAGGAAGACTCCCAGAGGGGCTTTGGGGGCCAAATCCTTTGACTAAATTACTTCTTTGGGACTACCTATGGTTTGAGCAGGCGCTTGACCTTTCGAGTATACAACTGCTAGTTCAGATATCTAGCCCTACCTGGCTAGTCCATTATATGGTTAGTTATCCCTTGTGGTCTAAGACTTTTTTAAGAACACACGTATTTCCAACCAATCAATCTAGAGTAACTTTCATCGAGTGCGTTATGTGAGCTAGATTGCTGACCGATACAATATACAGAGTTCAAGTCAAGAGCATAGGACTTGAGCTCTACTCGAGGCTCGGGAGGTCTGAGACCTACCTAGTCAACATGGAATATACGTGTTCATGTTCAGTGTTCTAACGTCATGTATGTACAGTAGTGGTAATGGTGGTGGCTGGGAATTAGGGAGCCATCAACTGGATGTACCCCACTGATCCGAATATCGGCTCGCAGCCCTAGGGGAGGAACCTGTGAAAGGGCAAGCGCCTACTCCGCTACGGTATTTATGGTAACTTCTGGTGTCTTGATGATATACTAGGTAGTAGGTATTCTAAATTAGCACTCCGCAACCTCGGGCGGACTACCTAGTTGAGGCCCAGGGGATGGGGATGCCTCTAGGATACCTAAGGTAGATATTATACTGCAATACGTAACAGGGAAATTTATATTGATCACCTGCTTTGGCTTTCAGCGGGTTCGGATCTTTACCCAGGAACGGGATCTTGGGCTTTCTCAACCTCTTGGCCCGAGTTTTCCGCGTCCTTTCCCCCTTGTTTCTGTTTCTTAAGCTCTTCCCGCCTTGCCCCTTTTTCTAGTTTAGCTTTGCGCCATTTAACGCCATTCTTTAACACCAGCCAGAGCGCAGGGAAGAAGACCACATATGACAGTGCAATAATGGTAAACGCCCAACCCGCTCCAACAGCAGTCATCAGCGGGTTGATAAAGGCTGAAGCGCCCGCTCCGACCAGACATCGCGTAAGATTATTCGCTGCAGTCGCAGAACCCGCGGCGCCAGGATTGATATCTACGATGAGGGTACTCAGGAGGTTCGAAAACCCCGTAAGTGTAATACCCTGTAGGAAGAGTAGGACGAGCCCGACGGCGAAATGTGCCTTGTACTCAATAGCCCAGCCAAAGCCAATCAGGACTGCTGTGAATAGGACAAGAAATGGGATGCTTATCTGCAAACGAACCTGTTCAATGGGGAAATCCTCCATGTTTTGCTGCCGGCTCCTGTCGTAGGGGATGCCGAGTTTCTTGCAATGCCGTCTATAATTCCAGTTCGCTAGCTTCCCCATCACAAAAGCCGAAACGATGGAGCCGACACCCAGAGGCACATATACGAGGCCGATCTTGAGGCCATCAAATCCATACAGACTAGCAAAATCGGCCGGAATGGCCGTAGCCACGGCGTAAAATCCTGCGTAAAACAGGCTGCTGTACATAAGCAAAAGAAACATTTCCTTTTCAAACAGGATGAGCAGAGTCCGAGTCAAGTTCGGTCGCTGAATGCGAAGGCTCTTTTTACCCGATTCTTGAGTAGCGTCCTGCTGAATAGCGGCGCCACTAGTATTCCGCGCTGCTCTTCTCTTGCGATGAGCATCTTTAATGAGTTGCCAGAATGTCCGGTAAAAAGGATGGGGCCAGATCGAGCCATCCCCTACGATGAGTCGGCAAGTCTCTGGCATGAAGAGCAGAAACAAGATCAGGACGAAGCCAGAAAGGATGGTCAAAAACCAGAAGATCCAGCGCCATCCTAGATACTGGGATATGACACCGCCGATGACAGGCCCAACCGAAGGTGCAAGGATGATTGGAACGGAGGTGAAGCCGACATAAGACCCTCGCTCAGCTGAGGTAATGACATCAGACACGACGGCCTGGCACAGAGCGACGGTGGCGCTGGAGCCAGCGGACTGTAAAGCTCTAAGCACAAGGAGAGCAGCGTAGTTTGGGGCCAGAGCACACCCAACACAAGCCGCGATATATATGATGAAACAGACGATGTAGGCTGGACGCCTCCCGGCAGTATCAGCCAAGGACCCCACAAACATGGGCGCAATTGCTTGAACGATCTACTAGCTGTAAGTTGCTGGGCATCCAAAGAGGGTCAGCCACTCGTAACTTACCATGTAGGTAGTGACAGTCAAGTTAACCTCGGTTACGGAAACATGAAGATCGCGCGACAGGGCGTCGAGGGCTGGGAAGTAGATCTGGGCAGATAGTGGTGAAAAGAAAGCACCACTAGCGGCGGCGAGGACAATAGCCTTCTTCTCGGTCGTGGTGAAGAAGCTATATACATTCCCCAGAGCAGCTGGTCTCTCACTAGGCGGCTCCAAGTCCGTAGCTTGTATTGTGCTTTGCACATTGTCTGCCATCTCGGTCCCCTTGGCTGCATCACTGGAAGGCTTCGAGGTCATCGCGGCTGTCTCTGTATCGTCACGGGTTCGGGCATCTTTCTCGGAGATGGAGTCTGCGGATTCTCTAGACATTTTTATTGAAATGAAGGGCGTTTGAGCTACGTCCTCGGCCTTAGATATGAGATGGTTGACCCGAAGAATACTATAGGAAATGTATTGTAGATATGTCTTTTATATATATCATGGCCGGGTATTGGCCGGCTCCGATCAGGTAAATAAGACAGGGAGAGCCTCAAACCAGACTGCAAGAATGAATCATATTTGAACCATATTTAGCAATGATTGATCTTACAACAACTGATGAGCCCGTACATGAAAATTTGGTGGGTAGCCAGGCGCATTCATAGGCAAACGTACCAAAATGTTGAAATGAGAGTGGTGCCCTCGGAGCCGCTTCGGCTATGAGAGGCAAAGAGCTCTTGCGCTTTTGTGTGAAATACCCCATAACTTATTAGCCGTATCCAGTACCTAGGTAGCCTTTTGAAGCGGTCGAAGGACCTGAGGTAACCCTACCTATGCAACAACCGGTAGCCATTACAGGCAATGCGATGCACACTGCACCTCCTGAATGCCGTGTTGCATGGATGTGTCGGGGGAACCACTGTGCTCCCCTGCCCAATGATACCCAACGTCAAAAAAGAAAAAGAAAAAAAAACTGACCCTTAAACCAAGATCAGATATGACTGCAATAAAAGAGCTCTTTGGCTGAAAATGCTTATGTTAAGCCATCGAGACTTGTAAGTGCTTCTTGTAAGTATCTTGTGAGACGAGCTTTACGGCTATAGACGGACACCTTTTCGGGTCCGGAGCAAACATTCGGAAGAATACAATGAATGCACTAGATTTCTTATGAAAAGTGGTTAAACCTTATTCGGGAAGGCGGTAAAGCTATGCCGTGCCATGATTGGACAAATACTCTTAGATAGCTACGTGTATTGATTGATCTGCCGGCACAATTGTACAATTGTCTTCTTTGCTTGCATCTTTCTGCCATTCTACTTTTATGTATGTATCGTCCTCGACTCCATCTACAATTCTCTCCATTAGGTCGCAACAAGCCAACAGAAGCTTAACATACATGGAACTGATTGAAACCTTGGTTGACTCACATTGTCTAGCACATTCTAGATATCAGCCTATGACTATTCATCTCAACTAAGTCCTTGAACGCGCTTCGGTGCTCTTATTCTTTCAAAGTCCCCATCTACTCCTCTCTATTAAACTACAACTATACCAAAATGGTAAGATCATGCACTGCACGCGCCCTTCTACATCTTCGGCTTAGACGCACATCGAGTGTTTTCTAACTACTTCATTTCTCTCCAGAACACACAATTCAACTCTGCATTAAAGCAGTCCACATCTATCAAGCGCGATCTCGCCAACCTCTCCTCCTCACCTGATGGCGTGCCCACGCCCGCAGCCCTCGGCTCCCTGTCCGCCTCGTTGACCGCATTCTCGCGCACACTAGACGAGTACTCGGCTTTGGCGAAACAGGAGCTCAATCCAGCCAAGCAAGAAAAAGCCCATGAGCGCTTGCGCAATTTCCGCACCGAGCTTGTCGAGTTTCGCGCAAAGCTCGACGGACTCAAGACGCAACGGGACGATGCCGCCCATGACCAGAACCGCTCCGAGCTGCTCGGCCGCCGGCCCTTTACGACCTCCACCCCCGAGAATCCTTACGCCCACGCCACGACGTCGTCGCCAGGCACCGTCCCAACAAATCGCTACGGCAGTGGAGGCGTGGTCGGTGGCGGCCAGATGAGCATGGGCAGCGGAGATTACACGCGCGAGGGACATGCTATGCGTGAGCAGAATTTCTTTGCTAGCACCAACACGGCCCTCGATGATTATATAGCCCGCGGTCAGGCCGTATTGGGCGATCTCGGAGCCCAGCGAGACATGCTCAAGAATACCCAGCGTCGCCTGTACAGCGTCGCGAATACCCTAGGCGTCAGTGGAGATACCATTCGTATGATCGAGCGGCGAGCTAAGCAGGACAAGTGGATATTCTGGGCTGGTGTTATTATTTTCTTTGGGTTCTGTTGGTTGGTTCTGCATTTCCTGCGGTAGCAGGCGGTGATGATGCCAGGAAGCTGAAGCGTGTGATGGAGAAAGGCTCGCTTGGGGAAGATCGGAATAGCTGTATGAGTCCTTTTTTGTGTTCATGAGATTATCTAGGGACATTTCTTGTGTACAGCGAGGAGTATGGCGTTTGAGTAGGTTTTGCATAGGGCCGGAAACCAAACCTGATGATAGCCTCGCGGCCTGTTGAGTTGTCACATTTATCTGCTTTGAGCACTTCGTGATATCCAGAGCCCGGACCGTATCTAGGCGGCAAATATTTCCGTTTGAGGGACATTCAGTTCATCTCGAGCTCTTGAATCCACCTTGTAGATGAAATACGAAAATATTGTCTAAATGTATTTCTATGGTTGCCCTTTATTCATGTTTTTAACGGTATAGGGGTTTCCATCTGTGCGCCAGCGGCATAGTCAATACCCGCCGAACGCCTGTGACGCGAGTCTTCCGATTTGAATCTTGTTCCTTCTGGTGTTTCCGTGAAATCAAATGCCGCACAGGAGATGCTGGCCAAGAATCAATATGTCTTTCATGTAACCGGAACCTGTTTCAGTGCTATTGTGAACAACACATCCTTATCCGTCTGGACATCTACGACCTCAGTCTCCGGTAAGACATGATTGCTCGTGCTCATCTGGCCCCCAAATGCCGTCGGCCAATCCTGGACATCCCACTCAAGGCCCTTTGTCGAGATGACAGCCGACCCGCCCACGGGAATGATGCCAACATATTTCGCGAAGGGATCGCCCGAAATCCTTCGGAAGCCGTCCTTGATTGCAGGATTCGGTTCGCGCACTCGGATCCGATGTCTCTGGCCACCCTTGAGTACGAACGAGAGCGACTCGCCGGAGAGGAGGTACATGCGGCCATCCGCGTACTTCGGCGATGTCTGAAACATGTATAAATGGTGCAGTTGGCTGAGCCCTTGGTCCACGCGTCCGCCTAGTCCACCCATGCAGACGAGATCTCGGCCGGGAAACCCGCGACGAGCATGGCGCACGGCTTTGGTGAAGTCGGTGGAATATTGATCTGGATCGCGGATTATGTGACTGCGCGAGAAATGTTGGCGCGCCTCATCGGAGAGCGAGTCTAGATCCCCGATGATGGTATCGAGGTCCGTCTATAGGTAGACATACACACGTAAGATTAGCTGGTGAAGCTTTGCTCATCGCAGATGCGATCTCTAACTCACATATCGACCCTTGAATCCCGAAGCACTGTTACCATTTTCAAGAGGCGCTTGCTTGCTCAAGTCGTAGATTTGGTTGGCACCACCGTCTGCGGCGATCTTGGTCACGGCTGGTAAAGATATTAGCTCAGACTTACCAACCCACCACATATAAGACTACTCCTAAAGAGTGAATAATCTTCTCACCTGAGCTCCAAAGATCTCTAAACAACAGAGGGTCTCGGATGGGCTGATGTAGTACGATAAAGACGAACTCGTAACCAGGATACCCTAGAAACAGTCTAATAGGGTTCCATTCTATGGAATCAGAGTCTGGTGTTGAGTCCATGGTGAGGTAAATACTGCAAACACTCTTAAGATGGGAGAGTGCCGCAAAGTACTCAAGTCAGCTTCACTATAGAATATGTGGTCAGAATTAAACACGGCCGTGTTAGTCAGTCAGCCTTAGAACTTTAAGACTTTGTTTAAAGCATTCTTGTTGAGAACTTTTGTCACACGAAGTCTTTACTTCTTATCTCCCAGAGTTAGTTACACACAGCACCTAGCGCAACTTTCATCACCATGCAGTGGAGCGGCTTTTCATAATATCAAAATGCACTGTAAGTGACAATTTCTAGAGCTATCGATTTTTTACGTAAAAGGCCATAGAGGTTAGACGCAATGAAATATAGGCAATAATGACAAGAACAAGACAAGGCTCTCAAGAAGTGCCTAGCAACAAGGGGAATACGTCTGGTACTGAGATAATGAGTAACAGAGCTCTCCTTTGAAGGAGGTGCCGGGTAGCTCTGCTGAGGTGTGGGATAAAGCTCCCACATCACTTTAACGAACTAACCTGTTCGGGGAATATTTATAAGTACCTAGTGGGTCCCTGTACCCGGTACTCCGTAGCAGCACAGAGCATCAGTTTATAGAGCAAGAGCACTTCGCCGGCGCGTTTTTACTTTACTGCTTAAAAATTTCGAGATTTGGGCTACTGAGCAAACTGCTTACAAACCCGACATCTTTGCCCATTCCACCCGCATCACTGTCCCTCTGTCTTTGCAATAGACACTCCTCCATTTTATCTCATTCCTTTTGTTCTTAATTTCGTCGTTCATCCTTATCTTATCCGGTCACAATACGATGTATAGAATAGCTTTGCGGTCCACGCCGCGGATCGCAACTCCCCTTCGCCAATCCTGCGTCGCAGCATCTGGTCGTCGTTTTGCCTCGACCTCCCCAGCAGACAAGAGACGGAGTTGGAAGAGTTCGGCATTGAGATGGGGTTTAGCAGTTGGCGCTGTCTACTGGTACAGCACAAGTGCTGTCTTCGCCGAGGAACCACAGCGTATGCGACACTTTGACCAACACCTGGGATGATCATGCAGCATACACTGACTGACACCACGCACAATAGTCAAGACGATACAGCCACCTCCCCAGTTCTCCGATGAAGACCTCCCGACCGTCGAGGCAGTTGTAGCTCAGAAGCGTCGAGAAGCTGAGGCTCGCTCACAGAAAGCTGCCGCTCCAGAATCCAAGACCGTCCCCGAGCCCGAGACAACTGCGTTGGCCTCTGCTGTCTCTCCAGAGGCGCCTGCGAAGGAAGTTGAGACGAACGGCCGAGCTCCGCCTGAGGCTGGCAGCCCAGAGGCACTACAAGAGGAGGCCGCACAGCAGGGTGCTTTCAACCCAGAGACTGGTGAGATCAACTGGGACTGCCCTTGCTTAGGTGGGATGGCGGATGGCCCTTGTGGTGAAGAGTTCAAGGCTGCCTTTAGCTGCTTCGTATATTCAAAAGAAGAGCCCAAGGGCATGGACTGCATTGACAAGTTCCAGTATGTCCATCATCGTGGGGAAGTGGTACGTCATCGATGACTGACATAAGGCACAGACATATGCAAGACTGCTTTAGATTACATCCTGAGGTATACGGTGACGAGCTAGCCGATGACGATGAAGCCGCAGCCGCGGTCGATGGTACAGCACCAGAAGGCACTTCAGCGAGAGACGCTTCAGAACGTGGTGCCGACGCGAACGCTGCAGTAACAAAACCCTCCTCCCCCGAGCCCGCGAAGACCGCGGCCACCCAAGAACTGACTGAGACGGATCGGAAGAACGGAGAAGTAGAAACGGGACGAGAAAACGATGCCAGCACATCATCTTCTCCCCCGACAAAACCTTCCACCCCCAACTCTGTCACAGCTGAAAAATAAGAGAGCCTTCGATTGCAGGAGCCTCATGAGAAGATGCAGCGTGTACCACTACAACAAGCGTTCTGCGACAGAAAGAATAGAGTCGCTGGCGTTATTTGTTAACTACTTGTATTAGATATTATGTATATATTTGCATATGAGACACGGCGATCCTTGGACACCACCACGCTCCTCCCTCTGTCTTTTAGTGCAGGCATAATCAAAGGGGTTTGAACCGTTTGTCCATGTCCTCTTTATATCTCCTAACTCGGCGAACAAGGACGCTGATTGAAGTGGAAAAGTACATATGTACATTGGAGATGCCTGTTACGGCTTCTCAATAGTCACTAGCTTGATGTACGCTTTTATGCTAGGTAAGAACTTCTGCATTATCCGTGAGGGATAAGCACATGTATATGCCGGCTCCTACTCTGTACAATGTTAAGTAGAACTGGGTTTAGACGATGCTGCGTGTGTACCCCTCAATGATGAGAATGGTGGCAGAATGTAGCAGAATATTCTATATAAATCGACCACGATACTGTATTTCAGTGATTACCACTTAGTAGACTGGAGGCAGCTTGAGAACCTGAACTTGAATACCGACCAGTCCAGACAATGGAACCTCTGCACATGTGCACATTAGTTCAATTTATGCATAGAGTCATATTAAATAAGAAATTCAGGAACCGATGCATATACCCACTACCTAAGTACCTAGCATGCATGTATCCATGTCGCAGGACGGCAAGCGTTGTTGTGCGGGCCCCGCTTGACGTCACACGAGCAAGGCCAGGTCTCCCGGGGGGAGCTTCAGGGCCGGAATGGCCAAGGTTACAGGCCTTGTAATTTGAATCGCATTACTCGTCACGGGTCAGGAACGTAAAACCACACCACTTTATATTGTACCTCACTTTTCTCCTTCTTCATCTCGTCATCACATGAACATTCATCGTCTTCCTCTCAAATCAACATCTACCTAGGCACCACCCAACAAGCATCACCGCACACTACAGCGCCAAGCTACATTCCAGCAACATCGGCACTTGCTATTTTAATCTGCACATTGTTGATATTTCCCTCTCTTGACCGTAAACAAAACAACTATTGAAAAGTAAGTAGCCGACCGTCTTGCGATTGACCGACCTACGATATATTCGTGGCCGAGAGCGCGCTTGCTAACCCAACCTCGTCTATAGTGTCGTACGCTGATGTCGCCGCGTCTGGCCCGAAGCAGACTCCTGAGGAGGTGCGTATCATGTCTTTTGCATGCCATTGCATTCCCATCACATTCTCATGATTGCGCATGAAGGAAGAGGTAACTAACTAATAGCCCTCTTGTAGGCTGCGGCCCCTCAACCTCCCCAGATCATTCCCTCTGAGACTGCTAGCACTTCTTCCCTCATTGACGTCGATACACCATCGGTCCGCACCGTCCCCTCCGACTTCTTAGAGCAGGACATCCAAACCGAGACCCAGGCCGCACGGAAAGACATGGAAGATGCTGCTGCCAAGGCTGCCGCCCGCGCTCGGGCCGAAGCCGATTTCGCTAAGAAGAAGAGCGTCACCAAGGCGCGCAAGGCCGACAGCTTCCTCACCAAGTTCTTTGGCGACCTGAGCGACGGCGCCAGCACCACCATCGTCGTGACCAATCTGGCTGGTGTTGTCGGCGTCAGCGCCTACCTGGGCTATAAGGCCCTGGGTCTATACGAACGCGGACAACTGACTTGGAAAAGCATTGGCTTAGGAGCCGGTATTGCTCTTGGTGTTGGTCTTTTCGAAACTGCGCTTGGCGGGTACGTGGGCTGCATTTAGTTGACTTGAGAAGTGTGCACGACTAACATCATTATAGTTACCTCAACAAAGGAAAGAAGGACAAGAAGAATAGGCAGTCATAGGAAGAGGCTTGCTTGGAGCTTCGTTATATCTTGAGTGGTGGTTGTTGAGCGGTAGCCCACTCTATGCATACCCGAAGGGATCTTGAGGCGTTTATTGCGATGGCTGGTGATACATGGAGTCTCTCTACTCTTGTTTTCCTATCCATGGATTCATGTGTAATAGTGTATCAGTTCTTGCGTGCATGAATCGGGCGGTTTGACAATATCATACTTAATTACTTCTAAAATTAATTCGTGAGGTTTGCTGAAACAAGTTGGGGTTGGGGATCGGGGCCGGGGGCCGGGGGCTGGGGGTCTCTTTGCTGTTATGTCAGTTTTCTAAAAAGGTCCTTCTTATTCTCCATTTCTCGTCATTCTATCACCAAAGATGTTGACCTGAGTGGTCACCATATATAAATCCTACCTTTTTCGAATGGCCTACCTACCTATGTGGGTAGGCATAGGTACTGCTAGACAGATAGGAATGCGACACCCCCTGCATACATGCACGTCAGCAACCCCCGCAGCTGAAAGCCATCCTGCCTGCAAATGTCTGGATTGGCCAATTATTATTACCATGGTGAACTCTTGGTACCATTCACTGCTCTGCGCTGCCTTTCACTGCCCCGTGGCCAGCCCAGTTACACCATGATTCCTTTTCTCCTTTTTGGGGGTTTGTTCGTACAGCATAGTTGATATATTGACAGTGGGATCACATCCCTCATTGAGTTTTAGTTACACATACAACCGCAGTTCATCTCGATCACAATTCATAAGATCTTCTATGTCATTGCTTACATGTACTAGTACTATACCTGATGCCGTGCCTTATTGCGTTGTATTAACCCAGCAAGACTTCAAACGCCTATGTCAAAACCTCCCTTTCATATTCGACATTGGTATTCCTAATAAAATTGAATCGATGAAGGCATTTCAGACGGCGACAAATGGATGCTGTAAGCATAAACGCTAGCTATCGAGAAGCTGAGGAGAATGACTCCCTGGACAACTTCAACGGTGGTAGACCGACGGAGACGAGAACCTATGGAGATGGATATGTCTATGGACATGTCTATGATCGAGAACCGCTCATGGCCAATTGCTACGATCCTTGGTCGGCGGATGATATATCACCGTTTTTAGAAAGTATCCGTCAGGAGCGACTGGGACCGAGTGCTTCTCCGACTAACGCAGTTGGAACCGGAGACACCAATAAGGAGGTAGACAGGCGTGGCGGCACTGGGAGAGCTTTCGACCGCCATGTCGTCCCGAGTGTCATAACTCCTTGGTCTAGAGCTTACCCTGGTGTCGTAGCCGATAGTTCGGGTCCACCACTGGCACCGTTGCCTTCGACTGTCCGACTGGGAACTGAAGCAGCCGAGCACAGCCAGTTAGGGAAAAGAGTACGAGATCAGCAATGGCAAGACAGGACCCAGATGGAGCAGGAAGATAGACGACTGCAGCAGATGCTATTGGCTCAACAGCGGGAAACCCGTTTTAAAAGCGAATTGCGTACTACTATCAAAAGGGAAATATCCGATACGGGAAGGAAACTGGAGGATTCGGACGAGGAGGACGAGCTGGATGAGCAGGAATGGCTAGAACGAATTTATGGCATCAATCCCCAGCCGAAACCAGCGAACATTATACGACGATTCCAAGCACCTCGTACCGCAATGGCGGCTCAGCAGAACCACGCGCTCAGTGTGCGACGATTCCAGGCACCTCGTAACGAAATGGCGGCTCAGCAGAAATCCTCGTTCGAGCATTCCCCCTCTATCTCAATGGCTCATCAGAGTCAAAGTTCCGATATGAGAGATAGAAAACAAACTTATTCAAGTGTAGTGAGGTTTGGGAATATGGTTGGGCTTCCGACTTTCTCTATCGATCGCGGCTTCGAAAATTCGCCAGTTACATCTTCTTCGACTCAGGGTGTGCGCTCTGCAGACTGTGTATCTCGTCTAGAAGTACATGCGGTGCAGCCTCCTTTGAAGAGCATACGCCTGCTTAAACTGTTATCCTCAACTGATATCACGAATCGCAATACGACAAGCACAGACGTAACACCAAAATATAGTGCAGAAGACTTCCCCTATGTCCATTACCCCGAGTACATAGCGCTCTCTTACGTCTGGGGTGAGGAGAACCTTACGAGTACCATCTGCGTCAATGGAGAAAATGTCCAGGTCCGTACTAATCTATTCCAAGCCCTCTCAACCATCAAGGAATCCGACCCCGATGCGTATCTATGGGCAGACGCAATTTGTATAAATCAACGAGACGACAAGGAAAAGTCCAATCTTGTACAGCACATGGGAGAAATCTTCGCGAATGCTAAGCTGGTTTATGCTTGGCTTGGGCCAGTCGAAAAAGCCACTCGAGATTCGTCGAGCGACGATCTGTTTACACACCTGACTGACCTGGGGACTCTGTTTTGGAATCAAGCTGGCTCGAAAGAGGCTGGGAAGCTCAATGAATGTTCGTTGGATTTCGATTTGATCCTTACGAAGAACGTCGATGCCCTATTTGCTAGATTCGCACAGCCTCCGCAACAAGGCGGGTTTCCCACTGAGGAGTACTCAAAATTCTCCCAACGACCTTACTGGTCGCGGATCTGGGTACTCCAAGAAGTCTACTATGCGAAAGAACTTCATTATATTTGTGGGAACTCTCGCCTGCCGTCTGCAAAACTTCAAGGCGCATTGATTCTGCTTGAAACATTCCAGCGGTACCTCCTTGGCTCGCATGGCCCAGTCTACGAGCAGCTCGAATCTAATGATCTACTTGAAAAATTCACCTTCGGGTGTCCCTCGTTTCCAGAAATGCATCGGCTTATCATTTACACTTCGATCTACCCTCGGGACGTCATAACCCTTCGTATTGCTATGACCAACTTTTGTGTGAAGGAACTGCCGAGGGGTTCAAGAGCGACGAACCCAAAGGACATGATATATGGTTTGATGGGCTTTGCTAACAATAAGGAGAAGTCTTACATCAGAGCAGACTACAGCAAGAGCGTCGAAGAAAGCTATACGATCACCACGCGATCTATGATTCGAAACGGATTCACCGACATCCTCGCATGGGCGCAACCCGAGACCAAGAGAATGGCCCATCTTCCAAGCTGGGTTCCCGACTATACGTCTACGATCTATGAGAGTTTATGTAGTCAAGGTCAGGCAAAAGCATGGCTACCGCAGTTTAGAGCATGCGGGGAGACCAGGCATCACGATGAGAACTCGCAGCCCTTCGACGATCATGTGCTCTCGGTCCATGGTCGGCGCCTGGGTGAAGTATTGAGTGTCGGACAGCTCTGGTTCCCAAGATGGAGTGGAGGGGTTCTTTCTTCATCCGCAGTTGCTGCTGAGGCCCCGTCAACTCGCTCTGCCTCGTATGATGAGCTGCTATCCTTCCTGTCTGAAATCCGAGACCTTGCGTTGCACGCAGAACAGATATACGATCGCAGTGCCGCGACGGGACAAAGCGACAGTAGAAAGGCCCCTCCCTTTACTAATGCCATATGGCGTGTGCCGTGCTGTGATCAAATTGTGATCAATAGTAGACTCGTCCGTCGTTGTCCTTCAACTCAGTCGCTTTACGCTGCCACTATCAACGCCCTCCATGCGTGCGTCCGGGATTCAAGGAAAGACCTTCCGCCCGAGTCGCGGCCTTATGTTGAGGCTTTATTGCGCTGGGTAAACAAGCGACCGCTACTTACAGCAAACGGATTTGTCGGCCTGGGTCCTGCATCTGTTGAGCCTGGTGATACCGTAGCAGTTCTTGACGGGTTCAATGCGTGTTATGTGCTGAGATCCCAACAACCCCCAGAGCTAAATCAGTATCAACTTGTCGGAGAGGCGTATGTCGATGGGGCCATGGATGGCGAGATGACTTGCTCTGTTCCTGATACTGGCGAGTGGTTTCACTTAGTCTGAGCAGGACAGGGCTACAGTTACTGTACGATGTTCCATATTAGTGTACTATATTTCTTGTATGAGAGTTGAAGATGTATGATCTGTCGACATTAGCCCTACTTTCCTCAGAAAATATGAGATTGCGATTGATGCAGGTAAAATACGATTGAAGGAGCTGTAAGTCTCTGATGGCCGACTATATTGCCTTGGGAATTGATACTGACGGGATGTTTTGCGTAACGACGTTTGGAATGTTTGACTGGGTTCATGCAAGGCAGAACCGCTTTTTCTTGAATGCAACATGTAACTTGAACAGCTGAAATCATTTTTTGTGTGTTTTGGTTGCGTACCTAAGTACATGCAGGTTATTTCTGTGCATTGCCTACCTAATAACTCAGCCACCATTACAACGACCTACATACATCTGCTGCGCCAACGAGGCAGCCCGCTTGACTAACCAACAGACAAGGCTGCCATGGTCGCCTAGAAGAAATACTCAAGGCAGCATTATTCACCAAACCCTCAAAATTCTTTCCTATCTAGGTAACCTTCGGTTCTATATCTATCTTCTCTGATCACTAAGTACTGGCATTTTCTCGAAATCGATTCCTTCTAGGTTTACTGATTTCTTCCGCCCATCATCAACAACATGGTTCAGCCATTCCATGTTGGGGGCGCTGCAGCTGGACCGCTATTTGGCCCAGGTAGACCTGGCATCTCCCTGATACGCAATCTTTTTGAGAAAGCATTCAAGGTCATAGATGCGAGTCGAGCAACACATGCACTGACGGTTTGGCATCTCGGCACCTCTGTCATCCCGAATTTACTCGATATTCTCTACACCTTGCGTCACTATGTTAGGATCTTCTTCACGTCGTCGGTCACCATCAAGGCCTCCGATGAGCTGTACCTTCAAGTGTTTAACTGGCTCGCGACGAGGGAATCCCAGCGTCGCTTCATCAAGGAGTACACGGCACAAACACTCTCTGATGGCAGGACAAAGACTACGGCCATGGTTCCTGGGAGACGAGGACTATCCCTACCGGGTGCGGTGAGCAAGGAATCAAGTCGCATCAAGTACATACCGGCTTTCAAGACCACGTGGTTCTTTCACCGTTGTAACCTGTTTGCCATCCTGCGTAACGACAAGCAAAGCTCGGCCCATAACGCTCCTACCGCCGCCATTCCAGTGTACGACTATTTTGGTCCAGTGGCCATGGCCGATCACAAAGAGAGTGTGACCATCACGTGTCTAGGCTGGTCCACCGTACCTATCCAGAATCTCCTCGAGAATTGCCGTGACATGGCTGAGGAGAACAGACGGACCTCTGTGACAATTCGCAGCTGCAGAGATCAGCATTGGGAACTGTCGGCGGTGAAACCCGTCCGGTCTCTCGACACCATCCATCTGGAGCAAGATGTGAAGGACAATCTCATTAGCGATCTTGAGAAGTACCTTGATCCCCAGAGGCGGCACTTCTACAGTGAACAGGGCATCCCGTACCGACGTGGCTATCTGCTGCATGGACCGCCGGGATGTGGGAAATCGTCCCTCTCGCTTGCACTTGCAGGCAAGTTCGGGCTTGACTTGTACATGGTGAATCTCTCGACCCTTTACGGTATGTGGGCTTGGAAGCCTTCTGATTTCCTTCTTACCCAATCTTTCGGAAGTGAAGTCGCCGACATTCCTGTCTTGTCCTACATTTCTATGTTGTGCTACATGCCTATCTTTTTGCTTCATGCCTGTCTTGTCTTACATGCATGTCCTTTCTTTACATGCCTGCCTTGTCCTACAATGGCCGTAGAACAACTCTCACTGACACCTGAAACCTGCGCAGACGGCGACCTAGAGTCTCTTTTCGCCATGTTACCTGCCCGATGTATAGTTCTGCTCGAGGACATTGACGCCGTCGGATTCAAGCGACCAGAAGACGACGACGACGAAGTCCAGAAGCGCGTGATGCATCGTCGTTCGCACAAGTGTTCACTGTCCAGTCTTCTGAACGTCCTAGACGGCGTCGCCTCCCAGGAAGGTCGGGTCGTCATCATGACGTCTAACCTGCCTGACCAGCTCGACGAAGCCCTCGTGCGTCCCGGCCGCATCGATGTGAAGATTCACATGGGCCACATCACCCCGCGGGGCGCTGAGCAGATATTCCTGCGCATGATGAAGACGGGGATGCTCGACAAGGCATCATCTGGTGCCGTCTCCGACGATACGAAGGCGGGAAACTCAAAACCTGAAAATGATGACCAGGAAGACGAACAGAACCAGAACCGGACTGACGAGGACTTGCAAGCGCTCGCAAAGCAGTTCTCCGAACACATACCAGAAGCGACCTTCACACCCGCCCAGCTGCAGGGCTATCTCCTCCAATACCTGCACTCGGCCACGACAGCCGTCGACAAGATCGCCGCGTGGGTCGCGGACGAGAAGCGCAAGGTAGTGGAGGAGGCCGAGCGCAAAGAGCAGAGACGCAAGGAGAAGGAAGAGAAAGAGAAAGAGAAAGAGAAGGAGGCCGAAACGACTACTAATAACAACAACAACAAGACTGGCGATGATCGTGATCGACCTGTCGGCAAGCGTAAGCACTCGGTGTCTTCTCGTGCCGCAAAGTCTGGCATCATTGTGCATTTTCCAAGTCTCGAGGCGTTGGTCAAGGCGTCGACTAGAATCACGGCGGGGAAGACAGAGGATGCGTTGGATGACGAGGTCCATGAGGTCGCCTGACTAGAGTAGGTCGAGGGAGGAATCGAAGTGAACAAAGCACCTACCGTACTGGTAATAGAGTTTGTTTCCCCCGTCGTAGGAGGAGAAAATGGCCTCGTCGATAAGCTATATGGGAAACGCTGGGGTGCAGGGACGTTGATTCCCACGACCATAACAGCGGTAGAGCCGTGCATAGATAGGTATACATCGCGGGCGGGCTTCTGTGACAGCATGAGCATAGAGCGAACACGGAATGAACAAGGGTGCATCGTAGTGAGCGAGCGGATTTTCTGTAAATAATATGGCTCGTCAAGCAAAGCCGATATAGATCGTCTTTCTCTATGAAATCTTGAAAAGTTAAGTTTCATATTTGCTGACTTCCATGCCCTGTGCTTGCGAAACAGGTCTCTGATCTACTCTATATAAGGCAAGCATCGTAATAGCATAGTTGTAGGAAAACTAGCTTATGCAAATCGCTCGAAAGGAAACACGTCAAATCGATCAAAACTCATCCTCCTAATATAAATTGGTCGGTTCAAGCAGTCATCGGTCATCCCTCGAACCAAGCTGGCAGTGGTAGAGATTTGCGGACGTGAGGGTTTATCAGCATTTAGTCTAGTCTAACGACGAGCCGAATGAGCAAGAAGCGAGGTAAGACCAAGACACGTACACACAACCTAAATTGCTTTACGTCAATATGTAAACCAGTTGCTAAGACCGCGCAGAATTCTGTAGCTCGGAATGCAGGTCACCTTTAAACCCATCATCATTGATTAAGTTATGGGTCTGAGCATCAAGTTAAGCTCCGCAACACCAACCATCACCCGTCATAGCGATGGATGTAGAAATCTGTACAGTTTTCGTCAAGATGGTATTATACTTGTGATTATGCATTGTAATGCTATACCTGTAAGATATGTTATGTGCAAAGTTGTAAGACGGCTTCGTCGTGATTACAGGGATTTTGCCAGGCTCTTCCCCCCTCCCTCGAGCCGTAGAGAGAGAACCCTAAGGCATACACCAACGCCAACACAAAACAGAAGAACTCCAATGTTACCGTTCCAGCGCTTCATACTAGCCGTTATCATAACCGAAATCCCGTTCTGGTTTCTGCAATGTGAGACTCAAATAAATCCCGGTAGACAACCTGCAGGCAAGCCTGCAAAACAATGTCACCAGGCTGTCTCAATAGCGCTGCTACAGAATGAACTCGACACTACCGCAGAAGAAAGCGATATGTAGAAAGGCAAGCCAGCGCGTGCTTGCCTAGTCTGGTGTGTCGGAAGCGAAGCACTAAGAAGCCTCCTCGCCAACTCTTCCTAAGCCAAGCCCACCTCCACCCAAGTTACGCATGTGAACTTCCCTTAACCTGCTAACCCAGTGGCGTCGTAAAACTGGTGTCATCTTGACAAAGACCATGGCTTTGTTGTCATCGGTGAGGGCCTTCTCGGCAATCTTCAACTGCAGATCTGGATCCTCATCGGCAAATTCGCGAAAGAGAATCTCGACAGCCTGTTCAGGCCATTTCGGCGAAGAGCGAGCCTTGAGTGCATCCGCCAAGGAGAGAATACCATTCTCAACGAGTCCGGCAGAGACTGGAGGAGCGTGTGTGGGGTTGATTAACGAGGAAGCACTGGTGGATGCGGAGGGAGTGCCAGATGTGGTATTATAGAAGCTGGGAGCGAAGCGAGAAGGTCTACCTCTGCGTCTTTCGGAACTGGCTAGAGTCGAGTCGGCATGGGGCCGCTTACGAGATTGTGTGTCTGGAGTTTCATCGGGTGGCGTAAGAGCATTGTTACTGTTGGAGACTACGACGGATGGGCGTGGGGGTATGGCTGTAGAGGTTGGTCTCTGGAGTGGCTGAGTGGAGGAGGGTGTAGGTAGCTGCTGCGTCGGTGGTTGGATTTGCTGGTTCTGGGGTTGGATTTGGGTTTGGGTTTGGGGGGGTGTCTGGTTGTATACGGAGGACGATGGTGAGTCAAGTGTTGGATCGACTGTGGATGTGTCTACATCGCTCGGCCGGGGTGGCATAGAACCATCGGGGTTCCTGCGCCTCGGCTTCATGATGCGCTTCGGTGCGCCACCAGATCCCACGACGTCTGGGAATAGAATCTCCATGTAGTCCTCATGGTCGAAGGGCCGGCCTCGTAACGCTTTCGATAGTGGTTCTTTCTAAGTGACGAGCATGACTGGGTTAGCCGTGGGAGGGTATTCATAATACTGCACAGCGATAACTCACCTCGAAGTGTCGGCTCCAGGCCTCTTCGCTCGCCGTGACCATGCGCGTAGTTGGATTGTACAAGAAATCAGGGTCTTCCCTCAAGCCCCTCCACATACGGAACTTCTTGCGGGCATTGTCGGCCTTGTTGATGAGGTGGCTCTTCTCGGGGCATGCGCCGTGTCTGTCGCGCAAAGCAACGGCGGCTCGTTCCCATGCGCCGGACTTGAAGTTGTGGCTGTCCTTGTATCCCAGCTGCATGGATTCGCACAGTGATCGGAAGAAAGTATCTTCGTAAGCGAGATTCCAGCTGAAGCGCGGTGTGCGGCGATCGGCATTGCGACGTGATGGGGTCCGCGTGCGCGTCGCCGATGTCATCTGTACATCTTCGTCCGCCATAGTGCCGGTACCGAAGTGCCGCGGGGTTCCAATTGCGACGGAGTGTGGTCCTTTAGATATGCAATTGCTAAGGTAACTTGAATTTGAAGAACCTCATTTATCGTCTATGCCTAATGTACGGAAGAGAACAGACTCGCTCTACCGAGCCTAAAGCTCTCTCCCAGTATGTATGCAATGGCAATGGCGCGACGATGATTCGGTGGTTGAGGTTGCGATTGGAAGCTCTCTTATCGAAGCAACTGTTGTTCTCTTATCGATACCAGTTCCGCCGCCTTCTCTTTATTTTGTATTCGTGAAATGGAGGTTGGGTTGATTGATGTTACGGTTGACGGAGGTTCAAAGTTGGCTTGTCAGTTTCAAACGGTTTGAGTGGGTACTTGGGTACAGCATATGTCACGTGGTGATATGTAATACTTCCTTATCCGTTATACAAGGAGTATGCAGCATGGGTGGGGGGCTACAGCTCATATAATCACAGTGCAAAACACAGCTGTTCGAGTTCGGTTGTGTTCAACTCGATGTATTTCTTTTTTATCCCCCTTCAGCAGTGGATAGATACTTGAAGTTGATCGTAAACTGGGTATCATTTAAACAGCACCATTAGCCCATTTCGTGAGGGCTTTTTTCATAATTAGTTTTGCATAGCATATTCAAAATGTTTTATAATTGAATGCGTGACGAAATCCTGACCATGAGGTTCATGGCTGTTGTGAGGCAATGAGAGTTTCCATACATTATCCCGCTTTGTAAATAGAACCTTTAACTCAGCAATAACGTTGTACATCCACTGACACTCTGCTTGCCGGTATGCGCCATTTCCCGAATTCAAACCCCTTAAGAACAGGACGAGCCAGCTAATCTCGCCGGGTCTCTTTGATTATTTTGGCATGACAAAATCTGATATACAGGGTAGAGCAGATCGCTATAAACATAAAAGACTATCTCTTACCTCCCATCTCCTGTACGCTTGGCGAAGCTGCATACGGAGAAGACTTCAATAAGTGCAATTTGCAGAAACGTCAAACCGCGATTGGTTGTCAACTTGCAGTACACAATTAATACAGATGGGGTTACCAAGTCTCTCCAAGTTTTGTTAGTCGAGCGGCACTTCATCTATGTAGCAAAGAGGGTCTACCAAATACCTTTGCCTTTATCATTTGCTGCAAATGAAAGGATTCTACTGTTGTCTAATAAGATATCGACGGTTTACACATGGTATTCAGATTGTGCTGATGGATCGACAACCATTGCATCACTCTACCCAATTAGGCAATTCCTACAATGAGGATCCCGTATTAGATTAGAAACGGGCAGTCTTTATAGTAGAAAGCTCTCACTACCAATATTTAATATTCATTGTTTACGCTTTATGTAACTTTATCCGAGATCGGCCAGCGAAGGAACAATCATGGACTAGTATGCCTGTGTTCCTGGAGCAGCACTAATAGAATTATCTTATCAGATCCAAATCTCTCTGTAAGGGTATCCCCACCTCCATCGCACGAGTTGGTCTCCCTAGGGCCCGCTCCATCCCTTGCATCCCGACTCCCTCCTCAATTTACAAATTTTTCTTTTTCTCTTCGATGTGCCCCTCCCATCTAACATTCGTCTTGAAGAGGCCGGCGCTTCACTAGTGCAAAAATGTCACCCTAGTAGTCTTGATACTGGTGCGTCATCGTCTTCGTCAGATACTTCTATACTACCAGGCACACTGTAGGTACAGCTCTGTTCGGAAGCAACGCTATCTCATTTGTCACAACGAATACGGACAAGCTGCGACACTTTCACTCCTAGGAGATCGATAGATGAAAGAATTCAGGGCACAGACTTGTAAGATTCACCTGCTCCAGTGGGAGGCAGCTATAGATGCAAGGTGACAAAACAACAGCAGTGTGGGGTTGCTAAGGCCCGATCTAATGCAACTAAACATCCAGATATGCCATCATGGGTTATCAGATCCTCTTTAAAGTTATCAGATCCGAGGCAAAGCGGAGCCTGGCCGGCCGGCTTCGGGTCACCAGCGTCTCATCAGTCTTACAGCGTTGCACTCACACGAAACCCTATGGCTATTGTGGGAAAGTTACCCCGGTGAGACATATTCTGTGAACTCGATTTGGTAGGTCTCTTCACTTGAGGACCGCTGTCGGTAACAAATGGATATGGGTCTATCGGACCCTCCCTATATCATGCCATTCTGCATCGTCTCGTATTCGTCTCTCCTGTTCAACTATTCGTGTTTTTTAATTCCTTGACCGGACTCTCTGGGGACCTACATGTGACTGAGCCCATTCCTGTCGGATACTGCAGGAAACACGCAACCTTCACGCAGATGCAGATCGGTTAATCATTGGACGCCTGTTCATAACCATCGCCCAACAACGGTCCAGTTCAGCAAGTAGCCATGGCCGATAAGGTCACAGTCAATGGCTGCAATGATTCATTGAGTGCAGACGAGACCGCCTCCATAAGTTATTTATCAACTCCACCAACTGATGTAGAAGCAGATGGTCTTTCCGCCGAACAGTTGGAGCAGCTATGGAATTGGAACACGCCTGTCCCTCCAACTCTAGAGATCTGTATGCATGATATCATCAAAGAACAGGCTCAAAAAAGCTCGGAAGACCTTGCTATCGAATCCTGGGACGGTAATTTCACATATCATGACGTCGACTTTCTGTCAGATTTATTTGCTACGAAACTTGTTACACTAGGCATTACACCAGGGATCATCGTGCCATTGTGTTTCGAAAAGTCTCGATGGACTACTATTGCCGTTCTCGCTGTCATGAAGGCCGGAGGGACATTTGCACTCATGGACCCTAGCCAGCCGAAAGGGAGATTACGGACCATTGCTGAACAAACCGGTGCGACCGTCATTATCACTTCAGAGACGCAAGAGGAACTTGGACGCTTCATTGCTCCTAGCGCAACTCGCGTGACTCTGACACAACAACTTCTAGATGAAGTCAAGACGCCTTTAGACTTACCCAAGGTACTGCCAAGTACGAATCTCTACATACAATTTACCTCGGGCAGTACCGGCAAACCCAAGGGTGTGGTCATCTCCCATGCCAATTTCACGAGTGGTGCGGTTCCGCGTGCCGAGGCGGTTGGCTACCAGCCACACTCTCGGGTTCTGGATTTTGCATCCTACGCCTTTGACGTATGCATCGACTGCATGCTATGTACACTATCGGTCGGAGGCTGTCTCTGTATCCCCTCTGACGCTGATCGGATTAACGACCTGAGCGGCGCCATCCGCAATATGAACGTCAATATGGCTCACATGACACCCTCAGTCGCCCGTGTTCTGGAGCCGGACATCATTCCTTCGCTCGAGGTCCTTGGCTTGGGAGGTGAAGCAATATCTGCTGGCGACGCTGCAATCTGGAGCAAGACTACTAAAGTCATCAATGCATATGGACCATCTGAATGTACTGTTGGATGTGCTGTAAACAGCGATGTCGGCGCCGAGTCTCACAAGACGCACATAAGCATCGGTAGAGGAGTAGGAGCCACAACCTGGGTCGTGGAGCCCACGAACCATAATCAGCTCGTGCCTATCGATGCTGTTGGCGAGCTCTTGATCGAGGGCCCAATAGTCGGACCAGGCTACCTGAATGAGCCGGAGAAAACTGCAGCAGCTTTCGTCAATGATCCAAAATGGCTCCTCACTGGAAGTCCTAAGCACCCCGGTCGTAAGGGGAGACTCTATAAGACTGGCGATCTGGTCCGGTACGATGCAGATGGCACAATTCTATTTGTTGGGCGCGCCGATCAGCAGGTGAAGCTCCGCGGTCAGCGTATCGAGCTCGCGGAGATTGAGTACAACATGCGAGACAAACTGCCTCCAGGAACCCGTATCGCTGCAGAAGTCATTAAGCCAGGAGGATCATCCGGAGAGCCCACACTTGTTGCATTCATCGCCGAACGGGCAGGCTTAGTGTCGGAGTCGGAGTCTCTTCTTGGCTCTCACTCTCCGCAAGTTCAGGATACTCTCGCGGATATGAATAGCCTCTTGTCAAAAGACCTCCCAGTATACATGATCCCGGCGGTCTATATCCCCTTGCAAGTCATGCCCCTGCTGGTTTCTGCCAAAACCGATCGCAAACGTCTACGAGAATTAGGGTCTTCATTAAGCCGGAAGGATATTGCTGGTTTTGCGGCGGCGACTATTCCCAGGAGGGAACCTTCTACCGTTATGGAAGTCAATCTGGCAGAAGTCTGGCGCAAGATACTTGGTGCGGAGATGAACATAAGCGCCAACGATAACTTCTTCGCCATCGGCGGCGACTCACTGCGGGCGATGAGACTAGTTGCCGAAGCGCGAATCCAGGAAATTTCTCTCACTGTTGCTGAAATCTTCAGCAATCCGGTACTATCAGACATGGCTATTGTGGCGAAAGCTGGTGCCAAACAAGATGCTATTGAAATCCCAGCATTCTCACTTATTGGTGCCCGATGGACAGAGGATGCCGCGCGAACTGAGTGTGCAGCACTTTGCGACGTTGATGTAGATCGAATAGAGGATATTTACCCGTGTACACCACTACAAGAAGGCCTTATGGCGCTCTCTGCTAAGATCAGTGAAGCCTACGTAGCACAACGTGTGGTAAAGCTCGCAGACGAGGCAGCAACGCAAGATCTACTGAAAGCATTTCGCGATGCTTCGGCGAACTGTACAATCCTTCGCACAAGGATCGTTCAGGTGCCTGAACATGGACTGATGCAGGTGGTGATCAAAGATGATTTCACATATGAACGGGCATCGGAACAAAGCTTGAGCGAGTTCCTGGAGAAAGATCGGCAACTACCAGTTGGCCTTGGGAAACCTTTAGTACGTTACGGTGTAATCTGCAACGAGGAGACCAAGGGCAAGTCACACTTTGTCTTGACAATGCATCATGCGCTCTACGATGGTTGGAGTATGCCCCTGGTCGTGGACCGTGTCAACAGGGCATACGACGGACTTCCGACTGAGCGGCCCGCAAACTTCAAGCACTTCATAAAATACTTGCTTCAAATGGATCGAATTGAATCAGAGAATTACTGGCGAGAGCGTCTAGCTGGTGCGGTGGGCGAGCAGTTTCCCGCCCTGCCATGGCCAGGCTATCAACAGCAGGCCGATTCCTTATTGGAACACTATGTTTCAACTGGAAGACTCACAACGGGAACAACAATAGCCACAATAATTCGCGGAGCTTGGGCTTTGCTGGTGTCAAGATACACTGCTTCGAGCGATGTTGTATTCGGCGAAACTCTTACAGGTCGCAATGCTCCTATCCCAGGAGTGGAGGAGATTGAGGGCCCTATGATCGCCACGGTGCCGGTCCGCGTTGCGGTGGACCCGGATACAACAGTCGCAGAGTATCTGCAAGAGATTCATGATCAGTCTGTTGCTGGCATCCCGCACGAACATTTCGGTCTGCAGCATATTCGACGTCTCACTCCGGATACACGAAAAGCTTGTGAGTTGCGAACAGGCATTGTAATGCATCCCAGCACCGATACAGAAGACATCAAGCAAAACAACAAAAGACCAGCTGATGAGTTTATGCCAGCTGGTGATATAGAGGCCGCACAAGAAGCACTCAAGTTTAACACGTACGCACTGATGCTGGTGTGTTCATTAGATCCACAGGGATTCCTCATTATGGCCAGTTTCGACTCGAAGGCGGTAGCGACAACTCAAATGAAGAGGCTTCTTGCCCAGCTAGGACTACTTACGCAACAATTTATCGAACACCCAAATTTGCAATGCGGCAAACTCGACGTGGTGTCGGATAAGGACATTCAGGAGCTAGTGAAATTCAGCCGCACTGGCGGCTCAAGCCTAGCTGATTCTTCCCTACTGCCTTCTGGATGTGTCGTTTCTGAGACCTGGATTGTGGATCCTCACCAATTTGACCGCCCTGTGCCTGTTGGCGCGGTAGGAGAACTATTGGTGCGAAGTCTAGATGATCTTCAGATGGAGCACGCTAGTGATCCCATAAAGGCGAGCAGCGCCTGTGAGGGATTTCTATACCGAACGAAGCAGTTAGCGAAATACAACGAGAGCGGAAGAATCATTTTCGTTGAAGCAAGTCGGCAGACTTCAAGACTCAGCTCAAAACAGAAACGGGTGACTGTCAGCTCGACGAAGCAGAAAGTCCTCCGTCAGTTATGGAGTAGGATATTATCGGTCAGCGAGGAGGAGATCGGGCTGAACGATAGCTTCTTCCAGCTAGGGGGAGACTCGATCGGGTCAATGAAACTGGTATCCGAGTTGAGAGCCAAGGGCATGGAGTTGACAGTCCCCGATATCTTCAAGTACCGTACCCTTTACGAAATGGCCAAGGTTCTCAAGGAAAGGAATGTGGCGTCTTCTGAGGTCTCTCCGCCGATCTCGACTCCTTTCTCCCTACTTGGTGTTGATGATGCGAATGCGTTTGTTGCTGAAACCATACAGCCAATGCTATTCCAGGAAGGCCTTGCAATTTTGGACGTCCTACCAACACGGCCTTTGCAAGAGGTTGCAGTGAGGGGCACAACTCAGCTTCCTCGCTACTCGGCAAGATACGAGCTCTTCCATCTCTCGGGAGCTTTGGAGAAATCCAAGCTATTCCAAAGTTGTCAAGAGCTCATCGCTAATAATGAGATCCTACGAACAGTCTTTGTGGAAGCCGCTGGCAATTGTTACGGTGTCGCTCTTGAAGCGCTGAGCGTTGCCATTGACCAATACGACATCGAAGGAGATCTGGATTCATTCGCACACAAACTATGTGATATGGACGTTCAGACAAGAATGCCACTAGGTTCTTCGTTTGTCAAATTCTTCTTCATTCAAGGCGAAGATGGTCACAGCTGCCTTATCCTTCGCATCTCGCATGCTCAATACGACGAGATATGTCTTACGGGACTCCTGCGCCAACTCGCCGCTCTTTACGATGGGGAGTCTACAGTTAATTCCGCCCCTTTTTCATCTTTTGTATATCACGCTGTGCAGAAGGGTATACCGCGGAGTATTCCTTATTGGCGCGAACTACTGCAGGGTGGCTCACTGACGGTGCTGCGTCCGAACCTGCCTTTGAATTCAAAGGTGCCGGCAGCGATCACACGAACTGTGAATATAGCTGCCCGCTTGAAGGACATTACTATCGCAACACTGCCAACTGCAGCCTGGGCATTATGCCTTGCGCGTCGTCTGTCCACGCGAGATGTCATCTTTGGCGAAGTGGTAAGTGGGCGCAACATTGATCTACCCAACGCTGATATCATCATGGGTCCAACATGGCAGTATGTCCCTGTTCGAGTAAAATTCGAGGGCGATTGGACAGGTGTTGACTTACTCGAGTACGTCCAATACCAGCACATTGCCAGCGCCCAGCACGAGTGTATGGGACTGACCGAGATCGTCCGGGATTGCACCGAGTGGCCGGAGTCAGTGGACTGGTTCGACTCGGTCGTGCACCAGGATGTCTATCACGTGGAAGCGCTCAAGTTCGGTAACGCTGATTGCCGACTCGAGACTGTTTATCCCCATCTGGAGCCCCTCAGGGAATGGAAAATACAGGCATTTGTCAAAGGTGACAGCTTGACGCTGGAGATCGTGACTTTTAAGGATTGGCTTGATACTGCTGTAGAACTTCTGGACGAGTTGGAGGGCATCATGGCGACCTTGGTCAAGCGACCCGACGAGTTGCTATTCTGATGGATACGACGCAGGTAAGACCATTCACAAAATGAGAAAAGTTCAGCGTCACATAAGTTCTACTTTGCTGGTAGAAAAAACAATATTCTGGCAGAAATAAGTGTATTGATAAAGTATACCATGCTATATGCCAATCTCAACACTCGAATTTATATAACCGCTCGCCGCTTTAGTTAAGCGTTCATGTTAATTTCGGCCTGTAATCTCCAACTAGTTACCAGGAACACAACACGGTGTCGTATATAGACTCACGCTATCCTTCTGGATTTGCGACTGAAGCTAGGTAAATGCAACGACGGAACCTTCAGCCATGGCATTATCGATATTACCCCTATATCGATGAATCTATTGCACTTGGAACAACAGTTGACAAGACAACCGTCGCCGAGGACAACAACACTGACCTAACGGCTGCTGCTGGTGGTGCTGACGATTTCATCGAGGTTGATCTCAAGCCCAACCTCAACCCCGATGAAGGCTACAAGGCCGACTCGCTGTCGACGGCGATGATGTCCATTTCCTCTAGCATCCAGGACAATGTCTTCGAGAACAATCGCAGATACCACAAGTCCCAGGAGGGGTGTTACCTTATTCCAAATGACAATGAGGAGCAGCAACGCGAGAACATGAAATACGCCCTCGTGTTGCATTTCTGCGGAGGCAAGCTGCATCTGGCGCCGCTGGATCATCCTCAAAACATCCTCGATATCGGCACAGGAACAGGCACGGGCATCTAGGCGATTGACAGTGAGATTACGCTCGAAAGTCTTATCTGATATTGAATTTTCAGCTAATATTGGCACTCGAATTCGATTGCAGTAGGAGGCGAGTACCCTAGTGCAGATACCACGGGTATCGGCCATAGCCCGATCTAACCCTAATGGGTACCTTCAAACGCCAAATTCATCGTTGATGATGCCGAGATGGAGTGGGTAGATCCTCCAAACTCGCTCGACTATATCTACCTGTGCTACATGACCCTGACTATATGAAAGGACATGCGGCGTCTCTTAGCGCGAGCGTTGATAGCCCTGAAACCGGGCAGATGGATCGAGCTGCAGGATTCCTGTACCAAACGCAGCGATGATAACTTTGAGCCTGACGACTACAAGTATGACGATTTGTTAGGTTATCACGAGGGCTTTCGCAAGTTCGGCTTCGACCTGCACGGGTAGCAGAAGAATGAGGAGATGGTTAAAGACGCCGGCTTTATCAACGTTGACAACAAGATGTACAAAGGGCCCATTGGCACATGGCCCAAAGACAAAAGCTCAAACAGGCGGGGTTGTACAACATAGCCATCATGGTCGACTTTTTCTCCGCCATCATTGGACCATTTACCCGGGGACCCGAGGGCTGGGATGCTCCACAGAGGAGGCCGAGGCCTTGCTTACCGACGTCAGACAGTCGATATATAACACCAACATACACGCATAACACACCCTCCACATGGTTATAGGACAGAAGCCGTTTGATGCGGCTTGGGCGTTTAACGCGAAGAGGTATCACTGTCGAAACAACTATTTATGACGACATATCATGAAGTTAGAGTTGCTGCGGTCAATACCCAAGGCTTTCCCACATGGCGAGTATTTTTAAAGGACTAGTGTTCAAAGGCTCCCTCGCAGGAAGATTGAAGGGGCACTGAATCATTAAGTAGGTGGCTCGGGGCCCACCTTAAAACAGCAGCAGGTTCAGGTCACAAGACGAAAACGGGTTGTAGGAATTCAATATTAAGATGAAATAATGGCCTATTATAGCCTCCCTGGAGGTTTGATCCCGCTGGGGATAGTGATTAAGTGGTAGCATCAATACTACACTACAATACTGAAAACAAGAACGCCGGACTGTATCCCAAAACTAGAACAGCCAAATAATGAATCAGGGACGCCAGGACAAGGAGACCGAAAGCGAATAAAGTAACGAGAGTAGATATCTAGCGCCGTTTGAAAACAGTTAAGATTTGCGAGAATGGGGTGCAGACACATCCTATTGAAGGATGATTCCCTCTATTTGCTAAGGAAAAGAGCGACGCCGAAAAGAAACGAATTCGAAAAAGAGATAAAGACGAAAGAGAGCGAGTGTCGATACTGATGTAGAAATCGGAAGAGATAAGATTTTGTGGTAATGGAGCCGAAAGGGCATGATCAAGAAATCGATACGATACCGGGCTCGAGTTGTGTGATGTCGCCGAAAGGTCGTGGTGGCCGTCACTATTGGATGCTTCTGTTAGCCACTGATTAGACAGGATACACCTAATAGATCCGAGTAGGTAGAGTAATGGATGAATGAGAACAAGGCTTACCAAGGCGCAACTAAGTTTGGTAGAGCATCGCCTCTCTACCCCTTAACCATGGCTGCGTTGCTTTCCCTTCCCTTTACTGCTGCTGCTACTGCTGCTGTGCCTATGACCGCTATGGCTACTGCTGCTTTTTTGATGACCGTGGCTGCGGTGCTTCCCTTTACTGGTGCTGCTGCTGCTGCTGCTTTGTTGAGGTTCGCCCTGGCTACTCACATTTGTTGGCCAGAAAGCCTCGTTCACGACGGCGTTGGCGATATCGCTACCGTAACCATCCGCGGGAGGGTGATATTTATTAATCCATTCAACGAGGTTATCATCTTGAACCCAGGATGAAGGCTTCATTGGCGTCCAAGTCCAACAGCCGTCTGGGGCGATTTGTAGCATCGGATAAAGGTACTCGCCCCAAGAATTATACCACAGCTCCTCGGGGTGCTGGTGTGTTTTGCATTTCAATAGAATGGCTAAGGATTTCCTTGTAACAAAGACACTCCAGTTCTGGGGTGTCATCTCGTCGTTCCGGGCATCGGCGAGGCCATGGGATTCGGGCGAAAACAAGCTCGCTCCGGCTAGAAGGATATACTCATTCTTCTTGTTGTATCCCTCCAAATCATAATATAAGCCAGGTACACTGGGGTGGGGGGAGGAAAATGGTACTGGTAATCGGCGCGTGCTCTTGTCAAGCATGCGTGCCTGAGCCGCCCAGACGTTATAGTTCATGTTTGGGTGAGAGGACCAGTTTGGGGGAGGCGGACCACCGTAGATGACGTCGACTTCGTTATCTCTTTGATCCCAGATTACGACTGCGCCAACGCCGACAAAATCGCCGTCGAGGTCGTGAAAATTGTAGCCCAGGCCTGGACCATTGTCACACGTGATTGTTCCTGGAATCCCCCCGTCCCGTATTTCCGCTGCCGGCTTAAGACCGATGCCAGTATATGGTTCTTCTGTCTGCAGAAGCCCCCAGCCAGTGTATTTAGTGAACTTAAATAAATGGTCTGACTTTCTGTCATGCCGGATCAAGCCGAACTCGCGAAGCTGCCACCAAGGGAGCATCTTCTCTTAGCGTGCAGTGTAGCTCGGTTTACTCACCGAAAGTATATGTGATCGCCGAGTGGGGAGAGATTGTGTGCAACTCAAACGCAGTAAGGGATGAAAGACGGGATGTATATGTGAAGTTGTGCCTGTTTGGGGGAGGTAGGGGATTCAGACGGGTGGAATTTCTGAGCTTAATATAGAATTCGGGAACAACGAGAGCTGGGTAAGAAATGACCTCGCCTTCATGGAAGGAATGCCAACTGCAAATGTGACCAACTCTAAAAGCAAAGATGTCCAACCAACCCCCCAAGGTCAAGCCATAATCGGTACCGAGTACAATAGATAATCATGATCAAAAGTACTAGAAGACAAAGGGTACTGAACGATACATAGTACAGAAATTCTCTAGATTCCGAACTTGGAACTCGGAAGCGAGGAATTTGAACTTACTGTTACAAAGATAGGTAGGTAGTGCACACACTAGCAAGACACCAACAAGCACATTATTTTAGGCACGCGGATCTTACTATCCAGTTTGTCACACATGATGAACGTTCCTTTCAAGGAATACATGTGGTGACCCTCTTTAGCCCCTGTAGCCTGGTGCTTAGTTAAACCAACAACTACTGTACCCATACAACAAATATGTCAGTGTGAGAGGACACTTCATGTATATATTAATAAAAACCTAGGCCTACCACACGATCTACACACTTTTCGGAGCGGGTAGGAAAGGGAGGCCGGAGGTTTCCTGAGGTCTTTAGCCACACCTACAGCCATACCTACAGCCATAACCACCCAATCCTAGCTTACTTGGGTATCCGAGCCACATGTCAGGAATCATTGTACCAATGACTAATGTCGGAACTAGCACGTCGGTATGATTAGCTCAATTGAAGGGTTCGAATCTATATATGTGTATTATGTGTTACTGGCTGTCTCTAGGTCAATTTTATGCCCGACATGTCTCGAGAGCCGATGGGCCTCCCCGCTTCGCCGGCTTCGTACATTTGCTCTGGGCCAGTAATCCTTTGGATCTCTCATAAACCTCTTCAATACCTTTTGATCCATATATGAACATACTGAATCCTAAATAAGAGTTCTATAGACTGACTCACTTGCGTCGGTTCTTAGCCATACCGTTTGCCTTGACCTTCTTGCGCCCTTGAATCACGAATTACAGATTGGCATGTCAGATTTGGCATCTTGACCGTATCTACTACTCCCCCCGCTTGTTGGCTTCGCTGCGCGCCTTGGGTGTACTTGGCAACTCTGTTGTTGCGAATAGGGGCCATAATAGGTCCAATTCACAGAAAAGATCATCCTCGGTAACTCCGAGATCCCACTCCAAGAGGAGAGTAGACACCTCTCTACTAGGTTAATATCTGGTTGATAGGACCCAAAACTGCAACTCTCACAATCCATATGGCTGTATTCTGCCCAATGCTTATTCTTGGGTGAGCTATCGCTGCGGTGTTTTGCAGTGGCAATCAACGCAGCTATGAAAACACGGTAACTCAAAGATTTAGAGAGTTTTCTAGCTAAAATTTTCACGGCCCTCTTCCTAATATCTCAATAACTACACGCAGTGGTCAACCAGTCGTACTCCTAAGCCATCGAAAGTTAGCTAGGCTATACCCTGCATGGAGGGTAGTAAGCCGTGGTGGTCGACAGCGCCTCCATGTGAGACAGTGAGGCTGACTCGGGCGGGCAGCCGTCCCATTGGCAATATAACATGTAAACTCCACTTGGACCAATGGAAGCTTCTGTCGGCTCCTGTAGGTCTTTTGTCTTGCCTCTTTCTTCGCAAGCATCCTCGCCCCCTCTCATTGTACGAAAAGTATTTTGGTTGTTTCTTCACCAGTAGATCCTGTGAAACACTCATATGATCGAGAAACAGAGCTCAAAACCATGGATCCACCAAGTAATGCTTTGCAGTTCCAGTTCGAAGTCGTTGCTGGCGCAGTTGTTTCCATGCAGGTGGTGCGCAACCTGCTGAGAATGTGCCAAGATGAAGATCTCCAACCTCTGACTATTTCAAGCCTCGAATCCTTTGGGCAATGGCTCAGTGTTGACAGTGTGCGCTTAAATCAAGGAGAGGACGCCTTGGCAGCCGCCTTGAAGCCAAACAACATCGTTCGCTTCGCCAGCAAGATCATCCTCGGCACCGAGAATGGAGGTATCGTTGATACCGTTGGCAAGAGCGTGCACCTTACAGCATCTTTCCTTTTCATCGCGGCTTGCAACGCTATGAACGCAGAGAAGACTGCAGAGCTGATCCACGAACTGCTGCGGCTTATTGGTGCTGTCAATCGCAACGGCACGCCGCGGTTTGAGGTATCCAAGTTTGTGGAGCGGGTCCGTGGCTATAGAGATTATATCCCCGGAGAAACGCCTTCTTTCCTCTTCGCCGGGATTGCGGAAGATATAGGCAGCGCCAATTTTGGTCTATGGGAAGGAAATGAGCAAATAATCAACCAACCGGACCCCGTTGATACAGCCAAGCTTCTTCATGAGGTATTCACTGCCTTGGCGGACACAAATATTAAGCATGTTATCTTGAAAGGAAACCGGGGGTTTGTATGGATAGCGTCCCTTTTGAGCTGGCTTCGACCAAGAGACGTTGTTATAATTGGACCTCAGAATGCTCAGATCTATCCTCGAACTCGTCACACAGACGATGAAGGTCAAGACCGCGTTTGTATCATCTTTGAAAATGAGAATACTCACTGGTCGATCGAACAATGGGTGTCGGTGCCTGGCGAGAGAATTCAAGAGTCTATCCTGGACTTCTGTGGCCCTAGTCCCGATTATACAGCATTAGACAACATAAAAAACCGAGAACACTATCCATTGAAAGCGGTGAAGGGTCTTATGATGTGGAAAGTGCCAGGACCAAGCAGTCTTCAAGCGATTGGGCTTCTAGCTTCAGCCATGGTCATTGTCGCTACAGAGCAAGGCCTTGTCACAATACCCGGTGGTACCAGGATCCCGCTAAAGGAAATTTGCTCAGAGTGGTATCTAAATCATTACACAGACCTTACGTGGCTAAGGGATCCAAACGGTTTGCGTTCTCCGCCATTGCGGTTCCGACTGTTGAGCGAAGAGATATTGAAGGCTCTGGATGACCGTATTCCCGGATATCTACGTGTGTGGGATGATGATGTTATTTGGTGCGCAGTCCAAGTAGCAGCCGCGGGCTTAGCGTTGAGTCTTTGCGAGGAGCTTCCTGTCAATGCTCAATATAAAGATATTGGGCAGCGACGGGGAGAAGGTGACCTATTCTACAGGTTGTTTTTTGATTCAGAAGTTTCCTATAACGACCTGAGGTGTTGTGCTCTCAGTTTCCTTCTATCTGCTGATATTATTGACGACGGCTGAAAACTGGCGATCGCACAACAAGGGTACGTTGCCCATACACCCCTTCTAGATGAGCGGAAAGGGTTCACAACCAACCGGCGGGCAGTAGCGTCAATCTCTTTCCAACCGGGTATTCTTAGACTTAAAGGCACGTCGACCGCATTCCGACATATCAGCAACGGCACGTTCTCTCAACGTGACGTTAACAAATTACACGGATACTCGATACCGGTTGAGTTATTTAGGGACAGTGGTCACTACCAGCCACTTACTGAGAGCTTCGCACACGATGATGGGAAGACGAGTGTTGATCATTTGATCCGTACATATAACGATGAACTAGTCATGGCCACTGTCGTTGTCAGGCCACATCACACCTTGGAAGATAAGCTGAAGCGAGAGGAACCGATCTTGTTAAAACTCCACACGTTATGGAAGGACTCCATTATCACTATCATTGGAGCAGCACATGTTGAGAATGACACCTCTCGTTACAGCCAGCTTGAACAGCTAGCAAAGAAGTGGAGGGCAAGTGGCAAGATTGCACCAGGGGGTTTAGAATTGCGACCTGTTGGTGATTTTGGGGAGCAATGGGCTAAGAGAAGTATCATACGCACTGCTGGAAACGGGAACGAGACTCTTCGCTTTTTCGCAGCAGGGCTAGCGTTCCGGATGACGTTTTGGCCGCACCTTCGATCTTCAATTTCGCCAGACCGCAAGGTTTTCATTCGTCAGGGGCCCGTCTCACTAATGCATTGTATGAAGGAGGCTATGGAGCAATGCTCGGATGATGAAGGTTGGGTAATTATTGCGTGATAGTGGTGTGCTCTAGATGGTAGACTTGGCTCATTCTTCGCCCGATAGAAGACGAAATCAGCTGATGAAGTCACTGTGCATCCTAGTATATATGGGAAGGTACTGGTCCTATTACTGTGATGAGGCCGCTATCAACAATATTACTCTTCTGGACTATAACAACCGCCAGATAGTTCTTATTTCCGAACACCTCTGCTTTGCTGCCACCAGCGTAATAGACTAGTTGAAAAGGGTTGGCTCTCTAAAAGGCTAGCTGCAAAGAAGAAATGTAAACTTGGGTGAGAAAACGATTAGTGTAGTGAATGATAGGCTATAGTTGTCCCAGAGACTACAAAGGAAAGAACTAGAAATTGAAAATGAAAAGACCACAATTCTGTCTAGATCCAAATCTAATGCGGCACGCCCATAACCAATCCTTGGCATCTATAGCCCCAATGTCCCTATAACCAAAATACAAGATAGAGTCAAAAGGAAAAAGAAGGAAAAAAACAGAAAGTAAATGGGCAGAGTGCTTCAGTACCGTTCCTCTTCAGGGAGGAATCTCAGTTCCTGGCTGATAGATTTGAAAGCCCGTGGTGTTGTCGGAAGCATGCGTATAGGATGGAATAACACCATCAGCGATGTGGCAATCGCCATCGGGAAGCCGTCAAGAATGATGAAAAGCACCTCGTTATGGCCCAATGGACCGAAGACTCCCTGTGAGAACTCCACTGTCCTGTAGACTGATCGACCGATGATCAAGATGATAGCGACAGATATTAGGATGATGAAAGTCTTGACTCGCCTGTCGTCTCGGTCGAGTTTCCCTGAATTCCCGGGACGGAAAAGGTTGGTTGGCCAGATAACTCCCATGAACAAGACGAAAAAGATCGTAAGTGAGATGACTTGGATCACCAGACCACCAATAATAATACCTTGGCCGGTGCTCACACCCCCATTAACGGGGACCTTGTCGCTAAGAGAGATGCCTCCACCACTAGCCTGAACCAACAGAGCGACTATGTCGCTAGGAATGAAGATACGCGCATATAGCCTAGGTCTAATATTAAACGTCCCTCTCCCTAGGTAGTCGGCTATTCGCCCAATACAGACGTAGATTCTACAGAGCTTGTTAATGATTGTTTACAAATGAACTCAGGGTTCAGGACTTGACTTACGCTGCTGTCATAAAGACGGGGGCAAGGGTAAGGAGCGAGTACTGAATAATCCATCCTGTACGGACGAATGGGTTGGTGTATCCATAGATCCGCGACACAAAACCGACAAGCTCTAGCAAAGAACCAAGGAGCACGGCGATAGTGTAGCTGAGCCACTTCCGTTTGAGTATAGCAACAAAAAGGCAGTGGGCAACTATGGCACTGTAGACGATGGTGAAGAAAATATCGATGCCCAGGTTCGGTCGGTAGCCGTAATCGGATCTAGATGCATCGCATGTGTCTAGAGTACAGTCTTGGGGATCCATCGTGATGGGCGTCGCGTTTGATACCAACAGCGTGAACGAGGGACGTCAGGCAAATCGACACCGATTGTCAAAACTGAGCGATGTGGTAACTCGTGGAAGCGCTCGCTTTTGCTTGTTTTAATATAAGGCTCGGGAATGTAGAGGAAAATATTAAGTTCTATACTTTAGGGGAATACTCGAATTAATATGAAGTGTCCATAGCAATGTGTCTAGTTTATAAGTCTACAATTTGGAAAAGGCAATCGAAATATTCTTTACGTCTCTCTGATATGCGCAGAACTCAGCCCCACTGCTGTATAGCCACTATACAACATCGTCAAACTGGATACCTTCCGCGTATTGCGTAAGGCGCAAGATACGACGGTGCTTTCAATGCAATACGTTTGTCTCATGGACGGTGGTATCGCCTTCGGGGTCCAACACAGTCCGTTTCCGTGTATAAGCTACGTGGGGTCCTCTGTATCCGCGTATGGAGCTAGCTGAATGTTTCCGCGGAAAGAAACGACTGCCATTGGTCCCGGACGCAAGATATCTTTAAACGAGGAGGCTTGGCAGGGCACCCAGGCAGCATTGTGCGGAAGCCGCAATTTTTAAGACGGCGGCGCTAAATACATAGCCATTATCTATCTTGATCCACTATATCGTACCGATTCGTCCTATCCAAGTATATGAGTTCCTAAATCTCAAATGTACTCCTTGCAAGCAAGCACCAAAGAAGGACCCTTGGACGTGGAAGGGTTTTCTGTTGTGTGCTCCACTTTAGGTCAAACAATACCCTCGTGCCAAGACTAGAATCAGAAGGAGGAACCATGCATATTGGTGTTGATGAAGACAGAATACGTTGGAAGCACCATCGTACAGTCTAGATATCAACATAACTAGCGTGCGGCTAGGATAAATTCATGCATCTGACTTAAAGTTGGTGATCCCCACAGAGATCTGGTATAAGCCATATCTGTAAACCTTGATTACAGGAGGCTGTGCTTTAACCCTTTCATCCAAGAGCGAACTAGGGAAAATCTCCAATAAGGGATGAAACGCCGTATGGTCTACTCTACCCTCGACTAATAGATATCCTGTGAAGTGATATGTTAGCTGGAAGGATGCAATCAAGAAAGTAAGTCTTTGTAAGAGGCCGGCTTCCGTCATAGAGATATTTCGATCAATAGTCTTATGATAAATGAGGACGTTGAGAACCGTCCGTTATCTCCATTTTTTTATTTATCTAGACTTTACAATCAAGGTTCATTGAAGAGATGTATCAGGTGTTTAGAGAAGCTCGGCTATAATCTCGTCAATATCTATGCGGTTTAGTTGCCGTCCTCCTCCCACCAAGTACAATGCATAATAAACGTGTCATCACTCAATGGCATCCTCGTCAGGCGCTAATGAGGATGGGAAAGGCGAAGTCATTAGAGAGACATAGTTGTTACTGGCGTCTGAAATCATAGGGGAAAGGTCCGCTTAGAATTTGGGCTGGCCGCGATAAAGACCACTCCTACTGATGTAACTAATACCTATGAAGCTACTTGTTCACACGGCTATGCAACGAGGTTAGAGTAAAACTAGTCTATGTTCCTCCTGGCTTTCCCGACGTGAATCCGATCGAAGAGTTCTTTGCCGAGCCGAAGACTTTCATTAAACCAAAACTCGGAGACCCATTCAAACCACAGGAATATAACTATGTCATGACGGCAAAAGTCCTCCGATGCTTCTTGTCCCTGTTTCCCGAGAACTTAAAAGTCCCCAAGAAAGAAGACGTGTACAAACAAGAGCCCCTGATTCGAACATTTCCTCTATTGGTCTACCATCCCAGCCTCTCTGGGGCCAGCTTGTTTATGAGATTCTCATGATTGGGGTTACCTCAAGCCCTTCATCTTCGCGAGTGCCTGTGGCACCATCCTATCATTCCTGTTTCTGGCCTTAACTGAGCTTATTACCGTAACGCCATCATATAGTTTCATAGATTTAGGCTAGAGTAGAGCAGTTACGACAGCAACTCACAACATAACTGGACTCAGCATCTACGCCCTCAAGTTCTCCATTCAGCCAATAGCATTGAAGACTACGCGCATCTGTCATCGATTACTTTGGCCCACCCCAGTAGCCCAATGTTAACCTCTTGATTCAGCCGTTTCTCAGAGTCGGGTCAATATTCGTCGCCCTTGTCAGCCTGGGCTGTAGTCCCGTTTTCTGGATTCTGTGCATCGTGGTGACCGGTCAAATCGCGGCCATGCGGGCCTAGTGGCACTGACGAAGAACACCAGCCCGCTTGACTCTGCGTCCCTAGTGTACGAGAAAATCATGTGACAGCACGCGCCTCCTCTATCAGAATATTGAATAGAGTGCGACGACTGCCGCCCATTACGCGGTGACGTGTCAGATGCAGCTGGTGTCATGGCTTGCGTGGTTTTTGGTTCTGAATTATACGAGCGTCTGAGTATTAGTGCTGCTTGAATTGGAAATAAAGTCATGCACAAAATCTAGTGTTCGGATTGCTAAGTGGTACTCGTCTATCGTCGTACTATGAGATAGTATCTCGGATCTATGAGTTGCACTCGACTAAAACAAAAAGAGATATGCACCACTAAATACTTGCCAGATGAAAAGCCCGAGACATACAGGGAAAACGTTGAGCCGATATCAACAGCGTAACTGAAGTCTGGCAAAGCTGTTGCTGGCGCCGCCTTTTTTCTTTTTTTTCGCAGCGTGTCCTTGGTCTCTCTCACTGTCGGTTCCGCCGTTTGGGGGCAGGGGTGGCTCGTATTCTCCAGTTGCCCTCTCCACACATAGGAGAGAAGAGCAAGACACTCAAGAATAAGGAATCATCAATAGTACCGCCGGCGGCACGGAAGATAGAGGATCGCGAACAAAACGAGGACGAAAAAGAGTCACAGTACGTCCCTAGTATGCATAACAAGCGAGATAATACATCTATACACATATCTTCCAACACCACCCCGCATAGCAGCGTGGGAGCTGATCTACCACATCGCCGGAACATCCTCACGCGCAGAGTATGGAGGCCGACATTGCTGAGCCTGGCCGCGTCAGTTATCGGCACCACCGTTCTTGCAGTAGTAGCTTCACAATCTTTTGCAGCCATAACCACCGCCTCGATTCTTCTCGTGGCAAACGGGGCGCTATTTGGGGTAAATGAGCCGGATACATGTGGGGAGAAAGCGACAAGGAAGAGCATCATGTCAACCGAGAGGTAAGAGGTCGATGTCCACTCGTTGCGGGGATAGCCAAGAAGGGTTGCGATCCTGTTCGTGGATTAAATCTGCGAAGTTGAACGTCATGCACCAATATTTATGTCGGACCTTAGATGGTCTCTAAGACGGGTTTTCACACTGACCCCGCATAAGATGTTTTATTAGGTCCTTGAAATATGAGAGACTTCATCGGATCTCAACTATGAGTCTTGAATAATCTCGAATAGTACGCCAGAATCAGAATTTACTCTTGTCTGGCGTCGAAGATGCCGGGTCTCTCTGTGCTCTTGTCGTTTGCTTTGTGGGCTGTTGTAATTACCCTTTCTCAAGGCTGCGTGACAGACGAGGACTGCAGCCTTAACGGGATATGTTCCCAGGGACAACAAGAATGTATCTGTGATGCAGGTTGGCGGGCTGGTGACTGTAGCGAGTTGGACCTATACCCCACGGCGAGATGGTCTGGGTACAATCACACAAATGCAACAGGCCCAGACTTTTATAAAGAAGGCGCTGGAAACTCATCATGGGGAGGCCACATCATCCAAGACCCCTCAGACAAGAAACTGTTCCATCTTATCACGTCTCAGATGGCGCACGGTTGTGGCCTTGGGGGCTGGAAACCTTTCAGCACCATCATCAGAGCCGAGTCGAGGACGGGCCCTACCGGTCCCTATACGTTCGCTCAGAGCCTATTTGGGTCATTCCATCATAACCCGACGACGATCTACAGCCCGGCAGATCAAAAGTACCTGCTATATTGCATCGGACGAGACATCGAAACGCCAGATACGTGCAAATCTCAGAAGTTCAATAACACCATCTGGGTCTCCAGCTCGACGGACCTAAAGCAATGGGACCCCCTGGAGCCACTATTGGAGAATGTCACAAACCCTGCGCCGTGGCCACTGTGGTCTCCGCAGAACCAGACTCATGAAATGCTCCTGGCGGTTGAGAAGAACAACATATATGCGGCACACAACTTCAGCGGGCCGTATAATCTCACGGTAGAGCCACATAACACAGACCGGAGTGAGGACCCCTTCCTCTGGCAGGACAAGCGTGGGAACTGGCATTTTCTCGTGCACTATATGATCGACATCGACCTGGGGCTCAAGGGCCCGCGGGTGGGCGCGCATGCGTATGCGAGGCAGTGGGAAGGGCCATGGACATTTAACAATAAGACGCTGGCGTACAACACGACGGTCGAGTTTACCGATGGCACAACGACCGTTTATTACCGCAGAGAGCGTCCCAAGCTCTACTTTAGCGACGACGGCACGATGACGCCGATCTACCTGCTCAATGGTGTGCAGGAGTTCAACCAGTCTGGTAGCTATACACTGATTCAGCCTATTGGGAAGGGTGCCAAAGAATATGAGAGGAAGTTGGGGTTGGCGTGAGAGGATAATTATTGAGCTGCGAGGTTTTTGCCTGGAGCTCAGAACAGTAAACTCATTATTATTTTGGGGTTCACCCAGTGACATATGGTGATAGCTGTGTTAAGATGTGCTACGTATTGTGAGAAGAGAAGATGCGACTTGGTGAAGCCGTTGGGACAGATTCCAGATGAGAATAGCCCATAGCTTCTCAAACTGAGAGCGAATAATTTCGAGTGAAGTGGACGCGCTTGAAAAAGGAGCATCTCGTCGCGCTGTTATGTCCGTGAGTTTACTGTAATGATGAAGAAGAGACACTAAGGTTTAAAATGGCAGAATGGTATATGTATTGGTGATGACCCAGATCATGAAATCAAGCAGCGATCATAATGCATTAATGGAGTGGAGGTGCTTGGACCCCACTAGATCGTTCAGATACAGACGATCTCAGCGCCGTTATCCGTTAAAACCACGTGCTTTATTAAGGTAATAATACTAAGGTAGATAGGTTGGGGGACAGGGGTACCGAGGAAGTGGGTTGAGTTTATTAGCGACAGAAGCCTGTCACCAAGGTACCTTGGGTACATGTACCTACCTAGGTACTCTCTATTAAATGTCATGTACCTAGAATTGCTGCTACTTTTCATCTAGATAGCTATCACATGAAAATTGACATGTTTTTATTTGCTCAATAACACTTTGTCTGCAGCCATCATTCATCTCGTCCTATTGCATGAACAATATCGTTGGACATTTACCTATCAACTGGAAAGGTTCAGCTCGGATTTGCAGCGGGATCTAGCCCGAAATTGAACCCGGGTTCCATCTTGAACCTTTTGAACCCACTCGCAGCATATTACCTGTACATGTTCATATCCATACATGTATTCATACATGGTACAAAATACATGTTCAACTTTTTAGCGGCATGTGCCAATTATTCGTTTGAAGACTGGAGATCCTCACCTCCAGATCCCTTCTCACGAGCCCATTCAACGCCGTCTTGCGCTGGGCACTGATGCGCTGGTCTCGTTAGGTTAGGTCAGGTCCTTCAACAATAATAAATAGGAAAAGGGAAAAAGGAAATGGGATCACCACGGCCGAATGCGAGCGGCTCGAGGCCGCAACTACAACCACAACCGCACCCACAGCTACAACCGCAACCACATCCGCAACCACAACCACACGACCACTCTCCCGCAACACCGAGTGGCCTTCGAAAGAGCCATACCGTTTCCCTCTCCTCTTCCGTCTCTTCGTCCTCCTCTCGCCGTTCAGACCGAAACGACTCGAGTGTCCCTGGCCCTAGTAATCACCAGGAGAACCCGAGTCTTCCTCTCGACCAAGCCCACGAAACTACTTCTCTCCTCCACCACGAACGCGCCCACGATGGACCTTGCAATCATGGCACCTTCTCACCGCGCCCAACCAGTCCTCCCTTGCGAGATCTACATTCCGAGTATGAGAGGGCGTCCTTGCTTGACTCTGAAGGCTCCGCGCCTTCGAGCGAGACAAGGCTGCTCAAGGGGACCTGGAGGAAGACCATTTCCAACAAGTTCAAGAGCAAGAAGATGGCAACGTCGAGTGCCTTGGCAGAGCGGCATGGCTTCGAGGATTCGTGGTGGATGTATCTCTCATATTACATTCCCTGTCTGACATGGATGAGTCAATACCAATGGTCATGGCTCCAGGGCGACTTCACTGCCGCTATCACTATGGCCTCCATGTATCTCCCCATGGCCTTGTCATACGCCGACAACCTAGCGCATGTGCCTCCCATCAACGGCCTATACGCCTTTGTCTTCAACCCATTCCTGTATGCGCTTCTGGGTAGCTGCCCCCAGATGGTCGTAGGCCCCGAGGCCGCCGGATCTCTGCTTGTAGGCTCCATTATCAAGAACAGCATCGATCTCGGACGTGGCCAAGATGATAATGCCGTATTGCATTCCCAGATCGGTGGTGTAGCTGTAGGGATAGCTGGTGCTTCTGTGCTCATAATGGGGCTTGGCCGCTTTGGATTTGTCGATAACGTCTTGAGCCGCCCATTCCTTCGTGGTTTCATCTCGTCTATTGGCATTGTCATCTTCATTGACCAAATGACGCCTGTACTTGGCTTGAATAAGGCCGCACACAATGTGCCCGGTATACCACATGGCACCACCGTCGAGAAGCTTGGGTTTGTGTTGACCCATCTGGGAGAACGGCACAAGCTTTCGGCCATGATCGGTATCGTGAGCTTTGCCGTCATCATGGTGCTCCGGTAAGAGTTCCTGCTATGTTCCTGGTCAAGCGATTACTGACCCGTGTGGGCTAGCGAGATCAAGCGCCGACTGCAGCCGCGATATCCTGGGGTGGCATACTTCCCAGATCGCCTTATTGTTGTTGTGCTCTCTGCCGTCTTGGCACGCTTTCTGGGTTGGGAAGAGAGAGGTGTCGAAGTTCTCGGCACGATTGAAGCCTCCTCCGGTCATATCTTCACTTTCCACAATCCCTTCCAGCTATCTCATATGACTCATATCCGAGATGCCATGGGGACCGCCTTTTTAGTAGGCATGCTCGGCTTCTTTGAGTCCTCCGTTGCTGCCAAGAGCCTAGGCGATGCTGAAGTCATCGAAGGTATGCAATTAAGTCCAAATCGCGAGCTGATTGCTTTAGGGACCGCAAACCTCGTCGGTGCCTGTTTCATGGCCCTGCCAGCGTTTGGAGGTTACGGGAGGAGCAAGGTGAACAAGTCCACAGGTGGGAAAAGCCCCATGAGCTCAATACTTTTGAGTATTATGACGGTCATATGTATCCTGTTTCTTTTGCCATGGTTTTACTATCTTCCTGTAAGCGACATGCTCCATCCCCATAGCTCTGCCCAAGCCTTTCTTAGGGCCATAACTAACTTGGGTTCAGAAACCTGTCCTCTCTGCGCTGATTATGGCAGTTGCCTTTTCTCTGATCGAAGAGCTTCCGGAGGACTTAGTCTTCTTCGTGCGAATCAAAGGTTGGATCGAACTGTCTCTCATGGCTATAATTGTCCTCGTTACCGTATTCTTCTCCCTCAATCTTGGCATCGCTATTGGCATAGGCCTGTCTCTGTTACAAGTCGTGCGTCATGCTACTCGCCCTCGTATCCAGATTCTCGGCCGTGTCCCCAACAGTGACAGCTTCGCCAATGCCGAGGAACACCCCGAGCAAGTCGAGTTCATTGAAGGGTGCCTGATCGTAAAAATACCCGAGCCTCTAACGTTTGCCAACACGGGCGACTTGAAAAGCAGACTGCGCCGGCTGGAGCGCTACGGCACCGCCATGGCACACCCGGCACTGCCGCGTCTTCGCCACCAGGATAGCAATCAGAATGTCATTTTCGATATCCATGGAGTGACATCCATGGATGGCTCTGGTACGCAAGTGTTGGAGGAGATTGTGCGTAAGTACCGCGAACGAGGAGTCAGGGTGTTCTTCAGTCGTGCACCTAGTCGCGATAACAAAGTGTGGGAATTGCTTGAGCGGAGTGGCATTGTTGCGCTTGTTGGGGGCGAGCATCTGTTTGTTGATAGTATCAAAGATGCCTTGTCCATGGCCGAAGCCGCGCACATACATACCCCGGGTGAACATATAGCTGGTAATGCAGAGGTATCATCAGCCGCCTAAAGCTATTGTAAAATGTATCATACCAATATCTTAGGCATGGGATGTATTATCATGGGGCAATTAGCAGGAGGAATCTTCAAGAAAGGGGACCACGTGAGATAAAATATAGAGGTCACCAAATGCATTACAAGACACAACACGCAGGAGAACAAGACATTTATTGCTTTCCCCTTCAGCCATCAATCTCTACTTTAGTTAGTGACTATCAACTCTTTGACCCAAGGCGCAATACTAGAATACGCAACAGCGAACAGTATCCTCATCCGGTACTTCACGAGTCAGTTCAAACAATTGACGATTTCAATTTCGAAACTAGGCACGTCTGTAGCCTTCATGTCGGTGGGACCGTTTCTTGTTTTTGACTTAGGAGTTGTATACGAGTTCATAAACTCTTCATCCTAAACCGCCCATGATGATCCAGTCAAGGCCAGATAATATCAGTGCCATAACGAGCTAGGCCTGCTTACTGAAACTCGCTGTGTTCTTCATCATTATCTTCCAAACATGGAAACAAAATGATTGTATGGACGGATCCCAAAGGAATAGAAACAACCGTCGAAAAGATGATTTGACGATAAATCATGACTGCGCTTAGAGTTCCCATTGCCCCCATCGTCCACGCATCCGTATCCGCATTCAGAGCTGAGTCTCCAACATCGAATACGCGTACAACAAGTTCGCAATCGTCCGATGGAACCACGATACCTAATCTACCGCAGGATTTTTAACCAGCACGCCCACGCCCACACCCACGCCCACGCACACGCACACAGCCATAGCATAGCCACCGGCTAATGGAATTCACCGTTTCACCGCATGTTTCCGCTCCGTCCCTGGTTGGGCGCGGATGGCTCGGGGCCAAGACTCCTTTTTTTTTCCTTCGCGCCTCGAAGATACCGCGATAAAGACCTTCGGGCGAAGTAGGTATCGTTTTCGCTATTGGTGGCCTCAGGGATATGATATTGGCATATAACACAAGAGGGTGCCAAGCTGTCGAGAACATGCTATGTATCTGCTAGATGGGAGTCAGCTCAGTACTTTAAAGGCCAAGAAAATCTAGATCCTATTCCTGGTTGATATCTTGCTGTTGTATTTCTTGGACGTTGGCGGGTCGGTTCCTTGGTATTGGGATTTCACCGGGAGGAGGAGGTTCGTGCGGAGTCCGCTCATCGAAAGGGGGCTGTGCTAGTTGGGATTTTAGGAATGACAAGAATGGCTAGCTAGGAAATATACCTGAAGATGGTAGGTGAAGGATAATTCCGTGAAGCATGTACTAACTGTAAAAGTAAGGGGCTTTTTTCATTTCTTGATGAGGAAGATAGTGCCTTGGATTATCAATAGTTAGAGTTGAGACTTGTTCTTCCTAAGACAATAATAGTATTCGTGGATCTACTTATATACAAAGTTTATAACAGCTTCTTATACTAGTAATTTGAACAGAAATTTTCAGAAAAGAAAAGAGCACTTAAAGAGTGAAAGCTAGAATTGAATATTGATTGAGATCTCTAACTTGAAGGCTGTATATTGAGTGATCAGAACAGATTAAGAACAGATATACGCAGCCATGTCCCCTCTCGCAAGCCTATGACACGATATTATTCTAAGAAAGTGCTGCTACGTTATCAATTCTCATGATGAGTGGGAATTGGGCTTGTTGGCGTGGGCAGTCAAGGAGTTAATTACCTCTAGCCATTTATTATATGCATATCTTATATTAGAACTTCTAGCTACATTATTATCTCATCTTTCAAGTTGGGCATGCTTGGAGTGTTCTTGAACTATGTTTACTGGCTGCAGCTAGTCCAACCACATGGATAAGATGTCAAGTCAAGTGTGTTTACTGTTTTATAGCGTTGCTCCTTGGCCAAAAAGACACGGCCGCAACCCGCTCTTGGTATTGAATTACTCCATGTGAGCATAGTAAATCTTCTCATGCAAATCAGAAATTATTACGAGTACTTGACCTAACAACGCCAGTACGGGAGGCTCATACATTCACCATTCTGTGCAGAGTTGTTTCTTAGCGTTTGAACACCCAGGCTAGATTCCGGATCTACAGAAAAGGAGGGATGTTCAACTGGTGTGTGCTGGTGACTCATCATACCCTATATACTAAGATGAAGTACATACTTCTTCGAAGACGTTCTGCCATCAATAGTTGCTTATGTACTGCTCGCCTTAATCTAGTGTTAGCGGGGACCTTTTATAATACACATCCTCCAAGACTCGTGTTAGTTAGCTTTGTTTGGATTTTGCATCTAGAGATAGTTAGCATACCTCACCATGAGAGAATATCCACAGGCATGCACTTGAGTAGACAGTTACAGTTCTGATTGTTCGTTGACTGCTGATACAGCAACACTCACCCTACTAACTCCAGACGGCTGCCAATTGCAACAATGTCTGGCGGAGCAAGAAAGGAGTGCGAAGACGGAGCAAGGCATTATAATCGTGACCCGAGTCAGGAAAAGACACGATTGTCATTTTGTCCCGCGAACTAACACAGCCTCTCTTGGCGCAGGCGAGATTCTTATCCCTCAGTATTATTGGCCGTCTTCTCTTTCGCGATACTGCATGTGTGCCTCACTGTTGGCTGAAGAGTAACGTTGGGCTACATTTTATTCTTTCCCCTCGCAGGACCTCTCACTCAAAGAGAGAGTAGTCGTGTGGCATTCACAACTCCCCCTGAACAGCACGCAGGTCATGTCGGCGGGAAGCCAAGTGACATCAGTTTTAAGCTGCAACAGATGCTTGTATATTTACTATGGTCTGCATGCTTAGACCTAGTAATGTGGTCGAGCGGAGAATATATCTGCATTAAGGCGAGATACTGTACAATTGATTTGGTTGGACTTACTGTATCAACTATCCGGCCAATAGTACTGCGTCTTGATGATTGCTGGGACATAGTGATGGCGAGCCAAGCTGCTCGTTGGCCCAGTACTGCAATAGCGCATAGTTTAGACACCTACCTAGGTAGGCAACACTTGAATATAAGTGACCCACTGTCTGGACTCACGTAGTCGCGATGAAGGACATAGGTAACTGGTATTTGAGTATGTCGCCTCAATGACGTAGGCGGATGAATACTTACATAAGATGGCAGCGTTTATCGGTTAGGCTCGGCATCTGGGAGGCATGAGCATAACTCTTAGCTTGCGCAAAACCTCCATTCTTACACGATGGCTAGGCCTGTTCTAATCGTACACCTAGGCCAAATAAATCGACAATCAATAGTTCACCATAAAAGTGAGCAAAATGTCAACAGTGAAGGTGCCGACATATTCAGAAATCACCATTGAATTGAAGTTGGGTATAAACCGAATTTCAACACCAAAAAGATCGATTCGCCATTGGTTTAAAAGTATCAAAGACTAGACTACTTGTAGTTAGTGTCATATTCAGGAGTATTTCCCAAATCGTTCTGGAAATTCCCAGGTCGCTGTAGTGGATAGCCAAGATCGACCGATGATTGGACCAAGACAGCCCCCAAGACAAAGGGAGCATGGTGCGTATCGCTAGCGTATTTGATTGGATCGCCATTCACCTACAGTTTTACACAGCCTCAATCCATTCCCCCCCTTGGCAGCGAACCAAGGATCAGAGTTTTTCTGTATTATCGTTAGAGTAGTAATCAGAGAGAGGGCTATGTTTTGGCTCTGACTCTCTGAGAGCTCTCATGAGTTTGTTGATCCCAAATAATTAGAAATTTGACCTTTAGTCTCTTGGTCATGGCCATGATCTGAGGAGGAAGATCCAAGAACAGTGAGAGGGAGATGAAGCTTGATATCAGATCAAGGTTGCACCATGATTGAACTAGGATGCCTGGCAAAATTGTAAGGAAATTTACCAAGACTTATTCCAAATCGGGGCAAAAAGAGCAAAAAGCGGCCTCCGGTATAATTGCCTCCCGACGCTGGTTTATCGGTACCTTTATGGCACAGCCTCACTCACGTCACTTTTGTCGCGCAGTCAAGGCTTTCCCTTTTCTCAAATGACAGGTGATGAACTGCGCCCAGGCAACACGTAGGCAACCAGCGCAAAGTTCAAACGTTAAGCATCACTCTTGCGAGGCAAGCAGGCTGATCTGTCTTGACTTAACCGCCACTATCTTTCGTTTCAACATTCGAGACCAAAACTAATTGCCGCCGCCAAAGTAGATCGTGTGGAGGCAATACCTAATAAACGCAGCATAAACGGCTCCACAGGCCAATCTACTGAATCTAGTACCCGGCCTCCTGATGTCTCGATCGAAGTACTGATCAACGGATAAGTCTCATCACTTCCACTCATCATCGATCTTGGTCATTAGTGAGAGCTCCTACTAGTACACAGCCCAAATACCAAGAAACGTAGAGGCACTCGCGGCAACTTTATCTAGTCCTTACCTATGTCACAAGTCTTAGGCCTCGGTAGATCTACCTTCACATTTTCAAATTGCCCTTGAATCGTGAAGTGTAAATTTCCGGTCCGAGACGTCAGCATTCGCCGCATGTCGAGGCAGAAACCTACTCGGATCAGACACAGCCTGAAAACCCCCTTCTACATATGACCCTCTTGTATCGTTCACCCAGAGACTGTACAGGCCTCGGATCTGATTAACAACTTTACAACGGCGTAACCGTCTTCTACCTATTGTTACCATCACAACATCTCTGCCATATTTCGACGAGCAGAGACTAAACGACTCATATATACGACCATGGCTAGCAATAGCCTGGCACCGCCTACACTGGCGGTAGACACTCGTGTTCGCTCGAGGAGTGACACCACCGACACTATGTTAGATGCGCGTGTTCGTTCAAGGAGCGACACGCTCGAAACCCGAGCCGTCACGCCGGCTGGGTCATTCATCTCGAATGCATCAAATCCCTTCTTAACACCTTCTACCTCATCCAATCCATTTCTCACCCCAGCACATTCCGACTGCGGGTCCAGCGTCATAACGGTAGACCCCGAATCGGCACTTCGTCCCGATCCCGGCACTGAAGCTGATTTTCACGTGGAAGATAATCCTTTCGCTTTTAGCCCTGGACATCTGAATAAGTTATTTAATCCGAAGTCTTTGCTTGCATTTCGGGCGCTAGGTGGACTCGCCGGCATCCAACACGGACTGCAAACCGACATCAATGCAGGCCTGAGTCTCGATGAGACAACGGTTCGATCAAGGATAACATTTGATCAAGTCGTCAAGGGAACGCCTGAAAAATCCCAGGAATCTTCACAACGGAGTCCGGAGCCGGGTTCTGGTGCTTTTATCGACCGAGCAAGGGTATATGGGAAAAACGTCTTGCCATTGAAAAAAGCTACCCCGTTATGGCGACTGATCTGGAATGCCTTCAAAGATAAAGTCATTATACTCTTAGCGGTAGCCGCAGTCGTCTCTCTAGCACTTGGTCTTTATGAAACATTGGGAGTTAAGCATGAGCCCGGAGACCCTCCGTCCGTTGACTGGGTTGAAGGCGTTGCTATCATAGTTGCCATACTGATTGTTACGCTGGTGGGTTCACTTAATGACTGGCAAAAGGAACGAGCTTTTGTCAGATTAAACGCGAAAAAGGAAGACAGGGAGATCAAAGTTATTCGATCGGGCAAATCGTTCATGATCAATGTGCACGATATACTTGTTGGAGACGTTCTACATCTCGAGCCTGGCGATCTTGTGCCAGTCGATGGCGTTTTGATCGACGGTCATGATCTGAAATTTGACGAGTCCTCTGCTACAGGCGAATCTGATGCCATCAAGAAGACACCCGGTGATCAAGTTATGGCTTCGTTGGACTCGGGCGCCGGGAACGGCAAAGGCCTCGACCCCTTCATTATATCTGGAGCGAAAGCTATCGAGGGTGTTGGTACATTCCTGTGCACATCCGTTGGCGTCCATTCAAGTTTCGGCAAAATCATGATGTCTGTTCAGACCGAAGTGGAGGCGACGCCTTTACAGAAGAAACTGGAACGGCTCGCCGTCTCAATTGCAAAAATAGGCGGTAGCGCAGCCATTCTCTTGTTCTTCGTTCTCCTTTTCCGATTTCTTGCTGGGCTATCTAGCGATCACCGCTCTGCCCCCGTAAAGGCCTCCAGCTTTCTGGACATCCTTATTGTTGCTGTTACCATTATTGTGGTGGCTGTGCCTGAAGGTTTGCCCCTAGCTGTGACCCTGGCCTTGGCCTTTGCCACCCAGCGGCTACTGAAAGAAAACAACCTCGTGCGCGTCCTACGCGCCTGCGAGACTATGGGCAATGCCACAACCATTTGTTCCGACAAGACTGGCACTCTCACCACCAACAAGATGACAGTGGTGAACGGAACCTTTGGTCGATCAAGTTTCGCAAAACCCGAAAACGAGAAATCCAGCTCCAAAACAGTGTCTCAGTGGGCCGCCGAACTTCCCACGAAGACGAAAGATGCGCTAGTTCAATCTGTAGCTATCAACTCGACCGCATTTGAAGGTGAGGACGAGGGCCAGTTCACCTTTATTGGTTCCAAGACAGAAACCGCTCTTTTGCAATGGGCAAAGGATTATCTGGGCATGCAATCACTTCCCGAAGCCCGTGCTAATGAGCAGACCGTCCACATGATGCCTTTCGACTCGAGCAAGAAGTGTATGGGCGCAGTCATCAAGGTCGGTTCACAATATCGACTTCTGGTCAAGGGAGCCTCGGAAATACTCTTGAGTTACTGCAGCGATAAAGCTGATGCCGCAACACTCGAAGAAAGTCGTCTTACAGATGACGACCGTATAGAGCTGTCATCAGCCATCGATCAATATGCCAATGACTCTCTCCGCACCATCGGCCTCGTGTACCGGGACTATCCCCAATGGCCTCCCGCTCATGCCGAGATCGAAGATGGCCATGTTCAATTTGCTTCCCTACTCAAGGACCTCGTATGGCTCGGTCTCGTGGGAATTCAGGATCCCGTCAGGCCAGGAGTTCCTGAGGCAGTTCGCCTTGCCCAGCACGCTGGTGTGACTGTTCGCATGGTTACAGGGGATAATGCTGTGACAGCACAGGCTATCGCTACGGAATGTGGTATTTACACCGACGGACTCATCATGGAAGGCCCCGCATTCAGGGTCCTGAGCGACGCCGAAATGAACAAGACGATACCAAGGCTACAAGTCCTCGCACGTTCGTCTCCCGAAGATAAACGTATCCTGGTTGAGAAGCTCAAGGCCCTCGGGGAGACTGTCGCCGTTACTGGCGACGGAACGAACGATGCTCCCGCCTTAAAGACAGCTGATGTAGGTTTCTCAATGGGAATATGCGGTACCGAGGTGGCCAAGGAGGCATCTGAAATTGTATTGATGGACGACAATTTTGCTTCTATCCTCACAGCTCTAAAATGGGGACGAGCCGTCAACGACGCGGTTCAGAAGTTTCTTCAGGTAAGCGAGCATCTCCTTGTTACAATTATACCACGATGAAGTTGGCCACTAACAGCAGAATTAGTTTCAAGTCACTGTCAACATCACTGCCGTCATAGTCGCATTCGTCTCGGCCGTCGCGAATCCCGACATGAAGTCGGTACTTACAGCCGTGCAGCTCCTTTGGATAAACCTCATCATGGACACCTTTGCCGCACTTGCGCTGGCCACAGATCCTCCCACCGACAAGATTCTTGATCGCCTGCCTCAGCCTAAGCGCGCCCCATTGATCACTATCAATATGTGGAAGATGATTATCGGACAAGCCATTTTCCAGCTTATTGTAACCTTCGTTCTATACTTCGCAGGCAGTCAGATACTAGGGTATGACCCGCATAACGCCACTCAGCAGCTGGAGCTTAACACGATGGTCTTCAACACATTTGTCTGGATGCAAATCTTTAACGAGTTCAACAATCGGCGCCTAGACAACAAGTTCAACATTTTTGAAGGCGTCCAACGCAACAAGTTCTTCATGGGCATCACCTTGCTTATGGTAGGGTTGCAAGTCGCCATCATTTTCGTCGGAGGCAGCGCGTTTGAGATCAAGCCCATCAACGGCACTCAGTGGGCCATCTGTGTGGTGACAGCGTTGGTATGCCTACCATGGGCCGTGCTCGTCCGTCTGTTCCCCGATGAATGGTTTGCCGTCATCGCGAAGACAGTAGGTGCACCAGTCGTTGTAGTGTACAGATTCGTGGCCAAAGTGTTTGCTAAGATTGGGAGCGTCTTCACAAGGAATAAGAAGATTAATGGAACATCACGGGAGGGGGAGGGAGGGCCAGATAATGCTGCGAACAGTGCGCCTGGGGCTGTCTTCATTACGCAGGATGTCACTCCTGAAATTGTGTTATCGGACGGGACTGACGGGATGCATGGTAATCCTACGATACAAGTGGAAGATTTAGAGAAAGGGCGGACATAGCATTAACATACACAGCGTTAGACACGATAACTATATCTCACGATATCTAAGAATCACGATTAATGATAATTTATACATCTCCTGACCAGCCAGCCGCATGTGACAGCCACTGAAACAATGTTGGTCAGGTAAGACTAAGAAAGTATACGCCATATGTTGCTAGCTCTCATATCTATGCGTCCGTGGGCCTTGCTTCCATCCGACAGCCAGTCTTGCTTTACCTTGCAGCGCAAGATTCACCACTGGGTGAGATGGATAAATTTAATTAGGCAGCAGAAACAAGCCACCCTACTTCCTCCCAGATGACTTAGTTGATACGTCAAATAATTCACAAATTCGATGAATAATTAAGTTGCAAATGTGGCCAAACGGCTCGCGATTTCGGGTAAGCCTTGAGCGTGATTAGTCCACCTCTCTAGAGCTCCATCGTGGGGGTGATTCCGCACTCGGTACCAACTAATCCAAGCTTGGCTCAGCCAGTTATCAATCAGGTGACTGTGGAACGGCCCGTGTGCATTTATGCATTATATTATGCAGAGAGTAATAGATCTCAGAACGGAAGGTTCCAGCTCTTCAAACGGTTCCAACCCTCAAACCCGTCCCAGGCTGTTTTAACCGTCAACTAAGGCGAGATCCATCACTGATCTTTTCAGCAAGGCACTTGCTTGCTGGGGGCTTATAATCCCCGAGGCGAGCGCTTGCCACGCCATCCTCTTCGCTAAAAGCCTCTCATGCCCCAAGCCTCAAGCCCCAGCATGAGAGTAGGGCTACGGGTCTGTAGGATGATCGGTCCCTTTTGCCTACCTTTGGGATCATCGAGACCTCTGCGTTATTCCAGGGGGCCGGTATATGCACGAGAGTGCACCCAGTGTTTGGTCGAGCCCCAATACCACGTCATCAGGCGCACGGTGGTCCTCTGGTGACCATCCATCTAGGTCGTCTTCCGCATTATAACGCTTGAGAATAAGTTCCTCCAAGGTATCTACTATCTCTCGTCCTCTACCATAAGGGGAGGCGACTTCAGAGTATTGCCTAGCTCGTGTCACGCGATAATTCGGTACAGTTCCGAGCTGTCTTTCGCTTCTGCCAAGACTTTGCGCCGATACTCCCTCTTCGACTCGCGTACCACCCTGAGGAATTCCCTACGTTCCTTTCCGTAGTACCGTATTTCCTAGGACAATCACAAGGTATTTTGGCTACTGAGAGTTTACGAGAACGATAGTAGTGTCGATTCTGAGAATAGATGTGGACTATGCAGGCAATCAGTATGAAACGGACTACAACGGGATGAGCGACCTGTATCAAAACTGCATAACATATTTCGGTGTCTATTGTTATAATGAATAACTTTGAAATCTCACTTCGCAGAGCTCGAGTAGGCCAGTGAAACCTCTTCTCGAGGCTTTAGACGACTATGTCAGAGTTGATCTTAACAAGTACCACGCGATGACTCTGGCCAATCCGAGATTAACAAGGACGCCGAGATGGCCGAAACATGCTTGTGATTGCACCATGAGTCGTCTCAACATGACCTACAATCTCGAAACCTAACTTTGAATAGAGTGGGACCCCCTCCGGCGCTGCAAGCACATATGCACATCGTCCTTGCTGATCCGTTTCGTTACAAATGCGCTGCATCATCATTGAACCTATCCCTTGTCGTTGATACTTCGGATGTACCGCCATAAATGTCAGTCCTAGATGTAGAAACTATTAGCATGCAGGTATGGTACACTAGGATAACGTCTTACGGCATATATTATCGAGATCTTTTAAAACCCGACAGCGTTCTGCTTTTAGATCCTTTGATAGAGCAACCCAGCCATCTACATCAAGTGTATCAGGTAGCCAGGATGCCTTTCGAGCCTTTTCTCTCTTTCTCGGTTCACCCGCTTGTTGCCGGTTATGGTTCTGCTCTATAACAGTCCAACCGCAAAAACCGACTGGAGTCCCATCAACGGAACATGCCTTCAAAAATCTTTCCTCTCGGGCTTCGAAGGCATCTTCCAACATCTCGATATACCAGCGAGTTATTTGCTCTTTTTGTGCTTCTGTGACTGTGTTGAACTGAGGAAACATTGTCCGGTATAATGGACCATTTTGCATAGCGGGTACCTCGACATGATGTCCAATGTCCTGTGCGTCAGATACCTCGACATCAGAAAGCCTGAAGTCTGTTTGCAGCATTGAATTCATTCTTGACCATATGCAAGATGTTGGATAGGTTGAAAGAACCGAGGAAATGATGCGGGCAGAAATCACGAGAAGCAATGTGCATTTGGTGGCTGCCGATGTGCAAGAGCTGATTCTGCCTAGATCCCCTATAGCACTGTTGGCTGTGGATCCTTGGCTTCCGTGCTCACGATTGGACCAGTTAGCTGCACCAGTAGGGTTAAAACTGCGTACTGGTACGGATAGGACTGTGGGCTCAATACATGACTCAAACTATGCATCAGTACAGGCTTGGGCCAATACGGGTTTGGTCGACGGACTGGTACGATACGCGGACCAGCACGACATTCGAATCAGTACAGCTGTAGGCGCCGTACCGGGCCGAGACCGTACTGGTACGGACTTGGAACAGCACGGATTAGGACCACGTACTGGCACGACCCCAGACCAGTACGGCCTTAGCTCCGTACCAGTACGACCCAGACTAGTGTAGCCTTGGATGGCGGACCAGTACTTGCTCAACCCACTGACTAGTACGATACCCGGACCAGGACGTATAGGCAACAGGGCATCATACAAGCGGTAGTATCGAGCACTAACACTACCAACAGAAAGGTACTTCATAGGCTGAGACACAGCGTCGCCAGTGTCGCCAAACGTAGTCTGGCGTTTGAGGGTGACAGCTGGATTGCCTGTGGCTATCTTCCCTGATATGTTCACGTTCTATCTCATAGAGTACTCTCCGAACACTCTTCGAATACTCACTTTCTACAGGCTATATAGTAGCCGTGGTAGCCTTGTAGTGGCCTTCGTAGAGTAGCCTTGGAAGAGTAGCTTTTGGTGGCCTATAGTGGCCTATGGTAGCCTGTAGCCTATAGCCTAGGGATCTCATCTGACTATTACTATTTCAACCTCTATAATAGTCGGTTGACGGTAATAGTTAGGTGAAGTTGGGTGGAGAAGCGCTATTTTCTTTTCGATTTAACTGCTAAGCCCATGATGGTTATCTAATGTGTAGTTACTTTATATTTTGTTATTTATCGAGCGACTTCATAGGAAGTCACTCGTACGGACCGCCCCGTAATTCATACTAAAATCCGGTTTATAATCTTGAGCAGTTTTTGTTTTTATGCAATTACAGTAATACCCGTGACGTGTATTGGAAATTATCCAAGTTTTTGTTTATATCGCGTTGTGAAAAAGCAGGTCTTGTTCAGGTCAGGCTCAGGTTCTGGCTAAAAGCGGCGTGGCTTAGGTTGCATTCTTATTCCGATTCGGGATGGTAAAACCTATCTCGTATCTAGGTACTAACGTCTCAAGCAATTTAGGCTTGGCAACTAGGAAATCCGGGGGAATGAGCAAAGCATTTCTTAAGGGGGTAATATGAATTAAGCGATGCACTGTGGTGCGAAACATGCTTGCAGCTACAGACGGACACGTAATACTGTTCAGCAAGAATAGGCATCTGCACAAGAATTTCTGATCGCCAAGGTTGAGCATCGCTTCTCGCAGGTCGATGATGCGATGAGTAATAGGTGCGGTACCTGAACTTCCCCGACTCCCGCTGCGTCCCGCTCCGCATAGCTCGCTTCTTTAGACCGCAATAGGCGGCTGCCCATGAACCCAGCCACATCTTTATTTTTCAATAATCAACTTTTAACAGCACAACTTATCGACAATGATAAATAAATAGTTGTCAGAAATAAATTAGTTAATCTGAGTGATATAATTATTGCTTACGAAAGGGAAAGGAGAAGTGAATGCTGTTGCATTACAACGAATAAGATTTCCCTATCTTTTACCTGGCGGAATGCCTATAAACTAGGTGTTCTCTGTTTATGCATAATAATTATATATTGGACCGGCCGTTGTCCTTCATTATATCACCGTTGAAAACGGTCTTTTTAATCTATTTGTATTGTTAGTAGATGAAATAGCAGAGAATACCTATACTCCCCGGACTTCGGATTTCAGGCGGTCACCGTTTTCACTTCCTTTAAACTGCCGGCTCTAAAAGAAGTCTAAATGGAAGAAAAAGTGTGGGGTAAACTGTCTGCATATGTCATATTTTTCAATGGATGTAGAGCGGCCTGTAGTACTGCCGTCCTCGCCATATCGGAGCGTTTCATTGCAGCTTGCCCGCTCGGCATTGTCGGCCGAGGACAGTATCTGCATGCACCATGTTCGTAGCGCTTCGGCTCGTGTAGTCTAGAGCGATATCTGCTTGCGCGAAACATATTTGGCCTTCGCAGATATATAACAGGCAATGTGGTGTTTTACACTAACAAGAAGTTGAATGCTTCCATAGAATTCATCGCAAGTTTCAAATCTGCGATTTCAACACAGAAGACGATACTAAGTACTAACTCCATCGTTTCAACACGAGGATCGGCATGGATTCAACTCTTGAGCCGCTAAAAAGCAATCACTTGTACTCCTGGAGTGCTTTGGGCTTTGTGGCTGCACTTCTGGTAAGACTCTCTAGTATAACCGGTCACCGGGAAAACATCTAACTCCAGTTAACTAGTTCCTCGCCTCGAGTCTAGCAGATCCTCTGTCAAATGTTCCGGGGCCGTGGTACGCTAGATGGACCGGTTTTGTAGCGAGTTACCGTTGGTTGAGTGGAAACAAGCCCTCTTATATTCATGATCTTCACCTTAAATATGGTATAACAGCGCCCCACCCAGCTGTCTATGGAAGCTCAGCAGTTTAACCGTATATACTAATTCGTGGCAGGCCCCATTGTTCGAGTTGGCCCTCGTGAAGTCTACATTGCAGACCCAGCGGCGGTCCAGAGTGTTTATAAGATCAAGAATGAATTTCCTAAATCACAGTGGTACCTGAGCTTCGTTCCTTTTATCCAAACAATCTTCAATACGCCGGACCTAGCTTTGCATAGACGCTATAGGAGACTGCTCTCGTCGCCGCTCTCTGAGTCGGGGCTCAAAGCTTTCCTCCCGCAGATCGAAGGCAAAGTGAGTCTCACCATACAGCGAATGGAAGAGGAGTACAAGACGCGTGGAGCTGCCGACATCTACAAGTGGTGGCTCTTTATGACTACTGATGTCATCGGCGAGTTGAGTTTTGGAGAATCTTTTCGGATGCTGGAGAATGGAAAGGTTAGTCTTCACTTTGGCGTACCTCACAGCCGGTGACGCTGAATAGTGAAGCTTTAGCTGACTCGCGCCAGATCAATCAATATGCCACCGACTTGCAGAGTATTGGTAAAATGGCATCGTACCGATCAGCGTTCCCCTCGTTGTTCAAGTACTCTGTGCAGTTTGGGATACGACTTCCCATGCTCAAGCAGGCTTATGAAATCAATATGCGTATGCGCAAGTATGCTGTCCAGTCGCTGCAACGCCACCGAGACCTAGTCGAAAAGGAGGGCCTCGCGGCTCGACCTACAGTTTTTTCCAAGGTTTATAAGGGCGAAGGTGACGAGAGCGTAACCCCAGACGAGGTGCGGAATAACGCGCAATCTTATATCATTGCTGGAAGTGACACTACATCCAACTCACTAGATTATCTAGTTTGGTGTGTCTGTCGCAACCCGGAGATTAAATCTAGGCTGCTAAAGGAGCTCGAAGCACTCCCAGACAACTTCACTTACGAGGACCTGCGACACGTGCCATACCTAGACCATGTTATTGACGAAACCCTCAGGAGATTTTCGACTGTTCCAGCCGGACTACCGAGAGAGGTGCCTGCAGGAGGAGCCCAATTATGTGGCTACCATATACCAGCTGGCTATACAGTTGCAACACAGAGCTATACCCTTCACCGCAATCCCAATGCATTCCCAGATCCCGAAAAGTTTGATCCATCACGCTGGGAGAATCCGACGCAGGCAATGAAAGATTCATTCATGCCCTTTGGCGCTGGTTCAAGAAGTGAGTTACCATTCCCCTCCTGACAATGAAGATCATGTATTAAATCATCTTCCTAGTTTGCATTGGACTGCATCTCGCGAAAATAGAACTCCGATTGGGAACGGCCCGGTTCTTCAAGGCCTTTCCTAACGCGAAGGTCTCGACGCTTGAGGGCATGTCTGACGAAGACATGATTCCAAAGCTACATTTCTTGGCCAACCCGCAGGGAGAGCGTTGCCTGATTGATCTCCATTAGGTTTTCCTCGTCCTAGGGGGGCCAGAGCCAGACCCTACATACTTGTGAGGTTGGGAAACCCAGCAGGGAACAAGTTTGCAAGATGAAATTACATTCACGCTGTTGAAATTACCAGTTGAATGACAATATCCTTGAGCTTCAGCATAGCAAGATGATGTAATCTTGCTGTATATGAATGCCAGAGACAAATATGTATGTTGGAAAAGACATGGAAATTTCCGGATGCCTTCCCTGAGAAGATGTGTTTGGCAGGGCACCGAGGAGATATAGAGGGTCTACCGTTTCGCCAACGTCTACGGGTATTTGAGACGTTGGCTTTAGTTGTATAGTTACGATACCTACGATACTGCTCCGTTCAGTCATGTTTGACAATAACTATCATTTCGTCAAACTTCACACCCTGCGATTTAATCTCGAACACTTCCTGTTAAGCATTGACTGTTGATACTTGTAAAGGGCAGCCACTATACGAGATTCAGGGTCTCTACTTCCTGAATCTGGACGTCATCAGTGACATCGAGTCCGCCCAGTTCGAGGAGGTAGGCAAAGACAGTGTGAGGTTAACAGGGGTTATCGGCTTAGCACCACCCCAACGGTCAAGTTGGCTATATACTTGAATGGCGGGTGGCAGGCCGATATCTCGCGTTTTGCTGCCGGTTTGAACACGGACTTTAAGTTCAATCAGATGAAGCAGGGTCTTCTTAAGCAAGCTAACATGACCGACTTCTCTGTCATAAGCATCGATAAGTACGGCACCCCACCGCCTGGCCCGAAGAGCCAGAAAGACTTTACCGTCCCCATCTACATCTTTGCATAGGCGACCAAGGAGGCCATGGGTCGGCTGAAGAGAGGTATTCTCTACAATGGACTATACGGCTACATCTTAGCATAGAATAGCGGACATTGGGACCGCGCATGTTCGTGCGATATTTCCTAGCGCTGATTTTACAGCGTTAGATGCCTTTGCATGTCCCATTTCTTGATTCATATCGGAATTTTAAGATAAGGCTTAGAAAAGAGACGGACTGTGTAAGCCAAACACCGAAACAGAAGAGCTATGAGTCCGAAGGCGAAGTACCAAGTTTTGGTAGACAGTTAAACGTCCCTTAAGCGATCTCGTCTGTGTGCGAAGCGACGATTGGGGTGGAAATACCAACGTAGGATTCTGGGCACGTGATGAAGAGGTATGGGGTTGGCTGCGCTCGTTCATGATAAGTCAAAGAGGCAAAGAACTCTTGAACAGCGACTGGGACGATACACGATTGAGAAATACGAATTCGCGCACTTATGGGCTACCTATTTCATTGCTAAGGGTACGTTGTAGGAGGGAGTGAGCAATAGCAGTATCATCGATGGGCTAGTGAAGAGTTTCGGGGAGTTCTTGAGAGCGAGGCATGATGAGCTCCCTGTTGTTCTTATCAAGAAAGAGGATCGGAGTCGAAAAAGAGATGCCATGGCTCGGACTAGTCGTGGCAAGGCACAATCATACCCGTAGATGTTCTACCTTAACGCTTCTTGCAGTAAAAGCCCTGGGATTGTTTTGGTATTAATGAGGTCGGCCGTCTTGGATCTGAATTGCTAAATTTCATGGGATTATTGCCTGTAGTGGAGAGCTACCTAGTTCGCAGCTCTTTTACTTCGCAGATCCCTGCAAATACATCTCCTGGATGTGGGGAGAATGGGGATGCATATGAAGTGCACACCAGCGAAAGTTAAAGTGGACACCGAATGTCGGTGTCTTTCACTGAGATTCGTCTCTATAAATCAGTTCACTCATGAAGGTATAATATTAGGCAGTCTCCCTAGATAATGCCAAGAATAACTTTACCAGTTTGTGAGGTTGCTGCTGATGAGCGACGTTCTGCCTTTTCCGACAACTGATGAGCGAATCACCAAGATTCGTTAACTGTTAATGCAACGGGTAGTTCCAACTTCCAAGAATCCTCGCACCATTTACTAGGCGACAAGTCGTCTTGCCTGTCGCAAATCTTGTCTCAGACACACATTTACTTCCAAATATCGGGCATCAGCAACCACAACTTTGCAATACAGGGAAGATGAGTTCTAGTGATCGACCTGTAAAGCGAGCCGATGGCCGCTACGACAATGTCGACTTTCGCAAGGCAGTTGGATACAAGTTTCGCCCGATAAAATGCGCGTATAACCGCCGTGATGTCCTGCTCTTCGTAAGTTTCCAACTGCCACCCTTGTAGTGATACGATACTTTGCTTAATGAAGAACTAAATGCCGCTTTTGACGCTTACTTACGAATCAATGATGTAGGCCAATGCTATCGGTGCGCAAGCTGACGAAAAGCACTTTCTATATGAACTGCACCCACGCTTTGCGGTGTTCCCTACGTTTCCCATCAATCTGGCATTCAAGCAGACGGACCAGGATGTGTTCGACTTCGTCGCACGCACAACATCAGAACCCGTGCCAGGCACACCAGCGTTCGATGCGCAACGTTCCGTGGATGGCGAGCGTGGCATTGAGATCATCAACCCGATTCCGACAAGTTCAGCGGGCCTCGACTTCGAGATACATAGCAAGGTTCTCGGGGTGTACGACAAGGGAGGCGCCATGATCTCTGAGCAGGAGCACAAGCTTGTGGATATTAAGACGGGAACGGTCTACGTCAAGATGAGTAGCACGGCGTTTGGTATGGGACAGGGAGGATACGGAGGTCCCAAGGGACCCAGTAAGCCCGTCATCAAGATGCCCGCGCGCCAACCAGATGCTGTCCACACGTACAAGACAACACCTGAGACGGCGCTGCTGTACCGGCTGTGTGGTGACTACAATCCCATGCATGCTGACGATGAATTCGGCAAGCGCGCAGGTTTCAAAGGTGCCATTCTGCAAGGCCTGGGCACCTGGAATATTGCCGCGCATGGATTGCTACGGGAGGTGGCCGGGTCGGATCCTACGAGATTCAAGGCCTTTGGCGCTAGATTTAAGAGTGTCGTCTACCCAGGTGATGAATTAGAGACGCGGATCTGGAGGATTGGATCCTACGATGGAGTCGATAACTATGCCTTTGAGACGATTGTAAAGGGTGACAGCAGAGTTGCGCTTTCGAATGGTTATGCTAAGATCAAGCAGGAGAGTAGCAAGTTGTAAGCGCAGGACTCAAACATGAATGGTTAGTTAGAGCACATTGTTTACAAGGTTTTCTATGCCAGGACGAGAGGCTCCCTCTGCCCATGGAAGCATTCATGGTAACAAATGTAATGCCGAACTTCTGTTAATAAGAATGGGTATCTCGACTACAAGTGAGAGGGAAACCACTTTGGCGGTCTCTTCTCTCTATACGCCGCCAGGCCCTCGGCGGCATTTTTGCTCTTGAGCATATTCTCAGCCCAAAGTTCCTGGCCCCTCATTGTGGCTCTGTTAATGCCAGTCTCCCAAGCTTCACGAGCTGCAAGCCGCGAGATGATGACACTGTCGGGGCACAACGCCGCAATTCCGTCAGCATAATCAATCGCGCGTTCAAGCAACTGCTCCTGCGGCACTACCTCTTTGACCAGGCCCCATTCTACAGCCTCTTTCAGTGTCAGTGTCCGGCCGGTGAGTATTAAGTCCATCGTGCGATGATTCCCGAATAATACCATGCATCTCGGTAGGGCGCCAGCGAGGGCAGATACTCCACGAAGGACTTCGGGGAGACGGAAATCGGCGTTAGGCGAAGCGAATATTATATCGGCATTCAAAACGATCTCCATTCCGCCGCCTAGTCCACCACCAGTGTCAGCTATATAACCGACATCCCATGTAGATGTTCTACTGTAGAGAACGGTCATATCTCACCGTGCGCGTGGCCATTGCAGGCAATGATAATGGGCTTCTTTCCCGTTCTGTTGGTCATACCGCCAAACCCACCGTGAGGGTATTCACGTGCAACATTGTTGGTATTGAGAATCTCGAGTCGTTGTTTTAAATCCATGCCAGAACAGAAGGACTTCTTGCCAGCGCCAGTAAATACTGCGCACCGCAGCTCAGGCTCGCTATCGTACCATCTCCATAGGGCGCCGAGTTCGATTGTCGCCTCGACGGGTAGAGAATTCATGAACTGAGGACGGTTGATCGTGACTAGGAGGATGTGCCTGCGCGGGAAGGAAATTATGCAGTGCTCGACATGCGGATACTGAACTGCAATCCAGTCGGGCACTGGATTCTTGGTTCGTGGTGCGGACATCGTCGTGAAGTCGCTGACGTTAGTTGTCGTAATTCAAAGGAAGGTAGGTTTCTCTTCTGTTCGGGACACAGGTCAGGATTGGAGCTGCGACCTGAAGAGGGCACACCAGTCGCAATTCTGAGCTTCGGTACTGTAGATAGCTCGTCCGGACGTGGGCGAGCAAGCAACTTGGTATCAGGACCTGCTTATCGAACTGAAATTATAACCAGTAGCTAGAGAATGAGGGCGCTGAGGACCGTCAGCGCTTTGATGCGCGGAAGACCAGCGGATCATGCCGATGGCTCCCCGTCACAAATGTTGAATGAAGTTTGCCTCGGCCCTCTTGAGCACGTTGCTAGTCAAGGACAACCCTTGAGATCCTAGCTTGGCACTCTAGCCTGAACCGACATGCCTCGAGTCATTAGCGTCTTTCCATCTGATTAAGCATGAATAGCCATAACTTTCAAGGGTGGCCGAAAAGGCGCTTCCTTTGTGTTGTTATCAGGTATTAATTACGCAACGGCAACGTTTATGATACCAAATCGAAACTGGTGACCAAGTTAGCTAGCTGACCTGAGCCGCACACTTTGAACTCAATTAAGATGGCTTTATCCAGCGCATTATTGAGGTTTGAACAGGTAACATAAAGGGCACTTGTTGATTGTAGCAAATAGAACTTGACCGATAGAATAGGACGGCTGCCAAAAGTGCTAGGATGGAAAGCTAGAAAAATACAGGAATTCGACGTAGATATTTATAGGTTTGGTCCACCTTGCCTCGCAACTAATCCACATATCCGGCTTTAGCCGAAGGCTGAACCGCCCGTCCTATCTCAATACCCATACTGGAGCGTTGGATTATTTGTGAGATAGGATTGCCATTGACTTTTCTTCCGTAAAAAAGGGATATATATCTATAATCGCCAGCAAACAAGTCATACAGTTTGTCCAGTTGTCCCTCCCTTACAACTGAAGATTTCGCGGGTTGTCCTCATAGCTTCCTCGAACTGTTTGCTAATAAGTATTGTAGAAGGTCTGGGATTGTAACACCTTCGAAATAGAGTGAGGGAAGCCCGCCAATTATCCATATGGTAACAACTAGCCACATGACATTGACAACTACTGCAATATTAGGAACTCGCAGAATAGTTCGTCCAGATCGATGAAATATATGCTTGGTAACTAGTTTTTATATCCTCGGGTTTTACAATAAGTACGGTGGTTGCTTGCGTGTGGAACAATGAGTCACTTGGACAAGTAGTATACAGACTCTCATGCCTACCGCTTATTTAATCGTACTATTTCTTCGAAAACTGTCCATACATGGCGGAGTAAGGAATAACTGCTGTCTTAGATGGCTTTTGGTGATGATAAAGTCACATGCTAGATGCTGCTATTGTTCTATTATTTGAGGTAAACTAGCGATCCTTATATAACCACATCAAGTCTTGCATCGTACCATGTGACTCCCCGACTGTGTAGTATCTTGAATACGGCTCTGCCAAAGGTTTGTCACATGACGGGACCTAGCTTCGGCATCGCTACCATTGTGCCACTGTGCCATTGTGCCATCGTGCTATCTAATCTAACTTCCTCCCTCTATCCAATTTCTTCCTCCTTCCAACTTCTTCTCTCCTCCATCCCTTCTACAACTCTTTTCGTATCCACACACATTTACATCGACAGCTCTCTCCTCAGCTACGCATAGCAGCCGCATTGGAAAAGTCGTGTGGACTCTTCAGTCTATATCGATACGATCCAAAATCGTCCTGCCACTCTCTAACCGGTACATCGGTGGTGTCTGGATATCTCGCGATCTCCTCTACCTAACGTCTGACCTTTCTGCTCCTGCGCCTTGACGTATTTCGACAGCTCTTTCTACCACAGCCAAATATGTCTTGCTCACCTTCTGGTCGCCCTTTCGGTGCAGGTATGTCTTCTATAGTAGCCTTCCAATCACAGAGCACGCCCTCTTCTATCTTAACAGCGCTGACTCACATCTTATCGACTGGCAGACCTCACAATGGCTTCTCTAAGCCAAAGAACCACCTACATGATGGATATGGCTGCTCAGAACCAATATAACACCAACTTCATACTAACCGCGACTGGTCTAATTGCGCCTGGCCAAGGAAATAGCCAGCCGCCGAGCTATGAAGACAGTACCGACCTGTCCTCGCGTCCCTTCAAACTTCCACGTGTCATGAAGGCATATAATCATCTTAGTATTGAGGGCTTAACAACTTTCTATTTCTGTGGCGAGTCAAAGGAAGATCGCCTCTACGCCGTCAAACTTCAGCATCCCGGATTTAGAGAAAATGCACCCTGGGGCCTCGGGACAAAGGCACCCTTGGGAGATCGTCCCGGTCTGTTTTTGCATAGCGGTCCATCCACTCGAACCCCTATTGCGGCCGCCGCTGGCGATGAGATGATATCGCCCTATAAGTATATTAAAAATGGGCCGAATACCGACACGATTGTAATTGGTCCTTTCAACAGAAATATCACAATTGACGTCATGAGAGCGCGAGTAACTGCCGACGGGAAAACTGCTTTCAACTTTCAGATTGAAGTTGGAGCAGGATCAGACATGCAGGTAGAGGAATTCTCGTGGATCAAAGCAGACAAAGGAGTCCAGAACGGCTTCAAATACGGCGGATTCAAGCTTGTACGACACTCGTTAGAGACCCAGCAGACCCCTGGGAACCACGACAGTAATAACCCCACTCATCCTGGCTCTTCCGAAAAGATTATATATAATAACAACGAGCCACTTGCTCTACTGGCCCATAGCAAACCTCTTCAATGGGGATTATCTCATCACATGTTTACCCTCGAGTTCACCGAGAATGCCTTCCGAAGCGATATGGGAGATCGGTGGAGGTGTATGGTTCTCCTGACTGCTGCTCGTATACGGCAAATGAAGTACAGTGGCCGAACAAGCAAAGCTGGAGTCGAGCTTGCGGAATTCAGCAGAACTATTCAAATTTGCACTTGAGAGTTAGTTCCTTGTATCAGCCAGCGATACATACACCGAAAGGTACCAACAAGGAGCCGTCCTCTATCCAGTGTAAGGAAATTCTCTAATTTTTACCTAGTGTTACATTTCTGTGCAAGAATAACGATATGAAACCCATTTTGGGCTCGTGTTTCGATAAGAATGGCGGTGGCACTTATGGAGGGGCTTGGAATCGGATCGGTACAGAATGCATTGAGTGGATAACTAAATGCTGAGTGGCACATGAAAGGAGAAACGCTCGTCACAGACGTACGGGGGAGGGGGGGCTCTCAAAAACGAGACTCCCGTAGAGTATATATTTGGCTGTTCTCGGCGTTGCGGATGCTCGCTTAAAGTTGCCTTCCATTTATTCGTTTGCTTCTTGTATTAGGAGAGTGTGATGGTAGTATCGAGTGTTGCATACGAATATATTCTGTCGGTCTACAAACACCTATGAGAAAGCCAAATGATAACAATGAAAAGCTGGAAGTCCTTTGAAACCCTCGCCATAACTTGTAATTAACTAGTACAACTCCCCATACCTATTCTTCTAGGTTCTCCAGGTCCATGTTCAGTTGATGGCGCGTTGCTGTCGTTGATCGGGTGCCAAGCTTCATGCGTGGTCGTAAGACTGCCTCGTTCCAACGATAACCTCAAGCTACGGTTCCCAAGTAGCGTATTAGGAGAGTTTTCAAAGACTTTTGCTTTTAATTATGGTGATCCCTAAATGTGTTGGCTGTCAGTATATGCACCTGACTATAGAAGGAATACGTGCCAGTATTGTGAAGATACTATGACTGGCCACCGGCAGTCAACGAATGCGATACCGATGTGAATGTCTTGCCCACTATGAGTCCATGAACTTGGCAGCGTATTACATGTGAGCGCAATATTCAAAGTCCGATTATAATCTTCCAATAAAGTCCATGTAAGATAATGATCGAATAATACAATTTTCATTGGAGCTTGGCGTTATACCTATTTACTAAACACTGATATGGGGGTTTGTGCCGGGGTGTGGGATTTGGAATTGAAGGTCGCTTCAACGCTGCGCCCCCCTCCCTACAACCCACCAAGCGAAAGCGAAAGCGAGGGCCCGAGTTGGCACAGGTTACATAGAGCAGCTTATCACCTCCTGAAAACACTACACATTTTACAACTTTCTATCCCAGAACTAATAACAGAACAGCCTCCTGTCTGCAAATATAGTGCGACTCTACTACGACATGGCAGAAATTACCGGTGAACAACCGCAACCGGAAGCGCCCCAACCAGGGCAGCAGGATAAGGCCGCGCATCTAAACGATGGAAAAGAAATCGACAACAACCCGCCAAATGTCGACCCAATGCCTCCTCAGAGCGGTGGCGACCGCAGACAGCGCCGTGGATTCTGCAGCCCGATACTCATCTTCTTCAGCACTATAGGATCGCTGTTTGCTGGTATGCTGAGCCTCTCCGCTTCTGCTGGGCAAGGCATGACGAAATTCTACTGGTACATACCTGTTCTGTACGGGGACAAAACGATTCGCGAATGGCCTGAAATCACTGGGTTTAAGAGCGGTTGCGCTGCGGGTGGAAAGGTCAGTACTACTTAACTTGACTGCGCTTCGCCGAACATCGCGATTGCTGACGTAGTTTTATTTCAGAGCTTGCTTTATGGCTTCTACGATGGAATCACCGGCGTTGTCACGCTCCCGTACAAGGGTGCAAGAGGGGCGGGTGCAAAAGGGCTCGGCATAGGCATTCTTCATGGATTTGGCGGACTCTTTTTGAAGCCACTCGCTGGTAAGTAGTCACATATGTTGTTCAGATAATGTCACTGACATTCATAATCAGGAATCTGGGGTTTCATTGGTCATCCTATCTTCGGCCTTCATAAGCATGTCTCCAATCGCAAGGGCAACCGCCAACAAGAAGACCCGTCCTCACTTGTTTAGGCTATGGTTCAGTTTACGGTTATCAGCAACGAGTGATGTTCGTGAAGTGTCTATGTCGAGAATATTGCCACCACCTGCCGTTTAAAGGAAGTTGAATAAACATGTTCGCGTGGCAAAGGGTTGGACAAGATACTGGCTATGAATGAGGTCTGATTTTTCTTGATTTTGCAGTTTTAGTTCGTTCCAATGATGTCCTGAGGGCGCCCCTTAGGAGCGCTAACAACCCCAGTGGGCTGTGATGGAAATAATATCTTCGAGTTCTATCTCTCCTCACTTCCCTGGCGTGGCTTTGAAATTATCGTCAAACTGGTCGATTGCACCCTTTGCGTTTACTCGGCGACGTGACAAACTGTCGTACCCAGCAGTAGACGATTCGAAGGCGACTTTAGCCAGAACGTTGTCATGTTCATAGTTTGCAACAACAGCCTTCCGTATGTCACTGTGATCCCTTTTCCAGTTACTCTTTGACTTAACACTAGAACTTCCATCAGCTCCGATGACTAAATGATATTTTGGAATGCTACTTACTCATTATTCCCTGTAACATAGAGACTGCATTGTGACGTGTCTTGGTTCGACATTACGTTGAATTGTAGTTTCGGGTGTATTAAGTATAGTGAACCGAGGGTAATCAGGCGTTGAATGTCTGTGTCTGTTTACTTGGAGAATCCTGTACAGTTCTGTATCACATAGCACATAAAATTCGAATGAACGAAATTCTATCATTAAGTATATAGATAATCCAGCCATCTCATGTTTATCAATGTATCAATGTCAATGAAGCGTAAGTGATAGAATATCATCGACGTTCATCTTTACTAAAGGCGCATCCTCGCCCTTAGAAAGAATCTTCAAGTCTCTAGAGGCGTAAGAGGTGCATTACTTCAAGAGCCAATCTATTCATTTACATAGATATCTGCGTAGAATTTGAAGCCAATCGGATTTAACATGCAGCGAGTGCCGAAGCGTGATATGTACCTTGGTACTTTTTGGTGATTATGCAGCAGACACAGATGCATAGTGGTGACGAAGACAAGACTTTTGATTGGTGGCTATATACAGGCCTATTGTAAGCACAGCCACGCGCCACGGGTTGTTCCATTCTCGCCGAGAAAGGGCACATTTGCGCCTTGACCAGAGCTGAAAGCACAAGAATGTTCTTGCACCAGCTTTAATCTCTCTTTCACAATTCCTATAGCCGACAATTACCATGTTGTTGATACCCTGCCTCCGCCCAATTAGCCCAAATGGTCACTTTCAATACCTCACCGTCGCCTGGACCATTCAGCAATGGCGGCTGGAGGCATCATGAACAATCTGGCTACGGATACAGTCCAGGAAGATCAGGCGGCCACGGCAACGGCTTTGGCCGCCAGACATCACAATCCTACAGCCCGGGCAGCATCTTCTCATCTCCCAAGTTATCAAGAGAACCTTCTCGCGCTGTCACTCCGTCAAGGCCTCCATTGAACAGCCCACGAGCGGATGGTGGCCATGGATTCGACTTGAGCAACACTTCATTTTCAGCAAACATTCGCTTATCAGGTTCAAATCAAACTATCACTCGATCATTTCACGTCCACAGGGATACAAAGGAGCCGAGGCAAGACGAGAGGGCAGACAATGAGCAACAGCAGCATGATGATCATTATGGCAACCTTCGGGAAGCAAGTCAGCTTGCGCCTTCGAATCTCCCCCCCGACGGGCAGGACCATGTCGTACACAAACTTGAAAGGGAAGACGAGCATCTAGAGCAAGACAGACCTAGTACTGCGCTGGACGAACCCGTGATTTCGCTCTCACCTGACTGTGATGACATAACTCAAAGTCTAGCTGATGAGGATCCTACGAAAAGTCTTTTGGCATCAGAGCATGCTCCCAATGGCGCGCTGCAATTCAATCCAGACGACCCGCCGGCCTTAAAAGAGGAAGATCTCTGGGAAACATTTCCCGTCAAGAAAGCTAAGAGAAAAAAAAATAAGGTCGTGAAACCTGAGCTACCTTCGACAACAAAAAGTCAAATCCTTACAAATAACGCTGAAGGTGGCTGGGGAAACTGGGGTAAGCCTATTAGTCACCAAGGCGGCAAGAAAGATGAACCTGCTCCTGTTGAAAAGCTACTTGCTACTGAAGCCGGCGATGACTGGCTAGGTTGGGGCAATACCAAAGCTTATAAGCACGACACGAAGGGGAAAGCTGCCATCAAGGAGAGCTCTATAAAGCCATTCCCAGGGCCAAAACCCGAACAGAGGGAGCATGATAACTCGTCGAAATATGCCATGTCTGAGGACCCTATGGATGTGGATGACCAACCCGATGCCGAACCACAGTCTCAGCTGGATGCTCCAGACAACTCCCGAGAAAACGGAAATAAGGATTTGACTGGTGCATATGTTTCGGTCCCATCCAAGCGACTAGAGTCGCAAAAACAAGGCTTGACTTCCAGCTACCCAAATTCTGGAGAGGCACCACATTATGGCCTTAACTATTTAGCATATACAACGCGACAACGAACTCGAGCTCATATCCGTGGCAATAAAGACCCAGCTAGTTATTATGGGCACCGTAGATCGATGTCACCAAGATACTCTTCTACAGGCGAATACTCAACCAGATCCCGCTTTAGATCAGATAACCCACCTAGCTCTTCTCAAGGATCAGACGTACGGCCAAAACATGATCGTAGGAGCCAATACACATACTTTCAGGCCTCTTTTGATGAAACAGCGGATTGTGACGATGTGTTTGAAATCGATGGCATTACGTATGTAATGCCATCGTCGAAAAGAACAAGAAGCAATTACTATGACTACCCGGCGGAGACATACACTCACGGTCCTTGCGAGTCCGAAAGTTTCAATCATTTCTCTCACTCTAACTATGATGAACCAACCCAACGTTCATCTACTCATACATTGCTGAGCACTCGCCGAGCTAGTACCTATCCTCGACGTCCTTCCACAACTCGCCCGACAGGCCCGCATAGAAAGCGCGCACCTGTGGCTGTCAAGGCAACAGAGGAAGACGCAAAAAAACATCGAATTCCAACTGGGTATTCTCTCAAGAATTGGGACCCTTCCGAAGAGCCAATTATGTTACTTGGGAGCGTGTTCGACTCGAACTCTCTAGGAAAATGGATTTACGACTGGACGGTGTACCACCATGGTCCCGCGACCCCGATTTCCGATATGGCAGGAGAATTATGGCTCCTTCTAATCCAACTTGCCGGCAAAATCAAACGTTCAGAGGAGTGTATGCCTCGAATTAGATCAGTGGAGGACCGGGAAATGGTTGAAGACTTTATTGAATCTGGCGAGCGCCTAACCGACAAATTGAGATTGCTGCTGAAGAAATGCGAAGCCCCTATGTTGAAGGCACATAATCGTAAGCAGGCCCAACTTGGTAAAAACTCTGGAATCGAATTCGTTGAGACTTTATTTGGGCGTGAGCGTGAGTTAGAAAGAACCGAACGGTTTATGCAGACAGTGAGACTGTGGAATCTTCGATTCGATGCCAACTGCGAGGAGATTTTGAAGATGCCGGCAAGATCAAGGCCTATTCCAACGTCACAACCCATTTCTGTTTTAGCTCAGGCAAAGGAATCTCTAGAGCAGCCATCGCCGCAAGAAAACACAGAAGACCGAGGTGCTACTAGTTCAATAGAGCAGGATGACTGGTCGAAAGATGAAGTTAGCTCGTCCTACGGCGAAGAGATTTCTGACGAAGAAGTCGCCGAGACACTTGAAAATAGCCATCCATTAGCGCAAGAGGTGCCTACTCTAGTCAAGATCTTGCTAGAAGAATTCGCAGGCTGGAGAACATGCCAGGGACATTCAGGTTCTAGTAAGTCTGGAAAGCCAGCCTCTTCGAACAGTGCACAAAACACTACGCGATCGAAGAAAAGGGGACGTGAAATGGACGAAGAAGGGCCATCAGATGACGACGGCAGCATGAGTCCAAAGAACACGAAACGGCGAAGTGGTGACAGTGACGAAGACGAGTCGCTGCTCCTAGCTTGTCCATTCTACAAACATGACGAAGTCCGCCACCAAAAATGCCTCAAACACATTCTGAGGAGGGTCAAAAACGTCAAGGAGCACCTTCGCCGTTGTCACAAACAGCCAAACTTCTGCCCTCTTTGCGGTCAGGTTTTTAACAACAAGGTGGAATTAGATGGTCACCTTAGAGCGAGGACTTGCGACGCACGGGGATACCAGGAACCAGAAGGCATAACCGAAGACCACGAACGGAGCTTCAGGTCAAAAGTAGACAAAAAGCTCACGCTCTCCGAGCAATGGAAGTCCGTTTGGACGATCATTTTCCCGACCGAGGAGCCCCCCAAATCACCATTCATCCAAGGAACATTGCACGAGGGGCTTGCCTGTTTTCGCAAATTTCGTAATGAGAAGGGGCCGGCGATCATATCAGATTATGTGCGAGCCTATATACAATCTCACGACCTAGTCGATGGTATATTAAACCCGGAGAGAACGTTAGAGGCTTTACTCGAAACTGCTACTGGGAAAGCGATGGATGCAGTGATTGAAGCCTACTACGACAGCCTCTCAGCTGCCCAAGAAGATGATGGAATGCCCTCCATGGGAAATAGCGAAATCGCCACTCAAGCGACTGGATATTTGAATTATACTCAAGATCCCGCCAACCAGCTGAACTTCAGTAATCGTGGCGGTCAGGGAGATGTGGGCATTTCCGCGCTGTTGTTTCCAGCTCTCAAGCCGGCCCAACGAACTCAAGACACTCTTAGTCAAGACTGGGCTGGCTCTGACGTTCTAGCTGGTACGACTGAAAGTTTGACCTGGCAGGATTCTTACGATGAAAACTTTGGAATTGGTGACTTCAACCTTTTCGCCATGCCAAACAATACTGGACCGACAGTTCTTAGCCAGGATCCCTTTGCACAAACGTAACACAGATGAGCACATATAGGGGTTTAAGCAATTTTGAACACTCGGTACGAAGGCGTCTGCTGACTTATCGTAGCGGTGCTGCGGGTTGTATGTGTTCTGCCTTCTCCGACCGCCCTCGAGTCGTAGCCGCTGATGCTTCGTTTTGTGTTAGAATCAGGGGTCACTAAAGTGGGTTACATTAGATCATCTTACAAAAGGTGTAAGCAAAGTCTGCTTTATACCTAAACGTCCACGGCCGTAAACACATGCAACACGTGCCGATAGCAGTATCTACCTTCCCCGAAGTTCGTATTTGGAAGGTGTGCGATAGCACACTGGCTCAATGCCGTTACGGGCAGATCCTCGTGGCCAAACTAGTTGTGGCATAGTAAATTTTTAACTCTGCCTTATCTCGTAAATAGAATAGCTAGATCTGCTGTACCCCGTGGGATAGATCTGCTGCGTCGCCGTGCGAATTACCTCGCACCTAAAATTACTCAGCAGCTTATTAAGCCAAGAGTATTACACTATATATAGTACTCAAAGTTTAGTTTCCTTATATAACTTAGGTGCGGGGTAACTCGTACGGTGGCGCAGCTGTCTCTAACTGAGAGCAGATGGATACAGCAGATCTAGATCTAGCTATTCTCCTCGCAAACCCGACACTAAATCAAAGGCTTGTCTCACGGGTGGGTTAGCTACCGTAGCAGCCAATGTAACCTCAAATCAGTCCATCTCGGGCCTCGACGGCCGATCCATTCTTGGCAGGTCGGTCAGCTGAGCTTAGCTGAGTTCAGTCCCAGTGTCGCATTATGCTGCCTTCTGAAATTCATGTACATGGGGTCCTCAGTTTCTCTTACCCCGTAAGAGACTACAACGTTGCCTCTTCGGCGGCTTGGCTAGCTGACCACTTGAGAAGTGCTACTTTTGGCTAAGTTATTTAATAACTGCAGTTGCCTCCATTTTTCCTTTCCTGATGTTGACTAAACTCACCGTCGCATTCAGCTTCACTTTAGATCACTATCAAGGATGAAGTTCCAGCGGCTCTTTCCGATCGTGGTTGTCCTGCTGGGCAAGTCTTTGGTCGAGGCTAAGGCTGTCTTTGCGCACTTTCTGGTTGGTAATGTGCCCGCTTTCTCGCAGGCTGATTGGGAGGCCGACATCGTCCTTGCACAAGCAGCCGGAATTGATGGCTTTGCTCTGAACATCGCCGCCGGCGACACCAGCAATGCTGCCTCTATTCAGAAAGCCTTCCAGGCTGCGGACGCCAAGGGATTCAAGCTATTCTTCTCGTTCGATTACCTGGCTTGGGGCGCGTGGGACCAGAATGTCGTTATCCAGCTCATCAACACCTATAAGGTCTACAACTCCTACTGGAAACAGGGAACCCAGCCTCTTGCGTCCACCTTTGAGGGCACAGGCAACATCAACGACTGGTACCAGATCAAGAGCGCTACGGGCGCCTTCTTCATGCCCGACTACTCTTCGCTTGGGCCCCAAGCGGCCGCTGGCAGTGGTGTTGCGGACGGTCTCTTTAGCTGGGATGCATGGCCCGCTGGCGCGAGCGACATGACCACCAACATCGACCAGCAGTACAAGAGCGCTTTGGGAAACCGGCCATACATGATGTCGGTTTCGCCTTGGTTCTACACGGACCTGCCCGGCTACAACAAGCACTGGGTCTGGCGCGGAGACGACCTCTGGTACGACCGCTGGCAGCAAGTCCTACAGATCCAGCCCGATTTTGTTGAGATCGTCACATGGAACGACTACGGCGAGTCGCACTATATTGGGCCCTTGCACGATTCCGAGTTTGGCCTCTTCACTTATGGGCAAGCTCCCTTTAACTACGCCGCCAACATGCCCCATGATGGATGGCGAGACTTCCTGCCGTATCTCATCCAACAATACAAGACTGGCTCTGCAACCATCTCTAAAGAGGGCCTGACTACCTGGTACCGCCGCAACCCCAATACGGCGTGTAGTGCTGGCGATGTTACCGGCAACGACGCTGGTCATGGTCAGCAAGTCATTGCTCCTTCCGCGATCCTCCAGGACAAGGTCTTTTACTCAGCACTGCTTGGTTCTTCTGCTACAGTTACTGTCTCGATCGGTGGTGTCGCTCAACAAGGTACTTGGGAGAATACTCCCGCCGGGGGCTCTGGAATCTACCACGGTAGCGCTCCTTTCAACGGCAGGACCGGTGACGTGGTTGTCACAATATCTCGCAGCACCGGCAACATTGCCCAGGTTAACGGCGCGTCTATCACCACTGCCTGCCAGAACGGGCTGGAGAACTGGAACGCGTGGGTCGGCAGCGCTACCGGCGCTGCCCCTCCCGGCGGCGGCGGCTCTACGACTCCGCCTACCAATGGTCAAGTCTGCATCCAAGGTACAGGTGACGGTAATTTCGTAGGGCTTTGTAACTTCGCCTGCCACTACGGCTACTGCCCACAGGGCGTCTGCACTTGCCAGGCTTACGGCAGTCAGGTGACCTTACCCGCGGCTACCGGAAGAGCGGGCTATCCTCTTGCCAGCATCCCTAATCGCTGCGGTTACCTAGGCCTATGCAGCTTTGTCTACAACTATGGCTATTACCCCGATACGGCCTGCGGCACTGACCCAGCCGGAGCTGCTGGCTGCAGTTGAGGGGCTTCGATATGACGTTATAACCCCTAGTTGAGTAGACTCAAAAAATAATAAATAGGTCATAATGATAATCATTTACCAAAATTACCGATGACATGTACCAATCGGGATTATGTCTTTACTTTTAACTACTTATTCTTCTCTACTACATCCAGTGCTACCCCCTCTTACGCTGACCCTACCATTGTATGCCCAGTATACCTAGCTATGATAATCCGAAACATCCCGTGCTCGTCTGGACACGGAGATACTCAGGTAGCAACACACCTTGACCCAGCATTGTTCCGAGCCGAACTTGGTCGTCTGGCAACCGTGGTCAAGGGAATCCACGTCTATCTTACCCCTAGCCACATAGACGTAACCCACGAATAACAAGACTCTACTCTACTCGAAGACCCGACGAGGTACCCCCCATCAGAAGTCTGTAGACGACTGCATAGCGAATCGAAGCCACACCACTAGCAGACGGCCCATAGGAGACTGATGTTGTGCTATTTGCGGGCTTTGTGGTGATCTGAGCACTCTTTCCACTAGAAGTCCTGATGCTCAAAAAGTATCTCGGGCACAAATACCTGTTCCTGAGGCCTAGGTCGAGCGTGCCGAAATATCACTAGTCCCCGTCTGGATACTGGCTTCATCCTGACTGAAGATTTGGTTCTCTCCGTGCCCCTCGAGGCATTCCGCGCAGTGCAGTTGACGTCCGGCTCCGGCATTGAGCTTTGGCATGATTACCTCTCTGTTCCCGAGTGGTGGTCTGAAATGGATTAATTTTTAACGTGGGACTGTCCCCCATTAGGGCACAACCACGCTTCCCTGAGCCATGCACCGCAGGGTTAATAGATCAATTTGTTACTTATTTAAATTTCATGCCGTTCACGTGTCCATCTACGCGTTTACAACGTCTAGGTTTTTGAAAGGCAGGCTCATTCATTACCTCATAAAATCAGGGTATCTCCTCGTGAAGAAGCTGGTCTTTTCCACGGATCTTGCTTCGTCCATGCTCTCCTTCCCTTCAAATGTTGGAAAGGCTGCTCTCAGAGTCCGAGGAGGCAGTAGCTTGTGTCTACGCAGCCGACAACACAAAAATGTGTTAGGAGTTCTCCCTCTCTCTTAAGCTGCCGTAGTTGCTCGAATTTGTGTCCTCAAATCGTTCGTAGTAATGGGCAAAATCGCTGTGTTTAAGCCTTACTGCTAGGAGCTTATTTTTTGTTCTCTTGGCCTTTATACGATTATCTATCCTTAATGTTAGATTTGCATTACTACTTTGTAGTTACAGGAAACCTCCCCTTATACCTTTTCTTACTTAGTTTAACACAGCGTAAAAGCTGCTATGGCGATGAGTTAATGCTTTTGCCCAGCTTTTAAGAAGCAAAGGTCACGTGAAATAATACGTCCTGGAGCGCAAGTGGTATATTTTCGGATCCCAAAGCCCATAGTCCTGGAGGGTTATTTGCTAACTATTCATTATTTGTATGCAACATCGGGTATTCAAAGCTGTTGATGTACAGTCTGTAGCATATTAATCAAGAGAAAATTCGTTATATTCCCGAAAGAGTGATTAAACTACAAGTGAGTTACATAGCATCCTATGGCGACGATTTGGAAGTCGCGTGTGCTTACTTATTGCCCCTTGACCGGCGCGTACATACCATTTGAAATCAAGTTTCCATGCAAACAAGTTAGACCTAATCCCAAAAGTTCAAGCTGTTGAAATGATATTGTTCAGAAAAGAAACCTAATAGTCAGAAATCACCACAAGAACTGTCAGGTCACATGACTGGCACGCGCCCCACTTCTGTAAACTATATAGTAGAGAGCTCACGCCTTTAATTGCTCTATCTTTCCTACTTTTTAGTTAGTTATATTTAAAGTCTTGATTATTAGTTGTTTGTTTGTAAATTATAATTATACGCACACTTTATAACTTTTAAGACGATTGCTAGGCTTTTATATAGTAGCTAGCGATTGTTTCAGTATTTTTAGCTACTAAAACGATTATAATCGGGCGAGATATATTTTAAGTTTAAAGATTTTTTAGTTATTCGTACTAATCAGATTCTAACTAAAACGCTTTAAAGTTTTAGTATCTTAACTATACTAACTAAGTAGAACTATTTCTAACTAATATATATATTAGCAATAATCTTAAAACAGTATATTATTACTGTATCGATAAGTTATAGCCGATAAAAAAATATTTAACTGTTAACGCGGTATTAAATACTGTTTACAGATAATATCGCGGACTTTTAAAAACAATACTTAAAATCTACATATAATTAATAAACTTTATTTATAAGAAGCAAAAAACATAAACGAATATAAGATATAAAAAGTAGATTTATTAAAGCTTTCATTAAACTAGATTTTTTAACTAATAAAACTTTTGCAAAACAAGATCTTATAAAACAAAGTTTAATAAATATTAAACAAAGCGCTAACTAGCTTTTTTTTTTTTATAAGATTTTCTTAATTTATTTATTTAAACTTCTAATAATTTGTATATTTATTAACTATTTTTTATTAATAAAGTTAATTGTACGTTTTTATTTACTAGATCTGTTTATAGCATGAACAAGCTTACTCTACTTTAGTTTAAATCTTTTTAAATCTAAAACTTTACTTTTTTAAATAACAAGTAATTAGAAAGTTTAATAATTATAAGTTATTAAAATAAAAGTAAAAGCGTATAATTTAATTTTTTACTAATTATAAAGTTAAATTTACTTTTAAGCGTGCAAATTAACTTTTTATTAGTTATAAATTTAAATTTTTTTTTAAATAAATTTTTTTCTATTTAATTAAAACTAAACGAACTTAAAGATTTTTTTACTATAAATATACTAGAAAATACTAATACGTTTAAACCGGTATTTTTTAGAAAACAGCTTATACATTAAAAAAATAACTAATTTAATAGTTTATTTTTTTTAAGCAAGCTTATTAACTTGTTTTTTTATTTTTTACTTAAAAAATCTAATATAGATTTATATAACGGAAAAAAGTTAAGCACGCAATATTAAAGTAATTTATAACCTTTAAAATTTAATTTAATAGTAAACTTAAGTAATAACGTAAAAAATATAAATATTAAACGTAATTTACTTTTATTACGATTAAATATACTAGCTGTAAATTTAATAAATAAGCAAGATAAAATAATATTATTATATACTTAATTTAATCGATTACAGAACGTAGTTATTTTAATAAAAATAGTTAATAATATAAAAATTCTCGATATTTATTAAAATTTGTAAAGTTTAATAATAAATAAAATATAGATATAAGCGTAAAAAGTTCTATTAAAACTAAACAAGAATTAATAAAAAATACGGTTTTTATAATCTAAATATTAAGTTTTATTAGTTATATAATTATATAAAGTTTTTAATAAACTTATAATCCGTTTTTTTAGTAGTTATAAATAAAACTTTTTATTAAAACAATTATTATTATAATATACCCTTTTTTAAAGCATTTTTTTATACTAAGTTTTAATTACGTTTTAAGTTAAGTATACAGTATTAGTTTAGTTTTAATATAATATTTTATAAATTTTATAAGCTATTTTAACTATTACGCTAATTAAAAATATACTTTAATTATTAAGCTTTTTAAACTTTTATATGCTTAATAATATATATTTTCAAGCGAGTTAATAAGCTTAAAAACTAGTAAGAAATTAATATTATATAATTTTATAACTATAAATATACGGAAATAATTAACTAATGTTTTAATCAGGATTTTAATTTGTTTAAATAAACTATTAAACTATTTAGCTTACAGCGCTTTTTTAATCTAGTTTTTAAACGGCGCCGTAGATTTAAGATTATTTTAGATTTTAAAGTTAGTTAATATATAAATAAAGTTAATTATAGGGTTTTTAATTATTTTATTTCTAGCTTTAATTTATTAGCTAAAATTTTAATAATTAAATAAGAACGAATAATTAAATTAATAAACTATTTAATGTTCCGTTTAGCGGGCTATTAAATATATACTAGTAACCGTTTTAATAAAAATAAAACGAACAGAACTAAAATTAAAATCTAAATAATAATTTTGTATAAAATAAACTTAAGTTTAAAATGTTTAAATATTATAATAGTACTTTTATTATATAATATATTAATAAACTGGACTATTTTAAATATTAATAAAAAAAAGCTGCTATATTTAAAGATTTTAATATTAAAATACTGTTTAACTTTAATTTTATAAGGGCTTATTAGTTTAAAAGCTTTAATTAACAGCTTAAATTTTAAGTAATAAGTAGTTTTAAATTTATTAAAAAATAGTTAAAAAAACGCTTTTAACGTTATAAACTTAAAATTATAAAACTTGCAAACTAAAAAAAATATAGCTTCGTGAATAAACATATTAAATTTATTAACTAATATATTAATAACAAAGTTAAATATTATTAAAAAATAAAAAAAACAAACAAGAACTATATTATTTAATAAATATATAACAATTTAAACAATTATTTTAAAGCTTAAATTAAACTTTAAAAATCTAATAATACTATACTTAATTTAAAATATTAAGTTAATATTATAAAATATGTAGTAATAAAAAAATAGCAAAAAAAAGATAAAGTTTAAAAAGCTTATAATAAAAAGATATAAAAACTTAAAAAACGTGTTAATAAATTAAGATCTAACCGGTTTAATTATAATAAACTTAATTATAATAGATCTAATTATAATAAATCTAGCTACTAATAACTTAATTTTTTTTTCTGCTAATAAAAGTAATTTCTGTTAATGCTGATTTTTTTAAAAATATATTAAACTTATTTAAACTTATTAAAACTTATAATAAACTTAAAAGTTATAATAAACTTAAAAATAAATTAAAAAACGATAAAAGTAATAAAGCTTAACTTAATTAAATAAAGAAAAAATAATTAAAAGGTTTTTTTAGACTAAATAATAATAGAAAGCTTTAAAACAATAATAAGTACAATAATAATAACAATAATAAAAATAACTAGTATAATCGAGATCAGCAAACGAAAATAGCTTAAACGTATTTTATAAAAAGCTAAATAGTATACTACAACCTCAACAAAAAGAGTTTTTATGCTTTTTTTTATATTATAAAATAAATAAGTATATTTAAACTTAAGTACGATTATAAATCGGATTAATAGAACGAAAATAGTAATAGAAAAACTATTATTAAACCGAAAAATATATAAAGCGGATATTTTAAAAAAACGTTATATTAACTTCTGTTAAACTAGTAATATTTTTAGCTTTTAGTATAGTTACTTCTAGTACAAGTAAACATGTTTTTTTATATTTTTTAGTTATATTCTTTACTTTTACGATTAATTTATACTTAAATACTTTTAATAATATTAACGATATAATTATTAGCACACAGGTTTTTAATACTAAAAATATCGATAATTTCTTTTATATTACTATATTAACTATTTAATATTATAAGTTAATATAGCTAGTTATTATTAACAACATTATTAAATTATTTAAAATATATAGCGTACAAACTAAACAGCTGCTACTAAAACACGTAAAAAAAGCTAAATTAGTACATATATATATAATTAACGGAAAAACTTACAAATAAAAAAGTTATACTTATTTTAAAGTTATTGTTTATAATATAACTATCCGTTTTAAAGTATATATTAATACTATATCCCCGCTATTTTTTATATCCTATAAATATATAAAAACTAATTATTTAAATATTTCTATTTTATTACTAAAAGTTAGTTTTTATTTAAATAAAATAAGCGTAGGACTTTTTATCCGTAAATATATTAAACCTAAAATTACTTTGCTTAATATATAAAAAAAACTATAAATAGTTTTATAAAGACTTTATATTATTAACGAGTTTAGTTGTAATATACTATTTAAAATTTTTTATATAGCGCGTAACTGTTTTAATATTATATAAAGAAAAAAACACTAGAATAATTACTTATAAATTAATAATACTAAAAAATAAATAGTATTATTTAAAGAACAAACTTATAAACTTAAACTATATTATAAAAGTGTGTTAATATATACAGTATAAAATATTAAAATTAAACTAAACGAAAGCGTTATTATCTCCGTTTAATATTTTAATATACTAATTACCGCTAAAAAATACTACATTATACTATAATTAATATTAAACTTTACTTTTAATTTATATAGATCGTTAATAAGTTTTATAGTTAATAAATAAAATAAAGCTTATTATTTTGTTAATTTTAAAAACTTGCTTATTAAAATATATAAAAAAAACATGCTTAAAAATATAGAACGTATAAACTTTTTCGATTTAGTCAAGGCTTTTTTTGCTTTATTATTAAAAAATAAAAAAAATATTTCTTATACTGTACTATTAGCTAATATTTTTAACGTTTACAAAAAAAAAAACTTTAATAATATAAACGATAAATACGAACATAAATACTTATATAATCTGCCTAACCTTTTAAACTTAAAATATAAGCTAAATAAATTAAAAATAAATATATTAAACGATTAAAGACTTAAGGTTTAAAAATAAATAAAAACTATTATTTTAAAGTATTTATGTTTTTTTCGACTAGAACTTAGCTATTTTAATAACAGAATAAAAATATTAATTAACTTTAAATCCGATACATAAACAGATGATTTATTCTAAAAGCTATATCTTATTTTTTAAAAAGATCGTATTGTTATAAACTTTATACTTAAACTTTTAACCGACTTTAACATAGTAAAACTTATACTTCTTAGCTAACTATACTTTATATTTTTTTCGGCTTTTATAGTTTAGTGAAACGGAAAACTTAGAATTATTATTAACTTATATAAAATTAATATAAAAGTTATTAAAAAAGCTTATCCCTTTTTTTAACAAAACAAAATACTTAGAGCTATGTACGGATTAACTGTTTTTACAGTAGTAAACATTATAAAAAGGTTTTTTTAATAAGAAATTTAGTTTAATAATAAATATAAAACTGTATTTATAACGTTTTATTAAAGCTATAAATAATTTATAGTTGCTATAATAAAGCTTAAAACATTTTTAAGATTTTTTTAGTACTGTATAAAACAGTTTTTCCGTTTATATTTTTAGTATTTTATGCTTGTTTATATTAACGATATTATTATATTCTTTTAAACTATTTAAAAATATTTCAGTTATTTTAATACGATTTTAAATATATTAGCTATATTAAGCTGCATAATAGCGCTAAAAAAATATTATTTTATTTAATACGGTTTAAAAGCTCTAAGTTAACATATATCTCGATTAAGTCTTCGTACTAATAAAAAAAAATATAAAGCTATATACTAACTTAATATTTCCTAAACTTTAAAGAATCTTAAGAAAGATATAAGTTTAATAAGATATTTTTATAACTATATTTATTAATTTGTAAGAATTTCCGTCCTAATTAATAAGATTAAAACAATAAGATTTAAGTTTTGTCCAGAATAAGCAAACCTAATTAAAGCTTAATAAGCTAAATTTTATAAGCTTCTCCTAGAAATACTATTACTTAAACTAAATCTAATTATTAAAAAGATATCGGAAAAAACAATAAGTAAGTACTATAATATAATTTCCGCTAGAAACAAAGTTTAGTCTAAATATATTAAAGTATAAAATACTTTTAAAAACTATATTTATAAAAACATTAGTTTAGCTTTTTTTAACTATAAAAAACCTTTTATTTTTTAAGTTAATTTAAATAAACTTAACGTTATAAGTACTACATTTTATTAAATCTAAAAAAATAATAAATTATAACTTATTTTATTTCTTTTCTGCTTATTTATCCTTACAGAACGGAGATATAGTATTTATAAAATTAAAACGTGCAGCTTTGTTTAAACTTTTAAAAAACTTACTTAATATTTTAATTATAGTAGTATTTACGTATATATAGATTATAACGTAATAGTTTAAGCTTTTTAATCTATCTTATAATAATTAAAAAAATTAAATCGTTTAATATTATAAAGATTGTTTTTATCTTAATATACAAATAAGCTTAAAATAATTTATATTTTTAAAAAAACACTAGTTAACGCTAACATATTTTTAAAGTTATTACGTTTGTATTATAAGAATTTAATATTAAATAAAATTATAGCAGTATTAATAGTTATAAAGTAATAAACTAGAGCTTAAAAACAGTTTATATTTGCAGAATTATCTATAAGCTAACCTGTATTTGCAGAATATACCAAAAAATAACCTGCGCTTATAGAACTTTTTTAGTTTAATACTACGCTAAAAAAAAAGAAGGTTTTAAAGAAAAACGTAAATAATACATAAAATACGCTTTTTATGCTAGGTATACATTTAAAACCCGTGAAAGAAGTACGAACAGAAATACTTATATTATATAAAACAAAGCTTTTTTTAAACGACTATTTTAATTTATTAGAAGCAAAGATTAAGCTTTAAGATCTTAATAAAGTTATTATAATGTTTATTTATATTACTAACGAATTTTAAAAAAAAATAGTTTATACTTTTAAAATTAATCGAATATTTAAAACGATTTATAAACAATTTTTTAAACAATATAAAATAACTAAAAACGATAAAAATAGCTTAATTATTATTTTTTATATATTTATATATAATTTTAAATCTAAACTTCTTTATTTTGCATAGTTTTTAAGCGATCGATTTATTATACTCGCAACGTTTTAAACTTGTATTATATATATAGTACACGATAATAAAGCCTATATAAGCATTACTTGCACATATAATTATCTCCGATCTTTCTTTTACTTTTTTAATATTAAAAAACACGTTATTAAATATATTAAAGTATGTTTTAACTGCAATATATTCAAACATTTTATTAAATTACTATATAAAGATTTTTAGCTTATTAATACTTTTTTTATTTATTTTTTTGTTTTATATATAGACTTTATAGTCGGTTTTTTTTTTTTTTTAATAGTAACAACGTTATTTTTATTATCGTATGTAAAACATTAAAGTTTATTAAATTTATTATTAGTAAAACGTTGTTTATTATAGCTAATTAAGCACGGCTTTATATCTTATATGTTTATCTTAATTAAGGATTACTGGATGTTTTTATTATTAATATAGATCTTAAGTTTGTTAGTAACTTATAAACAGTACTATATAAAGCTAATAATATTAAAATGCGAGTTATAGCTGTATACTACTACTTAATAAACGGTTAAGTTAAAAGAATTATTTAAATTTTTAAAACAGTTATAATCTTTGTTATTAGCGCATAATTAAGCTTTGCAGTATAGGAAAATTATATCGGGCATGTTATTTATTGTTTTAATATTTTTATATCTAGTACTACTTAGTAAATACTATATAAATTGCTTTATAGCTGTAAACTAAAGACTTTTCTTCCTGTTAACCTAGTTATTAGCTACGACTACGTTTAAGCTTAAAAAATTTTAAATAAGAAGCAGTAAATATAGTTGCACTTATTTAAGCACGTATAAAAATATATTATAATAGTTATAGAACTAAACTTTTTTTAATAAATAAAAACAGTTTTATATATATTAAACTTGCTAAACCAAGAAAGCTAGGTTATTATTTATAAAATTAAATAAAATTTAGCTTTAATAAAATAAGCTCTTTTTTTGTAAAAAAGTGTTTAAGCTACTTTAAATATAAAATTAAGCTATTAAAATAGCTGTAGTAACGATAAAATATTTTTATCGACTATTTTAAACTAGTTAAAAAGGATATATTTAAACGACTACGTCCTGAACTAAAAAGCTTTAAAGTTAATAGTGTATAAAAATAGATTATCGAAGATATTATTAGTTATATATAAACACGTTCTATTAACTTATTTAGCGATACGTTAGTTTAGTTTTATTATAAGGTTAAATAGTATAGATATAACAACGAAATTTAAGAGCTAGTATTTATATTAAAAGAAGACGTTTTTAAATTTTTTTAAATATATTATAAACGTATAAAGATTGCAGCTTATATATTTAAACTAAAACAGATATATAATTTACTTACTTTAGAAACCTTTATTACTGTACTATTTAACGACTTATATTTTTATTAGTACTTGTAAAAATATTACGTTTTAAGCAAGATATTAAAAGGCTATTCTTAGATGAATTATTTATGATTAAAACTAATAGGTCTTTTTAAACTGTATTTTAACCGGTTAAAAGGTTAAAACGGCTGTTTATACGTTCGTGCGGATATAAGGAAAGGTTTGTAAAATAAACCCTTTATGAATTTTTATTTCAAAATATAATTTTACAAATACTGTAAATTACAAGTTTTTATTATATACTGTAGATTTATAAGTAAATAAAAAAAGAGTATATCGTGAATATAAAACGTAGTAAGCAAATAAGTGTGTAAGTATATAAGTATACAACGCGCGTTAAGTAATGTTGTACTTTTTATGCTTATTTTTTATAATTATAACAATTACTATTTAATTACTTTTATTAAATAAGTTCTGTAATTTTATATAACATATTTTATTTTTTACTTATATTAATACTATATTTAATATATTATACTAAACTATATACGATTTTGTAAATATTCTATATAGTATATTTAAGCTTTAACGTATTTAATTTTTTTGTTTTATTTATTAAACGTATTATTTAATATATATTTTTTAATTTAACACGTTTGTTTAACATATTTTTATAATAGAGAATATAGCTAGTATAACCGATAAAAGCGTTATTTAAGCAAGCGAACTACTTAAAAAGGTTTGTTTAATAGTTTTGTTTTTTAATACTACTTGCACGCTTGTTAAAAGCTTTAAATAAATTCTAGACTTTATTTTTATTGAGCTATTTATTATATTTATATAAGGATTAAGTCTGACTAATACAGTTGATATCGTACTTTTTTTTATAAAGGTTATTTATAAGAAAGATTTATTTCTAGCTTATTTTTTATATAATTGTTATTATTAAAAGAAGGCATATTATTTTATAAGCTATAATATAATTAAGTGTTTTTGTTGTTAAAAAGTAATCTGTAATAACAAGCGTTATTATTATTAAAAAAAGTATTATAAGTCTTATAAAAAGAAGTCCTATACTAATAAGTATATATTTTATAGCAAGTTTACCTATTATACTTATGTTTATTTTATTAAAAATATACGATTTAACTTCTTTTTTATTGTGATTATAGATAATGTTTATATTAATAGTTTTAAAAGACTAGTTCGCTACTTTAATAAAACTTTAAACTTATATTATAGCTATATACGAATAAAGTAGAACTTATCTCTTAATAAAAAAATCTACTTTTACTAAATTATTTTTAATTATATAAGCAAATTAGTTAATAAGTAAGTAATCAGTATCGATAACTATAGCAAATATTAATTTTTAGCGTTTATAAAAAAAATTAATACAGATATTATTAATCTTTAAATAACAAAAAAGTACTTAATACTAGTTAAATATAGTAACTGATATTAACGCGCTCTGAACTAATAGCGCGATATTTTTACAAATACTAAAGATCTTAATATAAATATTATTAATCCTTTTTAAGCGGTTAGTTTAACGGATTAATTTACGTATATTTATTATAAGTATAAAGTCTGCCTAGTAAAAACTAAAAACAGTAAATTTGTTTAACTGCACGTTAATCCGGTTTATACTGTTTTTTTTTATATAAAATACTATAATGTTCGATATAACTATAGTTAATACTATTAATATAATATTAACGATTTTTATACGAATTATAATATTATTAAGTATTATAAAACTAAATATTTATAAAAAAAGTACTTTAAGTGCTTTATTTATAGCGAACATAACAGTTATTTACGTATTTTTTGTTTTTATTTTATATACTTTATTTATAATTACTTTAATAATTTTAAACTAGCTAAAGAAATTGCTGATAAAAAAAAAGATTTTAAATAATTTTTTGCTAAACAAAGTATTCTTTTTTAATATTATAAACTTAAAAAGCATAAACAAAAACAATTTTATTATAAACAATATATTAGTAAGCATAGTAAAAAAAAAACCGGCTATATTTTTATTATTATAGCGTGCATAATAAATTATAAAATACTCGATACTAAAAGCTTAGTATAAAATATAATTTAAATATTACTAGTATTTATTACTTTATATACTAGTAAATATATCGTTATTATTAGCGTTAAATTTATATAAGGATATTATATAATAGTTAAAATTAATAATGCTAAGTATAGGCGTAAAACCTTACATATCCGATATAAATATTAAAAAAAAAGCGATAATAAATATACTATTTTTGCTAATATATATATAGACTACTTTATAATTTATAAACAGTTTATTACTAGAAAAATAAGTATTTTGTAGATTTAAGCTTAAGCAGCATAAAAAAAGCACGATAACTTTTCGTAAATACCTGCTTATAACATCTTGTTTATTATTTTTATTGTCGACGTTTTCGTTTATATATATAGTATTTACTATATATATAAAAAAAATACAATCGTTTACTTTATAGAAATTTACGGTTTCGACTTTATAACTGTACTTAATTTTATTAACTTTATAATGATAATATTATTAAAATTTTAGCGATTTTAAATAGTTTTACTATTATATAATTTTAAGCTGTACGAAATTATCAAACTTTTTATATCTAGTTAAAACAAGTATAATGCTAATCTTTATATTAATTTATTTAAAAACGCGAACAATAGCGTTTTTAGTATAATAAACAAACTTACTGCTTATATAAACGCTAGTTTTAAAAAATAAAAAAAAGCTAAAACCTTAATAGATTTTATTAAGCGATTAGTTAAATTATTATATGTTATTGTTTATAAATTTAAATATTAAAAAAGCTTATTAAAACTTACTAGCTATAAACTAATTAAAGCAGTCGTATTTTTTGTTCGTAATATTATTTATTATTTATATTTTACTGTATAAATAATTTTTTTTTTTTTTATACAGCTTTTTTTTATTATCGCGTGCTAATAATATCTTATTTTTTAAGTTTAAAAACGTTTTTTATAAGATATTTTCTTTACTAGAAAATAAAGTTAACAAAAAAAAAGCTATTATAATTATAACGCGAAATTTTATAGATATAATTTATACAGAGCGCGATAAAAGTAATAAACAACGTTTAAAATAAGCTGCTTATATAGTTTTATATTTAAATACTGTTACTATTAATATACTAGGTTAAAACGTAAAACGTTAAAAATAGATTAAAAACTAGATATTGCGACTTTTTTTAAAAAAAACAAAAAATAGTTTAAAAAACCGTATAAACTATAAGCTACGTATTATAAAAAAAACCTAAAAGCTATAGAAAATAAATTACTTTAAAGTACTTAAAAAAAGAATTAAAAACGTTTTTTTCTATAAAGTAATTTGTTTTAGACTTAAAAAAAAATAGGACAGCTTTAAAAATATCGCTTTTTTTGTTTTCGCATTTTTATACCTACTCTAGAAAAAAAAATAAGGTCTGAAAATTCTTATTATAATTAACGTTTTTATTTTATTAATTAAAAAAAAGATTAATATAAAAAGGTTTATTAGCAAAATAGCAGCTAAAAAAAATAAGTCCGAACTTTTTATTATTTTAACTTAAAACGTTTATAAAGATATAACTGCTATAAAAATGTAAGCAATTATAAACGTAATATTATTAAACGATGTTATTAACGATAAGTTTACGTTTTATTGTTTTATAACTGATTTTAATTCTGTATACGTAAAATATACCGATATTACTATATTTTTTACACTTTAATATTTTTAAGAGCGTGTAACAAGAAAACTAATAAATAAGTGTGCATATTTTTTAATAGTAAAACGTTAACTTTTACAAGATATAAAAACGTAATAATTTATTTTAAACTAAACTAGTAAAAACAAAACCAATATTAACAAGAAAATAAATATAAACAATATTGTTTATTTTACTAGTTAAATACTTAATATTTAGTTATATATTATATTTTTAAGTATTATAAAAGCAGAATTAAATATATTTTATTATTACTACTTAAAATTAAACAAGAAATAATAATAGTTTATTATAAAAAATATAAACTAACTTATTTATAAGTATAAACTGCTTATAAGCTGCTTAAAAAATAATAAAACGTTATTTATTGCTTTTTTTTTTTTTTACTGTTATAAAATAAAATTAATAATAAATAATTTAAAAAACTTTTAAAACTTTTATTTTTTAAAAGTATCGACTAGAACAACTAACTTAAAATAATAAACAGTAAAGTAAAAAATAAAGATAATATTAAAAGATTATAGCCTAAACAAAAACTATATAAAAAACATTTTATATTTTAACGTTTTAAATATAAAAAAGTAAATTTTTTATAAAATAATATATACGTAATTATTAAACAAAACTTTTTAAATAAAACGTAAAATTTATAAGCTGTTAATAATAAAAGCGCTAATAAAAGCTTTAAAAATAAAAGTAATAAAAACGATAACTAAAAAGCTTAAACTAGTACTAGTAATTAAAATAATATTAATACTAATTATAATAGAAAAGATTAGCTATAAACTAACGATTAAAATAAAGTATAGCTTAATAAGTAAAGTAATAATTAATTATAAGCTAACTTAATTAAAGATTAGAATTTTTAAACATAAAATACTAATAATTAGTTATAATAACTAGAAACTAATAATTATTTTAATATATTTTTTACACTTAATATAACTAATATTTTTAATTATAATAATATATTATTTATTTAAGCACTTAAAATTATTTATATTATTATTTTAATGCTTGAAATAAACGATAACGATTAATTATTTTACGAAAACAGTATAAATAAAAGTTAGCTACTAAGTAATATTATGATTACTATAATTTTTTTTTTATTTTTTAATTTAAACGTAAACGTTTTTATTTTTTTGCTTTTTAATACGAATAATATTTTATAAAAACGTGTTATTATAGTTATATTAAAGTAAAGTAATAATTAACTAAATAATATTATATAAATATTATATAAAACGTTTATTAAATTTTATTTTTATAGAATTCTATGAATTATTTGCGCTTTAGTTATTATTATAGTTATTAAATAAATTTATAGTGATTTAGTAAACATTTATACTAGTAAAAACTTGGTTATATTTTTTAATCCGTAATAAATGCTTGCTAAAATAGCGTATAAAAGACTTAAGAAATTATAATAAAACGTTATTATATAAAAATCTGAAAAATTTATCGAGTTGGTTATTTTAAAATATATTAAAACGAATTTAATAGATTTAAACGTTTGAAAATTACGAGCTAATTTAAAGATTAAAAACTAAAACTTTAAGATATAATAAATTAGCGGGCAGAAAACTTATAAAAAGCTTATAAGTTAACTAATTAAAATAATATACTAATTTGCTAATATTATAGTCTGTATATTTTTAGTTATATTTATTATTAGAAAAATAATCGATTTATTAGTTATTTAGTAAAATAAAGCTTTTTAAATAATAAAACTAAGTATTTTTATAACGCTTACAAAATAGTTTAAAATATTTGTGCGTATTTTTTTTAGCGATTTTAAATAGCTTATATTATTAATTTTTTTGTTAAACTTTTATTACGAAAAAAGCGAAAAAAAGTCTTTTTTTAATATTTTTGTCCTATAACTTAAACAGTTTTTAATTAAAAAGATAAAATATAGTAACGCTTTTTTTTCGCATGTATTAAAAGTTAATTATTAAACAAAAAAAAATGTTTTACGATTTATATTAATAATTTTTTATAACGGATATATATATAAAACGTTATATAATCACGACGATTTTATTATTTAAAATATAAAAAAGTTTTTATAAACTATATCTGCTTTTAACGTTTTTAAGTTTTTAGTTTTTTTAAATGTTAAAAAAGATAATAACGAAACCGCTAGCAATATAAGTATTATAAATTCTGTTAATTCTAAATATATTAAAAACTTAATTAAACTAGTTTTTTTATTAGGACTATATTGCTTTTTAAACGAAAGATTTAAAGTTACTATTATATTACTTTATAAAGCATAAATTATAATATATAAACAAAAGCTTTCTAAACTAATAAACTTAAAAGTCGTTTATAATTTAATAAATATTAAAACAGTATTTACTATATAGGGTTATAAATATAACATTTTTGTTAGTAACTTAATTAAAATATAAAAAGTCGGATTTATTAAAAAAAAAATAGGTTTAATTATATTAATATAAGGATTATATGTAATAATTTAAATTAAGAATATATATATATAAAGCTAATATAACTATAAAAATAAATCGATTAAATAGCTTATAAATATAAAAGAATATTATCTTAACCGCGTAGTTATATAAACATTTTTAAAGAATACTTAAAGTAATAAATGTTTATAATACTATAAAACTTACTAAAAAAATCAAAAAAAATGCAGTAAAGTTATATATTAAAACTACAAAAATAAGCATTATATCCGCGATTATAAATAACGTGCTAAACTTATAAATAAAGTTATTAATTTAAAATAATAATATATTATTAAATAAAAGCAAAAGTTAATTAATAATACAGTAATAATTAACTATAAATTTATTACTTATAAAACATTTTTTAAAATAAAAAATAAAGTTAACTTTAACTTACGAACTAAAATCTATATTAAACGAACTAGACTTAATAATATATAATTATAACGATTTACGGAAAAATTTAAAAAAAAACGTTATAAACATTAATAAGTTATTAAATTTAACAAAAATAAAGTAATTTAAAAGAATATTACGTACTAAAAGCTTAAAAAAAAAATCTTAATAATACTAACTAATTCTTACAACTTACTTAAACTAAATATTATTAAACATAATAAAAGCAGATTATTAAAGTTTACTATTTAAAGTTTTATTAAAAATGCTTTAGCTTTTAAAATATAAAATATTACTAATTATATAATTTATAAGTTTTAAAACTTTAAAGCAAATTAAATATTACTATTTATTAACAGTTAAAATATAATTATTTTTAATAAAGTATTTAACGTTATTATAATATTAAATAAATTTATAATTGTTATATACAGATATTAAGCTATATTAGATAAAAAAAAGTATAAATACTTTAAAAACGCGTTCGTTATAAAAATAATATAATTATTTACATTAAAAATTAACGCGATAAAATAACAAAATACTTATAATATGCTTAAATATAACGCTTTTACTTAGTTTGTACAAAACAATATTATCGAACGTTAAAATATATTAGTTACAACTATTAACAAATATATTAAGCACGCTAATAAAAAACTAAAAAAATATAAAAAAAACATAACAGCTGATTTTAACTTTAATTATAGTATATAGCTAAACTATAAAAAAAACGAAGATTTTACTTAAAACAATAACGCAGATTTTAAAAAAATTACTGAAAAAAGCAACTAAAATTAAAACAAAAAAATAATACTATAGTATTATTAAAATAGATTAGAATAATTAAAACATTTGTTTTTATATAAGATATTTAATCACGAGAACGTAATCTTTAGAAGCAAAAGAGTTATTAAGTTATATAATTAGCACGCGCTCCACTTCTATAAACTATATAACAAAAAGCTCACGCTTTTAATTGCTCCATCCTTTTTACTTTTTAGTTAGTTACATTTAAAGTCTTAATTATTAGTTGTTTGTTTATAGATTGTAACCATACGCATACTTTATAACCTTCAGAACGATTGCTAGGCCCTTACAAGAACTGTCGTAGGCGGTAGGCATCCCTAGAATCGCCGTGTCTTATGCTTAAAACCCTTAAACGATATAAACAGTCTGTTTCTTCGTCTCAAAATCCTTCATTCCCTCACCGTCCATGTACCCATCGAGGTAGCAATCGCCTATCAGCTCATGGCAAGGCTGCATACCCTGTCCAGGCACGTGGCGCATGCCTACATACCGCAATATGAAAGGCGTCTTGCCACCGGGGAGGACAAAGATGCGGTCTTTTTCCGGATATGTCAGTCCGGACATGGGCGGACACAGACCTAAACGTCCCTTCGTACTTGAGAACATTCTCCTGCTCGCGGCGGAGATCTTGATCACGTAGGCGACGCTGCCGATGCTGTAGCCGCTCATGGAATTGGCACTGTTATCTTCGGCCATGGCGAGCTGTCTAGTCCCGAGGTCCTCGAGGCCCTGTGCCTGACACCAGAGATTATACGCAGTCTCTTCGTGCGTCGGACCAATAGCAGAGGATAATGCGGGAGGAATCTTCTTAAGCTGCGCTTTAAATTCATCTTGCAGAAGGCCCTTCTGCTTAATCATGATTGTATCGCCGCATATTGTGCGCCAAAAGCGTTCCTTCCAGTCAGTGGTGCTACTATCACCATCACTGTCACTTACACCGTGATGAAGGTCCTTCGCGAAAGTATACCAGTCTCGCAAGACTGATCGCTGCGGCTCATAATCTTGGGATACCATTCGCGACGACGTGCTTTCGATGGTATCGACGAGGCAGCCTTCGAGCACCAAAATATTATCCTCGATCACCGACGGAGAGACGCTTCGTCTCGCGCAAGCATCATAGCATGGAAACTGTCTTAGATATCTATCAAGCGTCCAGGCAGATGTCAGCGGCTGGGAGAAGTCAGGTACCCAAGACGAAAGCCTCGAGTTAAGGTCCCGGGGGGCATGACCCGGTTGGCAGGTGATATCGAGGGAAGCACTGAACTGCATGATGCTAAATACCGCTTTCGTGAATACTTTTTCATAGGTCGTTTCAGAGCTGTAGTCAGGGACTATGAATGTTCTCGCATATTTTTCGGTAATAGTCGAGTTCCCTTTCAGAAGTGATAGAATCCCATAGATCTTGTCCTTCGGGTCCGTCGCTTCACGATACCGAAAAGTCCATAGAAGCGATTCTGGTCGAAAGAGGGACGAGACATCGAAAGGGTCATCATGATCCTCTAAGTCTTTGGAAGGATTAAAGTCTTCATTATGACAATATCGATGCAAGATGAGACAAGGGAGTACGTTTTCCACAACAGGGTTCAGCATGTCATTCACACCAAGTACGTCAGCACAGCAGCTCGTCCTATGCCGTTGGAAGTTCGAAATAGCTGTGAGAAAGCGCCTCCATGGAATTCGAATGGGTCCGTACAACAACTCGGAGTCCTTGGGCCAGATACACTCTTGCACAGTCCAGATTCGACTCCACCATGCCCGGGTAGCAAGCCAATGCAGTGCCTGGCGAGTGTTGGTCCGGAATGTTGCTGGCGCATCTTCCGGCTCGTGCTGCAGATGAGGTATGTCCCTGAGGTGCGTTCCCATACTGAGCGTCGTCAGGAGACAGTCAACCTGATAAAAGCTGTCCGCTTCTAAGGCCAGTTTACCGGCATCGTCCAAGCTTTCCGGATCGAATTGAGGATCCCAGTGTTCTGCGCGTGTTCGTGTTATTTTAAAATCGTGTACACCCGGCCTAAACTTGACTTCTGGCATTGGGCTCAGGCTTTGGGAGAAGTCCAGATGAGGTAGGGAAGCAGAGAGTTCGTCTAAGAAGTTACCTGAGACCTGCAACAACCGCGCGACTTCGTCATCTTGCTCTTTGGTCACAATTGGCTGTGGCTCATCCGGTTCTTCGCCTAGCCATAACAGCCCACGGGTAGTTCGACTGTATATATCCCCCATGAGTTCGACCTGATGACGTTTCTCTTGGGCGTCCTGCTGATTAATGCACACAGCGTCGACCCATAGTACTCTACTGTCTCCATTACTTTCTGCATGGGCTGAATCCCGGATTTGCTCCCGCAGCCTTCTCAACGCCGCATGGAGATTTTGGGTAGCTGAGAATAAACTGCCGTTCACATCAATGCCCACGAGATCCCTCGGGGATCCCCACACGTAAGACAAAGCCTACACATACTATAAGCAGAGCGTCAATAGTGACATGATGCCCATTGCTTTGGCGTACCTCGTACTTTATCTGGTCGTCAAGAGAGACCACATAGAGCTCACACCTAACTTGTTCGTCCCACTCTCCGCTAATCAATTTCAAGAGACGAATCTGCTTCTTCGAGGGGTCTAGACGAGTGTACTGTAGGGCATCCATTCTAACAGGGTGAAGAATTCCAACTCGATGTTGGCTTCTTCGTCGCTTGTCGGGACTTGATGTCAAAAATCATCAGGCTTGTCGTCAGCCCCCGCACTTCAACTGGACAGCTACTGCCCTGATTTTCCATGTAGCTATTATGTTCATCATCTTGTAAGGTGGCTTTTCAGCTGAATAATTTTCGCACGCTCCTGAATACGATTGGCTGGCCTGAGGTGGCTTGAAGTGCAACACGTCACGAATGATGAGACTGAGCTAATATTATTCGTTGCTGCTAATTTTTGGAATATGGACGATAGCACACAGTCTCAGTACCGCTAAGGCAAATACATGTGGTCAGAACAGCTCCGACACAGTATTATTTGACTCCCCCCGTGCCAGGGAAAACAAGAACATAGCCGTAGCTGAAGGTTCAACACTAAAGCTTGATTGACGCGTATGCCCTCAATAGCCTCTAGGCCGCCAAGCATTATTCCAAAAAGAGGGAGGTCTTTTCTGTCTTGGATTAGCCACCTCCGATAGCCGTAAGCAAGTACTAGAAGTCTGCTTAGTAATATCACTATCTCCATGACTTATGAAACTAAATAAAGGAGAAGTCCCTTTATTCTTGAAGATATGCTTGGTACCATCACCGTGCCACGGCCAGTCCTCAATACCAATCGGTCGGCGTTGCTCAATCCCTTATGCTTTCCTGCGCCGTGGCAGTGCCATCTCTTAAGCCATCTGCTGTGAACAAGGCCCTGTCAACGCAGCCCCTTGGTGCAGATTGGGAATCAGCCTGTGTGTACCACTAGAGCTTAGCGTCATCGGGCATTATCTACTAGAATTCTCACTTGGTGCTGACCCCGCACCGTTAAGCTCTCGCCTGGTACCTCATTTGTTAGGGAAGTTGTTGTAATGGATCTGAATCGAGTCAAGAGAAACCTGTACGAAAGATTTCAACAAAATTTATTGATATACTTGCTAAACGGGTCATCTGGTGCCCCCGGTCATCTTTTGAGACGAAGGTTGGTCTAAATTTGTAGTTGTGATGGTTGTTGGTGGCTGTTGGTGGCTATCGCAGCCGTCAACGATGGCGTCACGAAAGCGATAGAGACAGCTTGGGGTGCTAAGAGCACCCTTACTCTTGCCACTCTGTTTCATGATCTACATTTCAAATTTGTTGACCGTGTTTGCCTATACCTGACGTCCTAAGCGCTCTAGTTGCGGAAGGCTTGTGCGATAGCAAGTACCATGTCGCGCAACAAACTCAGTGGTAGCTCTTCACGCCGTAACACTCATGATTCTTCTTAATTGGAGGCTGAGCTTGAAAGTCTTCCGACCAGATCCCGGATCTATCTACAGAGAATATTTGTGGATAGAAGACCGACAGTGTTGCTGTAGTGGCAGTCACATGACTTACAAGTGGGTTGCCTTTTTGGTAGGGCAACACTGCATCTGCTGTGCCAAAACACTGCATCTGCTGTACCCACATCAGCTCCAGCTGGAAGCACCTGCCCCATACACTAATAAAATACACAGTTATTTTGTATGTGTACTTCATCAATCTGTCGGACTGTAACTTAGACTTCGGCTTAATACTAATTATATACTTCTTACTACTACTTTTATTTTACTACTTTCGCATTGCTACTTTTGTATTGCTACTTTTATATTGCTATTTTCGCACTACTACTTTCGCACTACTACTTAGATTAACTTATTTAATTCTTCTGCAAAAAACGCGTTTTAAATTTTGAACGTGTTAATTATAAGACTACAAAAGATCGTCGAACTTAGCATTTTTAGATTTGCAAGTTTTATTATTATATTATTAAAGAAATACAATCTGAAAGATTCATGAAGTACACATATAAAGTAAGTGTGTATGCCATAAAAAGATCGGGGCAGGTCCCAGCTAACTATATGTGGGTACAGCAGATGCAGTATAAACATACAGCAGATGCAGTGTTGCCCTTTTGGTACCCATAGGATTCCTGGCCTCTTGGTCATCATCTACATATGTCTTAGAATTCAGCTATCACATTGCAGAGAGAGGTTCTTTCGCTATATTCTGGCATATTAAGCGTCCCGTGCTATCACAGTTGCCTACTCATCTTCAAAGCCTGTTATTCACAGTTATGTAGTATACAATCTATCGCCAACTTTTGTAGCGATAAGCAGCATGTTCTAAACCTTGGTATAAGAATCTATCAAGGTTAACGTCGGCCTCTTGTAAGTAAACATCAATATCGTCATCAGATTATTTTAAAGACTGGTAGTAACGAATATTTTATTTAAAGCTAATCACCGTTTGATTTCTTAGTTAGCCGGACTCTTCAAAACATCATTGAGATTCACCACTGTCGCTGAGAACGGCGTGTGAATGCCGGTACCCCTGTCGTCAAATGTCTCACCGCCATATATCATCAGATGATCGGGATGTCGTCTGAAAATCTGTATGGCACGACTATAAACAGCACCGGCCGGCGTAGTATGCTCCTCCCAGCTGTCGACGTGTCCACCAGCGCGGTTGGTCCAGACCTGTCTGCGGTCGGCATCCGAGACGACGATGGTCCCGTTCGGGCCGCCTACGGGACTCCAAACCACGTATGGACTGGCGTTGGGTACGGTTATGTTGTTAACAACGATAGGCTGCCCTTTGTTCAGGCGGAAATCCAGCGGGTTGTCCGCTGTCACATAGTATACGGGGTAGTTGGAGCCGTACGACGAGGAGTTGCCGATGGGTAGCTCGTGCACAAGTATCCACTTGTCGATAGGAGGGACATAAGTAATGACTGTCATACCCGGACGAGCTTCGTATAAATCGTATGCGACATCGTCGACGGGCGGTTCCCAGTGCTTCATGTCCTTTGATACCTGGTGTGCGAGCTTTTGACCATGTTTCGGGTCGCGCTGGTCAGAATAGTAGACCACGACAGAGCGCTGATATGGTCTAGGGGGCTCTGAGTCAGCCATGTGGGCATCGAGTTGTAGACATACTTGGGAGTAAGACATACAAGATAAAGGGTTCCCAGATAGGGGTAGCTCCGTTTGTGGTATTCGGCCTCCCTCCCATAGCAACATGGCTGACGAACTCCCAGGTCCTCGCCCTGTCTCTGCTGGCATAAAGATCAATTCGAGTACCGTTCTCACTCCAACTATTTCCCGCGCCCAAGATTGTGCCAGCTTCATACCCTCCAATAGGCTCCGTGAGTTCGGCTAACGCTGGTTGAGCAGTCATTCCCCAACCATTGACCTGATCGGTGAAGTTAGAGACATGGGCCCAGCTGGCACCACCATCATTACTGGAGAGGATAGGAAAGTACGCTGGCTTAGGCCCCGAGAAAGACGTTGTCGCGATGATGGTGCCGTCGTGTAACTCAACATAGCGCGGGTAAGTAACACTATCGTTGCCAGACGTCGCGAAGATGGTATTATTGACGAAGAAGCCCCATGGTTGAGGTTTAGGTTGAATAGGTTTCGCGATCACATTCTGCGCAAGGAGCGCGGCGAGTACAAGGGAGAAAATCATCTTTGTGGCTTATGATCGATTAACCTCTCAAGAAAACTTGTCACCGAAGAGGTAATCGAGCAATACTTATGTCCCACATAGTCTCTGAGAAGGCACCCATCCACATCATATTACACTGATATAGAAGTTCGTCTCATATGCGCTCCAATACGGCTGTGTTAATTAGTTTAGTGTTGGTAAAGCGTGCCTAAAAGAAGGTGTAGTACCATAGCTGGTATAAGCGACATAGATCTACCTGACGGCATTTGAACCAGTGTGCTTCACCGACCTCTCCGCATGCGCTCCAATAAGCTAGTGCACCCAATTTAACCGGGCCCAGAATACCCAGATCCTATGCACAGGCATTTAACCATTTGCTTACGGAGTGAATTCCAGGTTCTCGGGTGAGGGATACGGGAGAGGGATGCACGAGGGAGGTTCCTCCTAGCCGCCACGGCGATATCTTACGCGGCGGCTTCGGGTGATTGTCTGAAGAGACGATCAGGTCATTACGCCAATGATTATACTGCTACCGGAGCTCGGAAGTCTAGCCATCTGTCTCGCATATACATGCGCGCCGCAGCTTATAAATGATACAGGAAGGAAGTCAGAGTGATAGTTTGGGTTGTTAGTATCTTACAGTCAAAGGGCGCAACCCATGGAGAGGCCACCGTAAAGCATCCTAGAAAGGGAATCCTGATATTATCGAGTAGAAAAATATAGTTAGTGCGAGCATCGTGTAATGCTGCGGGAAAGGGATTTAATCCTGCCATCAAAAGTGTGATATATTGCCAGATGAGTAGGTTGCCATACAATCTAATGTGTATAGCAACTCACACCGTAGCGCAGCTGGCTCTAATGATTAACAGATGAATACAACATATCTGGCACAAATGGTATAGTAGATCTAAGTATTCTCGTTTATAACGCCTCTAGCACTAGTACTGCTATCTCGTCCATGGGGTTCCGGATTTAGACTCTATGGTGTAGCGAACCGGTAAGGCAAGGTTTGCAATGTGCATGTGATGTAGTCTACATTAAAAATGAAGATTAAATTTTAATACTTTAATTAAAAAGTACCTAATTTAACTAACTTTATATTCAACTAGTGGAATAGCTAATGAAAAGTTGTTATTTGAGATTATCATTAGTAGTTGTTGGGCACATTAATCGCAAGTGGGGCGTACTTTTCTAGCGAACTTTTTCTTACAGCCCTCCCGGAGCAGCCGGCCAGACGATAGACATTACTCAGCATGCTCACAACATGCTCACAACAAAGCGAAAACACATATTGTTAAGTATCTAACAGGCTTCGAAGATCTTAGACAAGAAACCTCTAAACTATCTAGTCACTTCAGTAGTTTTTAGGGCACCACCCAATCCATGTCTACCGGTAGCATTCGGTTCATTAGCGTTGCTGGAGCAGACTCAGCTGGTGAGAAGAGAGCACGTCAGAAGCAAGTTCGATCCCACGTTACATCCCAGCATTATCGTCAGAAGCGGGCTAGAGATGAAGATGAGTATGGCTCTAAGAGAGAAACCTCTCGGTTCAACGTCAGAACCGCAAAAGCCCAGCCGGTCCCAGAAGTGCGTGCGGCCGTCCTGGCATTACGCCCTTACGACCACTCCTTTCTAGCCTTGTCTGCAAATTCGAAACGTTATATTATAGGAGGTACGACCATTGCATTTGATGAAAGCGGTGAGAAAGGGTATCTTCTAGATAACGTGCACCCTGGAAGCTACCTTGGACAAGGTGTAAGCGATCCGTTCGTTGCCTTGCCCTTAAGCCTAACTTCACGTATGGCAAAGCACTTATACTACTGTTAGTCGCAATCAATACTCTACTCCATTTCAAAATGCAAGCATGTATGGAAAAGTGACTCTAAATAGAAGCTTACGGGATGCAGATGTGAATATTCTGATGCGAGAAATGCATCCTAGCTGGACTTTCGCACTAGTTCGAAAGAAATTCGGGTGCCGCTCGTTCGTCAATGCGGATGAGCTGCGACTCAACGCCATCTGCGTCTATGCTTCGACATCGAGGGCTCTGCTAACGGGCGACATGGCCATGCACACCATAGCGAATGAGTTGGAGGCGGTAGATATGCGGTCGGCATCCTTCGACTGGCTGTATTTCAAGGGCAAGACTATGCAGATGGTAAACGCGCGGCTTTCGAATGCTCAGGAATCGATTTCTGATAATACAATCGGTGCTATATGCGAGCTTATCTTATCTGAGGTACGCTTGTGTCCGATGGCGTTTCGATCGCCCTGACTTGAGGGTATCTAACTATAGTGAGTAGACATATACTGGAAATATGAGCCATGTTATAATACATGTTCGTGGCTTGCGGCGTCTTCAAGAGCTGCGACAGAGAAATCATGATGTTCCGTACCATCTTGAGTCCAGAATCATCGAGTTCGTCAATCTTATGCGTGCTTTAATCCAAATGGTGTATATTTGTTGACCATAAAGTAGATCATATATCAAGGCCGCAACCATCAGTCAATCGAAGCCTACATTTCCCTTCACGTTGACTTTCAGTAAGGCCATCTCTCTTACCAGTACAGATCACGTCATGCCTGCCCTCGGCTCAGCTCTCATCTACAAATGGCCACATATATCTACGAAAGAGGATTTTGTACCTATACTTCATGAGATTGTCACCACCACACGCCACACAGAGGCGGTCTTAGACTCTAGCTCTCGATTCTCCGACGAGGATTACCACGAATTCATCCACTACCAGAATCTCCACATCGAGTACCGGCTCCTCGATTTCGATGTCGAGAGTACCGTCGAGAAAGCTTGCCGCATCTCTTGTCTACTGTATGTGAATACGTCGCTAGTGCGAGGTTATCCGCCATCTGCAGCCATTATTCAGAACCTTGTAAACGCGCTCTTCGAGAATTTAGAAATTTTGGAAGACGGCCAGGCCGCAATGACAGATACTTGGGCAGGCTGTCTGGACGTACTCTTCTGGGTGTTGTTCATAGGGGCGCACTGCTCTCGGCAGCAGGCCCATGAGTCATTCTTTGTCGACGGGGTCTCGCGGATAGCAGCATTACTACGCCTCGATACGTGGGAAAGTGCAAGGACTCTTTTGTCGCAGTACCTGTTTGTCGACAAGATCTATCAGGAGACATTGGAAATGATTTGGATACTAAATTTTGAATAAGACAGGCCCAACGATGAAATTACTGCTCGCGGGTCCAGCTTCGTCGTTCATGCCCATCAATATCATCACCCTATCAAGATCCAGTTGAGGCAGTATATTCAAGACTAGCTGCGTGCGTGACATGAAGCCCGAAGATTCTCCCCCGCCCAGTTCTGCTGCTTCGAAATTAAACATAGTGCATCTATAGTTTTTTCCATTCTTAGAGAGCTGATTGATGCCAAATCATTTTCTACCTCTATAACAATTTATCACCTGAAATACATCCTTGAAACGAGCATTGGGAAGGTGATCCAAGACTAGTTCAGGATAGTCTTGAGGAGCGCCTCGCTCGCCTCCCACAGCTGTGCAGCCAGCTTCGGGTCCCGTGCTTGCTCACTGGCCTGCTTCCACCCTCCATAAGGCAACAAAAACGCGCCGGCATACTTGGCCCTATCCTTTGCGGGCTCGGGATGTGCGGCCGCGAAGAGCGGCGCCAGCGCACCATCGAAGGGCGACAACGACTTGGCGAAAAGTTCGCTGTCCATACTGCCTATATACCGCACTGCACCGTCGGACCTAATAGGGCCCGGGTGCGGAGCCAGGACCAGCACGCGGTCGCCTCGTGCGTCGAAACGTCGCTGTAGCTCCTTGGAGAATAGAAGACTTGCCACTAGTTTGACTGGAGTTAGCGAGATTCAAAGGCCATTTTCCCGCTCATCATAGAAAAAAAAGTTGAGCCGCCCTTGGAATATGTCTCGCGGGTAAGGATTTTTGTAAGACGCGGCAACAACTGGGGGACAGGAGACATGGGTCAATCCGATTTTAGAGAAGGCTAGCCAATACTCACGTTTCGTATAACCATAGTGGTGGTAGTGGCCCGTGGGATCCTCCTGGCTACCGAAGTGGTTGTTGAAGTCATCAAGGGAGCCGAACCGCACACCCGCGGGCACATCGAAGTGCGCAGTGGATCCGACGTTGACGACGCGCACATCACTTGCAGGATCGCGCCCCGCCGTCACCGCGAGTAGAGGCATGAGCTCGGTCGTGAAGAGGAATGGCCCGAGATAGTTGATACCGAAGGAGATAGACAGGCCGTGGGCATCGAGGGTGACGGGGCCAGCCAACACTGCCGCGTTGTTTACCAAAATATCGAGTCTGTCCTCGGCCGCGATGAACTCTCGCGCAGCCCTTTGGACATCGGGGAAGTTGCCCATGTCTGCTACTAGCGGCTTTAGCGATGCTGCGTCCAATGACGGGCTGTCCTCCAGCATGGCCTTGATGGCATCGGCCGCCTTCTGCTGGTTTCGGGCTCCGACATAGACTCGAGCACCCGAAAGGGCCAGCTGGTGCGCGATGTGGTATCCGATACCGCCGCGCGAACTGAGTGAGGACGCACTTCCGTTAGCCTGTCTGACCTGCTTGAAATATAGGGGATTGGTCTTCACGAACTTGGCACCAGTGACGATGGCTACTTTACCTGCCAGCGAAGGCAGTTCATTAAAAGCCCATTTCTCCTAGAACTCGGGAATTAGTTGTCAGTCATCTAGCAGCCATATTATCACAGCGATAGATACACTTACAGGGCGTGCAAACTCGTAATGATCCGCCATGGCTCTTAGTCCTGATTTACCGCTGAGGATGGTGAAATAGATAGAGAAGGTGGTAGTTTGATCGATCTAGAGGAAATCGAGGTCTATAGGAGATGTTGAAGCGCTTGTGCGATGCTATTGTGTTCTTCTTCCATGCTAATCAGCAGGATAGTAACCTTTTATATACACGATCCGTCTTACAACCTCACTCATTTGGTCTTGTTTGCTTAGAAATCGACTTAGAAATCGAAAATTCCATGAAGTCGTTATTATACGAACCATCGCAGAAATCCCCGCAAGTTGTTCGATAAATTGTGTTCTACTCAAGCATAGCAAGTGGTGGTCGCAATATTGCCAAGCATCGCAAGATCCCTTTTCGGAAAATGCGTTGATTGAGCTGAGTAATAACTTAACCTAGAATGAGAGAACCTAAGTTAGTCTACCGTTTCGGGATAGCGCTAGCGTGCCCTGTACGGCTTTATCATCTTTGCTTCCCATCCGGTTGTTTTTACGCCGTAAAAAGCAAGGTTGTTCAGGCAAAGGCAAGTGATGATGAGATCTGCGCCGATAGCTCCCGGCCAACGCTTGTTAATCTAAGTGGGCTAGAAGCTGAGGGCACCATTAGCGTGCTGGTGAAGAGCTCAACAGCGGAAGAGCAACTAGAGAGTGTGTAAAGTATCAACACCAAGCGCAGTCGATCACGCATTCTTTCATTCCATCTAGTCATCCTAACTAAAATTACTAGCATAGTTCTATCGTCTGTTCAGCATGACCCTCTGTCATCATCTCCCCATCCATCATGCCATGAAAGTAACTCTCGCCCACAAGCTGCCAGCTCCCACCGCTCGACTCATTAACATCTTCGGTATCGGTTTGATGCCTTAGCAAAAACGGGACTTGTGCGCCAGAGATGATAAACACTACGTCACCAGCTTCGGAGTATGGTGGTACCATTCCCATGTATCCTCGTTTAGTAATTGCAAACATGCGCTCCCGCGTATGCGGTCCTGCTACGTTCGCGAACCTACCCATGTCCGTCACATGACTTGTTATAGCACTGCCCAGCCTTGCTTGTTCTTCGGCACTGACACTACGTTTCTGCAGATTCATATCTGGTCCAGAGAACTCACGCAATGTCTCGATAAATCGCTCCAAAGCTTGATAGTACTCGAAGAAAGCCGGCTCAGCGGGCCGGGTACCTTGTGGTGTTCTATCACCAGTAAGTGTCCTCCAAAATGACTCGGTCAGAGAGATTCCGGTAATATAAGGCTCACGCAGTGCGCCGTTCGTGACCATGGCTCGACTATCGGCATAGTCATTGAGGACCCCTGGAAAAAGAACAGTCTTAGGAACGCCATTTTCCGACGTGCCAAAGAATCGAGGACCTAATTCCTTGATATGATCTACCATAATACCTTTAAGAGTGAGCGTGAAGCCGTTGGGTCCCAGAATCATATCCGGCTCTTCATCAATAGTATCTGACGCGCGATATGGCGACTCTAAGGGATCGCGCCAATATATTTTAGCCAATCTCTTGGTAGTCCAATCCGGAACCCAGGAAGTCTGTAGCTCGGGATTGCGATAGAAGCCAATACCCGCAAGATGAAGTGTGCGTGAAGGATGGTCTTGTTTCAGAAGATATTCCGCAGTCTTTAGGAATGGACGCTCGATTGTAGAAGTGTAGTCTGGCGATATTGCCCCGGAATCTACCGCCGTACTAATTCCTTGCACGGCATATATATTATCTCGAGGATCTGTAGCAGTAAAATTAATACTTGCGATAAGGAGGTCGAAGAGCCCCATCGACCGCTCGACGCGGACGATTTTCCTAACACGTCCTAAAGAAGCTATCTGCAGGCCTGCATCCATGGGAGGCGGGTCGAGGCTGCGCCAGTATATCTTTGATATGTGCCATACGGTGTTTGGATCGCTGTTGAAAATTATTTCAATCAACGATGAAAAGTGGTCCCAGGTAACGAGTTCTCCTCCATATGATATAATAACGTTTTTAGACGCTGCAATCTCTTGAATTACCCAACACCTGGTCCAGTAATCATGATTGATGAGTCTAGTTAGGGCAGACCAGCTCGGATTCTCAATATTCAAGTCCAAAAGGGGCCGTGATGCTCGTTCGACAGGATCGTCGAAGTCGATCCGCCGACGGAGATGGGCAAGAAACCCTATGGCATCGTTCGCGTCAGGGGCATAGCCAAGCCATACAACAGTGTGGTATGATGAGCCGTATATGTTCCTCATCAATTGAACTTGGGAGCTCTTTTCGTCGTCATCATCTTGATTGATGCATATGGAGTCTATCCATACGTATCTCGTCATTAGACACGATGCTCTGTCGTGCACTATATCATAGACTCTTTCGGAGACTCTGAATCTTTTCCCACCCAGGACAAGTGATTTCAGAACCAGCTGAGCACCCCAAGTGTACGAAATTGTTTCAAACCCCGGTGCCTTGTCCAGTTATACGGGTGCCAGCTCGCACCGAACCGGGCTCCATGGTGTAAATTTCGAGAGTTTGAGCAGACGAATCTCCCCAGCTCTAAGTGCAGAGTACTGATAAGCCCCCAGTGTTTCCACACGGGTTGCTGTCTTCCTGTCTCTATACACGACCGTAGATGCGATAATGTTCATAAATAACTGAAGGCAATGGCGTAATATGGTTGTGATGAAACGCCCGAGTTTTTGAAGGTAAGTTCGGATTCTCGGCCAAGTAATGTTCCAAATTTTAGCTACTTCGATGTTAAATGTCTCGATCGGATTGTCAATCATGATGAACCACATGGGGCCAACCAGAGCGATAAACTGCAAAAGAGGTAACAAGAACAAGTCCCAGACAGCGGCAATGTTACGAAATAACAAAGACATGAAAACATAAACGATTAAATCTGACGCATCAACAAAGAGTTTCGCTATTAGGTCGTCGTCTGCACCGTCGCGGCTGGCAAGCCGTCGGAGTGTGATGGCAGTTGCTTGCAATGATGATTGTCTGAAGAAGAAGAGATACACATGGATGATAATGAAGACTATGGGGGCAGGAATGTAGTATCCAAACAGTCCTATATTAGACAAAGTCCAGGAAAAGACTTTAGAAAGTACTGTGTCTCTCAGCGCAAAAAGACTTGCTTTAAATCCGAGGTAAAGAACGACGATCATAGTTCGTACTCTGGCTGGAAGGGCCATAAGTCCAGCAGCCATTTGGTTGGGTGCTTCATTGTGCCACGGCTCGGGTGGCATGATGACTTCCAGGGTTCTATGACTGTCCGTCAGATGAGGTGTAAGGGCATAAAATCGCTCGAGAGGTTATATTTATGGCATCTATATGATCACGTTTGTTATGATCGAAACTGAGTCCTATTTTTGAAGTGCTCTACCTGGATGGCTGAGTTGAGCGAATAAACTGAATGTTCAGGTCCAAGTAACCTAGACTGTTTTTGGCTAGTCTAACAAAATGAGCATTTTCGTGGTTCTTTCAGGACCCTTGCCCCTGTTACCTAGGCAAGGTTAGATTCTCTACCTGGCAGGCTCACCCCTTTCAGTCTAGTGGCGTTCTGACTGCAGAGGTGTTGGAGATTCAGCACTATGGACCTTAACCCCCTTCGTTTCAACCCAGTCGACTTCCTTACGGTTAGAACGAAGACATAGGAAAGTGGCGACAGGGAGCTGAGTTAGGAGAAACGCCGCGCCGCTGTTAAAACATTGCGACTGATTTTTCCATAAATTAACATCAGTAATTCATGCATAGACCTCGATATGTAAGGAATGGCGGTTCCATATCCCTTCCCCGCATTTCGTCACCGCGTATGAACAAGATAGATGCATGAAGCTGACCAAGCCGGCCAATGAGCTGCTACATGGGCAAGGGGTGCGACCGACCGAACAGTACTGTAGTAGTGATAATGAGTTTGATTAAAAGATACTTTTGAGAAGTACTGTTGCCAGCAAGGGCTTTGATCGTAAGATACATTGTATAAGTACCTTTTAATCACGACATAGATTAGGAAGGACTTAGTTTAAGTCGAGTTTGATCAATACAATGATCATTGTATACTACTCGAGCGTTACTTACGAACAATAACTAGATCAAACTGACATTATTGGTAAGTGAACAAGTTAACTTGAGGGGGAAAGATGAAGGGCTGGTATTATAGATTGTAGACATTCCAATTCTCAATATTCTCTAGTAGTGAACAAAAACGCCTATTTGTGATTGTGAATACCCAGCACATGTCCCCTTTACGAGGAAGTTATAGCTTATTAGAAACACCAATGGGTCAGAACAGGCGGCTAGGCTTCTACCATAGCTACTCAAGGCGCTGTAAGAAACAGCTAATACCACACATTCGAGTTTGGTACTGTGTGAGCAATCAGTATTCCACGAATTGAAGAGACCAAATTAATCAGATGTTTTCATAGTGCGAGTGCGGGTTTGGGCCTTGGAATCTTGCGCTCCACACAGGATGCGCTAGTTGCGGGAAGCAACAGTGCAAGTTTTGCTCTGAGGAGTGGGTGCCACTCGAGGAGAAATCCTTCGATATATCAACTGCACGCAACCAAGAGCCTCATCTTGAGGCTCTACCAACGAGCAACATACCCCATAGTAGCAGCAGAGCCGCAATACCATTTGTCAACACCGGGAGTGCGACATTTGATTTTGGACTCACAAGCTCGCCCTTACCCCCCCTGTTGCACCAATCTCACGTTACTGGTACCCAATCCGAAACACAGAGCTGCGAAGCTGCATCGGAAGTGCAGAATGTAAGGGAATGCGAAAATGACCTTGTACCGGTACCTATTTACGAGCCATTTCATGACCAATCGTGGCCTATCAGAGCTACCAATGATAATACGAGATCTCTTTTGGCTAGAGGCTCTCCGCAACACCCAGACCCCGTTTCCGAACTTGCCAACCAGTTCATCTCTGATTCAGGTTTGGATCATCCTGTTCAATATGCTGGTGAAGCCGCTGGCCTTAATGTTGAATCATTCTCAAGCCACCAAGTGGAGCCTACAATTCGAATTCAGCACAGACCTGTCGCTATCGACATCGCCATTAATGCAAGTGCAGTTGAACATTCAGTACCTAATTCTGATAATCAGTCTGGCCAAGCATGCTCCATTCCGGTATCCAGTGGAACAGCCTCGGACGCAGGATTATCGGAGTGGTTGGAGTTGCCGACAGATGTCTCGCGACACACCACATTTCTTGCCGATTCACAGATTCAGAGCTTCTCAATTGGACCTACTGCCCTGCAATGGTCTCCTGACGACGACAATGCCGCGCCCTCACGGCCTCCACTATCTCCAGTAGACTACGGCCCCTTAGAGGCGCCTGCCTCAACTGTCAAGTCTGTCGATAATCTCAAACCAACCCAGAACGATAAAGCCACGAAACGTGCGTCTAGGCATTACGAATGCTGCGGGTCCGACGGAAATCAGCGCTTTGCCTGTCTCTTCTATAAATTCGATCCGATAAGGCACTTTCATTGTGCGTTCAAGAGCTTCGATTCTATCGGCCATCTGAGGCCCCATTTAGACAAGAGCCATAGGCTTGGCCCGAACCATTGCAAGTCATGCTGGCAGACTTTCAACACGGCTGATTCGCTGATCAACCACCTTACCACTCAGGATTGCAGACCTACGGGTGGTATTTCTGTTGATGACCTGCCCGGCTTCCCTAGAATAAGGTGGCCTATGGACGAGAAATGGTACTGGGGCTGGAAGAAACTATTCGGAGAGGCAGCTGCACTCCCACAGTGTCCTTTTTATCACCCCATGGACGATCTTCTCAGTGCTCAGCTTCGGGCACAGAACCCTGAACCGTCCGAGCTTGAATGCATAAGGAGAGACGGGCCAGGAAAAGATGGAAGTCCAAGCTACCCTAGCTTTGCAGACACCCAACCACACCCCAACATACCCTACTATACTCCCCAATAACGCCTTACTAAAATTCAGCGTCCGACCAACCCCTTACTCGCCACAAAACTCGTTAGCAAGCCACAAGCGGTTGTGAGCACAATTCGCGTCACGACTGCATACACTTCTCATCGAGCCCTGCCTTGACTACGCACTGCTTGATTAAGCTTGGCAGTTGAAGTAAAGCCATCAATTTGCTCATATGACTTCTCTGCCTGGCGCAAATGAACTGGACAATTCAATCCGAGCCAGCTACATTGCGATATTGGACTGCGCACTGCTTAATTCGTTGGAGTTGACTGGTATGCCAATCCAATCAGTCGATCATTTGATCAATCAACCCCGACTGGGCACACCATCCCTCCCGAGTGTATTAATCTACAATAGGTATGTTGCTCCCTTCTGTTGTTAGTAAATCGTAGCTTACGACTACTTAGTCGCATCTGATTTGCCTGAGTAAAGTACCTCGATCAGGGGCTCCGTGTAGGCGGGAGGGGGGTGCAATGAGATCCATGGTACTTGAAGCTTCCCGTGCCTCGGCTATCTTTTTGTCGATTCTCGGTGCTGGCGAGATCAACACACGATTTGGGGTTCAATCTTGCGTACCACCGTCAACATCACTAACAAGATCGACAATGTTAACATGGCCAATTATGACCTAGTCGAGGACCCTTCTAGCGCGCTCTCGACCATTTCCTCTATCCATGACGCATGCTTAAGGTAGCGAGCGGATAGTGGCGTTCAACAGTTGCAAAGCAGTTTACCACCACTGTCTCAGAGATGTCTTTCGGTCTTTTGTATACTACGAGGCAGTCTATCCACGCTTTTATTTACGTATAGGTTGCCAGTTTTTGCTATTGATACACTTTAAATTCCACTGACCTAACTTGTCCTGTTCCTCTCTACATTCTTTGTTAGATAGTACATAACCACCCATAATAGTTGCTTGAATATGCTTACTACAGTACAGGGTATGTTGGTTGCGGACACTAAGTCGTTGTACAGTGATACCATACTGCAGTAGATCGCAGAGTCGAATCGCACAACATAGCACCTTGAATAGTGTTTTAAGGCTGCCCGTCAACAAATCGCTGATAAGCGGTAGTGTGAAAGTATACTGAAGCGCTTCCATAGACTCACAAACATGAGGCGCCTGGTAATTTGATCGAACCTTTCCTCTACAACCTGGCCTCTTCTCTCTCTTCTGTGTATCTCTGCGACGCTAACCTAGTACCTTGGTTTGAGAATTGTATTAGCTTTAGTCTTCCTCAAGAAATCCTTGCGTTTTTCCATTGTTGGGAGAAGACGCGAGCATAAGGACCACTCAAAGTTGCATCGGTGGCCGCCGCGCTAATGATCTCAAGTCAACTAGTCACCGCGTCCATGGTCGAAGAGGTTTACTATTTATGCTGGCGGGATAGCGAGCTTAATAATCTCAATGATGATCCCCATACTACTAAGTACTGTAACTGGTAGTATGATACGATCAGTAAATTCATCTGTATAGAGGTGCGCGACTACGTCTACCACACCAACCCAGAGACCTTCTCCGGATGGAACCCGTCCATCACCCTCGATTGCGACACTGGCAGGACTTGGCATACTGTGCACAAGTTAAAGGCGACTGGTCACCGCTAGAGTCGAGGTCGACGTCGACAATGAAAGCCACGACTTTGACCAGAGCAACGCCCTCTACCCATAGTTAAAGCCCGAGCTGCTCGGGTGGGAGTCGCTGGGCTGCTACGTCAACAGGCACACGCTGAGCAATCTCACTAATAAGGGAGGGGGCAGTGATGTTGCCGTTCCGAAGTGTGAGCCGGCTTGTTTTGATGACGATTTCCTGTACGCAGCTGTTAAGGACGGGACCGAGCACTGGTGTGGAACCTACGTGGATAACTCGTGGACGGACGACTAGGATGACTGCCACATCCTTTGTGGCGGTGATTCATCACAGACCCGCCGCGGCAGCGATTGTTTTAACGTCTTCACGGCCCAGACCAAAGATATTTTGCCGCCTGCTCCTACCTCTACGAGCACTATCACCAAGAGTCCAGTCACCGCCACGACTAAGCCAACTTCCACTCAAGCCATGGCGCCGGTGACAAGTGCCATACCTACCTGGCAAGCTCTTGGCTGTTGCAAGGACGTCTACCTAAACAAAAACCATATCCTCGCAAACCTTAATGATACCAGCGACACCGCTTTGGCCAACGAGTCCTGTCAGGCTATTTGCCAGACCGACTCATATACCTATGCAGATGTTTAGAAGTGATCGGAGTGCTGGTGTGACAATGAGATGCGGGCAGCCTCGAACGACACCGAAGTCGCTCAGGACGCCTACAATACGCCCTACGCCGGTGATCGCACACAGATCTGTGGCTCCAGTGCTCGCATCAACCTGTACAAGTTTGCCAGACCCCTCGCGCCTAGGATCAGCCTTGGCTGCTATGCGCAGTGGCACCCCGCGACCCCTAGTCTACCAGATATTCCGTTCATACCATGCCACAAGTGGAAACTGCATCGACAATGCAACGCTATAAGTTATCTGACTGAGAAAACTCTCCTTTCGGGAACTCCAATGCAAGGGGCCCGTGACGTCGTCTGGCTCATGGTTCGCCCTCGGCTGTCGTACGAGTACTCAACCAGTTGCCAGTCTTGGCGTTATTAGCTCGCGCCCATCCCGACGATGAAGCTGGTCTTCGTGGAGCCAATGTCTTTCTGTCGGCAGTTAGTGTGTTCTGATCTATGAATTGTATATGTGCTATCATGTCCACAGTGGCATTCTTGGTCAGATGCTGGATGTCAGACTATCGATTGGTTGTTTACTCCTTGCTAACCGAGCCGTTCATCGTCTATGTCGAGGTGCTGGGCGTTTAGACCTCTTCTGAAATCTGGCTCATGGTGCCTAAGTCATTATACTCGTGCTTGGTCCGAGATAGGGGTTCAAACGTGGGCTTTTCTCCGGACGAACCTGAGATAATGTGAAAGACCTCGGTGAGGTTCGTTGGGTTGTAGTTGGCAGATTGGTAGCGCATATCGGCCTGGTAGAGGTAGGTAAAACGCGACCGGAAGGCCCTGATAAACTGATCTTAACTATCTAGGAAGAACCACGTCTCCGCGTCAAGTGAATGAAGCGCGTTTAAAAATGGATGCTTACAAGCAGCTTACTATCCTGTCCGTTGTAGAGTCTAGACAACGCTGCATCTGTTGCTGTCGTGGCCCCTCATCCTAAAGCAAAAGGCTCAGGGTCTCTCGCAAACGCACTGTTAGTTCTCTGTGTTGCCGTAACTGTTTATCAATGGCCTCTAAAAAACCAACAAGCCTGACTCTAGTTGCTACGGCAGTGAAATTGTTGCTTATTCCCTAGCCGTACAGGTAATCCGTGTGCTGCAGAATCCTATATAATCATCGTGCTGTCCCGAGTCTAAGGCAACGAATTAACTACTGGGAAGGATCCGGTCCTCCTCTCCAGATCAAGGGACGGTAGGCTAACGTAATCGTAACGGGGACTTGACGCCGGTATGGTATCGAATGGCGAGAAGTACCGGGCGGTTGTCTGGGTCGTATTCGACGCTGCTAGGCCCCCTCTGGTTTACATCCTTGACCCAGGAAACGCCGTCTAGGGAAAGATTGACGAGAGAATTTCTTGCGTGGGCAAGTAACAGTGATCTCGAAGTCTGGTGCACATCCAATCAATGCCAACTGTCCTGGCCGGTGACATAGCTCCAGGTAGTATATCTAGTTGCCAAACCCGCCACGATGCTCCAATGACCTGCCGCTGGCGTTAAAGAAGTTGCGAGACACATTAGCGTGTGGTAGAATGTGCTAATAATAGGCAATACAATTAGTGAGTTTAAGGTACTAAATTCTTGTTGTTCTTCTTAGATTCAGCTTGTTTAATCCAGGATAAATACCTACATTAGGTATTTTCATGAGATAGCACAGCCCCCTCAGCCACAGCAATGGTTTGTACCGCCACCAGTACTTACATGCTGACAGGCACCTTACACCAGATTGCCCGCACATGGTTTCCCCGCATGTTTATCTCTTGTACTATCGAAAACGTGCATACAGCCCCAGGTACGGCAGTGAATAACGACAAAACCCTCAAAACTCGATTTTGGCAGTTGGCCATCACTTGGAAGGAATTAGCGCTGACGCACTACAGTGCGTGGGTTTGAAATACACGCATATGTATGTACAGAGTACAAGTGAAAAAAAATACAACAGCGTTTCTTATTAATATTAATATAAATACTACTAATACTATTAATATTACTAATACTACTAATACTACTAATACTATTAATACTACTAATATTACTAATACTACAAATACTATTAATATTACTAATACTATTAATATTACTAATACTATTAATACTATTAATATTAGTAATATTATTAATAATAATAAAGTTTTTAATATTATTAATAATATTTTATATTAAATAATAAAAATAACTTATATAATATTAAACGAAAATATATTATATATATATTATATAAAAAAAATTATAAAAAATATATATAATAAATATATTTTAAGTTATATTTAAAATTAAAAAATAAAGCTTTTATATATATATATAAATTTTTTATATTTTATTATATTAATAAATATTAATAATATATACTTATAAATTTAATAAATAAAATAAAATAACGTAAAATATTTAAAAATATTTTATAAAATTTTATAATGTTTTATAATATTTTATAAATAAATATTAAATAAATTATAAAATATATATTTATAATAATATTAAATTAATAAAAATTAAATAATAAAATTAATAGTATATTTTAAAATAAATATAATTTTTTTTTAAAAAAAAAGTAAGTTTTATTTATTAAAAAAACAAAAAATTAAAAAACGTATTAAAAATATATTATAAATATAATTATAACGTTATAATAATATAATTATAAAAACTATTTAATATAACTAGTTAAAACTTTATAAATAAAATAATAATAATAAACTTTTAATAAAATAAAAAAACTAATATTAAATAACTAATATTAAAATTATTAAACTTAATTAAATATTTAAAATTAAAGTTAATACTAAATTAAATAAAGTGATTAAATCGTATATTTCAATAAAAGCTACTATAACCCGCACGCACTTAAAAAAAGGCTGTTTTACGCATTTAAAAGTGCTAAGTTCAAGTCTTTATAGTACTCTTTACAGTAAGTTTTTATATTTTAAAATTAAAAGCGTAAACAACTAATTAATTAAAAAAAACGTAATTAATTAAGCTTATTATAATTACCCTGCTATAAATATTAATAGAACTACAAAATTACATTTTTATATAAAAGTATAATATTTAAAATTAAGCTAGCCCAACTTTTAAACTTAATATTTATACTATTTTAATCTTCTCTAGTTAAAATATATAGCTACTTTTAGCTTATTTTAACTTATTAATTAACTTAATATAATAAAAATAAAAGCTAGTTATATAGTTTAATACAGAAAATAACATATAATTAACGCTTTATTTTTTTTTTTTTTTTTTTAATAACTTAATAAATTAACTATAAAAATTAAGTTCTATTAAGTTATTCCCGTTTTATTATTAACGTTTTAAAATTATTATTTTATTAATCTTTTTAAGCTTTTTTATATTATACTTATACTAAGCTTAACTTTATTAACTGTTTAAATATAATAACATTAATTAAATAATAAGATCTTTTTATGTTTTTTTTAACTATTTATATAAAGCTTAAATCTCGCTTAATATATATTAAACAGCTCGTTTTTGTTTTAAAAGTTTATAGTTAAATTTTAATAAGAAAATTATATTAATAGTATTATTATAGTTAATACTGCTTATTTTTAATACTAGCTCTTACTTTTTATAATAGAATCTTTTAAAAAAAACATTTAAAACAAAAACAGCATTTTATATTTATTATAAAAAGTTATCACTTAAAAAAAAAGTACTTAATAAACAAAACAAAATAAAAAAATCACGATCGCGATAATTGTGTATAAACAGCTTTTTAACTATATTAATTAAAAATAAGCTATATTGTTTTTTTCGCTTTAAAGTTTACGCAAGCGTTTTAAGCTTTAAAAAAGTTTTAAGTTTATTTAGCTTTTTAAGTTTACTAGCTTAATAAAGTTTAAAAAAACTTTTTTTTTTTAAAGTTTTAAGCAGCTTATTAATTATTATAAAAATATTTATATTATTGTTAGCAGCGCTTAAAACAAGTAAAAATCGCAAAATTCTTTTTATATAAATTTTAGTATACTTTTTAATATAATTCACGATAAAATTAAGCAGCTATTAACAAGATAATGTTAGTAAATTATTTTTTCTAATAAATAAAAAGTTAACAAATATTTAAATAACTAAAAAAAAACTTAAAAGTTTATAAAAACGTATATTTTTTTACTGTATTATAAACATACTAATAATATATATAAGTACTTTAAAAAAAAACAATCGTTTTTATATAATATAGCAGAATTAAAAGCTAAACTTTATTAAAAAATTATAATTATAACTAAAAATATTTTAGTAATATACTATATTAATATTAAAGTTTATTAGTACTAAGATCTAGTAGTTCTTATTAATATAGTTTTTAATAACTAATATATTAAGTTTTAACGCGATCCACCATCGAGCTGTCCAAACCATCGAGCTGTCCGATTTTCCGACCGCGTCAACCTTTTAACTTTCCTTATACATATTTCTACCACCACAACATGTCTTCTGTTTCTAAAGAAGCCAGAATCTCGCTAGCTATCCAAGCTAAACGACGCGACCCTCATATTTCTTATGGTAAACTTTCTAAACTCTATACTGTCCCTAAAGCTACCCTTATTACCAGATTTAAAGGAATACCAGCACGAGCCGACAAACTACCTAATCGAATAAAACTTACTGTTTCTGAAGAAAGATCAATTGTAAACTTCATAATCGACCTCGACGCGCGATCGTTTCCCCCTCGGCTCGGTTACGTTGAAGATATGGCTAATCGACTGCTACACGAACGCGGGGCTGAGGCTGTTGGGAAGAACTGGACGTCGCGTTTTATAACGCGTACACCAGAGCTCCGGACGCGTTTAAACCGTCGGATGGACTATAGTAGGGTTTTATGCGAAGACCCTGTTATATATAACGCGTATTTTCAACGCGTGGAAGCTACAATCGCGCGTGAGGGTATTGCGGAAGAGGATATCTTCAACTTCGACGAAACGGGGTTTATGATGGGCATAATTACAACCGGTATGGTTGTAACAAGTTCTGAAAGGCGTACAAGGCCTAGGCAAGCCCAGCAAGGCAATCGGAATTGGTCTACAGCCGTTTGTGCGGTCAATTCTCAAGGTTGGGCAGTACCGCCTTTTATCATTTTAGAGGGGAAAACCCACCTTGCGTCGTGGTATCGCAACAGCTCTCTACCACGTAATTGGCGTATTGCAGTCTCAGAAAATGGTTGGATTAACAATAAGCTTGGTCTGGAATGGATTAAGCACTTTGATGAATACACCAAGCCGCGAGCAACGGGCTCAAAACGTCTTCTTATCCTTGATGGTCACGAAAGCCACCATTCCGAAGCTTTCGAGAATTATTGCAAGCAGAACAACATTATTACACTCTGTATGCCTGCCCATTCCTCTCATAAGCTCCAACCTCTTGATGTTGCCTGTTTTAGCGCGTTAAAACAGATTTACGGTCGCATAATCGAAGATCTAATGCGGCGCCATATCACACATATCTCAAAAGAAGACTTCTTGCCCGCGTTTTTCGAGGCGTATACGAAAGCAATAACGCCTGAAAACGTTCGAGCTGGTTTCAGGGCCGCTGGCCTTGTTCCTTTCGACCCGCAAGTTGTTATTTCGCAGCTTGATATTACGCCAGTCTTCCAAACTCCGTCGCCGCCTCCCGGACTGCCTGCTACTCCCTGGGTGTCTATAACACCCAGTAACATTAACGAAGCCGTTTCTCAGTCCGTTTTTTTAAAAACCCGAATCTCTAACCATCAAGGAAGCTCTCCAACACCAATTGTTAATGCTGTCAGCTCATTATCAAAAGCTACTTATGCTATGATGCATGAAGTTGCTTTATTACGTGGTGAGGTCTCCAAGCTTCGCGAGACCAACCACATATTAAGTAAACGCCGGCAAACAAAAAACAAGCGGCTACAACCTGGAGGAGTACTTACTCTTGAAGAAGGAACAACTCTGCAAGTGTCTAAAGAAAGTGGTGGTTTGGTTTTACAGGAAAATGGTGAAAGTAGTAGTCGTCCTGCAAGGGCTGCAGCTCGCGCGCGCCGGTGTGGTATATGCGGCAACACTGGTCATAATGTACGAACATGTACAGTAGTTGTAGAAACGTCTAATGAAGAGGATTCCGATTAGTTTTAATTAATTTTAATACGTTGTGATTGATATTTTTAAAAATAAAGGTGACGCGGTCGGAAAATCGGACAGCTCGATGGTTTGGACAGCTCGATGGTGGATCGCGTTAAACTAATTAAAAAAAGCTTAATAAGATTAATTAATTAAATAAGTAAAAGCTAGTATAGTTTTTTTAATTAAATAGTTTAAGCAAATTAAACTATAGTTTGTTATTTTAGTTATAGTTTATATAAACTAGTTTATAAAAAGCTACTTATTATACTAGTAAAAAACATAATTTTAACTTAAAAAATTATAAATTAAAAAAACGTTAAGATTAATAAAAACGTTATTATCGTATATATTAAGTTTATATTATAGTATAATTAAAACGTTGCTTATATTAAAAGCATAATTATTTAAAAAAAAAAAAATTAAGCTTAAAAAAAAAATAAACAAGATTTATATAAAACTTGTAAACTATTTAAAAAAAGTATACTAGTTTTATTTTATAATATTATACTGTTTTTTAATATATTAAATAATAAAAAGTTTTTATATCGTTAAAGTGGCTTATACTGTATTAAGCAATTTTTTAATTATAGTTAGTATAAAGTGGAAAACTTAAATAAAAGAGAATTTAAGCATGCTGTTGCTAGAAATAAACTTAAAGTTTTCGTTAAGAACGAAAAAAAATGTTAAAAACTAAAAAACCTTAATAAAAACGTATAAACTATAAGATCTTTAAAAAATAATTTTAAGTTATAAGAAAATACAGAAAAAGTATTTAAATTAAAAAAATCTTTAATTAAGCGGCTTAAAAGCAGGCTAAAAAAAAATAACAAAATAAACAAAAAAATACTTTTATAATAATAGCATTAAAAAAACTTTAAAAAAAGCTATAAAAAGTTATTTTTACTGCTAAAAATATATTTGAAAAAGATAAAAACTGAAAAATTGTTAGCGATATAATACTGCAGCTTAAAAGGATTATACTAAAAACTATAAAAAAAAAATTAAAATAATCTTAAAAAAAATTAAAAAAAAGCTTTTTTAAAAAAAACAAGTAATAAATATTATAAAAACACTTTTTTTTTGTTAATTATTATTATTTTATAGTTTTATATGTTTATAAAAGTTAAAAAAACATTAGAATATATAATAAACTTAATAATTAACTATATAAAAGTTTATAAAAAAACTTATAAAAATTAACGCGATATTTAAAGTAAGCACAGTAAATATATAATTAATTATTTCTTTTTTTATTTTTTTATATTTTTAATTTTTTAAGTGTTTTTTATAACTAGTTATTTTTTTTTTTACGGTTATAACTTTTAAATATTTTAACGAGACGTTTTTTAATAAATCGAACAAGATTTAAAAGCGGAAAACGTTAAATTATTAGAGAATTACTTAATTAAAAGTTTTTTAAAATGTTTTTTATTTAAAGTTGTGCTTGTAGCTGTTTTATTTTTGCGTTTTAAAAGTTATAAAACGTGCATTTCTAGCTTTAAATAAAAAATAAGCAATTAATATAAGCATTATTATACTATTTAGGAACAGATTAGTAAAAAAAGAAAAAAACAAAACTAGTTATATTAAATATATTGGACTTTTTAAAGTATTATTTATAGCGCTTGTATAAAACAGTATTTTAAGTGCTTAATATTTATATAGTTATTGTTTTAATGTATTAAAGGTTTTTTTATATTCGGTATATATAATTGCTTTAAAAGCTTTTTTAAGTCGTTTTAATAAATAATAGTATAAATAAACGATTTTTTATTTTTATGTACTTAACGAATTTATCGTACTAATTTTAAAATATACCGCTAAAAATTAAAAAACTACGATTGATTTTTTAGTTTAAATATTAGCTCTAAGCGTAACTATTAAGTAGCTTTATCTCGATTTTTTTAAACATTTAATAAAATATTAGCTACAAAAAATATTTAATTAATAAATTATTTATATTAAACATTATTTATCGGTAAATACGATCTAAAAAAATTGCTTATTATATTATAAAGATCTTTAAATAATATTTAAAGTTTTTTTATTTTTAAAATTAAAAAAATTATAAAACATAATAGTAAAAATAAACAATTAAAGGATTTAATTATTTTTAAGATGCTAAAAGTTTAGGTTATATTATAATTTATTTTTATGTTTAAAATTAAATATAATAGTTTATATAAAAAAAAATATTATAAATAAGTAATTATTAAGTTATAAAAATAAAATATTAAAAAAAAATAAAGCTATATAAAGCTAAATAAGTAAAACTAGAAAAAAGTATAAAAAAAAGCGTGTTAACTTAAAAAAAACTAAATATTATAAAAAAAAGTTGTTTATAAAAAAAATAACGTAATTATTATAAAGTTTTAATAAATTAAAAAATACTTAAACAAAATTAATAAAAGCAGTAAATTAATATAAAAATAGTTAATTATTAAAATGTTTTATAAATATAAATATTTTAAATATATTAAAAAAGTTTAATAATTTTTTTATTAGTTAAAAAATTATTACAATAAAAGTATTACTAAATCTTTTTTAGCTAATGTTTTTTTTATAACTATTAACTTTACGAATTAAAAAACGTTTAATTAGACTTTTAAATGTTATAAAAGCTTTTGCTTAATTATTTAAAACTTTTTATAATTTTTAAATTATAAAAAATATCCTGTTAAATATTTGTAAAAAATGAAAAAAACGCTAATATAAAAAAATCTTTTAATTATAAAATAAATCTAAGCCTTTAATTTTTTTAGATTTTAACTATCTTTTTAATACTTTTTTTTTTTATAAGTACTTAATTTTTTTTATTTACTTTATTTATTTTAAAAATATTACTATATATAATTAAAAGCTATATATACTATATTTATACTTTACTACACTTAATTAACAAATTATTCTTACTTATTTTTAAATATTATAGTTATAACTAAACTAAAAATAACTATTTTTAACGAAAATAAGTATATAAAGCTTTTTTAAACTTTTAAACGTAAACGCTTACGATTTATATACTACTAGAGTTTTAAGTTAAAAAATATAAAAAAAATACTATATATTTTTGCTAGTACTAAATATTACTTATCCGTTTTTAATAGCTGTTTTTAACTTATAGAAAAAAAGTATAAAAATAATCTTTATATTTAAAACAGTGCTTAAATTCCTTATATTTAAACTAAAACTTTAAGTATTATTTAAGTTCGTAATTACTGCTTTTTTTTAATTAATATTTTATTTAAATACAATTAATACTACTAGTTATAAATAAATAAAATAATCGTATTATTCGTATATATTTTAAATAAACTTTTAAAAGTAGTTTATAAACAAAAAATTAAAAATATATTTAAACAAAATAACTTTATTTACATTTTTTATAATTATTTGTTTATAATAATTAATAAATAAAAAGTTTATTATATCGTTTTTAAAGAAAACTATATATAAAACATTTATTAATATTTAATTATAATCGATATATAAAAATAAACAGTTTATTTTATTGATTTTTTAAAGCTAAACTATACTGTTTAAACTAATTATAATATAGTATATATATATTTACGATAACTTTAAGCAGCTATAAATTATTAGCTAATATTAAAAAGTTAATTTTTTTAAATATTATAACAAAAAAATAAATAAAGTTGTAGTTTTATTATTATTATTACAATAAGATTAATTTTTAAAAAGCTTTTTACGTTATATAATATAATAAAAAAAAGCAAACACTAAAATATCGTACTAACTAAAAAAAAGCTTTATAAGTTTATAAAGTTTATTGTTTAAGTAGTAAAATATAGGATTAAAAACATAAAAATCTGTATAAATATTTATAATAACGTTAATTAAATCTTAAAAAAAATATATAGAAAAAATATAACTTAAAAATATTTTTTAATATAACTTAACGATTAAAAATAATTAATCGATATAAATAAGCTGTATTTATATAATTTTACTAATTTTAATTTATTTAAAAAAATAGTAAAGTTTAAAAAATTAAATATAAATACTTAAAAAGCAAAAGTTGTATTATTTTTAGTTAATATATTTTTTTAAATATAAAAATATAACTAGTTTATTAATAACGAATACTAAGTTATAATTAGCTTGTTTATAAGATTTTAAGTTTTTAAAGCTAATAAAAGCTATTTTTAAGTAATAATTAAACTAACGTTTAGTTTTTTAATATATTTATTTAATTAAAATAATATATTTTAAAATTAAGAATAAAATATTAAAGTTTTTAATATAACGCGATCCACCATCGAGCTGTCCAAACCATCGAGCTGTCCGATTTTCCGACCGCGTCACCTTTATTTTTAAAAATATCAATCACAACGTATTAAAATTAATTAAAACTAATCGGAATCCTCTTCATTAGACGTTTCTACAACTACTGTACATGTTCGTACATTATGACCAGTGTTGCCGCATATACCACACCGGCGCGCGCGAGCTGCAGCCCTTGCAGGACGACTACTACTTTCACCATTTTCCTGTAAAACCAAACCACCACTTTCTTTAGACACTTGCAGAGTTGTTCCTTCTTCAAGAGTAAGTACTCCTCCAGGTTGTAGCCGCTTGTTTTTTGTTTGCCGGCGTTTACTTAATATGTGGTTGGTCTCGCGAAGCTTGGAGACCTCACCACGTAATAAAGCAACTTCATGCATCATAGCATAAGTAGCTTTTGATAATGAGCTGACAGCATTAACAATTGGTGTTGGAGAGCTTCCTTGATGGTTAGAGATTCGGGTTTTTAAAAAAACGGACTGAGAAACGGCTTCGTTAATGTTACTGGGTGTTATAGACACCCAGGGAGTAGCAGGCAGTCCGGGAGGCGGCGACGGAGTTTGGAAGACTGGCGTAATATCAAGCTGCGAAATAACAACTTGCGGGTCGAAAGGAACAAGGCCAGCGGCCCTGAAACCAGCTCGAACGTTTTCAGGCGTTATTGCTTTCGTATACGCCTCGAAAAACGCGGGCAAGAAGTCTTCTTTTGAGATATGTGTGATATGGCGCCGCATTAGATCTTCGATTATGCGACCGTAAATCTGTTTTAACGCGCTAAAACAGGCAACATCAAGAGGTTGGAGCTTATGAGAGGAATGGGCAGGCATACAGAGTGTAATAATGTTGTTCTGCTTGCAATAATTCTCGAAAGCTTCGGAATGGTGGCTTTCGTGACCATCAAGGATAAGAAGACGTTTTGAGCCCGTTGCTCGCGGCTTGGTGTATTCATCAAAGTGCTTAATCCATTCCAGACCAAGCTTATTGTTAATCCAACCATTTTCTGAGACTGCAATACGCCAATTACGTGGTAGAGAGCTGTTGCGATACCACGACGCAAGGTGGGTTTTCCCCTCTAAAATGATAAAAGGCGGTACTGCCCAACCTTGAGAATTGACCGCACAAACGGCTGTAGACCAATTCCGATTGCCTTGCTGGGCTTGCCTAGGCCTTGTACGCCTTTCAGAACTTGTTACAACCATACCGGTTGTAATTATGCCCATCATAAACCCCGTTTCGTCGAAGTTGAAGATATCCTCTTCCGCAATACCCTCACGCGCGATTGTAGCTTCCACGCGTTGAAAATACGCGTTATATATAACAGGGTCTTCGCATAAAACCCTACTATAGTCCATCCGACGGTTTAAACGCGTCCGGAGCTCTGGTGTACGCGTTATAAAACGCGACGTCCAGTTCTTCCCAACAGCCTCAGCCCCGCGTTCGTGTAGCAGTCGATTAGCCATATCTTCAACGTAACCGAGCCGAGGGGGAAACGATCGCGCGTCGAGGTCGATTATGAAGTTTACAATTGATCTTTCTTCAGAAACAGTAAGTTTTATTCGATTAGGTAGTTTGTCGGCTCGTGCTGGTATTCCTTTAAATCTGGTAATAAGGGTAGCTTTAGGGACAGTATAGAGTTTAGAAAGTTTACCATAAGAAATATGAGGGTCGCGTCGTTTAGCTTGGATAGCTAGCGAGATTCTGGCTTCTTTAGAAACAGAAGACATGTTGTGGTGGTAGAAATATGTATAAGGAAAGTTAAAAGGTTGACGCGGTCGGAAAATCGGACAGCTCGATGGTTTGGACAGCTCGATGGTGGATCGCGTTAACACTTTTATAAACTGTATTAAACAGCTTAAAATTAAGTAAAAAAGTTTATTTGTTATAAAAAACAAGTTAAAAAATATACTAAAAAAAATCTAGTAATAATAATATATTATCCTATAAAATTAGTAATATTAGTACTAACTTTAATATTATAAGTACGTTTAATAGTAGCTAGAAAATTAATATTAAACGCTAGATATTATAGCTATAAAGCCGTTTTTTTATAGTAGTTATAACTAGTAAAGATAAAGCAAAAAAAGTTGATTATACGGTTTTTTATAGTTTAAAAAACTTAACAACTTTTATTAAGCTACTTAAACAAATTATTAAAGTTATAGCAGTAATAAATATTATTTTAATAATTATAGCTTTAAATTAGAAATAGCTAAAAAAAGCATACTTTATTAAAATAAACAGTAATATTTAAATAAACTAGAGTTTTTTAGCGCTTTTAAATATATAAAAATCTTTAAAAACATTATTAAGCAAAGTAAACAAAATAAAAGGGTTATATTTAAAGCTATAAAATAAATATATAATTTTAAACTTGTTAAAAATTAGAACTTATATTAAAAAGCATACTATTAGTTTAATAAGCTAAAGAAAATCCTTAATAACTTAAAACTTTAATTATAAAAAGATAGTATTATAAGGTATAAACTAAACTATATTATATAATAAAATAATACTTAAAATAATTAACTAAATATTTATATAACTAAAAAAACACGGTCGTATTTTACTTTTTTAGTTTATAAAGTTAGTGTTATTAAAGTTTATAACGTTAGCAGAACTAGCTTATTTAATAAAAACAAAACGGATAATTATATAAATAAAAACTAGGCAAAAGATTTTTGCTAAAATATTACTTTTAAACTAAATAGTATAAAAGTTTTATAAAACTAAGATTTAAAGAATTCTAGCAGCAGTATTAAGGTTTTTATAGTAAATTATTAAAAAAAACCGCCTTTTAAATTAGTACCTTATTTTATAAAAGCTTAAACAAAGCAGTCTTAAAACTAAAACGACTTTTTTAAATCTTAGAACGATTAAAGCAATTAAAACCGCTTAATAGCGAACTTTTAAGATATATAAGCTTAGTTTATGCTTTAAAGCTTTTACCTTTTTTAAAATAGTTAAAAGTTAGTTAGAACTTTTAATTAAAATATCTTTTTTAGTTTTAAACGTTTAAACTAAAAAGAAATAAAGATTAAGCAAAATAAACTTTAATCTAAAAAAGCTAAAAAGCTTCTAGAAAAAAAAGCAGATATTATAATTAATAACTTTATTATAAAAACTTTAGGCTATATTAGAACGCTTATATAGATTATTTTAAAGCTTTATATAGAAGCTATTATAAACGATACAATAAAAATTATATAAATATTAAACAAGCAATTATTTACGTTTTTAAGTAATATTTAGAATAAAAAGCTAATTTAGCTTAGTATTAACTATATTTTAGCCGATACTGAAAGTATATCTAGAAATAATCTATATTTTGATTTAAATTATTTAGCCCCTATATTTAAAACTAAGCACGTTTAAAGGTTGCTTAATAGTTAAAATTACTAATTTATTCTATAAAAGAAAATACAGCCCTTAACTTAAGTTAACTATTAAGATTTTAATAATAAAAACGATAATTACGTGCTTTTTTACTACTTTTTCCGCTAAAACTAACTAGATATTACTTTATTTAATAACTTTTTTAAACTAGATTAATAGGATATCTTTAGCCTTATTTTTTTCTATATAATTAATAAGCTAGAAAACATTTTTATATTAATTCTAAAACATTTACAAGCCCGGTTACTTTTACTAGCTATTATAGTTTTAAATAATAATAATAACTAAAAATAACTTAATCTTTATAAAATAAAATTAAACTTAAAATACTTAAAAAATAATATACTAAGTAAGCAAATTATTAATCTTATTAATAACAATTTAAAAAACAGTATTAAAAAAAATAATTACTAAGTTAAAAATAGCTTAACAAAACACTTGTTAAATAAAGCTTAAAAATTTATAAATATTTAATCTACTGATTAGTAATAACATAAAAAAGATTACTTTAATCTAGCTATTTTTTTAATATATAATAAAAACTTATTAATTAATAAAGAGTATATAAATAATAAAGATTTTAAAGTTTTATATATTAACGTTATAAAAATTACGATATTTTTATTAGTACTAGCTTATATATTTAACGTTTAGTTTGTTTTTATAATAATTAACTAAATAAAAAACTATGTTTGTGCGTACTTTTAACTTATAGTAACTATTAAGTATAATAGTATAAAAAACTTTATTATAAGAATAATTAATATTAACGCGTAATCTAGCTTTATTATTAATAATTTCGTTAAAAAGCATAGTTTTTTTATAAGAAAAACTTTTTTAACTTAATAAAGCTTTAATAATAAAAATAATATTATATACTACGAAAAATATATAAAAACGTAAATATAACTAGTTTAAAAATATATTCGCTTATTATTTTATATTATAAACTATAAAACAGCTACTTTTTCTTTATTTTAAAAAATAAACTTTATTGTAAGATTTAATATGTTTTTATACTACTAAAATAAAACTATAATAACTAATATAATGTTTAAAACGTATAAAATTATTGTTTTAATCACGACTATTAAAAATAACTTAGAAAAAAAGTTAAACGAGGTCGTAAAATTACAGTTAAAAAAATAAACGTTATTTACTTAATAGAAAGCTAAATAAATAGTGATTTAAAGCTTTGCTAAAATAACAAAATAAAAACGGACGTTAAAGATTAACGTGTTATTTACACTTCTTTGAAAAAAAAAGTAGTTTATAAAAAACAAAATAAAAAAAATAAATTTTATAAGTTAGATTTTTGTTTAAATAATATTATAAATTTGCGCACTTTAATTCTAGCTGCTTAAAATAATAGTATAAACAGCGCTATTAACTTTTAAAACTTAAAAATAAAAAATAATAAAACGTTATATACTGTTTTTAATAATAAACAGTTTATAAATATATTTAAACAAGCAATTAAAAGTACGCTATAAAAAGCTAAAAAAAAAGCACTTATAATTATAAATCTAAAAAGTTACACGAACCTTTATTTAAAACTACTAACGAACTTTTTTAATAACTTTGCTTGCTTTTTTATAAAAATACCTGCTATAGAAACAAGCACGATATATATAAATATAATATATAAAAATAAAGCTAAAAAAGTAGTACTAGTTAATAACGTTTTTTTTAATAGTATTATGTTATTTAAGTTATTTAATTAAAAAAAATAAACACTTTTAAAAAAAGCATAAATATTAGAAAAACCTAATCTTTTTAAAAAAAATAAAGTTTATTCTAACTTTTTTTTACGTTTTATCCAGTCCTTTTAAAACATAAAACTAACAATAAACCGACTTATTAAAATTATAAATAGTTTTAAAACTACTAAACTTACTGATTAAAAAAAAGCTATTCTTATTAAAATACTCTATAAAAAAAAATAGCTTTATTTTAAGATTTCTTTAAAATTAATAAAGTTTTAAAAACTATATCCTTATTATATAAAATCAAAACAGTATTTTATAAAGCTTAGCAAATTAAAAGTATACTTATATTAGCTCTTTTTAAAAAGCGAGTTATAAAAATGCTTAAAACCTGCTTTAAAAATAACGTGTTAAAAAAAGCTTATTTATTATACTATAATATATAGTTTATTATTAAAAAAAAAAAAAAAAACTTATAATTAATAAATTCAGCTATTAAGCTAAATATAAAAACATTAAAAAATATAAACTTTTTAAAAAGTTATAATAAGTTTGCAAAAAAGTTTATTATATATAAAATATTTTTAATTATTAACCTTTTCTTAAAATATAATTAAATACTTTTATTTATTTACAGCTAGGTTATAATAACGTTTACTACGCTAATTAATATTTTTTAGATAATTATATTACTTTAAAAAGCTACTAATTCTGTTGTTTAATTCTTATATGTGCTATTTTAAGTACTATATAATATTGCTTTAAAAAAGTACGAACTTTTTTTTAACGATATAATCGTTAAAAGGTTTATAAGCAAGTATAACAATTAAAAAATTGCTTTAAAAATTTGCTAGTTTATTTTTAAGCATATTAAAAATATTAACATAATTTTGCTTAATTTTAAACTTATTAGTTTAATAGTTAGTAAAATTAAAAACAAGTAGTGTAAACAATTTATTATTATTATAAAATATATATATAAAACTTATAACTATAAGCTAGTTAGTATTAAAATAATTAAAATCACGAAATAGTTATATTGTTATAACTTTAAAAAAATACATGCTTTTCTTAAAATAATAATATACTATAAGATTTAAATAAAAAGCTATATAATTATTATATTCTTTTTAATCCTTTTAATACAAAAAAACGAGCTATTCCGCTTTTTAAAGTTTTAAAAAAAAGCTATAAATAAACTAAAAAATACTCTTATAAATACTTTAATCTTTATTACTTTAGATTATAAAAAAAGCCCGATTTAATTAAAAGTTAATACTTTAAAGGAAAGCTAGGACTATATATTCTATTAAAAAATAAAAAGTTTAATTAAACTAGCGCGCTATAAATCTAGTATTTAAAAAAGTTCTAAATTAAAATATAATACTATAAAAAAAGAATGTTTTAAAATAGTTAAAACTTTAAAAAGACTTTGGAATTATCTTTATAATATTTAGTTTTATTTAAAAACTAACGCTAAAGTTTTAATAGCATAATTAAATAATAGTTTTTCTGTACTTTTCAGTGCTTAACTTATAAAATAAGTAGCTTTTATTAAACTTTTCGATTTTAAGATTTATTATATATTAAAAAAAAAGCATATAGTTACGAACAAGCTTTTTTATAAACTTTTAAAGCTATCGGATAAATTAAACAATAAATAAAAAAAAGATATAAAAGATTTTATTAATCTTTAATTATATATAATAACTATATATATTAATTTTATAAGTTTAAAGTTATTTAAATCTAACTTATATACTTTTATTTCAGAACAGGCTAAAAAAGCGAGAAATTTTCCATTTTTTTAACTTTATTTAAAAAAGCCGCTATTAATTTCTAATAAGTTTTAAAGTAATAAAAGTTAAGAGATTACTGAATTTTTTATTAGTAGTAAGTTTTTAAACTGCTTTAAGGGTAAAAGTAATTAAAAAAAAGGCTGATTTTAAGAAAATACTGTTAAATTCTTTTTTAGCGAACAAAAACTGTAAAAACAGCTAAATAAAAAATATTTAATATTTTATAGAGTAGTAAACAATAAAAAAAAGCAGAAGTACTTAATTAAAAAAAATTATAAAAGTTTTATATATAAAAAACGTGATATAACGACTTATAAAATAGCTTAAAACTACTACTAAAAAAGTTTGTACAAAAACGTTTATAAAGTAATTAGAAGTTGTTTTAAGTACTAATGTTTATAAGATAATATAAAAGTAAAAATATACTATTTTAACTATTTTTTAAACTTTTTAATATTTTAAATAATTAATATATAGTATATACTAAAAAATAATAAAAAAACTGCTATTATTAAAGTTTAGTATAAAATAATAACTTATTTTAAAGCTAAAGCTTTATTAGCTGCTATTTTAGTTAATATTTTTAGTTTTTTAAAAAAAAAGATTATTTATTAATATAGCGTTTTTATACAGATTAAATATAATAATAGGCTAAAATTTTATAAAGAAGTTAAAAAAGCTGTATAAGACTTAAAATATAAGTTAGCGTATAGTTTAGCTTATTATTTATAAATATAAAGCTTATTTAAAAAAAGCTATAACGCGATCCACCATCGAGCTGTCCAAACCATCGAGCTGTCCGATTTTCCGACCGCGTCAACCTTTTAACTTTCCTTATACATATTTCTACCACCACAACATGTCTTCTGTTTCTAAAGAAGCCAGAATCTCGCTAGCTATCCAAGCTAAACGACGCGACCCTCATATTTCTTATGGTAAACTTTCTAAACTCTATACTGTCCCTAAAGCTACCCTTATTACCAGATTTAAAGGAATACCAGCACGAGCCGACAAACTACCTAATCGAATAAAACTTACTGTTTCTGAAGAAAGATCAATTGTAAACTTCATAATCGACCTCGACGCGCGATCGTTTCCCCCTCGGCTCGGTTACGTTGAAGATATGGCTAATCGACTGCTACACGAACGCGGGGCTGAGGCTGTTGGGAAGAACTGGACGTCGCGTTTTATAACGCGTACACCAGAGCTCCGGACGCGTTTAAACCGTCGGATGGACTATAGTAGGGTTTTATGCGAAGACCCTGTTATATATAACGCGTATTTTCAACGCGTGGAAGCTACAATCGCGCGTGAGGGTATTGCGGAAGAGGATATCTTCAACTTCGACGAAACGGGGTTTATGATGGGCATAATTACAACCGGTATGGTTGTAACAAGTTCTGAAAGGCGTACAAGGCCTAGGCAAGCCCAGCAAGGCAATCGGAATTGGTCTACAGCCGTTTGTGCGGTCAATTCTCAAGGTTGGGCAGTACCGCCTTTTATCATTTTAGAGGGGAAAACCCACCTTGCGTCGTGGTATCGCAACAGCTCTCTACCACGTAATTGGCGTATTGCAGTCTCAGAAAATGGTTGGATTAACAATAAGCTTGGTCTGGAATGGATTAAGCACTTTGATGAATACACCAAGCCGCGAGCAACGGGCTCAAAACGTCTTCTTATCCTTGATGGTCACGAAAGCCACCATTCCGAAGCTTTCGAGAATTATTGCAAGCAGAACAACATTATTACACTCTGTATGCCTGCCCATTCCTCTCATAAGCTCCAACCTCTTGATGTTGCCTGTTTTAGCGCGTTAAAACAGATTTACGGTCGCATAATCGAAGATCTAATGCGGCGCCATATCACACATATCTCAAAAGAAGACTTCTTGCCCGCGTTTTTCGAGGCGTATACGAAAGCAATAACGCCTGAAAACGTTCGAGCTGGTTTCAGGGCCGCTGGCCTTGTTCCTTTCGACCCGCAAGTTGTTATTTCGCAGCTTGATATTACGCCAGTCTTCCAAACTCCGTCGCCGCCTCCCGGACTGCCTGCTACTCCCTGGGTGTCTATAACACCCAGTAACATTAACGAAGCCGTTTCTCAGTCCGTTTTTTTAAAAACCCGAATCTCTAACCATCAAGGAAGCTCTCCAACACCAATTGTTAATGCTGTCAGCTCATTATCAAAAGCTACTTATGCTATGATGCATGAAGTTGCTTTATTACGTGGTGAGGTCTCCAAGCTTCGCGAGACCAACCACATATTAAGTAAACGCCGGCAAACAAAAAACAAGCGGCTACAACCTGGAGGAGTACTTACTCTTGAAGAAGGAACAACTCTGCAAGTGTCTAAAGAAAGTGGTGGTTTGGTTTTACAGGAAAATGGTGAAAGTAGTAGTCGTCCTGCAAGGGCTGCAGCTCGCGCGCGCCGGTGTGGTATATGCGGCAACACTGGTCATAATGTACGAACATGTACAGTAGTTGTAGAAACGTCTAATGAAGAGGATTCCGATTAGTTTTAATTAATTTTAATACGTTGTGATTGATATTTTTAAAAATAAAGGTGACGCGGTCGGAAAATCGGACAGCTCGATGGTTTGGACAGCTCGATGGTGGATCGCGTTAACTTTATTTAATATTAGCAATAGTTTTTAAGCTATAGTTATAGTTTTACTTTTTATTTTAACTTGTTTTTTTTATAAAAAAACAGTAATAGTTACTATAAGTAAATATTAATTTAAAGCTTTAATACTATAAAGTAGTTTGTTTAGTTCGTTATTATATAAGTAATCAAGTTTTTTTTAAGCTTATTAAACAGTTAAGTTTTTTTATAAGTAAATTTTAAACTAAAATTTATAATTAATTTACTTATTAAGCTTGTTATAAAAAAAGTTATAATTTAAAACGTGCAGTTTATTATATATTAAGTTTATAGCGCGTAAGATCTTTTTAATATAGTTTTAGTTTAAGCTTTTAAATAAGCTTACTGTATACATCTTTTTATTATAAGTTTTTTACTTGTTTTAAACGTTTAAAACGTATAACTAGTATTAATTAAAATATATTTTTAAACTATACAACCTAAAATCTTTAAGTTTAGCTTTATAGTCTTAAAAAATACTTACAACTAATCGATTTTGTTTAAGGTTACTAAAACAGTATTTTTTTTAAACCTTTTAACGGTACTATTTTACGTTTTATAGTTTTTTATTAATAATTTAACTATTTTATATATTTGCTAAATAACGCAGTATATAAGTAACTAACTAATTTTAAACTTATTATTTAAACGTTAAAAAGTAAAAATAGTATTAAAATTATTTAGTTAATTTATAACGTTTAAGCTATTAAATAAAAAGTATAAGTTAATCTTAAGGTTTAAAAAAAAAAAAAAACTTTTAAACAGTTTAGCTGTTCTTAATATTACTGTAATCTCAGTTAAAAGTAAGAAGATATTATTATTTTAGTTAATAAAGCTTGTTTATTAAGTGGATTTATTATTAAAAAAATCGCTTTTTATAACGTGTTCGTTTTTTAAATTATATATTATTCTAAATACTAATTTAAAAGATTAAAAGTTTTTATATAGTTTTTATAAGCAGTAACTACTTATTAAAGAGCTTTTTACTGGGTTAACCGGGTAAAAAAGCTTTTTTAGTAGTTAGTTCAAAACGAGTATATTTTTTAGAAAATATATATATTTAATATTTTTTATGTTTTTAAGTATATAATAAAGTTTAATAAAATAAAAAAATAACTTAGTAATTTTAGGTTTTTTTATATATATAAATAAAGCAAAACGTTAATCTTTAAGTTCTTTTTAGTTTTTCTATTTTTTTTTAATTTTAGCTTCTGCTTTTATTTCTCCTAATTTTTATAGCAGATATTAGCTTTTTTATAAATGCTTAATCCGCTTTTTAAATACTTACTTAACTAGTTTTAATTTTTTTATATGCTCTTTAAAATCTTTAGATTTTATAACGCTTTTTTAAACGCTAGTTTTTTTTAACTATAACTGCTTATATAACTAGTTTTTTAATTGTTTTTTTAATTCTAGGTTTTTATAATTCAGTAGCGTTCGTTTAAATACTGGCTTATTTTAATTATAACTATATATACAGCTTATTCTCTAGTTATTTTTTTGTTATTTTTATATTTTAACTAAGTATTCTATTAATTAATCTGTTTTTAAGCCCTGCTTTTTAAGCTTATTTTTTTACTATTTATTTAAGCGTATTTTTAGTATACGCGATTTTATACTAAATAAATCTAACTACTTTTTTTAAACACGCTTGCTTTTTTTTTTATTAAAGTTATATTATAACACTCTTATATAAGTTTAATAAAAATTTTAAGTTATTAATATAAAGCTAACTATATAAACTAGTTAACCGCTTATAACTTTTAATTTTAAACCGATAAAACAGTTTTTATTAATATAGTATAAACTAGCTAACTACTTGCTTAATCTAATTAAGTTACTATTAAATCTAAGGTTTTTTTTAATTTAAGTTCTTTTAGAACCTATTTAAAAAAAAGAAAAAATCTTGGTTTAGTTTTTACTAATAGTAAAAATACGGTTTAATCGGAAGATCGGTTTTTTAAAGTTTTTAAGTCTTTTTTTTAAAAACAAGAGTTTAGTTCCTAATTTCTTACAATATTAGTCCTACTTAAGCTTTAAAAGCAAACTTTAAAAATCTCGCCTTTAATTTTATCTTGTTTAAAAAAAGCGATTAATTAATTAAAGATCGTTATGTTAATTAATATTAAACGCACGCAGAAATAGTTTTTATGTATAAAAGTCTTATACTAAAAATTTCAATAAAACGATATAGCTTAAACTTTATTAAAAATACTATTAAATTAAATAAAGTAATTAAATCGTATATTTCGATAAGGGCTATTATAGCCCGCACGTATTTAAAAAAGGGCTATTTTATATATTTAAAAATGCTAAGTTCAAGTTTCTATAGTACTTTCTATAATAAGTTTTTATATTTTAAAATTAAAAGCGTAAACAACTAATTAATCAAAAAAAACATAATTAATTAAGCTTATTATAACTGCTCTGCTATAAATATTAACAGAACTACGAAATCGCATTTCTACATAAAAATATAGTATTCAGGATTAAGCTGGCCTAACCCTTAAACCTAATACTCGTACTATTTTAATACTTATAATTAAGTTATAAAAAAATAATTAAACTATTAAAATAAAAATAATAAATTATATTTTATAATATTTTTTTAAAAATAATTATTTAAACTAAAACTTAAATATTAAATATATAATAAAAACTAAATAATAATATAATTTTTAATATATATAGTATTAAAAATAAGTTTATAGTTATAATATATATAATAATTTAAAAAAAAAAACACTTATAGTATAAAACATAATCGTGTAGTAAAATATTTAATTATTAAAAAAAAAAGCTAAAAATTAAAAATTTTAATTAAATATATAAACTTAGCAATATTATTAGTAATAACTTTAATAATTTATTAATTAATAAAAATAAAAGCTTAAAATAACATAAATAAAAATAATTAAATAACTTTTTAGTTATTTTAAATATATAATTTAATAAAAGCTTTATTATTTTATACTAATATAATAATTCTTAAAAATTTAACATATTAATTAAAACGAACGTAAAAAACAAAAAAATATATAAATAATTAACTTAACTTTTAATTATTAATTATATAACTAAACTTTTTTATTTTAAATTAATAATTTTATATTAAAAATAAATCTATAGTTATAATATATATAGTTTTATATTAAAAATAAGTTTATAATTATAATATATATAACTTTATAATATAAAAAGTTATAATATAAAATTAAATTAAAAAATAAACAAGTTAATTAATTAAAATAAAAAACTTATAAAAACTTTATTTAAAAATATAAAATATTTAAATAAATATATTAAAAAACTTAATTTAAATTTTTTATTTAAATATAAATTAAAAAAAAAACTAATTTTATATATATAAATAATTAATTTATTAAAGCTTATTTATATAAAACTTTATATAAAATTAATTATAAATATAATATTAAACTAAACTAATATAATATTTTAATAATAAAATATTAAATATTATCGAATATTATTAATACTTACGTTATAAACGTTAAATATTAATTAAACTATTTAATATATATTTAAACTTAAATTATTTATTTAACTAGTTTTATAATAAACTAATTAATTTTTTTAAAAATATAAAATATTATTTATATTTTATTAAACTTATAAACTTTATTATAAATAATATAAAACTTATAACTAAAATAATATAATTTTTTAAATAAACTTAATAAACATTTATAATTATTATTTTAAAATAATTATTATAACTATTATAAAGTTTATAATATTTAAAAATATTAAATAATTTTTATATTTTATAATATAAAAAGATTTATTTAAAAATATAAAATAAATTTATTTTAAAATATAAAATGTTTAAAAAAAATTAAAAAATTTGATTTAATTTTTTTATATATATATAAATAATTAGTTTATTAAAATATATTTATATAAAATATTATATAAAATTAATTATAAATATAAATATTAAATTAAACTAATATAATATTAAAATATGTTATAATTTTAAGTATATATTAATATTATTAAACGTTATTAATATTTATATTATAAGTATTAAATATTAATTAAATTATTTAATATATATTTAAACTTAAATTATTTATTTAATTAATTTTATAATAAACTAGTTAATTTTTAAAAAAAATAAAATAAAATATTATTTATGTTTTATTAAGTTTATAATTAAAATAATATAGTTTTTTAAATAAATTTTAGAATTATTATAATTATTACTTAAAATAATTATTATAAAGTTTATAATATTTAAAAATATTAGTTAATTTTTATTATAAAATAATTATAATATATATTATAATAAGTAGTATTATTAATAAAATTAATTATTTAAAATTAAAATAAAAAAAATATTAAAAATACTTATATTTTTAATTTAATAAAAGCTAACTTAAAATAGTAAGTTATAATTTTTAATAATTTTAATATATATTTATTATATATTTATTATATATATTTTTTATAATTTTACTTTTTTACTATAACTTATATATAATAATATATTTATTTAATATAAAATATAAATATTTTTTATTATATAAAAAAATAAGTTTAATAAAAAAAGCTAGTTTATATAATAATATAATATATTATTAATAAATATAGTTTATTAAAAATATTTTTTTTTAAATTATAAAAATATAAGAATTTTTAAGTTTTAATAATTATTAATTAAAATATTTAATATTAAATATAAATTATTTATAATATTATATTAATAAAAAATAAAATTATTAAATAAAAAATTGTTTATAATATATTTTATATATAATAATTAAAATAAAAAAAATAAAAAAAAGCTTGTTTAAAATAAACTATAATTTTAATTTAATTAAAATATAAAAATTATATAAAAATATATTAAAAATATACTTTATTATTAGTATATATTTTATAATTTATTTATTATTTACTTATAAAATATTATAAAATTTAAAAAAATACTTTTAAGTATTTTTTACTACTTGTTTTTATTTATTTTTTTACTTTTTTTTTTTTTTTTAATTTATAAGCATACATTATTAATACTTATTAATATAATAAAATATAATAAAAATATATAAAATATAAAAAAGTATATATATATAAAAGCTTTATTTTTATAATTTTTAACTTTAAGTTTAATAAATTTAATAATAACTTTAATATATTTTTTATAATTTTACTTTTTTTATATAATTTATATATAATAATATTTTTATTTAATAATAGTTTAATATATTTATTATATTTAATTTATTTAATTATTAAATAAATATAATTAATAATTATAATTAATATTAAAATAAATTTAATAAAATAATTATTATAATAAAATAATAAATTTACTTATATAAAAAATTTATATATAAACTTATAAATTAGTTTTTTTTTTAAATTATTTATTTTATTTAAAATATAAAATATATTTAAGCTTTAAACTTAATTATTTTTAATAATAATAATAATAATAATAATAATAATAATAATAATAATAATAATAATAATAATAATAATAATAATAATAATAATAATAATAATAATAATAATAATAATAATAATAATAATAATAATAATAATAATAATAATAATAATAATAATAATAATAATAACAATAATAATAATAATAATAATAATAATAATAATAATAATAATAATAATAATTGTTGAATGGACTGTACTCCATGGAATACAGGGTTCGTACGACCCAAAGGTCGTACGGCGAAAGGGGTGGTAGAGGGTCCAATATCTATCGATTAAACTGCTACGGCAGGTCTAAGTAGGTAGGGTCAATCGGCAGAGCCGATTGCCAGACTATATACAGGTTGGTCAGGTGACCGCAGGTCACCTTCCAGGGGCTTCCAGGGGCTTCCAGGGCTGCGCCCGAAGCACCTGGCTATTCGTACGAATATTGTTCCAACAATAATAATAATATAAAATATTTTATAATTATATATTAGTTAAATTATAAAATATATACTTATAATAAAATATTTTTTTAATAAATATTAATAGTATTAGTAGTATTAATAATATTAATAATATTGTAGTATTAGTAGTATTAGTAATATTAATAATATTAATAATATTGTAGTATTAGTAGTATTAGTAGTATTAATAATATTAGTAGTATTAGTAGTATTAGTAATATTAGTAGTATTAGTAGTATTAGTAGTATTAGTAGTATTAGTAATATTAGTAGTATTAGTAGTATTAGTAATATTAGTAATATTAGTAATACGAAATACTGCTGTATTATTTTGCACCTGTACTTCGTACGCATTAAAATAGACACTAAAAGCCCAAACACTGTGGATTGTCAGCGCTAACATCTTGGCGCAAAACTCTCAGCTGGCAGATGGAGTTTTGAGGGTTTTGTTACTATGCACTACCTCACCAGGCCTAGATCCCTAGCCTCCATTGTACTTATACCGGTCTCCTCCTTTATGATTAGCGGACTGGCTTACATCTAGTAATCACAATATCATCGCTCTGTAGCATACCTGTGGATTTAAAGTGTGTTCAATCGTTAACATGGTTCTATTCAGTTATGTCGCTGTCCTGGTTCTCTCTGGCTTCGTTGCAGCCGATACATGCAATGGAGACAACTGTTTAAGAGCACTCCAGGGTGCCGGCAGCAGCGCCATCACCTTTTGTAATAGTTATACAGACTACGGAGCTCCTCCTACTCCAACCTATGTGCCATCCACGTGTGGACCGCAGCGCCTATCCTCAGCATGTTATTGTGCTGATAACACCGCAAATCCTACTTACACTCCAGCGCCATGTCCTACAGCCCAAGTGCTCCAGAATCCAAGCTTCTGGCGCTATTTAGCAACAGGAAACGTCGATATCAGGCCATGGGTAATTGCCGTACCGAGTGGCGTGCCAGGTTGTTTTCCAGCATCCGGCTACTCTGTCGCATACATGGATGCGAGATGGGGTGACCCCAGTAGCATGTATGACCAAATGCCTATTTCCACTGATATGGCGGTGACTTACAAGAACGCAGTGAATGCACCTTTGGTACTACCGGTGGGAAATCAACCGTAACTCAAGATATACTTCTGTGTCCAAGCACACAGTATACATTCACGTAGCCCGTCCTTCTCGCTCTACATTCCCTGGGCCATAACCGCTGACAAGCATATCTAGCATTCACACAGCCTGTGACTTTTATACATCGACTGGAGACTTTGGTATTCGCTTTCGTGTCCTTTTGAACGGCCAAGTTATCGTCCCTCTACAAAGCGCCTGTCCAATTTGCGCCGATCCAGATAATCCAGATTATGAACCAGCTTGCCTAGATAATGCTATCTATGAGACAACCACCGCAACTTTCACTTCGCCAGCAAGTACCAACAAGAACAGTTTGATCATCGAAGTAAGTCAGGCCTCTGGTCTGACCGGCCAGCAGGTTCCGTTACGGATGGATGGCATCTATGTCAATCCCATTGGAAACACGGATGAGAGTGATCCTTCAGTTGGTTTCTAAGTCCTATATGTGTCACAGCTGTGGATTGAGTTGTTAGGTGGGATTAGCAGCAGTACTAGAGAGACACATAGATATGTTGTTATTCTGGCCAAATTGATCTGCCTTGGCGGCATTGAGCCTATGTGCTATCACCTACATTCGAAATATTGTATATGAGGGAGACTTGGAAAATAGAAACCTTGGACACGATGAGTGCTTTCATCGTGTGAGACATGCTTTACGATCTGCGGGTGACCTTTGGTTACGGCACTAGACAGTATCTGTACTAATGGTTGGAATTGCTGATGGCAGTTCCTAGTCTACCTGCCCTTTACTAAAAAGTCGTATGAGGACTGGGTGGGATGGCCACAAGTATTGTCCCTCTTCATGAAACCTCCGCCATGGTCCCTACAGACACGTCTCAGGAATACAAGCTAGGACCAGTGTCCAGCCCCTAGAGATGCCTGGGGAGTGGGAAAAAGGGCCAATCCCGTATATTAAAGAGCTCCTTAAAGGAATCTCCATGGATACTAGCGTATAGGCAACATAGTTTGCAGTTACTGAATAAAGAGTAAGGCTTAAAAAAAAGGATCCAGCTCATCCTCCGCTTGTGAATACAAATCATAGCCGTAGAGATTCTCATTACCTTAGTAATTTATGTAACCCTCTCAGGGCCATGTTCCTTCATAATGATGAGACACTTTTGTGAACAGATCTCCTGATTAACCTGACAATGCATACCTTTCAGCTAGTCTGAGCCACAGTAGAGTTCATGTGATACAAGTCCGTAGTTGGGTGAGTCACTGTCAACCCCTAATCTAATTTATAAAGTAGATATAAGAAATGCTGGTTGTTAAACTTAGAGACTGTAGACAATGAAAGACTTGTAATCTCCTTTCTTTCCAATTTGTAAATACATGGTTACGCAAATTCCGCTAAACTGGTTTGCTTTAAAAATGCTTTTGCCAAGGTGAGATATTAAGGCGAGCCGGATCAGAGGGGGGTGGGCCGACCTGCTTGATCTTGTGTTCAATATTCGTGGGTACCCGAAATAGCAACCAAGACGACCGTAGCTGATGCCGACTCATAGCCTCTAGCCAACTACATCTATGAAGCGCGAATTCTGCTTTGCTCCTTGAGATGGCGCAAGTCTGCATGATATTGTACGCGCCAATGGCCAATCGTGAGTTCAAGCTGTCTTTATCTATAACCCAAGGCCCATAGTATCCCGGTGTTTGCCATATGAGCCATATAGTTTAGGGATCCGAGAAATGCGAAATCTGCTGTTCACTGTGTACTAGATCTTCTGTCCTCGAGTGGTGGCAATCGGAGTGGGCTGTGGCACCGTGCAAGGAACTCTGCACCAAATTTGTGTAGCAATGTACTTGCCTAGCAGCGTACAACCCTCTAGATCAAAATAACAATTCTTTACACTAATAAGTGTTGCAAATCTAAAAAAAGTACAAAATTCAACAATCTCATGCTCGCCGGACACTACCTGTTGCGATGAAAACAGCGGTCCAGAACGTCCGGGTCTTTGATGGACAGGGTTTCACCGGTCCGCAATCAGTCATATTTGCGGATGGCTACATCATGGCTGATACCGAGGGTATCGAGACTGTGGTTGATGGTACCGGGCAGTTTCTCATCCCTGGTTTGATTGATAGCCATGTGCATGTGCCTGACATCGATGGACTTGCCAGCATCGCGTTTTATGGTGTGACGACGGCCCTCAACATGGCATGCGGCGACTACACAGCTTGTGCCGCATTAAAGAACAAAAATTAGACAGGTATCGCCTCACTTCTCTCTGCAGGATTCGCGGCCGTGGGTAATAGCTCTGAAAACGGTGCTCTGCAAACCCTACTAGATAGACTCGTCTACCCGGATACGAACGTATCTCAGCCGGTGTCCTAGGCCTTTGGCAACGGCAGTGACTATTACAAAATCGTAGCGAACTACGGAGGCGTATCACAAGCGCAGCAGGACACCATTGTAGCAACGGCACATGATAATTTTGGCAGACAAACCATGACTCACGCTAGTGACATCGCAGCCTATAAGCAAGCGAACGGCGTGGGCCTAACACCGCTCGAGGCGTTGAGGGCGGACACAGCCGAAAGTGCGAAGTGGCATCAGCTACTCGACCGGAGTGAAATCAGCACTGGAAAGCGGGCTGATCTAGTACTACTGAAGTCGAATCCACTTCTGAATATCTCGAATACGCGAGATATAACAAGGGTCTGGGTTAGCGGCGTTGAGGTTCAAGATGTAGTCAAATTAAGCTAAGAAACGACCAATGTATAAGGATTTAGATTAGCAGCACGGAAATCACCAATGCCCACTACCCCTATTCTGGCTGGCAGAATACTCCATTAATGTATTACAAACTCCTCCATCTCAATACTCACGGTCGTGCCAGGCTTACCAAATGCCTCTCCGGACATGATACCGTGAACATAGGCCTCGCCCACGACTCGATACCCATGATCCGAAGGTCTGAGAACAATCGGCATAACCAAATCACTCAAAACGCAAACCATATCGCCCCGCTGTGTTATCTCCGGTCCCAGTCCAACGTAGCCGTCATCAGTAAGCAGTAACTTGCGTCCCTGGCAAGCATTTTTAAACGCCAGTTCAAAGCGGTAGCCATCTCCGGATTCTGCTCCGGGAATCTTAGGCCTATAGAAAGGTATAAGTAAACCCTCAAGTTATATAGTCAGACTTGTAAAAGAACGGGGCAATATACAGATTTTTGTAATGAAAGCTATCATCACTGCGTATATATGCCCCCATATCAGCAAGGTGTTGCTGCGTATCATAGATAAGCTCGCCGCACCAGTCTTTTCCCGCCGTTAATACTGAACACCAGGCTCTTAACAATTCCTTGTGGCTCTTGTATGCTGGGGCTGCTGCGAGATACGTCCGCCAAAGAGAAGAAATCATAGATTGGGATTGGCTGCCGAGATCAAGATTCCGCGCACGGGAACAAGTACGCTGAACCTGAGATACTTTTCTACCTTGCGCAAAAAGCGTGTCGCTACCAACACGGGGTGGAAAGGATGCCATACCGGCACAGGCATTAAAGGAAGAGACCTGTTCCGATGGCGCGAGCATAGGATAAATGTACCTATTCCACCGTGGCACCCAGCTTGGCAGGTGTTTAGAGGATTGATCCTCATCCCCCGAATCATCATCCTCCGAATCGTCTGGAATTGAGTTTTGTCTTCTCTGGACGTGTAAGAGAAGGCGCAGCGACTTCGTCTTCTGAATAATCTCCGAAGCACACCGGCGATACACTTCTGCATCGTCCTTCGTGTAATCCGGCTGAACAAATATCTCGCCTAACCCCGGATCCGAGTCCGTCGTGGGAATCCCCAGAAGGCCGTAGACCTTGTCTCTTCGATCTGAACTCTCGAACTGCCAGGATAGAGCCAGAAGTTCCAAGAAGGACACCAACTTGTTATGCTTCAGGTCGTCGCCGATGACGTACATCAAATGCGCGTTATTGGCGCCTTTCGTGGCGCTCTTGCGGAGTAGTTGGACCGGACACGAACGGATCCAGGTAGCGGTCTTAGCCACAGTTTTCCAGGACGCGATTTCCGTGCCCCATTGCACTTCGGCATTAGCTGCCAGTATGACCTCTTGCAGGCACCATAGACGACAAAACCATTGCTTTCTGAATAATCGCTCGACGTCCCGCCAGAAGAGGTCTTCAGGTGGAGGGGCGGTTTCGAAATCTTCGTCTACTAACATCTCCATGGCGCTGAATACATTTGCAGCAGAATGTCTAGTATCTTGGCCCAACCAGACTTTAACCTCCTTCGCTTCCATAAAGATAGTTCGCATCCGACGAACTTGGCGACTCTTCTCCACTTCGTCTTTTTGGTTTATGCAGATCGCGTCGACCCAGAGGCATGTGTTTTCTGATTTATGACGTATATACGTTAGTGCGCGGTGGAGGTTGAGCGGTACCTGGACACCCTTCCCTTCGCAAAGGATGGTTCTTAAGGCCAATCTGCTGCCCCAGGTGTATGATACCGCAATATATTCCTGTTCCGTGCGCAGGGGTACGTGTTGCACCTGGACCTGTATCGTATCACCGGATCGCCCCGGTAGGAGCTGCAAAATCCGAATGTCATCCTCCCCGCTAAGCTTGTGGTAGCTATAAGGTTCTACATCAGCACTTTCCGCTTTGGTATCCTGCTCTTCGTTGCGTATATAGGGGAGGCTTGAACTGTGCGAGGAATCGCAGGATGAGCATTCCCAATCGTCGCATTTGGTCTGTGTGCTAGGATGCGTGCGCTTCGACCGCCGGCGCTTCCAGGGTGGCCGATATCTTTTTCGAACGGCAATCCTTCCCATGCTGAGGTTCGCTTTGGGCAGTCTTACTCGGTAGATCAGACTGCAAGATCCAAGAAAATGAATACTTGAAAGTCGTGGTACGTATAGAATAAATACGTTTGTGGAGCCACAAGAGGGCTCATGTTTGAATGCGACTGTATATATATGTCTCCATACATATGAGCCCTGCGCCTCGAATCAAGTGGGTGGGGCGGTTAGCGGCTACCTTGGGCAAGTTAGGCAGCCAATGATATACCCCCTATAGGGTCTAGCGCGGTAGTTTGTATTCCGCTCTATACAGACCTAGGAAAATCAATATTATCTATTTCAGGTTAACGCGTAAAATTAAACCCCTTAGTCCTTTAGATTTGATTATAGAGAGGGACCTAACATCTTCATCCCCACTAGTTTTTCCGAAAGAAAGCGGATTATTGAGGTAAACACGCGCTAGCTAATTAGCCCAGTCCCGAAAACAGGGCTTATAACGATTACACCAAGAAAACGACGCCGTTAGACTGGCATAGTCTAACGGTTATTACCTATAGCGCCCCACTCACTGCAACACCTTATGCCAAGCCCTTGTCACAGAGGGACAGCTCTCTGGATATAAGCAATACCTAGAAATGTAGCGAGTAGGCCACAATGTGATTTGCTTTGCTCCAGGCAGCATTAAACAGTGGGGCCTATCATAACCCGCCGCTGCGTTACATGGACTGCGACATGATGTGCATGGAAGCGATAGGAAGCTGTGTGAGAATGGCTCGGGATTGAGGAGAAGGTACAGCCGTGGAATTTGATACACTTGAATCATCAGCTATACGTTTCAGTACTGATTTCTATTATTCCGGCTGCCCATTGAGACGTGTAGGGGTAGATGGCCTACTCCCACCATGGTAACTTTGTATGCTACCTCCATGTTTCATACACCATCACACACTTTTCCCTAAACCCTCCGATGCGTCCTTCCGCGCATAAATTAATGGGTAGAAAGTTCTTTTTGCTGTCTGGAAACTGAACGTATCTGCTTTTGAAATCGTTCTTCAGTTGGATTAGGTCTGGATATTTGGGTATTGGAAGGTGGGGTCTCTAAAGACGAAGGCAGAGCTGAATGGGATTCTACGGGAGTCTCTGAGGGGGCTATCGACCGCCTTTCCGAGGGTGCTATAAGCGTTACGACAGGTGACTATTTGGGCAGAGCGTTCTGGGGGGACATGGATGCGCTGTTTTGTGGATTATCTTTTGATGAAAGACTTCTAGAACTATGCTAGCATATCGCATAGAGCCATGTTCAACACTTGGTGTTACTGTAATATGATTCGCTTCATACTGGATTAGCCTACTGCTAATACAGAATCCCAAAGTCCAATAATAGGCGTGTACATATAGGCGTGGAATGCGGTATTCTCGTAGGCACAGTGCATTGTTTAAGACATTAATTACTACCCCAAGGCACATCTCGGTACGCCTCGTATATCGTCCGAGTGGAGCGAACCTCGCGAGAGTGGTTTCCCTGTGAATGAATTAAATATGTTTCGCCTTGTATGAAAGGCAGTTATCTTGAATAACAGAGTGAGATATTTCATCACAAACTAACCGAGCCGTTCCTGTAAACGGCAGACTATTAAGCCGTCTATTCGTCGGAGAAGGTTGGCAGATAAATTGACCAGAAATCGCCGAAGTGTCGTTGCAGCGCTGTCTGCTATGATACGGTAACTGTAGTATGGGCGACTAGATTTGAAAGTGATCTGCTGCGAAGAGGGGATTGCAACCCTTTGTTGGAGGTGAAACCTGGGGCCTGACGCTCGGATTTGCTTTCTGGGCCTTGTTTCCAAAGACAAAATGTTTGTTCAAAGTTTATAGAGCATCTTATTCGAATAGAAGCGGGTATTCGCGATTCTTCTAATGTTTTGCCGGTATCTTAGTGGTCTTTCAGGTGCACTTTTACCGTCGGTGAAGGCATGATATCGGTTACTGTTGGAGGTCGATGCCCCTGTTACCTCCGCTAGTTGATTGCTACCCACCTAGACCTCCCTGAATGTCGTCCGGTTACATTGGCTCTTTCCAGCAGGTTTATTGATGAGCCCCCAAGTTCGTTGAGGACGATCGGTTCTAATTATAGCTTATCGAAAGGCCTTAACCTTATGCTTGCTCACATTTTGAACCGACTCTGGATATATATGAAGCTTCAGGAACGGTGAACCACCACGACGCAAAGACAGACCTAATTCTGTTCCATTTGAAATTCACTCATGATTCGATTTTCCCACTATGTACAATTGTTAATATGAGTGACTCCGTCTATCTAGGAGTCTGGACCAACTGGTCGCGTGGGCCAATCCTGGGTCAGACCCTGACGACCACCAAGTTCAACGGCAATCTTCTCATTGCCTTCACAGCGTTCTATATCGCATTCGTTGCCACACGATTCTGGACCATCATCTGCTTCTTCTTGCATAACTATTACTCCACGCAACAGCCCCGGACCACAGTCCATCACCAGCGTCAAGTCATCTTGCGGAACTCATCATCGCCGGAGTCTGGGCTTGCATCGTTGTTGCAGTTACTATGGGCCTGGAAGAACCATGAGGGACCCGTGAAAGTAATTCTATTCCCCTTGATACTCGTAACCACATGTTTGCTCTCCTTTACGATTGCCGGCGGCTTCTCATCGAGCATTTCAAGCAGTGCAGAAGAGGTTCTAATCAAGAGTACAAATTGTGGCTTTATTCCTAGCGGTTGGGATAATCTGACCCTGTATTATGCATCTAATGGACGGAAGTTGACCGATGCCGCAAACTACGCTCAGCAGTGTTACGGTGCCAAGAGCTTGAGCATTCTCGGATGCGATACTTTTGTCACAGCCCACTTACCAATAGCAAAAATCGATACCAGCTACGAATGTCCCTTTAAAGGCGATATTTGCCGAAGCGCTGATTCAAATATCCGCCTTGACACCGGGTTCATTGACAGCAATCATCATTTCGGAATCAATACACAAAATTCCGAGAGATTCGCATACAGATATGTCATGACCTGTGCTCCCCTCGAGACGGAAGGATATACTAGTGAGTATACTGTGATCAATCAGACTTGGGTGAGATATCACTATGGTACTTTCACTGTGCCAGATGGGAAGAATCAAACCACCGTAGACTATATTCACATTGCTCCTGGCGTCGAATCACAGTATACCTTTCCATCATTCGCGCCCGGTGCGGGAATTGATTATAAATTGAGGTAAGTTCGACTTTAACTCCTTGAAGCTGATAACTGAAGAAGACTTAATAGTGCGGTGTATGTGTACACGGTCGATGGCGAGCCAGATTATTCCGACTCGAACTTGATTATACCCGAGTTGAGAAGAGCGGATGGTGACGTAACTGTTGCATTCCTGTCAGGTAGTGGCGTTACATTTAGTCAGAAGATGGACGACAACTGGTACCGAGGAAACACAGTCCATGGAACGGCAAAACTTGGCAACTATGTCGAGGATTTGAAAATTTACAGGCCAGATGATGCTGCTTCACCAATGGGCTGTGTCGAACAATGGCAGTGGTGTAACCCAGCATACCCAAGAGAGAGTGGCTGCGGGCCGTTGGCAAGCAGCAATGACGCTATCAGCGGCGCTGCACCTTTTTTTAATCTGTCTGCCCGGGATCTTGAAGTCGATCGACCGTCCTCAAACGACATCCAACAAACTAATTTTATCTGGAGCCTTCTTACAAAGAAGATGAACCCGGTGACGCTGCCAGATATGCTAGGATTTCTTGGTGCAAGGTCTCTCAGCTCCCAAGAGAGACTGTATGCTGGTGTTCAATGGCCTATACCTAAGAATCAATGGCAACTAGACGTCACGCAATGGTTTGAAACTGTACTTGCCACCCTCCAGGCCGCATACATCGATACAGTGACTGGAAAGTACGTTCTTGAGCTCGAAGGCACCCGACTGAGGCCGGTTAATAAGCACGAAAGAGACCTTTGTGATAGTCAAGTGAGTTCTCCGTTCAGGTCGATGTACGGCTCGGACTCCCCATCTGCATATCACAAAACGACGCAATATAAGCCTACTTGTGAATGCTAACCACCCGTTAAGAAAATACGGAGCACCGCGTATGCGTCATTCTCTCTCTTCGGCTTATACTTCACGTTCATTCTAGGGGGGATCGTCGTCTCGTTCTCATACATGCTTCAACCCGCCCAAGCATTTTTACACAGCAAATTCGGATACCGGTCTTATGCTTATCTTGAATGGATTGCGAATTCAAGCCTACAACTACATCGCCTAGCACACGAGGACTCTGACGCCAAGAAATGGACGCGATGTACCGGAGCTGTGCCCACCACTAGCCCCGATACCAACTTGGCACAATTGAATATCACAGACACGACTCATCCAATTCTCGATTTGGTTCCCTTGGTTTCCAATGACACTAGGGAAGAAAAGGCGCTGATGAAAGCGCCCAGGCGTTACATGACGATTTGACGATTACAGTACAATGTAAGCAGAGTTTTGGAATTGAGGGGAAGCGCGCAGATTAAAAATTATTATGGCCTCGAATAACCGCAAGACATCGAGTAGCTACATATATATGTAGAGGGTTCCTGGGCTCTCTTTTGGTTCTCGGCGCTTCGGTCATCTTCTCGTCTTTCGCCCGGCTTTTCTGACCGCCAAATCTCCATTTTCGAACAGACAGTATCAAGAGAGGGAATAAGGGCGCTTTTCTGTGCATAGGAAGCTGTGGCTTTCTCTGATCTTATATAGACCACTAGTTCGCTACAACGACCTCGAACAACCATATCCTACTTTAGCTCCTGATACTGATATTAATGTACCTATATGTATGGATGCATGACCACCGGCCTTGTGATGGGCTAGGCTCACTCCAAACTAAAGGTGTAGGGCGTACGGTCACGATCTAATCGAAGAAAAGGGTCTGAATAGGACAAAATAGTAGCTTGTATCTACTAACTGAAGCCTAAGTGACAGCGGCAAACTATCACGCATCGACAGCTGGCGGGGGGCGGCCGATACATATTAGATTGTACTTATAAGACGAATAAGTACGGCACACCTTTGTTCGATATGATCCGAGTAGATGCTTGCCAGCGGTAATTTTTCTCCCAGCAAGATATTCGCTCGTTGCCCGTGTCGGTGAATGTAATAATGTTTCACTTCAACATCTGAATAATAGTTCCATTGGTCTATGAGGCACACGCCGGGATTGAAGTAAAGCCACTAATTAGGGGAAGTGGAAAAACCTGTGTTTGTCATTTGTGATTGGTGATTAGTAGTATCCCACAAATTGAATAATACCCAATGACGATACCATAACTACCTATGTTGGCTCGCCTATTTCTGGCATAAGAACTAGCATTTAGGCAATCACTGGAAGTGGCGAATGAATGAATTCTAACGCCCGGCTGGTGCGCAGTGTCCTGACTGGTTCCTTGCCGCCGACGGCATCAAGATAATGATTATGAACCTGTTGTTCCGGTACGAAATGAAGTACCCCGAGGACGTAACGTCGCAGCCCCGGAATGAGGACGCGCACTTGATCATGGAGCCGGCAGCAAAAATACCGCTATTGTTTACAAGGGAGGAGGCTTGTGGGTTCCGATGAAATGCCAGGTGTTTTGTCCAATACCCAAGATTCTCGCGTTAGGAGCTAGAAAGCCAGGGTCTCTGCTGTAATGAAGACATGCTGCGATGCGTAATAGAACTGATGGATGGTCTTGCTGTCCTCGGTGTGATAAAGAAATAATATTTACATCATAATTAGTTGTCGAGTCGTGCTAACTTGCCTACAGCATCATGACCTGGGGTTCCACCACATGATATAAGCGGCCAATTAGTTAACACAGCTGATTATATCCTTAGAACATAGACCTAATTGTTTGGGTTGTAACACTAGCATCCCTACTGTATTCAAAGCTTTGATGAATGGTACTTGCAGTTAGATTTGTGATACTCGTTGCCTTTATTTCTAATTGGACCCCAGTCCGCAAAGCATAGCCAACAGAATTCATATCTGCATTGACGACCTAGAAAGATCGTCAGTGTCTCTCTTAGCTCATACGTGTTTTGTATATGGGAAGGGATAATATGTAGAAAGCTGATCACGGAAGGCTTACATGTCATATGGTCACACCCTTCGTTTTTTTGTATGCGAGCTCCACAGTCCCTGGGACAGAGCTTTGATATTGTGAGTAGAGCGCTCTCGCTGGCTGCTTCCTCTGCTCTCTTCCTCTGTCGATTTTCTTCGAGTTGCCTCCGTTTCCGTGCTTCTTCCTCCTGAGCTCTAGATCTCTCCGCTTGGTTGCGATTCCGTGCCTCTTCTTCTTGAGCTCTACGATCTTGCGCTTGCCTCCGCTCCAGAACTTGTCTCTGCTCCTGGGCCCCTTGTTTTTCCAGCCTTCTTCGTTCTTCTGCTTCTTCGGTGCTTTGTTTCTGCCTCTTGCGCTCTAGATCATCTTCTTTCTTCCCTAGTTTCTCCGCGAGTAGCCGGTCCCTGTACTCTTGGTCATTCTCCAAGCGAGTGACTCCGCCGACGGTGATATTACGCTTGCCTCTACCGATCAAAACGCTAAATCTGTTGCGAAATGATCTCTTTTCGGACGATTCGATTTTTCTGCTATCATTGGCTGTGGTAGTGGCGTTAGGGTTGTCAAATTCGCGACAAGTTAGACCGTCATGCCACGGAGATTGATGGGTGAAGCAGGTCTTGCCACGACAGTTGGTGCATATCATTAGAGGGTTTTCTCGACCTTCTAGATGCAGCTGTCCGGAGCCGCATCCAGCTGTACACCAGCAAAAGTTGGGTTCATCTGCTAGTCCATTACGCGCGAGCCATTTGTCATATTGGGTAAACGTTTCTGGCGATGCATATTGTTGTATCGATGCGTACGGGAGTGCTCCGCGACATTGAGGGCAAGTGAAAGATTTTGGACCGTTGGACTCCAACTGCGATTTGAGGTGTGTAGCAAGGCAGATGAGACAGCATTGAGACTCGTGGCTGCACGCGGGTGATATAGGAGATTTAGGGAAACCTCTTCGTGGAATGTTCTCGATACAGACGATGCACTCAAGTTCTTCGGTTAAGTGTTTAGATATTCGATATCTGTGATATGAGGTTAGGTTGGCGCTATACGTAAACTATCGTTATTCAAGTCAACTTATTATTAAGATCTGACCTTTCATAGAGTTCGTCGGTCGTGAGTCGAAAGATATCGTTATCGTCGAGTTGTGTACCGCACTCAGGGCATGAGATGAGATTGGCGAGTTCTTGATCTATTGTCAATTTGATCTTTTTTTCCACGCAGTCGAGACATAATCGAGGTTTATGCAGGCAGAAAGGACTTATGTAAGGAATGGGGAAGACCAAGCTTGGCCCCCGTCTATGACAGCCTTTGCAGATCATCATGACATCCTTATCGCCCGCGTCAACGTTGGCGAGAAGCAAATTCAGATAGGAAGTTCGCGTGAATCAGCTCTTACGCGTAGCGGAGAAAAATTATATTGTACAAGATTTAGGGTCAAAGGATTCCGCAGTCGATTCACCCATGATTTTCTTTTTCCATGTGTCTATGTTCAATTGGTGCTTTCAGCTGCAGGCTGTTAGTACGCCTCTTCATGCCACTATCTCGGACTGGTGCGGGGCTGGAGCCGACAAGGCATACTAGGGGCGCTGTTTATCAGGCTCATTGAGGTTCTGCATATCTCAGCTGGTCTCGATGCAGTGTAGATCGGTTAAAAAGAGTGCTTGATTGGACTAAATTCTGAAAGAGGCGTTTTCAGGGGTAAAATACCTCACTTTACTGGCGCTTATATGTATAAGGAGAAATTGGTCAAGGCTGGATTTCAGCCAGTGCGTGGCAAGAAAATAGTGCTGATAACTACCATTGAATGTCTTTCGCACTCCCATAGAGAACGAGGGTACTACGAGACAAAAACTCTTCGTTAACAACTTGTCAAAAGCTCAATCTTGACACGCTCCATTGCCGTCATGAGTACAACACCTTCACCATGGCCGGTACGAGGGCGCGCCGCTCCCGGGCACCGGCCACAGGAGCACCCCAAAGAAAGATTACGTAGCCGACGCTTAAGGCTCGGCTTCCTAAGTTGTCAGCATATGCATGATCATTTTGTCGATTTCTTCAATGTGCAAGGAGTGAGTATCTAGTGAGGGAAGCGAAAAGACGAGGAGCCGATAACATATAATCAAGCACATGTGACTAGCTTTCTGTTCTTCGAGCTGAGCAGTGGCCCAAGATATTGATATGGTCTTAAACTTTATCACAGATAGGGCACATAGGGTAAATTGGTTGCTTTATCAATATTGCTCTCAAAAGCGGTACGTGTATTTGCGTGAGCAATCGACCTAGCTACTAGAAGCCTGGGTGCCTTGTGCACTTGCCTCAAGAGATAGCCTCAGCGTCCTCACTGTTGTCAACTCCCTCACTATCATCAACGCCCTCACTGTTGTCAGCACCCTCACTGTCAGCGACCTCTCTGTTGTCGGCGCCCTCATTCTTGCCAGCGCCCTCATTCTTGTCAGCCTCTTTAGCCAGGCGAGCGAGATTAGCTGCAATGGGCTTCACTCTTTCACAAATCTCCCTCATGAAAGCGAACTCTTCGACCTCCTCCTCCAGAGCTTCCAGGTGCTTTTCAACATCGTCTAGTTCTTTGAGTTTACGATCCAACGCTTGATCGAGCTCCAAGTGGCGCCTAATAACCCTGTTGCGCATTTCTTCTTCAAGGTGAGCTTTCTCCATCAACTCTTCGTGAGACGGCAGGGCTTCTAGTCTTGCCGTCTGTTTGTTGAGTTCAGCCACTTCTGGTCTAGAGTTGATGCTGTACTCCATGTTTTCGACAATCCAGGGATTGACTCCCATAACGTGGTAGTTATTCTGTTCCAAGATCCTGGCGTCAGGTGGATTCTTGACTGACTTGGTTCCTGGAGGATGAACGTTGAGACCGTCGATGGAGACGAGGGAGCCAGCGATGATGGTCAAGAGTATCTCTGCCAAGTTGATGTGCTCGACTTCCCATGCCTTGCACACTGGTACAAACGTCTCCTCGGCCTCTAGGCCCAGATGCTTGAGACTCGATAGGAGCAGCCCCCAGGTCTTGGCTGAGTGGCTCAGGCTAGAGATGGTGCAGTGGCTTTGCTCTCGTCTCTCGGTATCGTTCGAGTTGCCGACCATGAGGGGACTCTGGAAACAGTCGTCGTCGTCGTCCCAGTCCGGGTGATTGCGCTTCTGTAAAGTGGTAATCATTGCATTGATGTTGTCCGTCCTGTTCTGCGATTTCGTACTGGCGAAACGAGGCATGGGGTAGTTCTGGGAGTCGTATTGAATGTCTTTGAGGAGATAGAGACCATCTATGATCATGGCTTGCTCGAGAGCTTCCTGTTCAGCATCAGTAAATTGACTATTGCCATATCCATCTCCTTCATCCCGTCGCTCGACGGCGTCAATTGCCAGGGAGTATTGTTTCAAGACGCTGACCAGCTTGCGATTCTCGGCACCCGTCCATGTATGTCCTTTACGGCCAACCACGGACATGGCGCAGATGTATGCACCAGGCCCGTCATCCTTATAGAGCCAATCTTTGCGCTTGGAAGATCCTGTCTGCCAGAAGTCGAAGGCCAGCATGCGCATGGCTATGGACCTCAGGACGCATCTGGGAATGGAATGAAACAAGAGCTCCATCTCTGCTTCATTTTCATCGAAGGTTTTAATCGCCGCAGTCATGTTGACGTGGGTTTGGTTGCCACAACCCTGGACCATCTCTTTCACGATGTTGAAGAGATTACTGAAGGGTACGTTGTCATCAATCTCTCTGACGAGTTTGATCTGAAGATCCGACATCATTGGCGTCGAAGCCGTGCGCACAGGCTTGATATCGGAATCCATTGCTAGTTGTAGTCTTGGAGTGTGCCTGATTGTCTCGAGCGGAGAAGGGTGAATGTCTAGGACCAGTGCAGCTGTATTCAGAGTGGTGGTAGAGGACAGTGTGGTAGAATGGATGGTTGACTCACTTGGCATGTCCATCTCGTGACATTCTCATAAAGGTCTTGGGCATGGACCACCTATGTATGTACCTGTGTACTGTATGTACAGAGGGCGATTACAGGTACGTATGTAGTATCTACAGGCACTAGAACCCGTTCACAGCTGTCGGGTGTACATGTATGTGTGCTGTAAGTTGAAATGGAAGTCATAATGTACGTGATGTAGCCAAAGGAAGGCACGGCCTCCCGTATTGCTCACTCCCCAAATTCAAAGAGAAGCCCCACCAGAATTTCTCACCTCGTCCTTTCATCAACGGCTCATCCTCCCAACACGAAATTTAACATTTATCAGGCATCATACAAAGTTATAAACATCATGGCCGATAAGTATCAAGAGTTTGAGGAGAAGCTGGCGCGTGCATGCGTGTTCATAGAGGCAGTGACTCGTTCCGTCTCTCAGGATTATCCCATGACCATTCTGGGGGAAAACCTCGAGAGCATTCTTAACGAAGTGAGAGAGTCTCATGATATCTTGAAACAGGGTATCGCTGAAGTAGAGCAAGAGAAACAATCTCTTGCTGAAGAGATGAGTAAGCTGCGGGAAGATCGCGAAACCCTGACACAGGGAATCAATCAGTTGGCAAACGAGAAACAAGCGCTGACTGAAGAGAGAAGCAAGCTGGAGGGAGATCGCGAAACCCTGACACAGGGGATCGATCAGCTGGAGAATGAGAAAAAGGCTCTCGCTGAAAAGAGCACGAGAGATTGTGAAGCGCTCGAAACGCAGCGTAATCAGCAAATGGCTGACATAGGGAACCGATTGACACAGTTACAGGAGGAATCGACAAAGATGCAAAAGTGGAGAGAAGTCAATACCAGTAATGCTGAGCTGGTAAATGGCCAAGCTCGGAGGATGGAAAACGATCGTCAAGCGAGACAGGATGACCTCGTAAACGCTCGGAGTGAGAGAGAGGCGGCAAAAAGGGACCTCGACGCTGCCAGGGGTGACTTGAACAGTGCACGAGTCGAACGACAACGTGCCGCGCAGGACCGGGCATGCGCCAAGCGAGACCGAGAGGCCGCTGACCAGGATCGTGTTGATACGGAAGCTGACGTGGAAGATGCCCGAAAAGATCGGGAGGCCGCCAAGGAAGCATGGGAGAAGGTTCATCAAAGGGAGAAGACCCTTCGAGATCAGAGGATTGATGCCACGCTCGACGAAACAACCAGGCAGCTTGAACAGTTCAGCTTTTCGCTGAATAACGATACGATAGAACACTACAGAATCATGGCACGAGAGAGTCAGGGCTTGGTTGATGAGGCAGATGGGCTAACGACTGAGCATGCTCGTCTATACGAGGAAAAGGAGAAACTGCTAATCGAGCGAGATAGTCTGAGACAGAGTATCGATCGGCGCCCAACCACTGACAAAAGTACACAGACTACCACGTCTCAGTCGCCTCCATGGCCAGGGGCTGTTACACCATCATCATGCAGCCGGTCCCACGAAAGAGGACATACGCCTCTTCTGAAGACCTGGCAGGGGGTGAGTGGAGAGAGCACGTGGAAACATTTGCAGATTTCATGCTAGGCCACAAGCCGGCCATAGGACATGATAGTCAAGTAACTTTGGAAGAGACGGTCGCAGAGATGGCGCCAGCTGCCTTTGATATCCCTGCAAGACAGCATCTCTTGCGGTTCTTTGACGAAGCTGACCCAGAAAAATGGTTCTGCTTCAAGCAATTGATCAAGGTTGGCCACAAGCATCCGACAGCTACGGTACGAGGGCAAGCAGCATGTAGCAAACATCCCACAGGGGGTGTTTTCAGGTCATGAAGGTTGTTGGTAGAACCAAGGTGTTCAAAGTCAGGAAATATAAATAAATTTTTATTTCCAATATGAGCGATAACGCTGGCTTAATCTGTTAATCTATAAATATGCACGTTTAGTAGATTTGTATCTTGTACCACGAAACCCCCACCTCTTTTCATCCCACGTCTTCCGATACGAGGCCTACCCACTTCACAGATACCGCACCATTCACATATCGTATCCTTACAACGCGACGCTACATGCAAACTTGGGACCATATCACATCGCCAGATCACCGCGCCGCAGCAGTGGATATCGATATCCCTCTTCAAGCGGCCTGGCGTGAGAAGCAAGGTGAGATTGATGACTTCCTCACGCAGGATATGAGGAATGGAATGGCTGCTGCCTACATTTGTAGTCCCATGCGTCAGGCAAAAGTACGACGCTGGTGCCATACATAGCCTCCATCTTTCAAACAACGATACCTACAACCCAGGTTGTTTACGTGGTATCATTCAAAGCCGAGTCCAAAATCTTGACACGGCATTTGAATAGTGTTCAGTCCGGGCTGAGATGGAAATCAAGTCTAGCCGAAGAGCCCCAAGCCGGCAGCCCTGTCCTCATGCATTATGCCAAGTTCCTACGAACATTTGACCCCGACACGGCCACCAATATGGTCATAGTCATGGACAACGAGGTAAATCCAAGCACCTCTGGCGAAGTAGCATTTGGACGTGCGAACCAGTGGGCATCTAAACGTCGAGAACAGCCCGACGCAGGTGTCGGCAACGCCAGTGTAGTGATGGCACCCTTCTCATGCTCACGAACCATCACGGCGCTCAACCAGTGGACAAAATCCAGGACGCGCGAGATTACCATCACCGACATGAACCCGAAAATCGCTATACATGCGTGTTCGGAAAAGGCATGGAGGGAGAGGATGAAGAAATTCATCCTGGCCGCTCTCTTTACCCGCCGAGTACTGATCTGCACCTATGCTGACAATGACATCAATCTAGTAGGCGAAGAAGATTTTGCGAAAACTACGATGAATTTCGAAAGAATCACAGAGGCAGCTAAGGAATCGATGGTCTTCACCGTGTCTCCAGTCATGACCTTTTCAACCAAGTGCGATGGGCTCAGAGTGGTCATGATAGAGCCCACAGTAGCACAAGCCAGATTGTGCTCCATGAGAGATCACTGTCGCAACGGGAACTGGCAGTCCAACATTCGTGGGCATTAAAATCCGATGACCCTACCAAGGTAGACATACACGCTCCTTACTCCGAGGAAGACCTCTGCGTATCATTCCGTCCCGCAATACAGCCGGGCAACACGAGTGCGTATGGACGCGACCTTCACTGGACAGTCCTGATGATGGTGAAGACCTGGCCTGGCGTATCATTTCTTGACATGCCTGTTCGCCCAATTGCTGATATCCACGCCGTCAGACAAATAGGTCGTCGACTCATGATGACGAGTTGTATCGAAGAGATCCCAGGTAGCCAGGGCACATTTCGATCGACGAACCTCGGCAACACCATGTTGGAGCTTCGAAAGAACACTTCTACCATGGACTTCCATGTTGCGCACTTTCTTGGGGGCGTGGCTGAGACAGACTCTACGATGCCTAGCCACATGAAACGTGTCATGATTAGAATGGCCGTGATAGCTGCTTACAGGCCCCATATGTTCATGTGGAGGGCCAAGAACTCCTCGCCTCCGACCATCGATCAGCTGGCCGAATACTGCGTCGGCGTCAGTGCGCAGCGAGCCAACAGAGGAACCTTGTGGATCGCGCTGGGCATCTGGCAGAAGATGTATACCACCAAATGGGTACCAAGAGCCTGGTTAAAGCCATAGCTGATGATGTCAGGGTCAACGAGGCCTTCTTTCAGCTTCCTCCTGTGATTGACGAGTTGAAAGACACGCAGCTCGGCGATCTGCTCATAGACCAGGTCGAGACGCGGCTGATGTGGGCATGGCTACATCGGATGGCATTTTATCAGCATGGAAAGCAGCCGCGGGATTTGGTGTCGACGCAGGACCTTGTTGAATACAACTTGGAGTTTTCCGACGTCTTTACATCGCTACCGGAAACAGTGATCAATAGAGGGGTCTGCGCTATTTACATGGACCTAGAACTTGCTATCGATGAGGAAAAGGAGGGACATGAATATATAGTAACTGGTCCTACCGTCATTTCTTCGGCAACCCTCGCGAAAGTGAAGGAGAAGCTAGGGATGAATACCCAAACAGCCATTACGCCTACTCATCCATGGGTATGATAGTCTGTAGATGTTGGTAGTGATACAATCTACAAGACTTGCCTTGCGACCGTGTCCCTGTTGTGAAATTAACATGCTTCTAGAGTGACCGTTGCAGCTTATGTTTGTTAGGTGACTGCTGATATGGTAGCCAGCGGTGCTGCGGTGTTGCGGTGCACTCCAAGCCCCAACAACCAGAGGCGGCGTAGCGTGTGAATTATCCTCTGCCTGCTAAAGCCAGTAGACTACTTGGGAATGGTAGGCCTGCAGTCAGCATACCACAATTAAGAACTACCACTTTTGTTCAATTTCGAGTGCCCAGAAGACAAGCCAGCTACATTTCAAACACAAACTTGATTGTCACAATATCCAGCCCACTATCAAGAAACCTCAGTCAATCCAACCGCGACCGAAGTGGCGATAAGATGTCACAGCCGTACCGTCACAGACACAAACAGTGCAAACAAGGGAAGCTTGAGGATTTCCGTTGTTAACAACTATTCAGATGCTTTTACCCTACCGAAGCGATGCACACGACCTACGAGACACGACATTTAATACGACGTACGTACGACCCAAGTACGACCCAAGATACTCATGACCTTGACTCACAACCTACATACCCTGACTTACGATACTCATGACTTACGACCGACGACCGACGACCTACGACGAAAAGGCGAAATCAAGAGACGACAAATTCGATCCCAACACCCACAGTCAGCGATATACCATCACTGTGAGATCTTCAGTGACACCTTGTTGATGGCCGAGTCAAGGCAAGATCCAGCAGGTGGGCTCCCAATCTTCGAACGCAAGCGACACATCGACGAGTATACTGTAGGTGGTAGCGAAATCCTGGTGACATGAAAGGTCATACGCAGCAATGGGGCCCAAGGTTAGAGACCCTTCTTGTAGACTACGTATTAGTCACTACTCAAGTCATATCCGTATTCACATTTAAGACTACATCGAGTGTTAGATCATTCACAGTTCATGGTGCATAGTGTCAACGTTGCTTCACCTAGTCTATTACCACCTGTGGGCTACGGACTTTCTGGGCTGTAATCAGGAAATGCCCTGGTTAGCATATCTGAGCGTGTACTGATCATATCCTCGGCATATTGCCTAAAAAGACGACCTCCTTGTGTATGATCAGTCAGTGAAAACATATTTTCATGTCCTGGTTGATCTAGTGCCAACATGGGGTGTTGAAGAGCGGATTCTGCCTTTGCATGAGTCACCGAACCACCCCATTGACCTTTACCCCACGAGATTTCATCATCGCCGAGGACATAGTCATCATCCACCTCAGGCGCAAGCACCTGTTGCATATTAGGGTCCCAGGGGTCGAGAAGACTGACTTTTGGCAGCTTCCCCCTGGTGACAACCTGTAAGTCAGAGCTGCCGACATCACCGTAGCCGGGTAATGTAGTCTTTGGCAGCATTTCCTCGGTAGTACCCAGTGACTTGGAACTGGTCGATTCACCGTGAAAGTTGGACTTTGGCAGCGTTTCTCTAGTGTCACCCAGTGATTTGGCTCTGGACAATTCACCGGGACTGGGAAGACTAACCTGTGGTTGTGTTCCCTCGGTGGTACCTTGTGTATCAGAGCTGAAGACCTCATCAGTATCCGGAACACTGACGTTTGGCAGTGTTCTCTGTGCCATTCCACTTGGCTTGAAGAAGGAGTAGGGTCTTGATAATCGCTCAGCTTCGGATGACACGAGGAAAGGAATCTCATGTTGCATATAAACCCATCTACGAGGAACGGATCTCACGAGCGCTTGATCCGCGTAGTGCGGAAGAGACTCAACGATACTGCTCTCGTCAACGTCGATGGCCAAGTCTCCAACACCCTCAGATTCTAGGTCGGATATGTCTTGGACCTCTGGGCCAGTTGGCGGAGTGGCTGAGAAGGTCTCAAAGCCATCATCCCCTTGGATGCGATCAAGATCCATGGGGTCATCAGTTCCTCCCATAAAGAAATCATCATCCAAGTTGGAATCGGCTGAAAACTGATCAGCAGCATTTTTCGCCGCGTCAGCAGCACCTTGGCCTATCACCTGAGCGAGGAGATTAAAAATCTCATCTTTTGAGAGAGCAGAAGGGTCAACTACCCTCACGCTAGCTGAAACGGTGGCGTTAGCATCGGCCGCATCAGGAGCATCATCATCAACAGCAGCAGCGTCGTCACTGGTACTGACGTCAGACATTTCATCATCCTCTGTCATCGCCAGCAGCTTCTGCTTTTCGAGAAACCGAAGCCCATCCAATACTAGAGGCCATCGCAACTTGCCAAGCTCTTCTAGATTTCTTGGCGCATCTGTGCGGGTTCGGGCGTACGAGATGACCTTGCTGCGAACGTCCATAGTAGCGAACACGGGATATCCCAAGTCCTGAACCTTGCTCATCACATATATGAGGACATCAAGGTCACCTGTATGGACCTCATAAGGCTCTCCTTTTCGGCGTTTTGCCGCGGTTGGCTCACCACCAAAGGCGATCTTCTCGATGCCCTCCAAAACGCTTGCCTCCCACGGCAGAGCGTGCCCGCGAGAGCGCCAGGTAGCCCGTGCCGTCTCACCGATATCAGGGAGGGTCTTCTGGCCCCTGGCATCCTTGATAGCATCTGTCATGAGATCAAAGAATAGATTTCCCGTATTCGAGTCATCCATTGGTACGCCCGTTCTGTCATCAAGCTGACAGGCCACCACGTAACGGATAAACAACGAGAGAAGGCTCATGTTGTTGCAAGGAAACGACAGGACGAGTGTCTCGAGGCTTTTGCAGAAGACACTGGTCCAGTTGGGATTACGTATATACCCAAACGGAGGGACTTCAACCTCCTGGTAGTACTGGAGCCATACTCGAGGTCCGATGATATTCTCGGGGAAGATGCCTCGCACACGACATATCTTGCGATACATGGATAGGTAGCTGGTTGTCATATTCTCATCCGACGTTTCAACAAACTCTCTGTACGCGTTACTCACTGGAAATCTGGCTACCAGATCATCTTCCATTTCCTGGGTCCAGACGCTGTCGACTTGGACAGTGGGGAGTCTTGCCAGCAAGGTATCCATTGCGACGGCTCCGCAGTTCTCCCCGAACCATTTCTTTGTTGCCACTAGCTCTCGATTCATTCGTTCCGGACCTCGAGCCGTTATTTGTAACAGCTCGCCCGGGATAGAATCAAGTGCCTTGATGATGTAGGTCTTTGACGACTTCCACTCTTTGCTGTTTCGACCCTTTCCTTTCGGACCGATCTTGGCTTTGCCAGTAGAAACGACACGTGAAGGCAATGCGTCTTCGACGTCTTCGTCGTTATTACCATCGCTAGTATCTTGTTGATCATCGCTATCACTGTCGCTATCTTGATCGTTATCACTGTCGCTATCCTTTTCTTGATCGTCGTTATCTTGATCATCATCATATAGCCGAATGCCTGTTTTGAATAACGTTAGATCAAGTCTTGGACTCTAGATCGAACAACGTACGTTTTCGTGCCCCGCCGTCATCTCTTCTGGTAGTACGAGCATTCCTCTTCCGCTTACGGCTTGTATTAGACAGCGCACCTGGCAGTTGATTGCGCGCCCTCAAGCGTAGACCTTCTCTGGGCATCTTGTTGTAGCAATAACTTGGCTTGAGAGTGCTGTTTCTTTGATGTGTGGGGAACTCAACATTCACTATGTGAAATATTGTTGTGGCGTTGGTGTTGACAATCTAATCATCGAGTTGTTGCACGAGCAACCTTGGGCGTTTCTCTGCGCAGGGTCCGGCCCGAATCGGACTGCCACAATTCCGACAGCCCAGGGTCACCTACCTAGGTACTATTATAGGATTGCCTTTGCTAGAGTATGTCAAAATCGGGAGGCTGGGATACGTACGATCCACATGCAGTACTGATGACCTCACGCCCTGTTGTATTATATATGACTTAAACTTCCATAAAGGCGAGCGGGATTTGCCCTTGTTCTACGAGTTACATCTTCTCCCGGGCTTACGTACCTACATCATCAGGTTTCATAGTCGTCAGGTCACTAGAATGTATAAGAGGGTTCAGGGACAACACAACTCAATTATCCTCTAATCTAATAGCAGATCTCGACCAAGCCAGTGAGGTCAAGTGTCATTAGTATCGAGGTCCATCGTTATAAGAACGGCGTCTATCACGCTCATCATAATAACGGCCGCCTCGACCACCTTCACCATAGGAGCGACCGCCTCGGCTGCCTTCATGATGATAACCGCCTCGGTTACGAGCATCAGTATGATAACTGTCTCTGTGCCCATAACGTGCACGATCTCGGCCGTGGTCTCCACCGTGATCTCGCGGTCTGGTTCGCCTGTTCTCATCTTCACGTCTTCGACGGCTTGAGAGGCTTGGTGATGTCTGTCGCTGGCCATGCTCCTGATGATGGCCACCTTGACGGTCACTGTCGTTCCTATGCGAACTGCTCGTGGTCACACCACGTCCGTGGTCCTGTCCCTGCTCACCTCCACGACTATCGGTTGACCCTCTTGGGCCACCACGCGGGTCTAGAGCCGTTGTGGATGGGGTCGGCACGGCTTCTACTTCATTGGAATGGAATCCCTCAGGCCTCGGCGGTTTGTCCAGGGGGTCGGATAAACCACCACGTGAAGTAATAGCTTTCTCTAGTGTATCGTTCATGTCCTTCATGTCCTTCTGGCGAATGCGGGCTGCGTCCACGTCTAGTTGTTCTCTAGAGAAGATAGGAGCGTGGGCATATGGTACGTAGTAGAGCATATAGCTGCATCCAATCTCGCCAAAGGACCATGCCTTGGATCGGCATTTGTGACCATGGCCAGAGGGCACGATGTGTTCACCGTTCACAGCGTATAGCCGGACATGGTCCATATCTTGGCTGTCATTCTCCTGTCGAAGACGGACAGCGGCGATGAGATTGTACCGTTGTTTTTTCGGTCCAAACTTCTCAAACTTGAAATGTTTTCCGTCGTCTGTTAGGCGACAGTCGTCCATCTCGAAAGTCGTGATGTCCTTGAAGCTGACCGACGTTGCTGGCTCCGTATCGGGGATTTTGACAAAAACGCGAATCACATAAGGACAGTTGGATGAATAGATGACCTCGATCCCTTGTTCGGGACAGAGGAAAACGCCAAAGCATCGGTCTACCGCATTGACGAGCTTGCAGTTTTCCGGATGCCAGAATACGAGACTCGTTTCGGCCAGTCGGGGAATGTTCTCAAAAGCCTCTAGCTCCCAAGAAGTAGGATCGTTCAATCTTCGGTAGGCCATGGTGGGATTGTAAAGGAGAAGACAATTCATACTCAGAAAAGTGCGGCGCATCAGCTCTGACTCTGCCATATCTTCGTACGACAGATGACATTGAGCCCACGAGTCTTTTTGACCTTGGAGGGAATCGATGAAGTCGCACTTTGCCTGTGCCTGGGCTTCGACTTGGGCTTGGCTCTGGTATCTTTTGTCCTCGAGATACATCCAGGCAAGGCGGAGCAACGGGTTCTTGGCCTCATTCTCCACGTTGGACTTTCTGATGTTCAGAGGGAAGTGACTGTTGATATGCTGCACCACAATGAGTGTGACATCGACAGCGTTCAGGATCTTTGCGATGTGGCTGTTATTGGGATGACCGAGGATCTTTGCATCGTCGTTATTTGGCCATTGACGCTGCAAATAAAAGTTCTGCAACGCTTTGTTTGCAGGATACTTCTCTCGCAGGTCTTCCATCGTTTGGCTTGGTGTCTCCATGATGGATATGTATGATCCGTTATTGAATGAAGACAAGTCGTGGTGAATTAAAAACGTAGATGTGGAAGTCAAGGTGGGGGTGGTCCAAGGATAACAACAAGAACTTGATAGGAATAATTGTGCCAGGCAACTAAACCTGACAGAAGCCAGCTTATCAAAACTATGCACCTCTAATAATACTGGAATTAATCCGACGAGTTTAACAACTTAATACAAGCAATAAACAATGACCAAATGATAAGCTTATATTTTAATTACTTATTAATTAGAATATTTATTGTCTTGTTGAAATAGAGCTTTATATAGTCACCATCGCGGATGCCTCATTTACTATTTCGCTCGCAAGCCTGGAAGATAAAGCAACCAGCTTTTGTACTTGTCAAAAGCAGTTCTCAGAACCTTTATATACTAATCACGAGATACTTTATTAAATTTTTCCACAAGGCAAACTACTTGTCAAGCTGTATTATATGAAAAGTCCTAAGATGCTAGTCAAGCAGCCCCTCCTTAATCGTTGTCATACTTGTAACTTGTACTTGTAACTTGTACTTGAGTTAGGAATGCTGTTGCTTAGGTAGAACCCCCTAGTTCAACAAATTTGACCCCACATACTTCTAACTAATAGTCTGGTGATACATCCAGCCTCTTCTACCAATACATGTACCACTTTTGAGAACAACAAGCTCAAGCTTTGCCCTCATATCAGAAAGTTAAAAGGTCAACCATAACACTTTCCATGGTACTACGCTATTTATACTGGCACCTCACGCACAAGTCCAAGTCCAACAATGGCTCTATCAGCGCAGGCAATCAAGCGCCGAGGTGCTCTCCTGAAACTGTACAAACAGTTGTATCCCGATGAGGGTGAAGAAGGTTTCATTGAGGCCACCATCTTGATGGAGGAGAGCGTGAGTGAAACACTCTACGTGCAAAACTACGAGAACGTCTCAGCCGAGTATCATGCTTGGCAAGTTGACTCCAACCTATGGGATACCTGGATTGGTATGTGCTTCTCTGACGTTTCACGATGATCAATGCTAACTCTCATGACCTTACCAGATGGTGCCGACTTCCCTTGGATGAGCGAGCTGCCGACCGAAAAACATGCCGAGCCGCTCAGCGAAAGTTATCGTCAATACTGTGCCGGACACACTTGTCGCCAGAGACCATGGGGCGACGAGTCCACGACCTCGGAAGAGCTCAGCTCACATGACGATGGTGTATATATCACGCCTGTCAGCGTTCGACAGTATTTACATGACACACTGCTCCCGGGTCGCCAACTATACGGGCCAGAGCCATTTACTCTCCTGTGGCCCTCAAGACTGGCTAGCGCCTTCGTAGAGTACTGCGATGATCTTGCCTTGGGCGCACGTCTTCTTGGACCCGAGTTACAGATCTGGGGTGTAGAGGACATACACGATCCCAGCTCCGTCAAGCAGACAATTGTCGTGGGCCTGAAACAAGGTTGCAATGAACGCAATATAGGCGTTCAAGCCAGATTTATATCGGCTTATAATGACGTGCTGTTTTGGTGGAAGCATATTTGTTGTGGCCACAATCTGCCACTCTCTGACAGCATCCACCTCTTGCTCGATTATAGGATCAAGCACCCTGCTAACCACTACTACGATTGGGTAGAGGGTAGTGGGGTCTGGTCTTTTGCACCAGGAGCTCATTCTCAGCAAAATGTTCTATGTCAAGGCGGCGAGACCACATCTGAAGAGCAAGCAAAAGCTGCCTCAGATGCTAGTCATGACCGCCAGTCGACTGAAGAAGCTGGGACCTCTAGCTCTGCCACAGAGCTCGGAACCAAGATGGAGTCTCTGAATATATGAGATCCAAACGTAGGGCCTTGCAGGAATGTTGCTGAAGGAAAAATGGGAGATATGACCTACACTAGTAATACACCTGTCTGCCCCTTGAGTTGCCTGTTTGCTTTTATCTCTATTTCTCGGTGCCTCCTCGTGACTGTATCTGCTCAAACATGCCATCCAACAACACTACAGTTATCTCACCCCCGGTTTGTTTCCTGAGAACCTTGTAAGATAGTTGTGAGACAGTCGTGAGACAGAGACTATAGTCAAGTAATGAGCTGTTCCATGGGCTTGGGCCTCTAGTAACAATCAGTGAGATGAAGGTTATATAAGACTTTATTGACTTGATCGGCTTCTCTGTGTGAGGTGGAAAGGCTTCATTATATACGAGAGCACTTGTGCCTTGGTACAGTACGTGGTACCCTATTCCTTCAACATCTCTCATAACCCTTGCCATTTATGCTGTGTCTAGGTGCTTTGAAAGTCCTAGCTGGCCGTGCAGACCTGTCTGTGGTGTAGTTATAGTGGATTATATCACTAAAGTACGTAGTCTGGCGCGTTGCCCCCAGCGCAGTCCAAGATGGCAATACTGTCGCTGCCCCCCGTAGCCCCGCAATACCTTTTCAAAACACAATGGTAACAGTTAACCTGAGGACTCTCCTACGTCGCAAATCTACATAATCTTTCACTGTCAGACCAGGAAAGAAACCACCAAAGTTTGACCACGAAGACATGGCAGACTCCAACGTATCGCAACCACGCCACATGGCATGGAATGCCAAGGAAGACGAGATTAATAACTTCTTCCGTTCCGCATGGACAAATGGCAATATCCATGTAGCTCACCTCACCTCACCACACGGTACTGGGAAGAGCACAAGCCTCATAAAGCACATCGTCAGTCTGAAGACCAGTCTCGACGCCGATACTACCATCGTCTATGCCGGAACAAACCAACCCGACCTCTCCCGAGCCCAAAAGTATTTTGCACAGACAGATACATTGGCAATGACGGTGACACGAACCAGTCTTCTCGACAATATGCCGTCAATGCCCAAGATCACCTGGCTCGTCGATCTCGAGACTCTGCCATCAGAAGATGGTGAGATTGCGCTGGGCAAAATTCTAGCAGCCAGTAAAAGTCACCCAGTGGCTACAGATGATGATGGTACAGAGAAAAATACCGTCATCGTCACACTGGGTAGCTTTCGAGATAAAGCTGTGGAACAATGTTTTGCTCGATTCCTTCAGGTCGAGGCAACAGTCATGACCATTGCCGAGACCGAGCCCCTTATCAGTCTGTTGCCTCTAGATATAGAGCAGCTCCGAGGTGTACTGAAACATGACACTTTAATGACGGATCAGGAGAAGGACACGGCTCAAGAGAAGGTTGGGCTATCCTTGGTCATACCAGGTGGCGACGATCTAGTCACTATGCCCACCGACCTAGATGAAATTGGTTGTTATGTCGATTGGATTACTGACATAACGGACATGCGCGGCGTCGAGTCTACATTGCAGAAAGTCCCACTCGTGATCATCAATCCGAAAATTGTCGACTTTTCCACGTCTACCGATCGCCTACGACGGTGCATAACCGACTGCATCAAGACCGCGACGTATACGGACATGGCTACGTCGCAGCTTATGAAGGGACCACGACGCTTGACAAAGCTCGAGTTCATGGACCAATTGGGCTGGGTTTGGAAGACAAGAGCGAACCGATCAGCGATTGACGTCTACGCGCCCAATTTTATGATCGACCTCATGCAGCCCACCGAGTCTCAGACAGGCGTCGACGAACTATCGGGATGGAGCGGGGACCTGATGATATACCTGCTCCATCTGTTCAGTACCTGGACCGGCTGGAGCATACCGAAGATGCCCGTGCGTGTCATCCCTCTGCCTATGAGACCAGTCATAGCCGAATATATCACGAGGCTACAGTTTCTTGGCTGCTTGTACGAGGATACCAACGCGCCCGTGCCGGGCGCATTCGCACCCATGGGTCGGACACACACAGTCCTGTACCTTAGGGGATGCCTTGGCAAGGATATGGACTTCCATACCGCCTACTTTTTAGCCGCAGCTGACGGCGAAGAGTTTCGCAGTCGTCCAAACGTTCAGCGAGTCATGATCCGCATTGCGGCCCTCATCATGACGGGCATCCGAAAATTTATGTATCTCAAGTTCGACCTGGATCAAGCGCATCAATATGCAACCAAGGTACTGTGTGCTGGTGTGGGCGCCGACAGATCACATCGGGGTGCGGTGTGGCTAGCCCTGGGCATCTGGCAAAGACTTCTAGTGCAAAACCAGTTCTCTATTCGGGTTGTAGACGTGCTTGAAGAGCCAGAGCTTTCTGTGAAAAGATTGCAAGGCCAGAGCGTACTAGCGGTTGTGAAGATGCTCGAGGAGGTCTTCGAGGTCCCCGAAGCCTCGGACGAGCTGGACGCGACCAAGCTCACAAAGGAGGAGCTCACCATGATCGACAAGGAGATGATGCGGGCCTGGCTTCACCGCATGGTATTTATCAAGAGCGAAAGTCTGGAGGCAGTTGAGGTGGTGTCGACGACGGTCATAGCGACCAGTAGCGCGAGCGCCAACTTGCCCCTCCGCCATACCGCCGAGGCATATGACAGAATTGGCGAGAAGGGATTCTTTGGCTTCTACACAGAGATCCAAGAGATCCAAGAGACGGAGCCGAGGCAGTATCAATGTGAGAACATCACCGTCATCGATACCCCTTTGTTCGCCGACGTCGGACCTTACTTCACTACGATTGTTACCAACCCCCAGAGGCAGTAGTACAATAGTAATAAAGTCAGAAGGCCTTTTTGTGCCGTGATTAAAATTGTTTGTATTGCGACTTCTTCACCATGCCTTACGTAGATGTTTGTGATCTTGTAGCCCTGGTCTTCGCTACCGTAGCCAGAATACGTAGGAGTGCAGCGAACATGGTCAGCACTGTACAGTAATAGAGGCTCTGGCCAGACATTCTAGCAGCCACCTGAGCAATGTACATGGGCAACGTACATGGGTACCTACAAGACAACCCGACAGGCTGCGTCCCTGTTAACCTTTCTTCCACCAGAACAAACACCGTAAGATATCCCAGAACCAACAATTGCCCGCACTACCTGCTACTATTTCCAAGTCCTCGAAAAATAGCGCGCTCTCTCTGTTACAATAGTATCAGTTGCAGACAAGTACATCGTCTACTGCCTCTCGATTCGAGCTCTCAAGATGGCCGACGCAGATAGGACCATTCCCAACCCTCCCGACCTACGAGAGGCTCTTCCTGGTGATAAGTCTACACAGAACTTCCTGTTACAACACCAGTTCATCACAGAGTTCGACAGCGATTCGGTTCCCAACATACCAGATGGCGATAGGTTGCCCAACACACGGGGACTGGATATCCTCATACAAGTCGTGCGTCTCTTGTACAGCGTCTTGAGCCCTGCCTATACCTGGCCGGATCAATACGAGATGGCAATCGGCGAGGAGAGAACCAACCCACTGTTGAAACTGGCCTGGGCTGACCTTGGAGAGGATGGGGGTCCCGATACCCACGTTGGTCGTTACAATGCACTCAAGGTACTATTCCCCGACGGCAACCTACAGGACAAGGATCTGTCATTCAAGAGCCTGGCAGATCACAACCTCATGTATGAGACCCTGTGGAAACGGCGTCCGCTGCTCCTCTTCTCCCCATCTCTCGTCATGAGGAATGCGGACGCGCAGGTGTGGAAGCAACACGAGTACACCAATCACACCAAGCTTGCTCATGAGAGCTTGGTGAAGTACGACGGAGCATTGTCGCTGGGCGATGATATTACCAAGATGTGTGGCCACATGAAACACACCACGACGGGAGCAAAATACATCTGGTCGTCCAACGATCCAGCCATCATTCGAGTTCACTACCGAGAGAACAAGGGCCAATCTGATGCTTGGAAGAAGTTGGCGATCATCACCGTCAACTGCCGAAAACTGGTCAAGAACCACGACACGGGAAAATGGGTACTGCGTGAGGCTGATCCTTCTCATGTCAGGCGGTACAGGTTGATTGGATACGTCGTCATGGGAGAAGGAGAAGAGAAAGGCACAGATGTCTTCCGCTCCTACTTGCCTGACGGTAAGGCGATACCTCCCCAGATTCACTTTGAAGGCTCCAACTCGAATGTTGTGCTTGGCGAGGCGGGCAAGTCATACATGCTATTATACCTACACCGTACCTCTAATGGTCTGGGAGATGACGTGTTCCCGGAAATATACCGTGACAATGTCGTGGTTCATAATAAGATGACAGCGTTGGCGAATGCTCTTGAAGACGCAGACGAGCAAGTTGAAGCATTACAATCACAGATGAGGTCAGCTCTCGAGAGGGTATCCGGGAAGGTCTCCACGCAGGCCAACACTGACCCCTCGGGCAGTTCTCAGGGTGGGCGCTAGAAGATATCATGCAGAAAAGGTAGAAATACAATATGTGATTTCGTGATCTCTACTGCTTTAATCTGATAGCCACATTTGTCAAGGTGTAGTAGCATTGTAGTAGCATTGTAGTAGCAATGTAGCAGCAATGTAACTTGGTCATCTCATTTGTGCCAAGGTCTAATAGCTATTCTGATTCTCAATAGTTATCTCAGACCTCGCACCCTCCTCAGAAGAAACTCCTCGATTCCCAGGCCCTTTTTACCCCACCTTTTGCCGTCCCATGCCATAAGTTTACTTCAAGACCTGCCAGCCCCTCACACACTTACATTTCACCTCCACTCTCATAGCCATCTTTACCTCTACTCTCACATCCAACTTTACCTCTACTCTCACACATCCAACTTCGCCTTCACTCTCACACATCTAACTTCACAACATTTACGTTTCACATTCCTGGAAATATTACTTTGATTCGTCCTATAACAGTAACGACAGCCTATGCGCTATGGCTCACATTGGAAATAACAGCAACGACACTTTCACTTCGGGCCTTGCAGCAATTATTGAGCCTTTCCCAATACCCCGCATTTCGTATCCATCATAGCATCAGCAAGATTCCGCGAACCACGACTAGCATGGATTCAAGCAGTTAGAGATAAGAGGGTGCCAAACTGGCAAGTACGCGACCAACTGTTGGAGCAGATAATAGCTCGATTAGGATGTTTTAGCAGTAAAGTACTATATATAGCAGAAACGCTAAGAGGAATAATGTCCTAATTAAAATATGTTACGTTGTAGTCTATATTAGTTCTACTAAATATAGTCCACTTTTTTAAGGATCTAGAATATTAGCGTAAAACTTGCCCTATATAATAGTAAGATTTTTTGCTATATATTTATGCAAACGGAAATAACTTATACGATAGCGCAGCTAACTTTAATTAAAAACAGGCAAATAAGTATAGTACTATAAATCCAGCTAATAAACTCTTTTAATAATTTATGCGGTTTTATAAGCACGTACTAACTATAATAACTAAAACATTTTTAACAGTAAAGATTTTATATTTCTTTTTTAATAAAGTATAATTAAACTAAAAAAATAGATAAGAGAAATAGTTTAATTTAAAAATAAGTTAAAAAAATATTTCTTAAATTTTATATAAAGTTTAATATTGCTTCGATCTTTTCGGTTAATTAAGAAATAACTAAAAGCGTATTTCTTTTTAAAAGCTGTTCTAATTACTTTAGCCTATAAGTAAACAAGTCTTAAAGCGCTATAAAATCGAACTAATAAAAAAACTAACAGCTTAATTTAAAAACTTAGAAAATAACAAGCTATAACAAGCAAACAAGCGTTATAAATCGTTTTTTAATACTATTATATTTAGAACTATTTATACTAGCTTTTCTGCTTGCTTTGTTTTTTTAGTTTTCATTTTCTGTATCGGCTTTTTCAGCTTTTCCGGTTTTTTTAATTTTTTAACTTTACTAGCGTTTATTACTATTAATATTTAGATAATTTGCTGCTTTAAACGATATAGCTGCTTTATATGCTTTATATACGTTTCCTACTTTTAAAAAATATATTAGTTTGTACTTTTAACGTAAGCATTATTAAGCTTTTCGTAAAATAAGCTACTTTATATAAATACTTTTTTAACTTAGGTTAAATAATTTTGCTGTTAAATAATTGTTTATAACTTGGCCTAATAAAATTATTAATAATGCTAAAAAAGAGTTTAACGTAAAAACTTACAATTAAAAACAAGAAAATAGTTATCAAAAAAGCTAGCATTTTTTTAATCGATAAAATCGTATTTAAATCGTAACTATAAGTTTATAATAAACAGCTTATTTAATCGAAAATCGTGAAATAGATTATTATTATACATTTAATTTATAATAGCCTAAAAAATGTTTAAATTAAGCAGCGCTTTTAAAAATACTATAATAAAAAAGTAATAAGCCCTGTTATAAAACGCACTTATTAATATATTCTAAAGCTCTAGTAATAGCTGTTTATTACTAAACTTATATTTATAACGTATTATTTAAAACTAATTAAAAACTGCATTATACTCGTAATAAATTGTTAATAACATAGCGTTAAACTTACGAAAACGTATTATAATCCTAATGTTTATAGCTTCGTAAATATAAAAATAAATATAAGCTAGTTAAATTAAACAAATAAAAATATAGTTTTTAACGTTAGTTCTATATAAAGTCTATAAATAAAAATATAGATTAGTTTTTTTGCGGCTTTTTTTAAGTACTTTTTTAAACTATATATTAATATTATTTTAACATTATTATCCTAGTATATATTAAGTTATTTTATTAAGTAGAAAAAGTAGTAAGCTATAATTAAATATATAAGTTATACGTGGGTATATTTAATTATTTAGTTAAAGAGCAGGCTGTTTTTAACTATATTATTATATATTCACTTTATAAGCTTATTATAAAACACGCGCGTTATACGCGCATTTAAAAAAACTGCCGCACTTTAAACATGTTTAGTAAGAGATATTCTTACTAAGTATTCTTATAAGCTCTATTTATATTTAAGCTTAATTAAACTTTTTAATAAGCTTAAAAACTAGAACTAAACAACGTTAAAGTTGCTTATATTAAGTTGTTTTATTAATAAAAAAGTTTACAAATAACTTACTGTTTTATATATAGTAATTAATATATAATATTTTAAAGCTTTTTAAAGTATATTAATAAAGCTTTATAACTATAATCGTAATTAACTAATTAAGCTTTTCTTTTAAGCAGCTATTAAAAAGCTAGCATTTACATATAATACTAACATAATATATTCTATATAAGTAATAGCGTATAAGCCTAATACTGCAAAAGCAGATCTAAATAGTTAAAACAGCTATAGTATAATATATTATTACTACTAAATAAAATAAATAAAAAAAAAACCCCTTAAATATCCCGTTAGTATTATTATTTAAGTATTATTTTCTAGTTTTATTATCCTTTTAAAGAGTGATTTAGTAATAAATCTGCTAAAGCTTTAATATACTTAATAAAAATATAGTATTTAAAAGTACTAGACTTTATTAAGCGAGCGAAAAAATAAATAAAAAATCCGTAACAAAGGCTGTATATATTAGTTCTTTAATTTAATAAAGCATAACATAACTATAAATAATATAAAAAAAAAAAGTACTATCTAATTAATAAACGAATAAAGCATATATATATATATTTTCTTTTATTAATTATTAGTAGTAAACTTCTATTAATTAATATTAGTAATATTAAAAGTACTTTAAAACTAAATGCTTTAATTATTTTTTCGCTTGCATGTTTATTAGTAAGGATACTATAAAAGCGTTATTATACACTTAATAGATTTAAAAGGATAAAACTATAGTATATATTTAAAATAAACTAACTATTAAGTTAACTATATACTAATTTACTAACCGATCTTGCCCAAGCTAATTTTATTTTTTAAGATACATAATAAATATATATATATAAACAAAGCCTAGCTATTTAAACTAAACAAGTATAGCACTATATATATAGTATTTAGTTTACTAAGCGTGTTAAAAGTAGAAATAATAGACTTAGCGCTATAAACCCTATTAAGTTTTAAAGCAGAAATAATAAGCCTGGTTAAAGGCGATATAAAAATATAAGTAAATATATATAAAGATTTATTAGCAAGTTCTCCGCTTACTTAAGTACTTAATATATAACGCTTAGTCTATACTTTTTATTAACATTAAAAACTAAAAAACTAATAGTAAATATTATCTCCGCTATTTTTATTATCAGGTAAAATACTACCAATACTAAAAATACTTTTAAATATAATTCTTTTATTTGTATTCTTCTAATAGTTTATAACCTTTATATTAAGTACTACATTAAATTGTTGCTAAAACAGCATTTAAAAAAATAGCTATAAAAATAATAAATTATTAACCACTTAGTTTAATAACGAACGTATAAGCAAGTAATAAAACACTTACAATTTTGTAATAAATTTACTTAAAAAGCCTATTTTTTAATTAACGTTTAATAAACAAAACTAAAGCTTTCTTTACGTACTATATAACTAACGCAGTATTATTTACATTTTAAAGTTTAAAGTTTCCGCGCTCGCTTATACTTATACTATAGTTAAATTAATACTATTAGCTTATATTTACCGCTTATAAGTTAAATTTGCGCGTATATCCGCGTGCAGTTTATATATGTTTAGAACGTTTTATAAAATCTTAACTGTTAATATTATAACGCTCTATTTAATACTTTTAGTCTTAAAAATAGCCGACTTAAACTTTTCGTAGCTGTTTAAAACTATTCTAATAAGCGCTATTAACTCGCTTTTATATTAACAAGCACGCGCTATAATACAGCTATTATAAAGCTTTATATTATATACTAGTATAATTTAAAGCGCGTAAAAACGTTTATATATCTTTTTATTTAATATGTCGACCGCTTATTTTTATTAAATCGCGAACTGTTCTATTATTAGTACAAAAGCTTTTAATAGCCCCGTTAAAATACTAAAAACGTTAATGTTTTCACCTAGTTTTACCGCTTTTTTAATAAGGTTTATAGTAAAATATTTAAAAAAGCTCGTTAATTTCGCGTGTAAAGCTAAACATACCCACTAGTAATTAAAGTTTTATATATAATCTATTATAGTTTTTTGCAGGTATAGCTAATAAAATGCCTAAATAGCTAATATAAATAAAGTAATACTAGTAATAAACGTAAACGTTTTACGCTAACAAACTAACTAGTATACTATTTTCTTATTATTAAAATTATTATTTAATATATCCAGCTTAAGCTTCTCGCTTAAAAAAATACTGCCGCTAAAAACTGTATTTAGCAGCTGCTTACTTGTTATAAAAACTAGCACGTAAAATTTAAAGCTAAAACTTACGTTTATATTTATTAAGTTTATTAATAAAATATATTTATTACGTTTAAAAAACTAATCGATTAATTATACATTATATATAAAATAACCTATAAAAACTTTAAATATAAAAAAAGCGCTTTTAAATTATAATAATATTAAGTATTCTTTTAATACTTTTATTAAAATTTTAAATTAGTACAGCTTTTTTATATTATTAAGTTATTTTGTTTTTTTTTTGCGGTTTTTTCTAATTTATTGTACTAGTAAATAAATAACGCCCTATAATAACAAACTTAATTATTTAGCTTTTATTACTAGTTTATACTAAATATTTTTTTTATTTTACTGTTTTTTTTTATAAAACTTAATAACTAAATATTTAACTAATTAAATCCGCTTATAAAAATTATATTTTTTACAACTAATTTAATAACATAAAAAAACTTACACGCGCTTATAGTAATAAACGATTTCTTATTATATATTAAATATAAGTTATAAAAAAGCCAGATTATTATATTACAACTTAACCTAAACAGTTTTATTATAAGCGCGTATATTAAAACTAAATTACGCTTTTATCTAATTAACTAGTAGATTTATTACTTGTTTTTTAATTATTAAAACAATCGATTATTTTTTGCTAGTATTATATCTTTCTTTTTAGCGAAATATAAGTTTAAAGCCGGGCGAAACGGATTAAGTACTAATAAATAGAAATTATTACGCTTATTTAATATATAATATATAATAACTAAATAAAGTATAAAATAAAATTTTTTAAATTTTTAAATAATTTAAAAAAAAATAATTAACGTTATTTACACGTTAACAAGCTTTTAATAATAAGCTTATAAAAAGTTCTTTAATAATATTAGCATATTTTTCTTAACGTTTTATCCGATTTTTTGTTTTTTAATTCGGTTTAGCTGTAGTTTACTTAGTAATTATAATATTATATATAATAAAAAATTAAAAGCACGTTTTTTTATATATAACGTAAAATTTATATAATATTAGTTTGCTTAAAAAACTATCTTATATATAGCTTAAAAAAAACGTAAAATATTACTAACAAGTTATAATATTTTAATACTAACGCGTATAATATTATAAATAAGTTATAATATTTAAATACTAATATATTTAGTACATAGCGCTACTTTCTAGTAAGTAATAAAAATTATTACTAAACTTGCAGTAAATATAAAAAGTTAATAATATAAACAACTTATTAAAATGATTTCGTAGTAAATGCTATTTTTTATTTTGTTCTATAAAATCTATACTAAAATAAAGTTCGTAAACTTATAAAAACGCTTAAAAAAAAAGCACTAACAGTAGTTAGTTTAATATCGTGCAATTATTATGTTTTTTTATTTTTATTTTTACCGGTTTTAAATAAGCCGTCTTATATAACATACTAAAACTTATTACTTTACAATTTTTATAATTTTTAGTTAAAATAATTAAATAAACTGTTTTGCTTACTGCTTGCTCTTTATTTTTATGTAGTTAAAAGAGCTAAAATATGTTCTTCTCCCACGTTTTTTATACTAACCTTAAACGAAAAAACCGCTATTTGTTCTTCTTACACACTTTTTTTTTTTTTAGTTACGATATTAACGCTAAGCTAGCTTGCTTTTAATAGCAGCATAACGTTTACTCTGTACTAACAAGCTTTTATATAGTCCTTTTTAAAACATCTTTCCTTTCGAAAATTAACATATAAAGTAGCATAATACTTCTTATTATAGCTACTACTTTAATATCAAGTGTTCTATATTACTACTATAACTATTTAATAATAGTTCCCGACCGGTTTTCTTATAAAAGATTTTAAAGCTTTTTTTGGGCTTTTTATAACGCGTACATAACGTTAACGTATAAAAAAACTGTATTAGCTGCTAACTTTAACTTTTTCGATATTTTAGATATTATATACTCTAATAGCTAACAGCTAACTTATAACGTTAAAAAAACATCTTTTAGGAAAAACCGCATTAATGCCGTCCTAAAGGCCAGCAAAGAAAAATTACTGCTTTAATTTTGTACTGCAGGTTTAATACTAAATAACGCTTGCTTAAAAAAAAGCAAGAAAATCCTGCTAAGCATTAAGCTTTAGTTCTTAATTAACTAATATACTAGCTATGTAGTCGCTTTATTAGTACTAATTAATGCTTAAAAAAACCGTTAATATATAGTCTTTATCGTCCTTCTTATGTTTAAGCAGAAAGCGAGTAATATGCGCGATCTTAAGTTTAAAAACAAAACTTACTACGTTATTAGGCCGTATAAAATATTACTATCCCGATCTAGCCAGTTTAAGCAGCTTTATAGGTAGGAGCAGACAACTCTTAGCGAATAATAAGGCTAATCAAGTTATTAAAAATAAGATATCTACGTAGCTGCTTAAAATATAAATATAAAATATAGCGAGATCAGCTTTTATTAACTCTTAAAATTAATATATATTCTCTTTTTTTTCTTTAATAATAATACATAACCTACTATTTTCTACTTTTAGATTTTATATATAGCTTGCATAAAAATAACCATGCTTAAAACATTAAAGCTTGCTGTATTAGCATAACAAAGTACTTAAATATTCTTAATACTAGTATTAATAATTACGTATTATTTATTTTTTTATACATTTTTTAGCTGTAAGCGAGACCAGTATAAATAAGTACAAAAAAGCTATAGCATATTATAAGTAAGCTTAAATATAACTAGCTATATAGAAATTCTTTCCTTTATGTTTTAAAAATTGCCTTTTTACTAAGTTAATTAAACTTTTTACGAAGTAGTACTATTTAAACTATAAATATACTAAATTTATTAAAAATAATATAATATTACTGCTTTAGATATAGTTACGCTATTAACAGTATTTTCTAGTGCTTTTTATTTTTTTTTATTTTTTAAAAGTATATAATATTAGCTTGTAGAATAAAATACTAAATACTTTTTATTTACTTACTATATTTAACTTAATTTTAATACTTGCTTGTTTTTAGTAAAAATTTTAAAATTATAGCAACTTAAAATAAAACAATAAAAAAAATTGTTTTTATAAAACTATAGCTCGCTTTTATATCTTTACTGCGCGACTGTTTTATCACGTCGTTTTATGTTTTATAATATGCTCGTACAAGCTGTTTTTTATTAAGATCTGTTAATTAGTTATCGTACTTAATACTTAAAAAGTCGGCTTCTAAACTATAATCGATATAAAATCAACAGTTCTGCTTACAAGTATCACGTGTTTTATAAGTCTTAACTATAGCGGGTCTTTTATTTTACTTGCAGCAAGCACGGCTTATACAACTAGTAATTAACAGTAACATTACCTTTAAAACTTAATAATTATTATATATTAGGTAGCAGAACCGTAATTAACTAAAACAACTTTTATGCTTTAATTTGCTGCTTGTAAAAGTCGCAAGCTTATACTTAACTTTAAGTCTAGTACAGCATAAAAAGCTAGTAATCTTATATTGCTAGCTGTATTTATAAACGCGTTTAAACAGCTTTTTAATCTTTTATTTTACTTTACGTTTTTTTAAGCGCATTTGAACATCTTGCGGATCATGCATGCTTTAAACAATAAAGCAACAGTAATAAAAAAAAAGAAAAGATAAAAAAAATATATTAAAAAATAAAAAACGAGCAGTAAGTACTTAGGTAACTTATTATACTCTTAACTTTTTAGAATAAAACAAGCTGGCTATTTGTTTATTACAGCTAGGCAAGAGCTCTGAACCCTAGCAAAAAAACACGACAGCTTCCTGATTAAAAAGCAAACTTAGTATCTTATTGTTACATTATCGTCCTATTATAATAGTTTATTTTACTTTAATTATAATATAGTAAAGACAGCTTTTTATAGTTTATAAGTTACTTAAAACTTTTAAAAATGCTTATATTTCTTTATTAAGATTTCTTATTTAAAATATATTTAATTTAGCTTTAAGAACTTTAAATTTGTTTTACTTTTATGACTTCACTTAAATACTATTTTATCTTAATATAATACTAATTAATAAAGTTATAAAAAAACGGTTAAAGATATAATATATTAAAACGTACGCTATAGATAGCGTTTTGCTTAATTTAATAAAAAATATTAAAAAACAGCTAAAAATATAGCATATATTAAAGTATAAGCTTCGTTATAAATATTTGTTTTTATTAATTTAATAGATACGATAGCGAGGACTTTCTCTCCGTAAAGGGCCTAAATCTCCTTTTTAGATCTATATACTTAAAGACTTACTAAAACATAAAAAACGCAAACTTAAAATCACACCCATAACTAAAACTACAGTTTCGTCCAAAAATAATTATTTTATTAAATAAATATGCTGTTTGTTTAAAAAACGCTTTATATTTATAAAGTATATTATATTATACAGATTACATAAGTAGCTAAAATAAATAATCTATCTAGTTTTTTTAGTAACCTCGATTTTATTAAAAACTAGCTTATACTATATAATTACTAATATAAAAACAGCTGTACTATACAGCTATAATCTAGTCTAATACTAGTTAATAGTATTAGCATAAATACTGCTTAATTAGAAAAAAACGTAAAAATAACATAATATATATAATTAATCTATTACACGATAGTATTATATATAAATGCAAACAAAACAAAAAAAAACGTAGCTGTTAAGCCTATACTGTTATTATAGCAAACTTAAGAACCACTTTTTAAAAAACGACCTAAAAAACGACCTAATAATAAAAACATTATACTAAGTTAACTAAAAATGTTTAAGCTTTTAGCTTAGCCGCTTATTTATTTATTTACAAGCAAAATAAACTTTATCGCTTTGTTTTATAAGCGATTAGCAGTAGTTTTTATTTTTACGCTATCACTTACATAATAGCTATATTTCGCAGCTTAATATTAGTACAATATTTCGCACGTTCAGCTTAAAATAATTGTTCGTACTAGGTTATATATTTAAAAAGCTGCTAGCCCGCTTGTTTAAACAGCACAACGTTTTTATCGTCTGTTTCTTTCTTTACTCTTGCTTCTAAAAAAATAACCTTTTTATCGTCCTTTTTTTTATATTCTAGCTTTTTTTTTAAAAGGCAGGAATAAACGGACGGTTCGTTATTAGTTGCTATCTACATAAATGCTCTAAATTTTATACTACTTGCCTTTAACGTCCGTTCTATATTATTTTTTAACAAGACTATATTTTTTAAAGCTAATTTAGCATTTGTGCTACTTTATTCAGCTTTAATTATATTTTAAAGCAAAGTATGCTTAACCGGTATCAAGTTATTAAAAATCCTATCTCTACTATTAAATACTTTTATAAAATTAAAAACGCTATCGTTTACTTTCTTGCGCTCTATTAGCTCAGCTCGTACGGTTAGTTAAGTTTACAAAGCCTTACCGGGCATAATAAATCTTTAACAATATCCTTATTGTTTTTAAGTCGTTTTTATGATAATAACACAGCTTTTTAAGTGTGAACTAATTACTAACATGCAAAACCTAGCATTTTTCCGTTTTCGCTATATTTAAGAGTTTTAAGGACCATAAAAGCAAAAGTAAAAAAAAGTTCCTAGTTTGCAGAGTTATTTACTTTATTCCCATCACTTTTATTATCGCTGTTTTCCCTTAAAGACTTAAAAGCAGTTTTCTTAAAAACGCTATATATATTAGGTCGGTTAATTTTATATTAATAAATAAAAACAGTAAAAGCAGCACAAGTTCTATTATCGTTCTTACTTTTCTTATAATAGTCTTAAAATTTTTAGTACTTATAAGCCTTTTTTTATAGCGGATTAATATCTAGCAAATCAGATAATACGTTTTTTTTAACGGAAAGCTTACTAACATATAGTCTTAAATTATATCCTTTTTTTTAGCACGCTTATTACTTGTCCAGCTTATTTTTTCCCTTATTTTATTAGAGCTAAAAAATAAGATTTAGGCAAGCTTTATACAAAACGCACTTTTTTTATTATCGTTAATATTGTAGTTTTTATAAATAATCGCGGCTTAAAACTATACATACATTATATTATTAATACTAAAAACACGTAACTTTATCGTACGGTATACAAAACAAGCTTGCCGGGCAAAGTAATCGTATGCTTTTTTCTAGCTTTTTTTTTTATAATCTATAGTAACCGTATCCTTAACGCAAGCAATAAGTACTAGTATAATATAGAACAAAACGCTTAGTTATAAGAAAAGAATAAGTAGTAAATAAAGAAAAAAAATAAAAACGTAAAGAAATAAAAACAGCCGAAAAAACATTAATATTTTAATGCTGATATTTTTAAGCATAAATTTTAATAGCTTAAGCAGTATCAAGTAAACCTATCTGCTCGTTCTTGCAAGACTAGTTATTAAAAAGTATTAACTTATTGTTACATAAAATCCTAAGCAGGTTACGAAGTAAACTACAAGGTTTTAATTATTTTACCCCTTTTAGTTAGTTTCTAAACTACGTTTTGTTTTTTATCTTTTATTTTACGCTTTCCTGTTTAAAAAGCAAACAAACACGCGATATTATGTTTTGTTTAAAAAAGCTTCCTTTTAATACTTGTTTTATTATGCATAAAAGTAAAAGTCTCCTACTTAAAGAGTATTTTGCAAAGTTTTTTGTACGTAAAGTAATTAGTTCCGATAAAAAACCGTTCCTGCTTATACTTAATATTTTAATTACGGCAAATTAGCGAATTAAACACTTTAAATTCTGTTTTAATAAGGCCTAACTACCTGATTTTTTAAGTTATCTAATTAAAAAAGTAGGGATAATATCGATTTAAACGTGTAAGTAAATAAAAAAGCCTCGGTACTAGTTTTAGATTTTGCGAGCGAAGCTATATATATATTATAAACCAGTACTGCTTTTATTTTAAGTTGTTACACCTGTTTTACTACTTCAGTATTCGTTATAGCTTCCTAAAAAGCTAAAACAAGAAGTTATAGTTAAATTATTAAATTTTTATTTCTTGCTCCTTACTATACGCTTGCTATACTAAGTCTAAAAAACCGTAACAGTAACTATAAAGTTCAAGCGTGATAAGCAAAGTATAATATAACGTTAAATAAGCCGTTATATAATAATCGCGATATAGTAACCTGTTATTATAAGCGAAATAAAAATATATATTAGAAATTAAGCTGCTTAGCAAAAATTAGTACATAGCTTTGCTTTTATAAGCGCGTTTTACGCGTAGAAGTTTAAAGCGAGTAAATAATCTATAGAGTAATATAAGTACTTACGTAAGTAAGATCTTTAGTAAAAGTTATGCAAGTATTGCAGTAGTATTATAGGGGCTTAAATAAAAAATCTATAAAATAAACTTTTCATGATTATACTATGAAATAAAAACAGTTTATACGTAATAGTATTAAAATAATATTCGTAAAAATTTATTACAATATAATTTAAATATAAAGTTTATAGTTTATAGTTTACGGTCTTACAGTCTAAACTACAAAATTATAAAATATGTTAGCTTAAAAAAAACCAAGAGTTATATACTACTTCAAACTACTTAGAATTATAAACAGCTAGTAATTATTACGACTTAATAGTTACTATATAGCTTCGTAATTATTATATAGCTTAGTAAAGGTTATATAGCTAAATTGCAGTTATAGTACTAAATATATTTTGTTTAAGCTAGTAAGTTAGATTAAAATAATAGCTTTAAAAAATAAATAACTTATATAAAAATAATTTACTATAAAAATACAAGCACTATTATGTTATAAAGCTTATATATCTGTTTAGAATTATATCGTAAGAAATACTCTAAACACTCTTATTAGCTCCCTACCCGTATAAATAGCCTAATAAGCACTAATAATGCTTAAATATTCCTATTTGCTCTTACTAAACCTGTTAACTTATCTAAATATATGTATACTTCTTTAACGTTTATTACACTACTTTTTCGTTATCTTAAATCTCAACCTAGAACATACTATTAAGTAAAAGCGTCCATAACAGCTTCTTTAAGTCTTCTTATAATAAAGCTATCATGCTACTTTCTATTCAAGTGTTTTATTTAATAACGCTTTTAAAGCGAGGCCGTGCAGCGTACTTCTATAAAAAAAGCTCCTTTATTAAGCTTATCGTGTTCGTGAACAAAATAAAACTAAAAAGTTATTAGGCCCTAAAAAGCTTTTATCCGTTAGTAAAAAAAGCATATAATATCCGGTTTTACTAGCTGCTATTGTAGCAATATCTCCTGCTAGAGCTTTTTATCGTTAAATCGCGCGGTAGTATATTAATAAGTTTTCTTGTAGCCGACTTAAATCAGTATAGCTTCGAATAAGAAAATATCAAACTTATGCTATTAAAGCCGACAAAAAAAAGCAGCAAGAGCTAAAAAACCCTAAGCTTACTATAAAACAAAAAATTATATTAAATAGGATTTAAAAGTAGTTCAGGAAATAAGCTAGAAGTAAGCGTATTATTAGTACTTAGCAAGCTTAGTATACAACAAGACAGTAAACTAGAATAATACAGTAAAGTCGATTAGTTAGCGCGATATAAACTAGCGTTAAAGATTTAGCCAAGACTTTAAAAAACAGAACGTTATAATATTTAATACTATATAACGTTATCTTGTTTTTTAACTTCTGCTAAATTTAAATTAAGAACATATGCTTAACAATATATTTAAACGTACTCGAAGTAAACATAGCAGCTTGTATATCGCATAAAGTTCTAAAATTTTTATATAGTCGGACTAAAAGAAAATTGCTCGTTTATAACAACGTTTTTAATCTTTATTCGTGTTTACTAGTTTGTAAATAATATAACAAAATATAACATAAATACTATAATAGCAAAAATGTAAAGCTTATATCTTCTTAAAAAAACCTGTCCTGGTAAAATTATCAAGCTTAATTCTACTTCGCGGCTATTACAAGAACTACATAACAGCGCAGGAAAAGCTTATTTAGTAGTTCGCGTATTTATATATCTAGAGTTTTTTTTATCGTTTAGTTATAATATTAAGCCTTTAATTAGAAACCGGCTTACTTATTAAGAAGCACGTGCTAAAAAGCAGCTTTAAAGATCAAAACGCGATATTACCTACAAAAAAACAAGTTAAAAAAAAACTATTAAATCTATAAAAAAATCGAGAGTAAAAGTAGCCGTTACTACAACAGGGTTAAAAGTTGCTTAATTAGCTGTAAGCAGCAGACAGTTATTATTATAAGTTAGTTTAACCCTTTACATGCTTAAAATTACGTAAAAATGCTCTTTAAAAATATTAACCGCAGCTTATAAAATCTACTTAAAAGCTTTTACTTATTAAGGATGTTTATAACAGTATTTAATATTATAAGCAAATATAACTTTAAGCTACGAAAAATTTTCTAATTACCGTTTTTTACTGTTGCCAACTTGTATAGTATTTTTAGCATCGTAGTAAATAGCTGGAAATAACGCTGCTTTACTATCTAGAAATACTATATTTTATTTTACCGATATCGTATTAATATTAAGTATATCCGTAATATCCGCAATCTTGTCGCTATAGTCGGTAGGTCCTTTATTGTAATGCTTAACAAGCTTATAAGCTAAATCTTTATGTTTTAAAATTATATAAACAAATCGGAACTAAGTCGTAGCTAATTTAGTTTTAAAGTGTTAACTAGTTATATACTTTTTTAAACTTTATACTTTTATAAAACTTATATTATAAAGCTTTCTATTAAACTTTATAACAGTATAAACGTAAAACGTGGCTTTTTGTTGCTATAATAAGCTTGTTACTGTTTTTGTCGCTTATATTATAGAAAAATATTAAATACTATATAAAAATCGAGATAGTAAAAAAAAAGCTAATATTGCTATATAAGCTTAAAAATTTTCTTTTATTAAACTACGATTATTTTATATACTATTAATTAGCATTATAGCTTCTAGAATAAATCTGCGTTAAAATCCTTATCTTTTTATAAAATTCTTACTTTATATAGTAAAAAAGTCTAAGCAGCTTAATTTAATCGTAAAGCTTTTTAAACGTTAATGTTTAAAACAGTAAAAAGTCGGGTTTTTTATATTTATATTATTAAGCTATATTCTGTAAATTATTAGTTTTCTTTTTTTTAGCATTTTTTTATATTTTTTCTTTATACCGATAAAAAGCTTTCTAAGCAGGATTAAAATAAAACAGACCGAATACTATTTCGCGAAAACTAAATACTAAATTATTAGTAAAAAATATAAAATAATAGATAAATAAAAAGCTTTAAGTTTATTTATAGTTATTACAACGTTCGTAAATTATTTTAATATATAAGAATTAATTGCTTAAAATTATGAACAAGAAAAATAAAAGCTAGTAAAAAGCAGTAACTAACTTTTTAATAGATATTATAAGTCCCGTTACGTCCTACAGTATTAATAAAAACAATCTAAAGGTATTTTAAGCGGCTTTTTGAACTTGTAAGCGTTATAATTTGTTTTAAAATAACAACTGTGCTAACTAAACTTGTACATGCCTATTATCGCATACTATGTAAATATCTTATTATAATATAAAATAAACAGTTAAAAAAAAAATAAAAAATCATAATAGCGCGTACTATGCTGCTTTACTTAAACTATTAGTATTATTTTAATATTTGTAAATATCTGCATATTATAAGCTTAATATAGTAAACAGCATATTAATAACTCTTTTGCTGCATCTAAAACACGCTTATAACTACTAAATTTATATACTTTAGTTAGTAGTAATATATATACAAGATATAAACTTATTAGCATTCTCTATAGTTTAATATATTAGTAAATACAAGATCACGTAGTCTTAATCTTAAAAATAAAATTAAATTTAACTTTTAATCCGCCTGGCTAAATAAAGTAATACCGCGTTTAAAAACCGTTAAATAAAAATATACAACTACTAATATAATATTAAAAGTTGCCCACTCCTTACTTTTTTATTATAGAACACAAGCACTTAGCACGAATAAGCACGCAAAAACATATCGTTATAAAAACTATTTATTACTATTCTACTACGTGAATTTTTATTACGAACTAATAACTAGAATCTGCCGTTTACTAGCCCACCCTAATTTTCTGCTCTTTAGCTTAATATTTAGTTTAGTTATTTATTAATCTATTAAAGAACAAAATAACCTTTTGTATTTTTTTTATCCTGCTAGTTCCTTTAAAACTACATAATAATTATCTAGCTTATATTAACCCTAAAACCTTATTCTATTTTTTTACGTCCTGCGTCCTTACCGCACTTAGCAGTCCTTACTTTCTGTTCAACAAAGCGCTTTAATAACTTATTAAGGCTAAAACTACTAAATATAACCTTAAAGCTCTAGTCCTGTTCTAAATACAGTTCGTAATACCCAGCATTAATTAGTAGTTTAAAAACCTCGTAATCATAGTAAAATTAATAGCTTAATAAGCCTATATAACAAACTAAAACATTAACGTTAAGTTTTTAATTATGAAACTATTGCTTATTAAACAGCCTGCTATATAAAATAAACCAGTTTTTACTTTTTAGCTTCTTAAAAAACAAAAAGCTCTACTATAATAAAAGCTTATACCTAATTATAAGTTTAAAAAAAGCAAACAGTAGCTATTCCGCTTATATAACATAATTTAAAAAATTAAGCAGAAGCTAAGGATTAAAAACAGTACTTAGCTAAAACCTAAACTTCTTATAAAGTATTTTAAAGATTTAAAGCTTGCAAAAAAGTTTTACTAATATATGCTAGCAAATAATAAACAGTATTAAAATAAGCTTACTACTATTAACGAAGTTATTAACCAGCTTTTGTATATTATAACTAGCTAATTTTAGAAAAATAATTGCTAATTACTATTATTAAGCCTATCCGATTTTAACTAGAATACTTAAAACTGTTTCTATAACTACCTAACCGTTGTACACTTATATAAAGATCGCTTTATAAAATAATTCACCTTAATCCGATTATTTAATAAAAAGCTAGCTTTTCTTTTTATTAGCAGTGTTTTTTTAAGTTAAAAACAAAAAATAAATAAACAGTTTAGAATTATTTCTTATATTATGTTTAATGCTTTTTTATCAGAGTATTAAACCTAAGCTTTTATATATAAAAATCAATAAAAACCTAATACTATTTCTTTTTTCTACAAATAACTAATCAATACATGTTTAATATCTTTAAAATTACGTCCTTTAAAATATACTATATATTAAGCTTCTGCTTAAAAAGCTTCTTAAACTTTTTATGCACTTTTATCTCGCTCTTTACTACTTACTTTATATTACTAACTACTAAGCGCAAGTTTATAACATAATGCTTACGTTTTTGCTTTTTTTTTATTACACCCTCTATTTTTCTTTTTTTACCCTTTTCTTTTACTACTTATTAAAAGTATTATACTACACAGCATGTTCAAGAAAATAACTAAAAATCCGGTTTTATATAGAAAAGCCTAAAAATAGTTCTTTTAAAGCAATATCTAACTACGCCTAGCTTTCTAAAGCTGCAGTAACAAGCTATAAAGCATCGAAATAGTTTACTATATACACAAACTGTCCGCCGCAACAACATCATAATTCTTGCTTTTAACTTTTTCTGCTTCTTTATTTATAGTCCTACTAACATATAGCTAACTTATATATATTAATTTATAAAACTCTCACTTTACAAATTTAAACAATATCTTAACTTATTAATCTAATTTCTATATTATATATCTCTAGACTTCTATTATTTATAGTATCGTCCCTGTCGATAACATATTTTAACGCGATAATAGCATAAAGCAGTAATAATAAAAGCGCTTTAGTTATTAGTACTTTGGGATATTTTGTAGCATACTTAACTATTATTATAAAAAATAGTAAGCTATTAAAAGATAAAACTATAAGTTAGCTAAAAAAAAGTCTTAGCAACTTTTTAATCAAACAAATTAACGCTAGAAGAAAAGTCTTTAGCAATAATAATATTATCCTTAATATTATTACCTTACTAAATACATTTGTTTTAAACGCTCTAGTAAGTTAAAATCTATTATTAACTTTTATTTATTCTATTCTTGTTTTATTCTTTAAAGCGAGAGCTTTTATCGGTTATTTTCTTATAATTTTCTTCTTTTAACTTATATTTTATATCTTCTGTCCCATCTAAACGCGATAGAGAATTTTATTAGCCTCGCTTAACCTTAACTTGCCTTTTATAAATATTAGATCTTTACTTTTTTTACAAGAGTTACCGGCCTGCTTAACATATAATATATACTATGTTATATATTTTTTACACTTTTTTTAATTAAGCAGTACTTTAGCTTTCTCTAGCAAGCTACTGTATATTACATTACTTAACCTCCGCATTTTTAAACATTATAAGCTTTATAACGTAAAGCTTCTCGTACATTATAAGCTAACAACCGAAAAAACTAAAAGTAGGATTTAAAACGCCGCATATTTTATTTCTAATAAAAATAAGAAACACGACCTTTTTATAAAAGCTACTGAAGCTGGAGTAAATATCGGAAATAAAAAAACAGTAATTAAAGCGCGCGTTAAAGCAGCATTTTACTGTTTTAGTATAAGTAAAGCTAATACTACCTGTATCCGGACTATTAAAAAAAGTAATTTATACTAAGCGTTAGAAAATATAGCAAACGCGACACTCGCGATGATAACTAGCCGCTAAAAACTTTAAACCGCGATTAAAAAGTATTTAAACCCAGCTTTATTTCGCGTATAATTAACTATTAAATGTATATAAGTATACACTAGCTTAAACCGCTAAATACTTTAACAGTACTAATAAATGCTTATAAAAAGCAGTACATTACTAATACTATTTAAAAGTAACAAATAAAAGCTACTTTATTAGCAAGTTAATTAAAGCTTTAAGCTTTAAAAACAATACTAAAATAGCTTAGAACTAATAAAGCTAGGAAAAAAAAACAGTTACGAATTAAAAAAGCTAGCTACTACTATAAGCTGCAATTATTAAACTACAAAATCTGCTTAAATCAAGTATACTATATAAAAAAAACTAGCTATAAGCGTGAATTATTATAAATAGTAAAATAAAGCATTAAAGCTTTTTTTTATTATAAATTAGCATGTTATTACTAACAAACAAAACAATTACTGCAAGAATAAAATTCTTAATTTACTGTAGTTAATAAAGCTTAATAAACGCTTAATATAATTATCCGATATAATTAAATAAGAAATAAACGCTTTAATATATTATAAATATACTAATAGTTACTACTTAGCTCTAAGTTTATATTAGTAAAAGCTTTAATATTATAATACGCTTTATTAGCTTTTTACAACCTTTAATATTTATATTAGTTATAAATAGTTAAAAAGTTTTTTATAAGTAGTATAGTTTTATACTTTACTTTAAAAATTTTTAAACAGTGATTTTTTTAATTAACTGTATAGCACACGGTTAAATTTTTTATTATTTAACAGGTGTTGGAGGGCTATAGTTTCGTTATAGTTTCCAGAGAAGGAAAGAATAAAGCAATTTTATATGCTTCCACTTCTTTTTTTCGTACTGTTTTTAAGTAGAAAAGGCCTTATCTTATCTTATCGGGTCTTTTATACTTAAAAAAAAAAGTAAATCTTTTATTTTATTAGCTTTACTTTAGAAATTAAGAGTTTTTTAAAAAAGCACTACTTTTGATTTATTTTTATTATAAAATAGAATAAAAAAAATAAGTAAACAAAAAAATAAACAATAAAATTTATTACTACAGTAATTAATTTATTTATTTTTATTACTTACTTTTTTAGTAGTAGTTAGCACGTAGTAAAAACGTTTTATTTTATTGTATTTGTTTTTAAAAAGTGAATAAATCTTTTATTTTATTAGTTTTTTCTTACTTAAAAAAAAAAGTAAATTTTTTATTTTATTAGTTTTTTCCTACTTAAAAAAAAAAGTAAATCTTTTATTTTATTAGCTTCACTTTAAAAATTAAAGGTTTTTTAAGAAAGCACTATTTTTAATTTATTTTTATTACAGAATAAAATAAAAAAAATAAGTAAATAAAAAAATAAACAATAAAATTTATTACTATAGTAATTAATTTATTTATTTTTACTACTTATTTTTTTAGTAGTAATTAGCATGTAATAAAAAAGTTTTATTTTATTATATTTATTTTTAAAAAATAGATAAATCCTTTATTTTATTAGTTTTTTTTTACTTAAAAAAAAAAGCAAATCTTTTATTTTATTAGTTTTAGCTTATTTATACTAAATAAACATGCTTTTAATAAAATACTACTTAATCGTTTATATAAAAAAAATAAAATTATAGACTATTTCTTGTTTATTTTATATTAATTAATTAGTTTTTAATTATACTTTTTTTAAAATAAATAAAAAAGTAGGATTAAAAAAAATATAGTAACTGTATATTTATTATTTATTTTATACTCGCTTTTTTATTTAATTACTTGCTATTATTTTTTTTTAAAACTTTATATAAATTATACGTATATATAAAAATATTATTATATATAATATTGCTAGTTTTACTTGCTTTAAAAGTTCTAAGAAAAGATTAACTTTAAAAGTTATAAACTTAATAAATTTGTTTATTAATATTTAAATTTCGCTTAAAAAGGATTTTAAAACGGAAATAGCTTACTATATAATTTTTATGTAGCGGAAAAAACGTAATAACGAAATAATTAATGTTTATTTTATACTATTCCGTTTTATTCGCTACTTTTTTTTACTTGCTTTTTTTAACTATATTTATATAAATAGCTTTATTTTAGATTTTATAATTAAATCTGTATAAATAGCTTTATTTTAGATTTTATAGCTAAATCTGTATAAATAGCTTTATTTTAGATCTTATAGTTAAATTTATATAAATAACTTTATTTTAGATTTTATAACTAAATCTATATAAATAGCCTTATCGTAGATTTTATAATTAAATTTATATAAATAGCTTTATTTTAAATTTTGTTAACTTAATATATTTTAATAACGCTGCTTTTTTTAATTTTTTAACTAAAGTTTCCGCTGTAAATCTTTTTAAAAAAAAAAACAAGAGCGAAAAAATAAAAAATAAAATATTGTTTATTCTATACTATTTTATTTAATTAACTAACTTTATAAATCGTAACGTACGTTTATTTTATACTATTTTATTTAATTAGTTACTTTTTTTATAATTTTTCGTCCTTTTTAAGCTAGTTTTTTTTATACTTTTTTTTTTAAAGTAAAAAAAAAGCAAAAGCGGATATATTTTTATAAACAGTAATATAATATTTTGATTACTACAAGCAGGAAAATATTACTAATTTAATAGTTAATCTATATTATAATAGTTTAAAATAAAAAAAAAGCGAAAGCAAAAAAATAATTATTAAAATATTGTTTATTTTATACTACTTTATTTAATTAGTTAGTTTTTATTGTTTAAACTATAAAAAAACAGTATGTTTTATACTTGTTAATTAAATTACGTTATTTTTTACTATTAAAACTATAAAAAAACAGTATGTTTTATATTTATTAACTAAACTATGTTATTTTTTACTGTTAAAACTATAAAAAAACAGTATATTCTATACTTATTAACTAAATTACGTTATTTTTTACTATTAAAACTATAAAAAAACAGTATATTCTGTATTTATTAACTAAACTATGTTATTTTCTACTATTAAAACTATAAAAGAATAGTACGTTTTATACTTATTAACTAAACTACGTTATTTTTTACTATTAAAACTATAAAAGAACAGTACGTTCTATACTTATTAACTAAACTACGTTATTTTTTACTATTAAAACTATAAAAGAACAATATGTTCTATACTTATTAATTAAATTACGTTATTTTTTATTATTAAAACTATAAAAAAACAGTACGTTCTGTATTTATTAACTAAATCACGTTATTTTTTATTGTTTAAACTATAAAAAAACAGTACGTTCTGTACTTATTAACTAAACTATATTATTTTTTACTGTTAAAACTATAAAAAAACAGTATGTTCTGTACTTATTAATTAAACTATACTATTTTCTACTATTTAACCTATAAAAAAACAGTATATTCTATACTTATTAACTAAACTACACTATTTATTTCTTTATATTTTAAAATATAAAATATACGTACTCTATTTTTATTTTATTTTTGCCCTTAAGATTAATTTAAAAACTAGTATAATAGCCTTATTTTTAGCGTAGAATTTTATATTCTTCGATTTTAAGATCTTAAGGTTCATGATTCTAGCTATTTTAATAACTTCTAAAATTTTTCCGTACTAGTAATAACGCTATTATAGTAAAAAACAATCCGCTCTTTTTTTCTTATATTTTATAATCTGTTTTCGTTCTTTTCTTTCTTTTCTTTTATTTTTTTTTTCGTTTTTTGTTTTCTTTCTTTTTTTTTCTTTTATTATATTTTTACTATAAAACCGCTTATTTTCTATTTAATAACAATCTTCTCTTTTTTCTTCTCTATTAAAAACACTATATTTATAATATAGTTAGTAATAAAATCCTATTTTTCTTTTTTTTTTTTAAATAATCTCTATAATAACAGTAGTTTATATAAAAACTTCTTTTTTTTTTTTACACTTTTAATAATAATTCAAATAATGCTTTTTTTTTTAAGTCTTTTAATCTAATAAATATTAAAAAGCTATAGTTTCGCTATAATTTTTAAAGAAAAAAAAAATAAAGCAATTTTATATGCTTCTACCTTTTTTTTTTATACTGTTTTTAAGTAAAAAAAGCTTTATTTTATTTTATTAAGTTTTTTATACTTAAAAAAAAAAGCAAATTTTTTATTTTATTAGCTTTATTTTAAAAATCGAGAGTTTTTTAAAAAAGCACTACTTTTAATTTATTTTTATTATAAAATAAAATAAAAAAAATAAATAAACAAAAAAATAAACAATAAAATTTATTACTATAGTAATTAATTTATTTATTTTTATTACTTATTTTTTTAGTAGTAGTTAGCACGTAATAAAAACGTTTTGTTTTATTATATTTATTTTTAAAAAGTGGATAAATCTTTTATTTTATTAGTTTTTTCCTACTTAAAAAAAAAAGTAAATCTCTTATTTTATTAGTTCTTTCCTACTTAAAAAAAAAAAAAAATCTTTTATTTTATCAGCTTTACTTTAGAAATTAAAGGTTTTTTAAAAAAGCACTACTTTTAATTTATTTTTACTACAAAATAAAATAAAAAAAATAAATAAACAAAGAAATAAACAATAAAATTTATTATTACAGTAATTAATTTATTTATTTCTACTACTTATTTTTTTAGTAATAGTTAGCACGTAGTAAAAAAGTTTTGTTTTATTGTATTTATTTTTAAAAAGTGAATAAATCTCTTATTTTATTAGTTCTTTTTTACTTAAAAAAAAAAACAAATCTTTTATTTTATTAATTCTAGCTTATTTATACTAAATAAACATACTTTTAATAAAATACTACTTAGTTGTTTATATAAAAAAGATAAAATCACGGATTATTTCTTGTTTATTTTATACTAGTTAATTAGTTTTTAATTATATTTTTTTTAAAGTAAATAAAAAAGCAGAATTAAAAAAAATATAGTAACTATATATTTATTATTTATTTTATACTTATTTTTTTGCTTAATTATTTACTATTACTTTTTTTTAGGACTTTATGTAAATTATACGTATATATAGAAATATTATTATATATAATATTGCTAGTTTTATTTGCTTTAAAAGTTCTAAGAAGAAATTAACTTTAAAAATCGTAAACTTAGTAAATTTGTTTGCTAATATTTAAATTCTGCTTAAAAAAGATTTTAGAACGGAAATAACTTACTATATAACTTCTATACAGCAAAAAAAGCGTAATAACGGAATAATTAATATTTATTCTATACTATTTTATTTTATTCGCTACTTTTTTTTGCTTGCTTCTTTTAGCTATATTTATATAAATAGCTTTATTTTAGATTTTATAGTTAAATCTGTATAAATAGCTCTATTTTAGATCTTATAGCTAAATCTATATAAATAGCTTTATTTTAGATTTTATAATTAAATCTATATAAATAGCTTTATTTTAGATCTTATAGCTAAATCTATATAAATAGCTTTATCTTAGATTTTATAGTTAAATTTATATAAATAGCTTTATTTTAAATCTTGTTAACTTAATATATTTTAATAGCGCTGCTTTTTTCGATTTCTTAACTAAAATTTCTACCGTAAATCTTTCTAAAAAAAAAAAGCAAGAGCAAAAAAATAAAAAATAAAGTGTTATTTATTCTATACTATTTTATTTAATTAACTAATCCTATAAATTATAGCGCACGTTTATTTTATACTATTTTATTTAATTAACTACTTTTTTTATAATTTTCTGCCTTTTTTAAGCTGGCTTTTTCTATACTTTTTTTTTTAAGGTAAAAAAAAAGCAAAAGCAGATATATTTTTATAAACAGCAATATAATATTTTAACTATTATAAACAGAAAAACGTTACCGATTTAACGGTTAATCTATATTATAATAGTTTAAAATAAAAAAAAAGTAAAAGCAAAAAAATAACTATTAAAATATTGTTTATTTTATATTACTTTATTTAATTAGTTAGTTTTTACTATTTAAACTATAAAAAAATAGTACATTCTGTACTTGTTAACTAAACTATATTATTTTTTACTATTAAAACTATAAAAAAACAGTACGTTCTATACTTATTAATTAAACTATATTATTTTTTATTATTAAAACTATAAAAAAACAGTATATTCTATACTTATTAACTAAACTACGTTATTTTTTATTATTAAAACTATAAAAAAATAGTATATTTTGTACTTATTAACTAAACTATATTATTTTTTACTATTAAAACTATAAAAAAACAGTATATTCTGTACTTATTAATTAAACTACGTTATTTTTTATTATTAAAACTATAAAAAAATAATATATTCTATACTTATTAACTAAACTATATTATTTTTTACTATTAAAACTATAAAAAAACAGTATATTTTATACTTATTAACTAAACTACGTTATTTTTTACTATTAAAACTATAAAAAAACAGTATATTCTGTACTTGTTAACTAAACTACGTTATTTTCTACTGTTTAAACTATAAAAAAACAGTACGTTCTGTACTTATTAACTAAATTACGTTATTTTTTACTATTAAAACTATAAAAAAATAGTATATTTTATACTTGTTAATTAAACTACGTTATTTTTTACTATTTAACTTATAAAAAAATAATATGTTCTATACTTATTAATTAAACTACACTATTTATTTTTTTATATTTTAAAATATTAAATACACGTACTTTATTTTTATTTTATTTTTACTTTTAAAATTAACTTAAAAACTAGTATAATAACTCTGTTCTTAACGTAAAATTTTATATTTTTCGATTTTAAGATCTTAAAGTTCACGATTTTAACTATTTTAACAACTTTTAAGATTTTTCTGCACTAATAATAGTACTACTATAATAAAAAACAATCTGCTTTTTTTTTCTTATACTTTATAATCTGTTTTCGTTCTTTTCTTTTTTTTCTTTTATTTTCTTTTTTATTCTTTATTTTTTTTCTTTTTTTTTTTTTTATTACATTTTTATTACAAAACTGCTTATTTTTTATTTAATAATAATCTTTTTTTTTTTTTCCTCTATTAAAAACATTATATTTATAGTATAGTTAATAGTAAAATCCTATTTTTCTCTTTTTTTTTTAAATAATCTTTATAGTAATAATAGTTTATATAAGAACTTTTTTTTTTTTTTTATATTTTTAATAATAATTTAAATAATGCTTTTTTTTTATGTTTTTTAATTTAACAAGTATTAAAAAGCTATAATTTCGTTATAGTTTCTAAAAAAAAAAAAAAAAAAGTAATTTCGTATGCTTTTACTTCTTTTTTTTATACTGTTTTTAAGTAAAAAAAGCTTTATTTTATTTTATTAGGTTTTTTGTACTTAAAAAAAAAAGCAAATCTTTTATTTTATTAGTTTTATTTTAAAAATTAAAAGTTTTTTAAAAAAACACTACTTTTAATTTATTTTTACTATAAAATAAAATAAAAAAAAAAAATAAATAAAAAAATAAACAATAAAATTTATTACTACAATAATTAATTTATTTATTTTTACTACTTATTTTTTTAGTAGTAATTAGCATGTAATAAGAACGTTTTATTTTATTATATTTATTTTTAAAAAGTAAATAAATATTTTATTTTATTAGTTTTTTCCTACTTAAAAAAAAAAGTAAATTTTTTATTTTATTAGTTCTTTCTTATTTAAAAAAAAAAGTAAATCTTTTATTTTATTAGCTTTACTTTAAAAATTAAAAGTTTTTTAAAAAAGCACTACTTTTAATTTATTTCTACTACAGAATAAAATAAAAAAAATAAGTAAACAAAAAAATAAACAATAAAATTTATTATTACAGCAATTAATTTATTTATTTTTACTATTTATTTTTTTAATAGTAGTTAGCACGTAATAAAAACGTTTTATTTTATTATATTTATTTTTAAAAAATAAATAAATACTTTATTTTATTAGTTTTTTTCTACTTAAAAAAAAAAGCAAATCTTTTATTTTATTAATTCTAGCCTATTTATACTAAATAAACATGCTTTTAATAAAATACTACTTAATTGTTTATATAAAAAAAATAAAATTATAAACTATTTCTTATTTATTCTATACTAGTTAATTAGTTCTTAATTATATCTTTTTTAAAATAAATAAAAAAACAGGATTAAAAAAAATATAGTAACTATATATTTATTATTTATTTTATACTTGCTTTTTTATTTAATTACTTATTATTACTTTTTTTTAAGACTTCACGTAAATTATACATATATATAAAAATATTACTATATATAATATCGCTAGTTTTACTTGCTTTAAAAGTTCTAAAAAAAGATCAACTTTAAAAATCATGAACTTAATAAATTTATTTGTTAATATTTAAATTCTGCTTAAAAAAAATTTTAAAACGGAAATAGCTTGCTATATAACTTTTATATAGCAGGAAAAACGTAATAACGAAATAATCAGTATTTATTTTATACTATTTTATTTTATTTACTACTTTTTTCTGCTTGCTTTTTTTAGCTATATTTATATAAATAGCCTTATTTTAGATTTTATAGTTAAATCTATATAAATAGCCCTATTTTAAATCTTATAGCTAAATCTATATAAATAGCTTTATTTTAAATCTTATAGCTAAATCTATATAAATAGCTTTATTTTAGATCTTATAGCTAAATCTATATAAATAGCTTTATTTTAGATTTTATAGTTAAATCTATATAAATAACTCTATTTTAAATCTTATTAACCTACCTCTTATGCGAGGCCGCTCTTTTGGTGAGAGTGCAAAACCGCGCGGCGGTGATTGGTCCGCGGCACCCCTGCCGGTGCCACATCCGGTAAGAGTGCATTACGGTAAGAGTGCACTGTTTTTTTTTTTTTTTTTTTTTTTTTCTTCTCCCTCCCTTTCTTTCTTTTCCTCCTCGGCCTACCAAAGGGAGACGGAATAGATAAAATCAATCAATCAATCAATCAATCAATCAATGTAGGTAGGCGGGTAGGCGGGCAAGTAGGTATTTCTTTTTTTCTTCATGTTTTCGTATGGTTTTTCGTATGATCCAGTCCATCGGATTGTCGTATGCCACCTTTGTCGGTCTTGCATCATCCCAGGACGGCCTAGCCAGGAGCGACACCTACGAGCGGAACCCCATCGCCTCCTCGGAGACGTCCTCAAGAGTACGGTCCAGCTCTTGAGCAGCTACGACCTGAAGACGGCAGACGAGCTCCGAGCGGGCAAGCCCCGACCGGAAGACGAGTGCGAGCCGATCGAGCACCTTGCCAGCTACCGCGGGTTCCGCTGCCGGGAGACGGGTTGTGGCTACTGCACCCGCCACGGCCGAAAGATAAAGGAGCACGTAGCTTCCCAGCATGGCCGCAAGGCCGC